>LT598470.1:635139-1235139 GCA_900074735.1 Lachancea sp. 'fantastica'
CACTCCATGGACCGGTATTTTCACGTCCACATACTCCACTGGTGTGAACACAATCACCGGTTCAGAGGGCAAGTTGACAACTGAGACAGTCTACTACGTTGAAACTCCTGAAAACGTCAGAAACACCTACACTCCATGGACCGGTACTTTCACCTCCACGTACTCCACAGGTGTGAATACTATCACCGGTTCGGACGGCAAGGTGACGACCGAGACCGTCTACTATGTAGAGACTCCAGAGGTTGCTTCTACTTCCTACACTCCATGGACCGGTACATTCACGTCGACTTTCTCCACCGGTGTGAGCACGATCACTGGTTCAGATGGAATCCCAACTACTGAGACCATCTACTATGTTGAGACGCCTGAGAATGCGAGAAACTTGTACACTCCTTGGACCGGTACCTTCACGTCCACGTACTCCACTGGTGTGAATACCATCACCGGATCCGACGGCAAGGTGACCACCGAGACCATCTACTATGTTGAGACTCCAGAAGTCGCCTCTACTATCTACACTCCACGGACCGGTACATTCACGTCGACTTTCTCCACTGGTGTGACTACTGTGACTGGCTCTGATGGTATTCCAACCACAGAGACCATATACTATGTTGAGACCCCTGAGAATGTGAGAAACTCGTACACTCCATGGACTGGTACTTTCACATCCACGTACTCCACAGGTGTGAATACTATCACCGGTTCGGACGGAAAGTTGACGACCGAGACCGTCTACTATGTTGAGACTCCAGAAGTTGTTTCTACTTTTTACACCCCATGGACCGGCACTTTCACGTCCACATACTCCACTGGTGTGAACACAATCACCGGTTCAGACGGCAAGGTGACTACCGAGACCGTCTACTACGTTGAAACTCCTGAAAACGTCAGAAACACCTACACTCCATGGACCGGTACTTTCACATCTACTTACTCCACCGGTTTGAACACTATCACTGGATCTGATGGCAAGGTGACTACCGAAACTATCTATTACGTCGAAACTCCAGAAGTCGCTTCCACCTCGTACACTCCATGGACTGGTACTTTCACATCCACTTACTCCACTGGTGTGGACACTATAACTGGCTCTGATGGTGTTCCAACCACAGAGACCATCTACTATGTTGAAACTCCTGAGAACGCGAGAAACACCTACACTCCATGGACCGGTACTTTCACATCTACTTACTCCACCGGTTTGAACACTATCACTGGATCTGATGGCAAGGTGACTACCGAGACAGTTTACTTCGTTGAAACACCTGAGAACGCGAGAAACTCGTACACTCCATGGACCGGCAGTTTCACGTCCACGTACTCCACTGGTGTGAACACCATCACTGGATCCGACGGCAAGTTGACGACCGAGACCGTCTATTACGTCGAAACTCCAGAAGTCGCTTCTACCTCGTACACTCCATGGACCGGCACTTTCACGTCCACGTACTCCACTGGTGTGACCACGACGACCGGCTCAGACGGCAAGGTGACTACCGAAACCATCTACTACGTCGAGACTCCAGAAGTCGCTTCCACCTCGTACACTCCATGGACTGGTACTTTCACATCTACTTACTCCACTGGTGTCAATACCATCACTGGATCCGATGGCAAGGTGACTACCGAGACCATCTACTATGTCGAGACTCCAGAAGTCGCTTCTACTATCTACACTCCATGGACCGGTTCTTTCACATCCACTTACTCCACTGGAGTGACTACTATCACTGGATCTGATGGCAAGGTTATTACCGAGACGGTATACTATGTCGAGACTCCTACAACCGGGTATTACCTGAACTCAACCACTCAAAGGACCCAATCAAGTACTGCATTACCTGCTAGCCAGGGCTCTGCATCGCAAATGCCATCCGACGCTGGAACCACCTCTTCTGGGTTCAAGTCATCGAACACATTAACTTCAACTGAAATTCCACACTCGGGTTTGACTTCTGCTGTACCATCAGGCCAGAGCTTGCCTTCAAATAGCATGAGCTCACTACAGGAAAGTTCAGCTACTGTGACTTTGATTAACTCTGTCACTTCTACTACATTCGTCAAACCGGAGGGCAGCAACTCTCAATCCAGTCCTGCATTCCAGAGTGTACAGACTACAACCACTGATGGAAATAGTCCTTCAGTGAGCATACCTCCTGCTAATGCCGGATCAAGTAGTACCGTGTCTACCCCACAGGGTCAAGCTACAGGTATTCCTAGCACCCAGGGCTCTCCAAGTCCAGCTCCTGGCACTCAGGGCTCTCCAAGTCCAGCTCCTGGCACTCAGGGCTCTCCAAGTCCAGCTCCTGGCACCCAGGGCTCTCCAAGTCCAACTCCTGGCACTCAAGTTACTCAAAATCAACCCACAGGCACTCTCGAACAAGCTACTAGTGCTCAGGGTCAAACAGAAACTCCAGGAAACTCGAAGCCTGGTAACAATGTAAACACTCCTACTGCTACTGAGCCATTCTCCAGCAATAACCAGGCCACTGGAACTCCTACCACAACCTTGCTATCTACTGGCACACCAGGAGGCTCTGGATTCAGCGCTTTGTCGCAAGCTAGCGGAACACTGCAATCTACAAACCCTGCGAGCAATCAAGTGTCAAGCTTCCCAACAATTGGGGGAAACACAAGCCCTGATCCTTCCGTGACTGGTTCCAAGGCATCTACTTCTGCTGCAAAGCCATCTGGTACTCAGGTGTCAGTTTCCATCTACGAGGGCTCTGCCAATAAATTAAGGTTGGGACTGATGTTTCTAATGCCCTTGGCCCTCATTTAGATGTAGACCGTTTAAGTGTGGTCTCAAATTCTTCGATGCCCTGTGGCTGTTAAGTGCTAGATACACCAATCCAAAGCATCAATACCCTAAGAACTAAGTCATTGAGAGGGGCAAGCAACGTTGCCGACGAGATCGGTTTAAGATAATTAATTGTAATTGAATACACGCAAGCTTTACTCGAATCACTTATATGCCGGTCAACACTTTATTGTCAGCTTTCTTACCCTTTAAGTACCGTCTGCATAAGAAGAGGGTGGTTATGACACTCGGAGTCAAACAAACCTAGACCGTTTCTCCTCTCTGTTGCTCTAATCGAACGAGCCTGTCATGATAATCTTGGAAATAGATCTGACGTTGTCACCCCGGCGCGTATGCTTCGATTCTTGACCTTGATTAGACAGAAGCTCTGAAGGTAGTCATTCAGGCTTTGTAATGAACTTGGAACGCTTTTCTGACCATGAGTTAGGTTCTCTTCCAATACTTGGCGTCAATCTCACTACTTGTGGTCAGTTCCTAGAGATGCTATGTCAGCGTCAAAGTGAACAAATAGTTTGACTTGAATCTACAGATTTTGAAGTTCCTTAACATCATGTTGCGAATAGCACCAGGTTTACCATTGAAAGTGAATTGGTTCATAAGGAACGGAAAGAAATGAGGCTTGTCTCTACAAGTTCAACAGAGCACGGTAAAATGAAATGATCAGCTTCATTTCGAGAGATTGAAAGACCACTATCCATGAGTCATATCGTATGTTTTCGTCGCGAAACTTCGGCTGAGCTTCTAGAATGTTACAGTGAGAGAATGGGATGTACTGTGAGTGGTTTAATTCATTGAGAATGAGTGACCATTCTTCTAAATAACAGCCAATAAATGTATCTTTTCCGTACTGCTTTCAGCTTTCAAGAGCGGTGTTGTAAACTAGTTGAACTATGCAATTTTTACAGATTTAAGACCCGATAGAAGTGAACAGGTATAGCTTGCGTCAAATTGGTACTTCGATAACAAGTGGAATCTTTACCTCACGCCTGACACCTGGCATTGGATTGATCGTAATGAAATTGCTCGGCTCTGACACCTTCAAAACCGTGGTATTTGGTGCCCAAGGAGTGAAGAAGTTCACTGTGAGGGAGGAATGAACCAATTTGCATAAAAGCATGAAATTCGTGTCGTCGGACGTTTCCGCTGCTTAAAGCAGCGAAGAACCTGCCAAAAAAAGTGCACGGACGACTATGCATTTCGTGACCAGCACTCAATAATCAATCAAATTTATTGGCACCTTGCTGGACCAGGAAATTACAAATCCTTTCGCACCAGTTTCTTTCGCTGCCAATTGTCTCGTCTGGAGCGTGGACCCCTCAGTAGTATTTGATGGGCCCAGAAAGCAAAAAGACGGTGAAGATAGAATATATTAGTATTGAGTCGAAGAGTTCCCGCCCATCCCTTCTGAAGAAACGGCAGACAGTGTTGGCGCCAATGTTTGACAAATTTGCCTACGATTGTCTCGAGGAACTTCTATGCATCAAAGTCAGGCAAATAGAACTTGACGCTCAGTGCATAGAACATCGTTTTGTACGGGAATGACACCGACTTAGAATGAGTTTCCAAGCTATTATTTTCAACAGCCCGAAGTATGTGCCTAAGATCTGGTCGAAACGGCAATATAAACATCGGTTTCGGATCTCAGATCTAGTATCAGATCTTTGACTTAGCTATTTGTCGTACTCACGTGATCTGTGACAGCGTCAGATCTGGTTAGCACCTAACTTCAAGACATTAGATATCAGGCTAGAAGCGGCTGAGTGCTACTACGCATCGACGTTACACCATCTTCATGGGAAACATATCACTACCCAGGTAGATGTTGAATAGCTTTCGTACAGTCTTGTGGGAGAGCACAGTTTTGACAACTTACGGAGCTTTGTTTTGTCAACTTGAAACGAAACGGGGAGATGAACTTGCCCAGTCGTAATAACGGAAACTTTCAACCAAAAAAAGAATAAAATTGGCTGCCGTTGCGCTTTGATACTCCAAAGGCCCAATCCCACGATGGGCTAGAGAACAATGGGCAAAGCGCACAGTCACGCGACCGCCGTCACACCAATACAAAATGATATACAATTGCGAAAGCTTAAACACGTACTACAGATCGAAGTGCATTCCAAATGAATTCCTGCAATGCTTGGATTGATGGTTTCGTCCAATGATTTTTTCCATTCTGAAATTCACTTTGTTTATAACCGTTGCGAGACTTTGGTTGAGTTTCTGGAGTGGTGTGGTCCGACAATTATTCCATGACCTGGGTAATTTGTTCGATCGAGTTCGAGTGAATGATTTAATAATACATACCCAATAGGCTCATCTTTCAGTCGAGTACTGTCACAAATGTACAGAGGATGGTCTCATGGATAGGGTTAACTTAGCCCTTCAATACAATTTCGCAAATTTTTTGACCTTCGATGGGAGTAAAATATTATCACCGACATTGACGTGATGTGATGATTCCAAGTAACACCAATCACTGCCTCCTGCATCTTGGGAGCTACAAAGCTTAGGGCCTGAGTTCCCAAAGCTAAAATGTTTATCAATTCTGACGCTGTCATACATCACGTGCCTCATACCACTCTGTCATAAATCTGACGCCAGGAATGAAAAGGTGAATTCGAAGTATACATAAGATACCTACATACGTACACACACACACCATTATTCAAGTGAATGATTTTCATAAGCACCAACTTGGCATCTAAACCGTCAATTGTTGATTCCAGGAACGCACCACGTGACCACTGTTTTTAAACTGCATCGCCCCGCCACATAATTACAAAGTGACGTGAACGGTTTACCAAATGCTTTTGGTGTCGTGTTTCTTTCCTATAGGGATAGGGCGTTTGCAAGAACGACTTACAGATCGTGTCGTTGAAGTTATTATCAAACATATAGCAGAATTCTTCCTTCTAGCCTCCCCCTCTCCTAAGCCCACGAAAGAAATTTTTAAAAATTCTTTCTCACAACATACACCAAATTTCCCATAACAAACCAAAAATCCACTCCGACAAAATCTCAGTCTCCAATTCCCTTCGATTCACAAACGTTTTTGCGAATTGCAACCGTCCTATCGTCGCACGATTTTACTGTCGTTTTCTATTCGTTTATACACCTACAACGTCGACATTTTTTTTCATGTAATTAAACGATAATGAACTGAGTATATAAATGAAAAACAATCGAACTCGAGACTCTTGAACAACTCATCACTGCTTTTTAGTGACTCAAACCATCCCTTTGAAACACCATTGACATCAACTGTCATTGATATAGCATTAACACAACTCGTGCTAATTTGTACCCGGTCAAAGCTCGATTTTCGAGAAACCCATTGTCGAGAAATTCACATTCAAAGATAGATCGATAGATACCTGGAATTACCTTGAATAACTACCCTCTGAAGAATAAAACAAGCTGCAATGTCCGAGGAATCATCTCAGGAATTGAGAAACAGACAGGCTAAGTTCACCTCTGAGCTTCACGGTGAAGATATCGGCTCGAAATCGGGTCTGAAGGCTCTGCTTTCCAAGAACAAAGCTGCGCAGCAAGAAGCTGTGGCCAAGTATTTGCGCCATTGGGACGGGAAAACCGATGAAGAGGCAGAACAACGTCGTTTGGACGACTACAACGAAGCCACACACTCGTACTACAACGTGGTGACCGACTTTTACGAATACGGCTGGGGCTCATCGTTCCATTTCAGCAGATTCTACTCGGGCGAGAGTTTTGCAGCCAGTGTAGCCCGTCACGAACACTTTCTGGCCTACAAGGCCGGAATCAAGGCCGGAGATCTGGTCTTGGACGTTGGTTGCGGTGTAGGTGGACCTGCACGCGAAATTGCGCGTTTCACCGGCTCCAACGTCATCGGACTCAACAACAACGATTACCAGATTGCCAAAGCTAAATACTACGCCAAAAAAGCCGGTCTAGCCGATCAGCTAGACTTTGTCAAGGGAGATTTCATGAACATGACGTTCGAGCCCGAAACGTTCGACAAAGTGTACGCCATTGAGGCCACATGCCACGCTCCTAAGCTGGAAGGCGTGTATGGCGAAATCTACAAGGTGTTGAAGCCAGGTGGTGTTTTCGCTGTGTACGAATGGGTGATGACCGACAAATACGACGAAAGTAACCCTGAGCACCGTAAGATCGCATACGAGATCGAACTCGGAGACGGTATCCCCAAGATGTTCCCTGCCGATGTTGCCCGTAAGGCCCTAGCGACCGTGGGATTCGAGATCGTCCACGACGAGGACTTGGCTGACAACGACGACCCAATTCCATGGTATTACCCATTGACTGGTGAATGGAAATACGTCCAAACACTTGCAGATCTAGCCACCTTTTTCAGAACTTCCTCCCTCGGTAGGATGTTCACCACCACGATGGTTACGGTTATGGAAAAAGTCGGTATTGCTCCCAAGGGTTCTCGTGATGTGACTTTGGCGTTGGAAGAAGCCGCAGTGGGACTAGTTGCCGGTGGTAGAAGTAAATTGTTTACGCCTATGATGCTGTTTGTTGCTAAAAAGCCCGAATATTGATGGTGAGATGCACTAAATTGTATATATAATATATTCTTTGAGGTAAGAAGAGCATCGAATTATGCAAAGAGGGTAGAGCAAGTGTGATTGGCTGGTGTTAGGAAGAGCAGACATGCGCCCTCGTAGACGAATCGAAAGTCAGGCTACGTCTGTAAATCAATAATGTTCAAATCAAAAAATTGATGACCTCGTAGTGGTAAAAACCATAGCACATGAAGACATCTTGATTTCAGAGGGGTTGGCTACTGAATCAAGCTTAGATCAATTGGGACTGTTCTGTCAAAAAGTTATGTAAAGTTGAGCATTTTTTTGATTTCGCTGGGGTATCTACCTTTGGGCCTCGAATTAACTCTCGTCAAAACCAATAGTCGAAAGAGGACAAAATCAGAGCCTCTCGCACAATTGAAGCTCGCCCCATTACTAAAGACGTAGTTACAATCGGCTTTCTTATAGACAACCATTACCGGATCTTTCACTGACGCATGTCACGTGACCCACTCTATGTAATTAGAAGATTGTGGTCTTTCATAGAGTCTTGAGAAAACTAGTCAAGATAAGTGTCTATTAAAGTCGAGTCTCATTTGTAATCGAATCTACGCAATATTCCACATATTTTCGGTGCTTTTGTAATACATCAAAGCTTCACACTGGTTCCATTCTTGCATATTAATTGAATCACGTGACTTGCTAGTGAGGTTTTCACGTCTAATGATACCCTCGTGGGCGATTTGGTACCACTTGTGCACAATTATACCACGAGTGCGTGCCTACAACTAGTTGAGAATGTACTACAGCCTTGCGTCTTGTTATTCTGTTAAGAATTTACGCATTGGAAATCCAAAAAATGACAACAAAATTGGAATAAGAGATAGTGAAGGGACAATGGAGGAAGGAGGGGGGGGGGGACAGCTAGCTCAACTAGCTCAAAATTTGGTTTTGAAACCCCCCATCACCATGACGATGCTGCTCTTCCACCCATTTTTTGGACTATTTATCTATTGTTTTAGGTCACGTGATCTTGCAATTATTGAAATTCCCAATAAGACTAGGTATCAAGAAGTGTAATAAGATAAAAGAATTACCAATAATTCATCAAACCCCCTTCCCCCCATGAGCCCCTACAAAGCTCCATCATTGCCCCATTCAAACATATTCATAAAGCCCTAGTCTAGTCTCTTCTCTCCATAGCACTTTGCACGACAACCACAGTTTGCTGACGTAATCTTTCAAGTCCGTTTCCTCGTGAAATTTCAATTTTCAACCCACATGTGAAAAATTAATAAATTACTATCACGGTCCTCAAGATAAAGTGTCATATATAAAGAGAAGTCAAAGAAGACGCCAAGACGAGAATCATAGATGCGATGAGGTCTCGAAAATCGAGGAATTAGACGCTTGATCCATCAAGAATTCGAAGAATCAGTAGCTCTGTTTTTAGACGCTAAGCTTTAGCTCATCAGTTACTTGTGGATTTGGAGTTTTTACTTTACAATTTTGGCGTTTTTAATCGAGTTTTGCCAAGACCTCGAGCATTGTTAAAGAGAAAGTTGACTATTTTGCTTCTTGAAAGGAAAGTTTGAAGAAAAATGGCTTCTCAAAGACATATAAATCATCCGGCGTTTCGGGATTTACCGATTTCTGTTCAGGAAATCGGCTCAAACTGTGTGAATAGAGCTAAGAAGGAAATCACATGGGGCCGTGATCTGGACGCCTCTGACGAGTTCAGCGGGTCGTTGAAAGGTCATGGAGAATTCCAGGATACTGAAGATACCGCCAGCGATACTAATTTGGAAGGCCAATCTTCGGAAAAGGCCCGCAAAGGTAAATATCAGGTCGACGACAACCGCAACAACTATTGGGCCATCGTGACCACCGGTGCCGGTTTGTTCTCAGATGGCTACATCAACAATTCGATCAGTACTGTGAACGCGTGTTTGTCGATTATCTACAAGGACCAATATTCCAACTCGAACGCTTTGCAAAACGTGTCGTCCATCGCATTCGTCGGCACTGTTGTGGGTCAGCTGGTGTTTGGCTACGTGTCCGATTTCCACTCGCGTAAAGTGGCCATGTTGGTGGGCACAGGGATCCTGATCTTGTTTTCGATCTTGGGAGCCGGTGCGTGGGGTGTAGGAACTACAGGAACACACGCCGGTGGTCTTTTCGCTGCATTGACCGCCTACCGGTTTTTCCTAGGTATCGGTATCGGATCGGAGTATCCAGCAGGCTCCACGGCCGCTGCCGAAGCCTCAAACTCTCTACCAGCTGGCAAACGTAACAGATGGTTCTGTTGGTTCACAAATTTCATGATTGATACCGGGTTTGTGGTCAGTTCCGTGGTGCCTTTGATTTTGCTCAAGATCTGCGGCGAGAACCATTTGACGCCCGTGTGGAGAATCACATTAGGACTGGGTGCCATTCCGCCATTGTCGCTTTTCCTACTTCGTTTCAAATACAAAGAGGGCAAGCAATACCAAAACACTAAATTCCAGAGAACAATGCCTGTTTGGAAGATCTTCAAATTTTACTGGTTTAGACTCACTATTGTGAGTTTGATCTGGTTCCAATACGATTTCATTTCCTATTCGTTTTCCAGTTTGTCCAGTTTGATTTTGGAAGGTGTTCTTGGAGATAGCGCTACTTTGACTAAAACATTTGGCTGGAACATCGTTTTCAACTTATTCTATATCCCAGGTGCATTCCTTGGTGCGATCTTCGCAGACTACTGGGGCCCTCGCTTCACCCTTGTTAGCGGTGTGCTTGTTCAGGCCGCTATCGCTTTCATCATCGCTGGCTGTTTTGATCACCTGAAAAAGCACGTTGCTGCTTTTACTGTCGTTTTCGGTATTTTCAGTACCCTTGGCGAGTTCAGTGTTGGTGACAACATTGGTGTTCTAGCTTCAAAGACTAGCGCAACCCCAATCAGAGGCCAGTACTACGGAATCGCAGCTGCAGTGGGCAAAATTGGTGCTTTTGCTGGCTCCTATGCTTTCCCTGCGATCATCAAGAAGTACGGAGGATACGACCACCTGAAGGTACCCTTTTGGATCTCCGGTGCCATCTGTTGCAACAGCGCCTTCCTGGCTATGTTTTTCTTGCCCGCTGTTGACCAAGAAGCCAACCTTCTCGAAGATGAGCTGTTTGTCGAATACTTGGAAAGCACGGGCTACAATGTGGCACGCTTGGGAACCCACTTTAATGACAGCGAGTTCGAGAAAGTTTCCGTGACCGAGCTTCCAAAGGAAGCCTGAATCACTGTCAAGACTATTTCGAACTCGGTTAACATCAGGACACACGGCAACGGCACTTGCATACTTTAATAGATACTTAATATACTCTTTTTATTGAACTGTTACCTCGCAAACAAGGACATCTACCTCATATCTTTCCAATCGACTCCGATTCCAGCCCGGAGTTGGAATCTGTTCACCAGTTTACTCTCCTGTGCTCATCGTTGATGGACTTTCCACTGTCACACGTGATCAACTTGACGCTCAAATAATCACATACTTTATTCTCTATTTATATTAAACAGCTTTAGACGCGGAGGCTAACTACAACCTGAACTCTCATCAGAGCAAAGACTTTAACAATCCAGCCTCATTCAAAAATGTCTGATAGCATCAAGGTGGCGGTGAGATTGAGAAAGCCTTCAGCTTCAGAGTCGAACAACTTTCTTGTAGCACATGTACAGTCCGAAAACTATATAGATATCCAATCCAGCAAGAAAGACGATCTTAAAAGGTTCGCTTTCGATCACTGTGCGACGTACTCGAATGATGTGGAACAAGACCAGGAGCAGCTGTATAGTTTTTTAGCTAGAGAGTATCTACTACACGCGTTGGATGGCTACAATACTTGCATATTCGCATATGGTCAAACAGGCTCAGGGAAGTCGCACACGATGTCAGGAACAGCCGAGAATCCAGGAATAGTGCCCAGAATGTGCCAAGAACTCTTTGAAGTGAGAAACCTGTACGAGCTGTCCGATGATCAAGTACATCCACAGTTTAGCATCAAATGTTCCTATTTCGAGATCTACAACGAGACTGTGCGCGATTTGCTTGGGGAATGCAAGTGCAAGGTTCGGGAGCGGGCAGACAAGACTACTTTCGTGGAGGGACTTCGAGAAATTGAAGTTTTTGAGGTCAACCAGATACTCGACTACTTCGAGCAGGGCAACAGGAGGAGAGTTACGGGTGCGACTCATGTAAATGAACAGTCCAGTCGGAGCCACGCAATCTTCACAATACAGGTTGATCAGCGGGAAACCACGCCGTTGGGTCATATTTTGGAGCGGGTATCCAGCATAAAACTGATTGATTTGGCAGGCAGCGAAAGAGCAAATGCGTCAAAAACCACCGGTGAGCACCTTAAAGAAGGATCCAATATCAACCGGTCTTTAAGCACCCTTGGAAGAGTGATATCGATGCTCTCCAAGCCGAAAAGACCTCTGTTAATTCCATACCGAGATGCAGTCCTGACTTGGGTTTTGAAGGAAAGTCTAGGCGGAAATAGTAAGACTTGTATGATTGCATGCGTTTCGCCCTGTGACTACGAAGAGACCATGTCAACAATCAGATACGCTACCCTGGCACGTAGTGTGCGGACCTCTGCAAAATTAAATTCCCACGAACTTTCCGATGGAAGGGAGCAGGTTCAGGTTTTGCGAACACAGCTCGAGGAATTACAAAAAGCTCTGTCACAGGTAGAAGACCATCGCGCGATAGGTGAAAAAATGGAAAAGATCAATCTCACCAATCAGTTTCTCGAGTTGCGCATTGAGCGCGAACAAAATTTGGCAGTGAAATATTACGACCAATGGGTAGAGGCGGCAGATTCCCGGGATAAACTGATGCAATTACTGGGAGGCATAGTTACTAGCATGCAGGATACGCAAGCCACCGGTGTACGGAAAAAACTGGAAATGCTGAAAAGCAGATCTACAGAACTGGGCTCCAAGATAGATGCCAATTGCAGCGACATACAGGCTACGGTTAATATTCTGAACGTTGACAAAAGCGTTCAGATACCAACAGCAGCTGACGAGAGCTATCATTGATTCGGCTTTCAGGCACAGAAGTGTATTTGAGAAGTTCAAATCAATTCATTCGTTGCTATTTGTTGCAAAAAGTTTATTTGGTGAGTGCTAAGCGGTCTTGAAGACCAGGAAAGCGAGGGGCCCGATATAAAAATAAATGAAGTGTCCCTTTTCATGCGTCACGTAGCTTCCAAAGCTCTTACCCACTATGACGTGCCAAGTGTTGCCGTGTTTGAGGTCCAGTTCCTTCTTCACCACACCAGCGATTTCTCTTTCTAGGCTGAACTCCTCGACAGCTTTGGAGCTAATTTCAAAAACTGCATTCTTCAGCTCTGGTGACTGATCAAAACATTATTCAAGTTAGAATTCATTCGGATCTGCGGTTTACTTCAAGTTTTGGAAGTTTAACTTACGATATCTGAAGCTTTCAAAACGGCTGCGAGGTCAATTGTTAGTTGTCACACACAAACCCCTGAGACTGACAGTAGTTTCGGCTACACTTGAAGCAGTGCACCAAAAACCCAACATACGTTCAGAAGACATTGCAATTGATTCTGAATTCGCACTTCTTTGAAAGCTGTACAACCCAATATCTGAATATTTTTGATGGCATTAATTCCTTATAATCAACTTCATCCAACGAGCAGAGAAACAAACAACTGAAATCAAGAAAGGCAAGAATAGTCATGAATAGCTACGATGGTAGCGATGAGGAGGACAACAATCCATTTTCAGGCACTAATCATCTGTATGCATCAGGAATTGCAGCTGTTCCCGAAGGACAAGATGACTTTGTTCCCCCTAACATCCTCACAGACATACAAGAGAAAGAGGAAACAGGGGAGGAATTGATGCAGAAGCTGTTTGGAAGCGATATAGACACAAGCAAGGTTTTGCGTACAGAAAGTTCTGAAAATGGGGCTGGTACCTGGGGAGCTAATTCTGCAGAGCCTGAGACACCAGAACGTCCTGTTGTGAAAGAAAGTCTATCGTCAGAACGGAACAGAATCCCATTTTCTGCGCCAACTGAGGAACAAGCTGTCAAGATAGTAGATGCAGGCCACTTCAGAGACGCTGGTGGTAAATATGCGATTGGTTATACCATAGACTTCCAAGGGAAGCAAGTCGTGAGACGGTACTCGGAGTTTGACAGTCTTAGACATGCATTATACCGATTATTGCCAACGATTGTTGTGCCTCCAATTCCTTCAAAACATCCACTAATCAGGTATTTTTTGAATCCACTCAGTGCAGAGAAAGATATTAGAATCATTGATCGCAGAAAACGCCTACTTTCCTTGTTTCTCAACAATTGTTATGCGGTACCCGAAATACGGGAACACGTCGTTTTCAAAAAGTTTTTAGACTCCGAGCAAGTGTGGAGGCATGTTTTAAACTCTCCTCCGATTTCCATTTTGCCGGCAAACAACCTCTTGGCCCCTCCCTTACAGCAAACAAAACCTAGCCCATTGCATCTCTTGCTTCCCAGTGCATCAACCAACGCAATAGTCGCTGAACCGGTCGAGAAAACCAACATAATATGGAGCTACGAGGATACTTTCAAACAGCACGAAACGAATCTCAAAAAGTTTGAAAAGACTCTCCAGCCTTTGGAAAAGCATGCTAAGCAGAACAGAGTACATTTCCAGGCCCTGTCTTCCTCACTGGCGGAACTAGGTGCGTATTACAATGCATTTAGCTTGGAAGGAAACATTTTGGCCCTGCAAGAGAACCTGCGACAGATCAATGAGCTATCTAAAGGAATTGAAAAAGTGGGGCAAGCCATTGACGTGAATTATGTCAACTCTGAAATCGTATCCGAGCAAATTACTATTCTTTTCGAAGAGCCTATGGCTGAGATGGTTCAGACTATTGCTGAGGCTAGGCAAGTGCTGCATTTTAGGGAACAGAAGATGGGACAATACAGAATAGTAGAAGCCACCATAAAGCGTCGTGAGGCGCGGATAAAAAGCCTGGAAGACGCTAGGCAACAGATGTTGAGACTTGAAGAGGCCCTGAAGAAGAACGCAGAGCAATCGCCGACTGTTGCGCAGGCTATCAAAAATATGGATCACAGGAACCGAAACGTGGTTGAAGCAGTATCGGGCGAGGCACCACCGAATGAACGAGAAGTTGCGAGCAAACACCCTCAGACAGGCAATTCAGGTTGGACCGATTTGTTTAAGCCCAGAAGATCGACAGCTGCCGGGTCTCGCAGATCGCGGTCATCGTCTGACACACGCGAGCTAGAACCTCATCTACTAAGCGACGAGCAAAGGGTGGAAGAAGTAGCAAAAATAAATCAAGAGCTGCAGAAATTAAACGAATGCTTCAAACTCATTACAAAGGATGTAAAGCAGGTAAATGCCTCCGTCGATGGAAGCCTGCAACACTTGCTGAGCTACGTCAAGGAAAGGTGTTCCATGATTCTCAAGGCGTTCTCCAAAGTCCTCCTTGTTTGGCTGAAAGATTCGTTGGTCGCCTGGCAGAATGCCAAGCTTGTCATAGAAGATATCAACGTGCGCACTGTTGAACTTTTTTGATTTCGCGGATGGTGGTTTTCCAAGCTTCACGCGTCCTAGGTTTTACAAAACTAAACAAAAATCAAGAGAAAAGAGATCTGAGAAGTGCTGTACATAGTCTGATTGACACCATGACCAATGGTGAGAGACCGCCACGCGATACTTGGCACCTCAATACCGTTTTTTTTAACCTGGCATTCAATCTTTGGCGACAGATCACTCTGTACTAATGTGTCACATTTCAAAAGGTATCAACATCCTGCATGTCCTTCCCCATTGTTTTTGCCATTGCTCTGCAAAAAGAGTGCTTATTACCACCCCACATTGATACATGCTTGCGAATTAACCCAGGGTTGCATCCTCGACTTGTTCGATCCCAATCTCTGCGTCTTATTTTCATGCGAACGACTATTTCAGAATAAGAACCCACAACTCGACTTTCGGGACTCATATTTCTCCTGGAATATTATATTCGCCATTGTCACCACATTATCATTGTCATCGCTAGAATCTTCACATCAACTTCAAACTTGCTGGTCGATTCGTAGCAGTTTGTTTTATAGCCACCTCGTGCAAACTGCTTTTCTACAAGTTCAAGATTCTTAGGTTTTCGCCACCATCTTTGACGAAAAGGGTTACACTTCGACAACGTTAAACCCACTATCTCAAGGCCCTAAACCCAAAATATTGCACCATATGCTGGCTGATATCTCCACCGTGCTGAGCACTTTGAAACAGGAGGTGGACCCACAACTTTCGTACCTTTTCGACGAGTTTGAAAGCCTGTATGAATCGAAACTATGGCATCAACTAACAGAGAAGCTTGAGTCATTTTTCCAGGACGAAAGAACAGCACCACTGAGGCTTAGAGTATACGATGCATTTGTGTTGCAGTTCCAGGACAAGATCAGTCAATTGAGCGTTGTGAGTTTTCTGCTAAGCTCTCTAAAGGCTGAAAACGATCCAGACGCTGCCCTAGGTTATCTCGAAGATTTGCGTAAGAGCTTCAAAGAAATTGACGAGCGAAAGCAGAGGAATGACGGACTCAAATCACACTTTGATGGAATTGTGCTGATAGATATCGAAATCGCAAGATTTTATCTCACGCAGGGAAACTTGGTGAAGTCCAGGGACGCATTGGACGCAATTGAAGCAACCATTGAAATGCATGATGTGATGCCCTTGCAAGTCACCAGTGCATTCTACTCGGCAAGCTCCGAATACTATCAAGCTAAAAGGGATTTCAATTCATTCTACTACACAAGCTTGTTGTATTTGTCAACCGCCGAAGCATCCCGTTCCGTACCAGAGTTTTCGTTTTTGAGACGCCAGCAGCTTGCTTATGACCTTTCCATTGCGGCTTTACTAGGTGACAAAATTTACAACTTTGGAGAACTACTGCATCACCCAATAATGGAAAGTATCTCATCTGACCCACAACACGAATGGTTGTTTCAATTTCTCAATACTTTGTCAAACGGTGACTTCGACAAGTTCGACAAAATCTCCAAGGAGCGGGTTTCTCAGGTTCCTATCCTTTCCACACACGAGTCTTTCTTGAGGCAAAAAATATGCTTGATGACTTTGGTCGAAAGCGTTTTTGTCAAGAATATCAGAACTCTGTCATTTCAAGACATTGCTGCTGCTACACATCTTCCCAAGGACAATGTAGAACATTTGGTCATGAGAAGCATTAGTCTGGGGCTACTAAAAGGATCCATCGACCAAGTTCAAGAATTGGTGACAGTTACGTGGGTACAACCGCGGATCATCAATGCTGACCAGATCAACAAAATGAAACAGAGACTGGTTGAATGGAACAATGAGGTCTCCAGCCTGGGCCAAAAAATCGAAGCCCGTGGTAAGACCATCTGGGTATGAAAAAAAAGTCGCATTTCTTTGTTCGAGATTCAATACATCATAGTGTAAGTAATATACTCTGCCAGTTTCGCACTTCTGTACACGTCGTTGTGTTTTCCAAGATCATCCCAGTACGTGCAATGACGTTGCTGGCGAGCTTGAAGTATTCCGCAAAGGAAGTTACTTTGACGCATTGAAAGCAGCTCATCGGAGTAGGAGTGAACAATGTGAATTTGAGTGCTTTTAGGAACGTAAAGCGTTGCATCAGTCGGATCTTCATAATCTTCAACTGCACTGTAGGCCTGTGACACGAAGTAATCATAAGTTGGATATTCTTGCAACAACTCCGAAAGCGAGAAGATCCCATCAGCTAAGTAGCATCGCTTGATCTTTGATCTGACGAGCTCCAGCGCAGAATGGAAAGTCGCATTACATGTCAGTAATTGCCATATCAGTGTTGCACCAACGGAATGACCAAGCAAGTTCAACTCATCGATTTGTTCTTCTTGTACTAATTGAGCTAAATTCTGGAGCACATCCAACAAATGAGTTGGGTGCTTTACTTCAGGCGATAGCCTGTATTCAATAGCGTATATGGAAAACTTTGGTTGACAATGGCCAGATGAAGTAGTCAAATCTTCAGCTAGCTTATCGAAATCGTGAGGCGTGTTGGAGGGATCTATCCAAGCTCCTCCATGGATGAACACAATGGCTCGATGCGAGTCTGAAGATTTTGAGCGATGAAATGTTACTGTTTCTTCAAACTTAGCCATTTCGCACCTTCAACTATCTTCAGTTCAAGAAAGCCGTAGCCTATCGAAAGACAAATTGTCTACCACTGAAAAATGTAAAGAATATCCATCATTTTACAGAAAAGTGTTCTTCGCGCATCTTTTCCAAAACTAGGTTCATAATCAAGCTGAAATCTGTTATGGTACAAAGTATTTACTGATTAATTCATCTTGTCCGCTAAACTTTACTCCTCCTTTACCTTAGGCTTGGACCAGTCAGCATTCAAGATCAGGTTCATAAAACCTCTGCCGTTTAGGAAATTCAAAGCGCTTTCAGCAATTTCTTCTGTCTCGAATGTCACATATGCGATACCTCTGGATCTACCGGTTTCTCTATTTCTCACCACCACCACTTTAGGTATTCTACCGAATGGGAACAGCAGTTCGTATCTTAGGGTATTCTCGTCAGCGTTTTCGTTCAATTGCATGATCTTCAAGGTCATAGCATCGTCACGCTCTCTTTGATCACGGTAAGCATCGAAGTTGTTGCTAGAAGAAGGATCGCGAGCACCAGCTCTCCGGGATGGAGGAACGTATTTTCCTGCGATGATCTCACCTTCGCCGCCAGCTCCACCGTCGACCGCTGGATCGCCGGAAACCGCTGGGTCTCCGCCAGCACCGCCGTTGACAGCGTTGGCATCGCCCATGGTCTCTTTGAAAGGACAGTGCATGGTATAATGGTTACCACCACAGATACGACATGTAATGAGTTTTTCACCACCTTTGGATTCCTTGGCCTTCTGTTCTTCTTCTTCTTCGATTTTACGCCATTGCGTTCCCAGTCTCAACAATATTTCTTCACCCAGTTGCGTGGTAGAGTAGTCTGGGCCAGGTGCAGAGTCTTTTTCAGCACCAAACTTGTGCCAGTTTTTACGAGCTGCAACTGACTTGTTCACCTTCTCTGTAACCTTAATTTCGCGCACTTTTTGCGTGACTCTGAACTTCTTGCCATTGTCGATCTTGTAAGACACAATGGTCTTAGTTCCGTCTTGATTTTCCACTACAACGGGTGCTGGCACTGCGATGTCAGACATGATTTTATGCGATGATGGTTGAACCTAGTTTGACCAAAAATGCGTATTTTCGACTGCGGGAAAAAGATAGCCTCTTAAGTTGGATGTCGAGAGTTCTAATACACTGAAAAAGCAAGCGTTAGAAAGTCGATATACCGCGCTAACGTGTGGATTTGGTGGTACTTTCGATGAGTTTATTCTAATGAAATCGGTGTCGATAGTTTTTCATCAGAGTTTTTCAAGCTTATTGAAAAAGTATTGCCCGGTAGCACGCTCGTGAAACATGATATATAAATCAATCTTTTTGAGTATTCGGGTAGATCACGTGGTACCTGAAAAGTATCCGGAAAATTGAATTTAAAAAACCGGGTTGCAATTCGGATTTTTCGGGTAGTCTGAGTGGGTATGTGATTATGCACGAAACGGGTAATCCGTTTTGATTTATTTTGATTTACAGGGTATTCATATATAATTGACAGAATTCAAAGAAACCCGAAGTCTACCGCTGCAACTAAGTTAACAGAAGAGGTTCCGTTCGACACAGTTCGTGCTGGTCAATCCCTTTTCCAAAATCTTCATCATTTGAGCTTCTATAGAGATGTGTATTTTTCCAAGATACTGATGATCTTCTGAGCGTCCTTTTATGTACGTCACATAGCTCTCGTCGATGAAATTTTGAAGCGTAACAGAGCAGCTTCGCAAGCTGAAATGCTGGTCTAGTTGTGGAGCTTAAAATATGAGGGAATTTTTTGAAAAAGAGCAGCTTGTCGCATGGGTCGTACGGTCCAGCAAGATCATCCAGCATTTGGACAACATCTAAATCGACATGTTATTTGTGCTTCGTGGTCCATTTTTCTACAAGTTTGTGAATCAACTCACATCTAAGCGCACACGCAACGGGCTGGGCGCTCATTCGAGTCAAAAGTCATTCATTATACATTGCGATTGCAAAGCATCACATCCGTTTGGAAATTCATGATCATGATTGGGAATCGATTCCTAGCTTGCCAAAAATTGACACGAAGCCATGGTAAAGGATCCTACGTTGGCCATAAAGTCCGGCTTTTCCAAACTGCCTCAACGTCCACACGAGTAAGCTTTTGTTCTGAGAGATCGCAGCAACTGTTTGATTTCTTCCACCACAGGAAAGCCTACATTCAATGGTCAACAGAACTGAGCGACTGATAAATCTATTTTGAAGATACGTGGCTTTATCTTGTGCTCACGCAACAGTGATGAGAAGGTTTTGAGCGTTCTCACATTTAAATTCTCCGATTTGTCCACCTTGGCAATCTCAGGTATCCGAATTACTCACCAACAGTAATCGTGTCATTTCTAGACCTCATATCAAAGAAAGTTGAAATGAACTTACCACATTAAAGCTCAGAATTATCTCTCAAAGGATTCGCACCGTCATGGAGCTTGCCTCGATTGTCAATGACTACTGATGAGCATACTTGGCTGCCCAAACTCACCCAAATTATAAAAACAGGCTAGGACAATTTACCTAAACTGACATCTTTTCTCTAACGGTCAGTTTGGACCCAGTCCATAAAGTACGAACGTCTAAGCGTCACGAATACGAAGAGATGACCTGAAGAGCACTTATTGGCGAAAAGGACCTGGATGTTGAGCTTTTCACATTTTTGACATAGCTGAGGCTTCCAATGGTGTGGTTCGTATTGATGCATTCACCTTCCAATGGCCCTTCAGAATGCCGCAGTTGTTGCAGGAAAGAAGGTCTTAGAGGCTGCATGAATTGGGCGCGTTCCATGCGACTCTATAAACTGTTCTATCATTGAGAAAAAGACCAAAGTATAGAACAGCGAATGCTTTCAACGATCAAATGGTCAGTGACTTCCAGTCCCTCCGACCTTCTTGACTACTTCTCGATGCCCCCGTCGCTGTCGTTGTATCACGGGATTCTTATCACTTCGTAGTAAATATGACGCTGTGCTTAGCGGAGCTGATACAGCGGTATTTACGGTCTGGAAGACGGGTTTATTTGGCCACGATGAGCTCTTTAGTTGGATATAGGTAACACGACCTTCTGACGCTCCATAAGCAACCTTTCGTGGTCACTTTTCTCATTTCTCATGGCTCAAAGACCTCGAATTCGGGAGTTGGAAAAAAAGGTTCGATTATGTGAGATCCAAGATTTTTGTGAATGCATCAAATGGATCAAAATCTGATCAACGGAGCCAGTCTGTCTTCTAATCTCTACCTAAAAAGACGGTCAACACTGTGTCGACAGCCGTTATCGGTCACTGACGCGCATCACGTGCTGGTTTCTCAACACCAAAAATTTTAAGTGAATGACGTTGTTTTCCATAGAAGCAAGAGAAAAACTTTACACAAGCTTTTACACACACTCTCTCATCAGTAGTCGTTCGGATTTCTTGAAACTTACGTATTGACCACGAAATAGCTAACCCAAATTGACGTTTTAAAGCGTCATACTCGTGCAAAGTGATAGCCATCAGAAGCATTTGTTAAAATGAAATTTTGAAAACGGGTATGAACATCCTTTGAACATAGACAGCGCTTTTGCGGGTGTCTTCAGATCAATTTATTCTCTATCACCAATCTTGCTGCGCACTTACGAAAACAAGAAGTCAAAAGCGAGTTAATTTAATTCATATTTTCGTATATAACGATATTAAATTGTCAACTTCAAAAGCTCTAATTCGACTGTTCAAAGGTGACGAGAACCGCATGCCTTATCCTTGAAAAACACTCCACTTAACACAATTTCAACGAGCACATTCAACATTCGCTAAACTTCAAATCCTCGAGCTTATCGAAGACAAACGTACATAATGATACACTTTTTCATCGTGGATCTGAAATTACCATCATTAACATCATCACCACCATCGCTAGCTTGCATCCATAACAGAATCATATCCCAAAAGCACCCCGGCTAGTCTCACAATCATATTTTAATGGCCAAACAGAAATCCAAGAACTCTGTGATAAAGCTGGTATCCACTGCCGCCACCGGGTTCGCCCGCCAGATCACAATATCCAGAGGTGCACCTTTGGTAACGCAGGTGAGATACGATCCAGTTGCCAAACGGCATGTTCTTTTCAAGGAGTCCAAGAAGAGAAAGGTTGCCGAACGCAAACCATTAGATTTCTTGAGAACAAGTCGATGAAGTTAGTGTACTTTTGCTCTCTTTCTCTGTAGTGACCTCGATTAACTTCATTCTCATCATGTATATATACGCATAAATAAGCACTCAAACCATAGAAAAAAAAGCCTACGAAGCTGAGCTTTGTCTTCCCTCTCCCAACCTCTTTACAATTCGAACAGTCGAGCGAATTGCCAAACTTCACTTTAGCTGAACATTAGACTATATTTTACATAAACGAACACCAGATTAAACAATGACGCTTTCATTAGCACTGTGAAGTGTGCGTGTGGCACACAAGATGCAGGAAAAGAAGGATGGAAAAATTGGGCCGAGACTTGATAAGTTCGTATTTCATGGCTTAAATCAACTACCGGCCGCCCCAAGTACTTCCCCCACCGTACGATGAGGCGTTGCCTTGATCTCCCCAAGCAGATTTGTTACCACTTGCATCTTTGCCCCAGGTAGAGTTTCCTCCCTCACGAGCAGTGCCACCACCCCAAGTAGATGTACCACCATCGCGACCGCCCCAGACAGAGCCGGCGCCATGTGTGGATTTGTCTCCTCCCCAGGTCGATTGAGCACCATTTTCACCTCCAGATGCCCAGGTAGAAGCTCCACCCCAACTAGACTTATTGCCCCACGTAGATGCACCTCCCCAAGTTGAAGTGGCACCGGTGCCACCCCAAGCGGAGGCTCCACCGCCACCGGAACCACCCTGACCGCCCCAGGTAGATGATCCGCCTTGGCCACCCCAGGTTGAGGCACCGCCCCATGCAGAGGCACCGCCAGCACCTCCTGAATTCACAGCAGGCGTTTTACCACCATCAAAAGCATTCCAGCCAGGTGTCATTCCTCCAGACACACCAGTAGCGCTGGCACGGCCAGCTCCAACGGGGACGCCACCGGTAGCCATGGTTCTGGGCGCGCTGACATAACTTGGACCAATCCTATTGCTTGGAGTTCTACCGCGCCTGTTAACGAGATCATCATACGTGATACCTTCTCCACCTTCTTTGTTGTAAAACATCAGCTTTCTCTTATCTACAGTGATGTGCTTGCTTTTGGAGTGTAGTTCGATTGTGGCCTTATCACCACTAACATCCCTCACGATACCCAACTGTCCTTTGTAGCCAGCCGAACGGACTCTGACAGTTTTGCCCAAGGCAACATCACGCCCCACTCGCGACTGCTCTCCGGACTGCTGAGGTGGACGCATTTTAGACACAACGTCCGGGTTCATCTTGGACAAATCGATTGTCCCTACTCCTGCAATGACACTATCTTTAGATGCCACAGCTTCGACGTTCATCGGATTGACAACGAATACACCGGCATTTTCATTGATTTTTTTAGAGACAATGAAAATCTGTTGCGTTTGAATGTACAGCACTTGACCTTCTCTGCGTGCACCCACTTTCTCTACCACGGTATCGCCAATCTTAATTTCATTGCCCTTATTATCCACGGTCGTTAGTCTTGAACGCTGCGTGTTGATTTTATTCAGGATGGAACCTTTTGTTATTGTCGACACTTTTCCAGTGTCGTCGAGAATCTTGAAAATATCATGACCGGCTTGAATAACACAAGCAACATTCTTGGCACTGAGTTCAACAATGTCATGTAAGGCATATTCGCTCGAAGTTGGCGTGGAATCCATAGATTTGCTCAAATTGTTGGCTGAAATGGTGAGGTTCGCTCTTGTTTGATCGGACACGAAAGTGACTTGACCGTTTTTAACAGCAAGTACCAATCCTGCATCACCTTGGTGATCACCTCCAACAACAGTTACATGGTCACCGGCCTCGAAAATTTTCCGCAATGAGGAAATTGGAAACTCTAGTGCCTTCATACCCAGCTGGGGTAAGTTGACAGCAATGATATCTGTTGCAGTTCTGGTGACAAAACCCTTTGATCCTTTCTGTTCACCTCCCAAAACTTCGACTCTGTCGCCAATTTGGAATGTAACTCTCGCCGCCTGTGCTTTTCTTATCGTTTGTGAGATAGTAGTTAAATCTAACTCACCTTCTTTACTGCCGAACCTTGCGAGCTCCTCCACAGATGGCTGAATGCTTTTGGTCTCAAGGTACTGTATTCTAAAGGATTTAAACAGGTACCCATCAACGTAATCGTCGTTTCTGTAGGTGAAATGCCTGTCGTCTCTTTTGTAAAGATTCGCTTGATCCATTCTCAAAGCCATAGTAGGATTGAAAAGCTGTGGGGGTGGCCTTTGTGCAAATGTGGGTCGCTTTTGCTTACGCGCATTAGTGTCAGCATCTACTTCGTCATTCTTACCATAATCTAGACGTGGAACAATTTTGAGGAGCACCTCTAAATTATTCTCACTAATTTGGTCGACGACTGCAAGATCGCCCTTGTAAATTCCTCTCTTTATTCTCACGTAGCTTCCTTCCTCTAGCCTCACGTCGTCGGACTTATCAGGCTTCAATAGCAAGGGTAGTTCTTGTACCGGAATCAAAAGCTTTTGTGATGGATAGATATCTGGAACAGCTGCAGTAAATTTCTCGATGACCGACTGTTTGGGAGCTTCGATGTAGATTCTTCCCGTATAGTTATCTCTTTGAAAAATGGACAAGATCTTCAGCTTTTTATTCCCCATCGATTTGTCGAGATTGAACTTCTTTTTGAGAAGCTTTCTTACGATATCTTTTTCCCTACCAGGTCTACATCTCACACCCCAAATAGTGGCAGTATCCACACTGGGAAGCAGAAATCTTTGAGGAACGTATCCGTCTTGGGCGGCGGCCCTATATTGCTTAGAGCTACTTCTGCCGTAACGCTCTCTGAGTTCCTTAGCCAGTTTTTGGGCATCTTCTTCTGAGCTTTTGTTGAGGTTCTGATCTAGTTGACGATGAAGACGATCTCCGCGTTCAGGTCCAGCCGCTTCGTCTTCTTCTTCTTCGTCGCCACGTGTGATGAAACCTTCACGTACAAGCTCAGACTCCTCTTCGTCCTCTTCATCCTCGTCATCGTCACTGACTTCAGCTTCGATATCGAGAAATCGGTTGCGTTCTTGACGCTGCTTTTTCCTGGGACCTGCCTCGTCATCGTCTTCCTCGTCATCGTCTTCATCGTCATCGTTTTCATCTTCGTCGTCTTCCCCTTCTTCGTTGTTATTTTTCTCACCATCTTCGGTTTTTTTGGCTTCAGTAGAGCTGTTTTCCGCACTATCTTTCCCCTGTTGATCAACGGATTGAGAGTCTGGCTGACCTTGATTGTTGTTTTCAATGGTAGTGGAGTTTTCACGAGGTCTTTTGAGCCCACCAGTTTCCTGTTCATCGCCTGAAACAGCCGTGTCGTTCGTTTCACCGGGTTTACTACTATTAGTACCGGTTTCAAGCTCTTCTGGTCCACTTTCGTTGACCTTTTCACCAACTTGGGCGTTCACTGCAACATCATCGTTTGAGACCGCTTTTGGAGCTATAGGGCTGTTTTCCGCACCGTTTTCAACGCCTAAAGCGTTTTCAGGCTTCGATTCGCCGCTTTCGGACATTTTGAAGTCTTGAGAAGTCCTCTAAATGGCGAATAGAGTCTGACAAGTTCCTTAATCGATACGCTTAACTGTAGTCAAATATCACAATTTGAAAATTTTGAAAATGACCCTTTAGTACAAAGTGACATTGTAATTCATGATAATTAAGTTGATAAATAGAACTAATGCCATTGAAGATACTAGCTTTCGATGAGAAGTTCAATCGATCAACTACACTTCTTAGAGTAGTGGTATTATATATGGAACCGGTCTCTGACTTCGAACCCCTATGTTGTGAAATTTGAAGCAAAGAAAATGAGCAAGAAACGGTCTCAAAAGGCGTATAACGATGTAATCGAGTTCATGAATCCCAAAATTCCTGCTGAAATCGAAGATGACATTTTGGGTGCATTTGCAACATATAGTATCGAGTCTGATATGACTTCGTCGAACTTGCCCGATTTTTATAACGATTTGCAAATGCCACGGGACTTTACCAAGCTGCTCGATGTGCGGGATGTTTGCATCGAAGATACCAATATAGTGAGCTTCGACAAGCTTTTGAAAAACACATTTCATTTACTGATTTTCATGAACAACGCACAAGTCATCGACACGCAATGGTCCATGCTGGTTGTGGCCTGTGGTAGAGACAAGCAGTTCCCAAACGTGAGTCTGCGAAATCATGTTTTGAGCATAAAGGACCTTCAAAAGATTGCCAACAGTATTAACATGGAAAACGGCGCCTTGCTCGACATGATGAGCTGCGCTACGAGTGGGAAAAGGGTTTTTTTAACGTGGCTGGATTTTGCATTTGTTTTGGGAAAGCTTGGTCATTTGGTCTTTTGACCTGTACATATATACATATTTACTTGACTAAATGATGTGCTTGGCTTTGAAATAGTTGTGTAGGTAGTTAATCTGCCACGCTCCCAAGCCTAGCAGAACACAGATCATGAGCACCGAAAAGTTTCTGACTCTTCTGTTGGTCGATTCGTTTGTATCTCTTAGTCTTTCTTCTCTGGCTTTCAGATACGCCAGCTCATCAACGATCTCATCTGTAAGTTCTTCAATTCTGCGTAATTCGACCTCCACGGGTTTCAGCTTCTCCAAACTCTGAATTTGGCTCCAGTCACGGGCCTCAGATCCGGACTCTATGTCAATTTCCACTTTTCTGCTCAACGTGCGGCCACGACTTTCCAGTTGGTTTTCAAGACACACGTCAAACGCAGCTGATGAAGACGCGGTAAATGCAACTTTGACGGGTCCTGCGATGTTTTTCATCCTGCGATATTCATGTCCCACAGTGTCTCTGACAACCAGATTCAGCACTTGGCCATCTCCAACAGAACCATCCGTCTTGAGATCCACCACAACCAATTGTCCTTCACTCACGAAATCGCGAATGCATACAGGTTCAGGAGCTTGAAACGCCGGGATTTCAAACCGCACCGCCAGAGCGGCACCGAGAATAGAACAGAGAAATGCTAGAAAGTGTAATTGCATTGTTTTCCAACGTTCCGGATATCTTTATGGTCTGAGATCAACACTGTTGTGAGTTCAAAGCTGTTGTTGGCTTTAATTATATATATATAAATGTCAAATTTCTTAACAGGACGCGTACTAATTGGTATCATTGCATACGGGTATGTAAAAGTGTAGGTTGAAGAAGAGTTTATCGTTCGCATGGAATGCCAGCTTGAGGTAAAAGTGAAGCAGTAGCGTGATAACAAGACTCTACAGTTTTTATCCATAACTTTGGTTTTCAGGCTCTGTTTTCAATCGATAGCATCTCTTAAACAGTGTCTTTGTTCTTCTCTTTTATTTGCTGCCTTTTTTTTTTGGTATTGGCTGGCTTTGGCGCTCCAAGTACGATAGCTTGGGTGCAATGAGGACTGGACCAACGCGTAGCATTGATTAATTATTTACACATTATATACATGGTTTCGTACGCGAACGGTCGCTTTTTCTGAATTTCGGTTTTTAGTTTTTACATCACTGCAAGTCTTTGATGTTCCAACTTTCCTTCTGCATCTCCGCCAATTTGGGTCCAATAGCTGCAGATACCGTTTCTGTATTGAATAAGTATTTCTCAGCAGCATTGCGAACGTCAGCCAAACTTACGTCAAGCAACTGTTCTCTTCTTCTTTGCCGCATATCGTCAGTGATGCCGTAAGTGAACTCTGTCACTCCCTCACTGCTAGGACTGATAGGGGCATCCACCTGCTGGAAAATCGTTAATTTGGCTTCATCTAGATCGCTATTCTGCCAATCTGCCTTTTCAACAGCGTAAAGGCCAGAATTTTGGAACACGCTTAGAGTATTGAGTGGCTGTGGATCTCTATAAGAGTAAAATGAAAGCTGTCCGTCCAAAGCGCTGTAAGCGGCGCCGCCGCCGTATGCACCCCCCTTTTCCCTGATTTCGCGGTGGAGGTGCTTGAAAGTGAGCAGATTCGAAAGAACTTGAAGACTGGCACCGTCAGCATGAGTGTATGGAACGCCCATGCTAGTTTGAGATGTGTGGTGGACTTGGAAGGGGAAAGAGATCAAGGTAGGTTTGCCGTTCGAAGGTAGGGTTGGATATTGGTTTGACAAAAACGAACATGCTTGAGAGGTATCAGGCAAGCTCTTCAAAAAACCCTGTATCTGGGATTCGACTTTGGTAACTTGCTTGTCAGTATCGCAGGTAATGAAAAACTCCATATCGTTCTTGGCTACAACATAGCTCTTGAGTTCCACCAATTTATCAATAACCTCCGATTGGAACAAAGCTGGATCGTCTAGAGAAGCAGACAGACGTGTTATGAGCTGCAACTGTTCTATACCACCAATGGTCTCTTTGATAGCTCTTGAAGAGGTTAGGTGAGCACCTGTATAGCCCCTAGCATAGGAATGACCACTTTCTGCCACAGATGCGGTATTAGACGAAGCAATAGATCTGATTAGAACTTTGAGTTTTTCGCTGTGCTTCGAAATGTCCGTTTCAACAATTACTTTACGCCAGATATCAAAAATGTGTTCTGTCTTGGAATCTAGAGAATATCCTTCAAATGCGAATTCAACTTGAGGTTCGAGCGTCTCACCATCACTATGCACAGACACACTGGTGGAAACTCCACCTGTATGCAGCTTCATCTCATCTTCGATCTCGCTGAAACTTTCATGAGGCGTACCTAGGGACATAAGACAATCAGCGAACAGAGACAAATATGGATACAGATGGCGGGGTATAGCGCTATTGAGGTTTCTTTTACCTCTCAAATAAGTGATGCCATTAGTGTCCGTTATTCTGTGAATGACTGCGGCCTTCTTCTCCACCTTGAATGTGTCCGCCTTACGGGGGATATCTTTGATTTGAAGCGATGGCAGGCACGAAACATCCTCCGTGGAATTCTGGGTCTCTTGAAGTTGTAGACCGCGCTTCAAAATCGTTTCTTTATCGCTGTCGTCCAACTCTTTCACTTTACGTCCCAGACGCTCAGCCTCTTCGAGCTCAAGTCTTTGAGAAAAGTTTGGATCAGCTTTCATAGAAAAATAGAAACAAGGTTTTTCAACAAAATGTTTCTCTAGGACCTCACGGAACATGCCGTGGCCCTTTTCTGCCCAGTCCGATTTGAACTGGGTTAAGATGTCGTCAAAAACCAAGTTATCAAATGGATCTGTCGTATTCACCCAACCAGGTACGATGGACGACAACAGCTGTAGTCCAAAATCAGGCTTTTGATTTTTCTTGGAAAGTTCAAGCTGTTGTATGATGGCCTCAACCTTTGTGGGCTCAAAAGACTTGTCTAACGTCGATTTCAGAATGTCGTGCACTGTCTTTTCGAACATTGAAGCGTCAGTACATCCCTGAACACCGACAGTGAAAAAATTGGCGGCAGTGGTGGAATCCACGCCAGAGTTGACAGTGAATTCATGACCAATTCCTGACTCAATTAATTCGCGGTACATGGAGGATGAATGGCCATCCAGAAGCAAATTACCCAGCACTCTCAAAACAAATGTGTCATAAACGCGAGATGGGTCTCCGCATACCCATGTCATGGAAGTCTTCAGCTGTTTGTCCGGCGGCAGCATAGGGTCCAGTTCACCATTTTCTATTACTCGGACATCAGTGTCAAATTTTAGAGGTAGGAGAGGCTCATTCTTGATGTTCCGCTTACCACGCAACTTGAACTCGTCATTTAGTCTTTGAAGAGTCTCAGCAAGCGCAAAATTACCGTATGTGAAAGTCTTTGCGTTAGAAGGATGGTAGTGCTTGGCGTGGAATGAAAGCAGCTCATGGTAGTGCAAATCTGTAATTTTCTGAGGGTCTCCCCCAGAATTGTTCAAGGAAGGGTAGATGGTTTTTTGGAATTTGGTCCAAAATTGATAGTTGGAGCTTGAAATCTGTCCCTTCATTTCATTATAAACGACTCCCTTGAAGACAATGTCACTTTTTGGATCTTGCAGGTTTGAATTTTCAAGTCTCCAACCTTCTTGCAAAAAATCTTCATGCCTCAATAGTGGATTAAACGTTGCATCGATATAGACGTCTCTTAGATTCTTGAAATCGGCTTCATTTGCGGTAGAAAATGGGTAGAATGTGTAATCATGGCCTGTCATGGCGTTCATAAAAGTGGACAGTGATCTATTAAGCATTTTGAAGAATGGATCTCTGACAGGGTACTTTTGAGAACCGCACAAGGTTGTATGCTCTAAAATATGGGGAACACCAGTATCATCTGGAGGATTGGTTTTGAATGCGACACTGAAAACGTTATTCTTGTCATCTCTATCAACGTGTAGATGTTGAGATCCTGTTTGCACATGTTGGAGGTCGACTGCAACGAATTTCATTTCAGGAACGGGTAGAACCCGTTTGATTTCGTAGCCATGTAATATGCCACCAACAGGGTATTTTCGGAGAAGCTTGGATTGGTTGTAGTGAGACGCAAAGCGCTGAAATCGCAGCATCTTATCACACTCTGGGTTCTGAAGAAGTTAGTTGGTTTAGAGGCTGCCTTCTAGACAATTAATATGTAATGTAAAGCTTCGAGCCAGGATCAGGTGATACACGAAGAAAACAGTCGATGGGTTGGCATGAAGCCTGTAAGGTCGAAAACAATGTGGCAGGAAGCTTGAAGGGTACTTGACCTGATCAGTATAGAGTTGTGAAAGTTTGGGAGAAAAAGGTTGGAAACTTAGGTTGATTTTATGATTTAAAGTGTTTTGCAGACTTTTAATTTTGAAAGTGTGTCAGTGAACGCTATGGAGAATTCGATGCTATTCTAATCAGTAAGAATAGATTTCGACTCTAAATGAACTAGCGGTTTTCTTAGGTTTTTGATTTTTGAACACTCCAGGCTCATATTTCGGAGGATGATGGCAACGCTTACGGGCATACAAAAAATGAGAATTTCTAAGGAGACAATTGCAGTAGCTTTTATTGGGAAATGAGCGGGATGCAACTTTGAGGGCTAGCAGATGTAAACCCAAACATTGTCCAGCTGGTTGAGGTGGGTGACAAAAGACTGTAGAGGATCTAGTCTTTTTAAACCTTTTTCTATTCTGTCGCTGTCACCACACACGTGATGCTCTTTCTTATCTGTCGCTAAGCTAAAAAGTCCCGTTTTCATTCCTTTTAAAGCATTGTTGTGAACACGAGCTTAAAATCTTCAACGAAATTCCAATCACTCTCTGTTTTAGATGCTCGATGTATGTATAGTGTGAAAGGCATTATTTTGTTTTACCAGTGTGGAAAATCCTAATTACCCCCGATAAATGCCATCCATGAGAAATACGGCCAAACAAACTCCTTCACACTATTACTGTAAGAACCAGTAGTCTGTTTGGTCTCTGCCTCCGTATTTTAAAAACAATGACAACCACCGCGTCAGTAAGTATAAGTAACCTTTTTCCGAGCCACGTGATGATGTCGATTATCCGCACCGATAAAGCCAAAACTGTATTCTGTTTGGCACTGTTGCAACATCAATAACTAAAGAATCTTCAGCGCCCTTTCAGGTGGCGATGCCTTACGTCCCCGATCGTTATCAAAACTTTTCGCCGTTTCTATCATGTCATGATAGTACAAAGTGATTTGGAATATAAAATTGCAACAAAACTCGTTAACAACCAGCCAACAGCTACAAGACCCCGGTTTCCACCTCGTAGTTTCTCTAGCAAAGCTGCTTGAAATAGAAGGTATATTGCTATATATCTCTGGGCAGCTCTATTCCGCGATTACACTGAAGAAAAATTGTTAAAAAATGCGTTTTTCTAGCAAAGATTATCCATGCAAGAAACTTCACTAAGAACCCATAGAATATCCTCTCATTATCAATGGGCACAACAAAGCCTCCATAAAAGCCTCCAAAAACCCAGTTATCGGCTTGAACTCTTTAAACTAGAAAGCCATTTGGCATTTACCACAATCACTACTCACGGCAGTGTCGCTACTCGTAAATTTTTATGTATAAATATCATCGAAAACTGCCAACTTCTCCCATCTCTTTGCCACAACCATCAACACTTTGAACAACACCACTTGTTGATTCAAACTATCCAAAAGTCATTACACTATGTCAGAAGAGCATCAGCAAGTTCCCGTGGAGGAAGTCGCCCCAGTCCAGGAGGTCGAAGTGCAAGAAACGACAGTCGAAACACCAGTGGAAGCAGCCGAAGAAACACCAGTCACTGAAGTACAAGAAACCGTTACGCAAGAGTTTGAACAGCCCCCAAGCCGTGTGAATGAGTACCAGGAAGAAGAACAAGGAAGAAGACAATTCTACGACAATCCCGCTCCTCACAGAGGAGGTGGAGGTATGGATGGCGAATTGTCGACAACAAGACTTTTCGTGAGACCTTTCCCATTCGATGTGCAAGATTCGGAACTGAATGAAATTTTCGCTCCATTTGGACCTATGAAAGAGGTGAAAATCTTGAACGGATTCGCTTTCGTGGAATTCGAAGAAGCCGATTCCGCATCCAGAGCCATCGAAGAAGTCAACGGCAAAACTTTTGCTAACCAGCCTTTGGAAGTGGTCTTTTCCAAGATCCAGCCTCCACGCTACCGTATGGTTCTAAGAAACCTCCCAGAGGGCGTTGCCTGGCAAGAGCTTAAGGATCTAGCCCGTGAAAATGGGTTGGAAACAACTTTTTCGAGCGTCAACACCAGAGAATTCGACGGTACCGGTGCTCTAGAGTTCCCATCCGAAGAAATCTTGGCTGACGCTTTGGAAAAGCTCAACAACATCGAATTCAGAGGTTCTGTGATCTCTGCTGAAAAGGACGACAACCCACCTCCAATCAGAAGATTCAGAGGCGGTGACCGCGGTGGATTCCGTGGGGGCCGTGGTGGATTCGGTGGTCGTGGCGGCCGTGGCGGTTTCGGTGACCGTGGTGGATTCCGTGGTGGCCGCGGCGGTTTTGGTGACCGTGGTGGATTCCGTGGTGGCCGTGGTGGTTTCGGAGGTCGTGGTCGCGGTGGCTACGGCGACCGTGGTGGATTCCGTGGCGGCCGTGGCGGCTTCGGTGACCGTGGTGGATTCCGTGGTGGCCGTGGTGGCTTCAGCGACCGTGGTAGAGGCTCTTACGGAGCTCCAAGAGATGAATACAGAGGTAGAGACGATGGTGGATTTTACGGCTCGGCCCGTGAAAGATCTCCAACCAGACAGTGATTAAACCCAGATTAAAAATGAAAAGAGATCACTTAAGACCAATAGGAACTTTACTAACTGTAGGATAAGCTTAAATGCTTACCACGGAAATTTATTAGAGCACAGAGGTCAAAATTTGTTTTGACTAACTTTGAACCCGATGCTACCACATGTGTGTTGTTTGTATTACTCCGGAATATGTCCCGTTTGTTTATAGTGGTTTCATTTTATCGTGGGTTTCAAAGTTTTAAAGAGCCAAAACCGAATCGCGAGAGAATATGGTTTATTTTTTGAGCAGTTATCTTTTGCACTTTGGAATTGAGTTTCATTCCCATCCAATCCCTGTGGGATGTTGTATTTTACATTTGAATCGAGTCTATAATTTTTATCTTGTGGGATCCAGACTGCACTGATCTAACCCGTGTGGGCGTTTGCTCGGGAAACCTTGATGACTTCAAAAGTGGAAAGCACTTGACATGGTGGTAAATTTATCCCTCTTGTTTGTTGGTGGTTGTAACAATACCACAAGTGCGCCCTTCTTCAAAAACCTAGAAACACCTTATGAATAACAAGATCGTCGTTGCGTTTATTGGTGTACTTACTTGACACACTTTCGGAATGCGAATCTATCATGGCTGGCCATGAATGTTGACGGAAGCCTCCACTGGGGACACCACTGTTAACTAATGTAATTATGTTGATAAAATGAAATGCTTTCTTAGTATAGACTCAATTTTCCACGATGCCCGTCATGTCTTCGTCTTCTATCGCCTCTACGAGTAAACTTCCATTAGGCCAAAGCTGTGGAATATTCTCAATGTGGATACTCGCATCGTTTGGCACCATGAACCTCGGAAATGGTGAGACCAGTTCGAAGTTGATATCCAGCTCAACCTTTCCTCTCGAATCACATAACACTTGCAACTCTTGCTCTATCCGGGATTTCAATGAGCCGAGAGTTTCGTCAGCCAGTGCCTTTTGAGACCATAGTGATTCATCCAAATCTATTATGTTACCATCCTCGATCATGTTACTCATTCTAGCTTTCACTCTCTCAAGAACCACATCATCTTCTAAGGATTTGAGGTCTAGGCTGAGAAGGCACTTGACCGTTTGATATATATCTTTAGGAGATTCGTCACCGGCAAAAACCCTGACAAAACGTTTCCCGTCCGAGGTCCGGATCTGAAGTGATGCTTTTCCAGCATCTGGGTTAATTGATCTTTGACTGTCAGCAAGGCTCAAAGACAGTTGCAACATACGCAATTCGCGAGCTGCTGAAATGAGCTTTTGTTCGAGTTCCTTGGCTTTTTCCCTTTCCAAAGTCTCCCTTGCCGTTGCATCCTCCTCTTGACGAAGTTGTTGTTTGCGCTGATCCTGTCTGAGCGACTCCTCATATGCCTGATCTTGTAGTTCTTTAATCTCTCTCGCTAGCCTCAATTCTTTTTGTTCGTTACGACTGACCAAAAGCTCTGCACTATGCTTTTCAAGTGTAGCTTTCAAGCTGTTTTGAAATCTTCTTGCAGAGCTCACCTTTAATCGGCCTATTAATGACATCCGGGTGGTACCGTTTGCGGAGTCTTTCGAGTTCAAGACGTTGGCGACGAGAAAACATTCTGGGGTATACCTGAGCTTAAGTTGGCTTGCCAGAGCCCACATCTCAGGTGATTGTGCAGAGGACATGTAAATGCATAGTTGCTCTTGATGCTCGCGGAGAAACTGCAAAGTAGTAGGGTCATTAAGAATTTCGGTTAAAAATCTGGCAGAGTTAAGATCTTGTCCGCCAAGCTCTTCTGACTCTAGACCTCCCAAACATACCACCATCATAACCTTGAAATGGCTTTCGCAGTCATCGTAAATTTCATTGAAAGGCTTTAAATCAAGTAAAGAAGTTAGCTCGGAACTTTCGCCCAAGACGGAGCCAATGAGCTCTGCAATGGGCTTCGCATTCTTATTTGGCTTTGCGGGCACCCTTCTGATCTGATTCTCTGCGAGTGGGTCATTTTTGAAGCCAAATGAAATGATCGACCATAGGATTGTCAGTATACCAGTACCAATTTTCAATAGCAGGTTTGGCAGAAAAAGCAGGATAATAAGGGCCGGATTGTTACTGAAATCGTCCGTTGGACGTTTGTCCAGTCCTATAATGCGTAAATGCTCCCCAAAGTCCGAAGGAAGTCTCTTAACAAGAGGTAACCTTGGAATAAACGATGCATTTTCACCAAGCAAGAATGCGCTTGCTGAATGTGAGGAAAGTTCCTGAGGTATAGGTGTGGGAGGTCTTTGACCAATATCCGGAGGAACCAAACTTTCTTGCCAATTGCCATCAAAATACCTGCTCAATGCAAGTTCCAAGTTCCAGCCATGGTTTTCCAATAATTGCACGACAGGGCCAACTTCAGGATCCGGAAAGTTCGTAATCATCTGGAATTCATTCAGCTTATTCTCCTGCTCATGAGTGAGATGCACATCACCTCCCTCATGCTGAATAACGGGCATCTTTGTTGTTTCTGCTTGATTCTTTGTTAAGGTCGTGAACTTGTTAAAATACACATCATCATCAACTCATTATATATACAGAGACCAACTCAGTTATACAAGAAAGCGAGAGACAAGAAAAAAGCCCGGAGAGTGTGGCAAGGCATTGCAAGGCATTCGCGAAAGCTTATGGATTGTTACTGCCGCTGTACAATTACATACCAGTTATCCTTTTCGTAGCCAGAGGCAACGACCAGGCCACCGGCACTGGTGCAGTCCTGTTCGAGCTCACCTTCTTTGTATAGATGGTAGTATCGATACTTAGTGTTGTTAGTGTCTTGCTTAGGATCTGCTTGTGCTGCTGTAGCAATCTCTTGTTCCTGTTTTTTAGCTCTAGCCTTGTCTTGTTCCTGCTGACGTTTCCACTGTTGAACAGCAGCTGACCTTTCCTGGGGCGGTATGTTGGTCAAATCTGGACCTTTGGGCCTGGGTTTCTGCGATTTGGCAGACTTTCCGGACGCATCTTTAGCATGGGGGCCTTGCAAGACCCACGGTACCAACACATCTTGCTCTTGACCTTCGTGATAGCCTCTTCGTGAACTGGCCTGTTCCAAAGCCCAGCAGTAGATCAAAGCTGTCCCCCGGGGTTTCACTTTGCTCAAAATGTGCGCAATGGCATCGATCCGCCGCTGGCGGGTCGACCAGTGGTGCACCACGGCTATGGAGATTGCAAAATCAAAGCTTTTATCCCGGTGCGGCAGCCGCAGACCGTCAGCAACCATAACGTTGCACCGTGTGTTACGCTCGTGAGCATGCTTCACAAGGTTCTCCGACCGGTCTGAACCAATCAGAAACACGTTGGGATTCACATCTAGATATTTTCCATTGCCACACCCCACGTCGATGCCTACACTTCCTGTGTGTTGCTCTTCAAGGTATTTGGTCACTATAGGCCACGGTTTGTATCTGGTTTGCGAGAAATGCGATGCAATGTCGTTATAAACCTCATGAACAAACTCCTGTTCCTTAGCTTCTGCCATATTGTTATTCTAACAAGCTACGGACACCAGTCTCTGCTCTTCTATATGGTCAAAGCCGATGAACCTTTTTTGAATGAAAGTTCGAGTTTCTCAACTTAAAGAAGACCAAAATGAAGCCTGGAAAATTATACCCCGAACCAATCAAGACACCTTAACTCAAACAAGGTGAGCTGCCACCTCTAAAAGCTTTATTTCTGAGTGTTCCAAGCGATTCAAATATACTCATCGCGAGCTGAGCATCGTCAAGTTCTTCTTGATAGGCGATGAGATTGACATTTTTTCCAGAAGTGACATCACTATACACGTAAATATAAAATTAATTGAAAAGTTCCAAAGCACGTGATATAATAAAATTTATATTACGTAATGATTATGATCTTTCGGATCATTAACCGTCTATCACTATCAACGAATTTTTCTTTTAATTATAGAAATCCATACGTGTTGATTGAAAAAGGCTTCGAGCATCGACCAATTTTCCATACCTAAAGTCTTACTCCAGGGCTTCAGTGTCCGCACCAAGAGGTTACATGTCTCAGCTGTACTTGCGCCGGGTGGTGGCTCTGTGGTTTGGCGCGATTTTCGCGCTTGTCGGCGTACCTCTGTGGTACAAGATGACCACAATATACAGGGCGCCTTTGCCTGGAACGTATATCAGTTCCCTGCGCGAAAATGTGCATTCAGACGTCCATTTGGTATTGCCAGTGTATGTGCGATCAGATACATACAGGTTTCCGGACGTTCACGAGGCCATTCAGTTGCAGGCAGACGCATTGTTGCAATCCAGACCACACGCTGTCAATTGGTCTTTGCAGGTTTTGCAGGCCGAAAAAAATCAGATTTTGAACCCGGAGTCTGACTACGTGCTAACATTGGTACTGGACGACTTCACGGGTTACTCTATCGCGTACGATTCGAAGGAAACGATTGTATACTTCGACGACGCCGCCGTCGTGTCGAACGATATTCCGTTCTTTGCGGCTCAAACCCTCATTGAACACACGTTTGGCACAGAATGGACACATTTGAGTCGCGATTCTTCAGACGATTCAAACAGGAAAAGTAACCAAGCGTATGAAAAGTCTTCCGAGATGGCCATTTCTTACTCACCTACAGTACATTTGTCGCTGTCACTTCTCACGGGAGACGGTCGTCCCGTCGCATGGAATATAGAGTCGACACTAGACCAGTATTTCACACCACTCCGCCGGTTTTTATCCCCATTGGTAAATTTCACAGTGGATACTAGCATATCGCATTTCAATGACCTTAATCTAGGGTCGCTTCATGACATTGAAGATCCTTCGTGGCAAGACCTAGCACATTCTATTGACCTCTCCGAACTATCATCACTCAATCATTACCGCGAAAAAAATGCGATTAATCTGGTCATAGTCTTTCCCAGCCCGGAGTCAGGTCAGCTGGCGTTTGTCAATGCCACAAACGATAGGCCGTGGCAAAGTTTCATGGTTCCTCAATGGGGCGCTCTTGTTGTCAATAAAGAAGCATTGCCAGACAATTCTAGGCTAACTCAAGAGTATCTGGCGCCGGTCATTTACAGCTTTGCATGCGAGTTATTTCAATTTTTGGGCCTATCTAACGAAAAGGCCGACCTTTCCACACCATACACCACGATAGACTCATTCAAAAGGATCACAACTTTGAAGAATTTGGAACATGGAATTGAAACTTTGTGGTCACTAGTTAAACTCACTGATCAGTTCCCACAAATGGCGGTTCCCAGACAGGTCCTCGCAGATGTCGAGCGAGCAATGGATTTGAGGCTACAAGCCGTTGAACTGCTCAATGACCCTAAGAGGGGTGGCGAAGCAACGTGGAACGAAGCTTTGCATTTGAGTAACGACTTTGTCGAGGTGTGTGAAAGAGCATTTTTCCACAAAGAAATGGTTCAACAAAACTTCTTCCCTCAGGAACACAAAATAGCTGTTTATTTACTGTTCCTTGGCCCAATATTTGTCATTATTTTGACAGGGCTCATCAAAACACTTCGGGAGAAAGATGAAGTGCGACAAGAGCAGTTGGAAATCCCAGATTCAAAGGCTAACGAAAAATCACAGGTTGATGACCAATAAAGTGACTAAACAAACCACAAATAAAATCGCGGAAATAAGCCAAAGCTCTTGGTATTGTCTTCGATTCCATGTCCAAGATCAGGAATGGGGTCCCTTGGACGAAGACGGCAAGCGTGTCATTTGATCCAAACCACTTTTCTGTAAAGCTTCACGATGTCCCCACAACGAAGTCCCGCTGGCAATTACATACATCTCTCTTGCCATAATCAAACAAGCATTCAAACATATAAATAACGAAGAAAGTGCTAGCCCTTGTTCTTTCCTCTAAGAGCTTTATCATTCTGTCATCCAGCTCTTATGATATTATGAGATTCAAAATTGACTACAATTATCTAAAATCTAACTTCTTTCAACCATCAACAGATAGCTGCCAATAGACTCGAGACCATGAATGAGACCCAAGGACCTTTAGATACGCTACCGGAGCAAAACTATCCACCTTCAATAACTCGGAACAATTACTGGGGGACGAAAGAGCTGATAAGCCAAGTCATCAGTGAAGATCAAGAATACGTAAGTTGGAAGCTCAAAGATGTACGAACGGGTGGAACCATGAATGCTTACTTGAATGAGTTCAAAAATCAGAATTTTGCGGGACATGGAAGGAGGAGGACGAAGGACAATTTTGGAAAGATCAAAAAGACACCGCATATCAATTCTGTACCTAGGAACCTTCATTTTCCTCGAGACATACACGATGAGCAAATTGCCCGTTTACCACAGCCCAAAGCGCTGGAGCAATCTGAACAGCTGAATTTGCTTCTAACGAATTTGGACGAAGAACAGATGAACAGATTTGAAGTTTTTCGAAGGACGTCTTTGGCAAAGAATAACATAAAGAAAATATCCAGCATTGTCACCAATCAAACCGTTGCTGCTAATATCAACCTTCTTCTAGCAGGTGTGGGCAAGATATTTGTGGGTGAAATAGTGGAAAAAGCTCAAGAGGTCAAGAAACGAAGTTTGGTGGTACTCATGGCGTCAGTGTTTAGACAGAAAAAACTCGCCGCACATAAGCTTAAAAAGACCTTTAAGAAGCTAACATTGCTAGTGGAAACGTCGGATGCGACTCTGGATGATAGTGTCGATGAAAACGAAACGGATGATTACGAGGACGAAAGTGATGAGAAACTTACGAATGAGACGAATACGTTCAATAGGATCATAAGGTCAAAAGTCAATTCTGAAGAAAACAGAATCACACTCATCAAGCACTACAACCGATTGGTGCGCTCTTTCAACAACTTAGATGTGAGTGTTGAAAAATATACCAATAGCCCAATATTACCGGAGCATATAAGGGAGGCATGGAGGCTGTACCGAGCGGAGAATGATACAGTGCCACAAGCTACTTGGAGAACGCAGGGTGAGGGAAACGGATGGATGTTCAGGTAAAGAGGACCATTATTTACCATTTTGAGTGAGTAGGGCCGGTTTCTTTTTTTTAATGTCGAGTTTTACCGCTTTTCACCACCAAGATTTTGAGAGTACATAATGAGAGAGAATCAGTCTGAGTTCTTCAATTTCATCTAAAAATTGGAGAGACTTGAGCCGGTTTTTCTCTTCCTCCGGTATTTGCTGGACATAGTACTGCCACATTGTTTCAATCTGAGTGTGTTTCGATTCGTCTTCAAACCTTTGAGCGTATTTTTCCGTCGAGTTGAAAAACATCAGAGTCGGGAGTTCCAATTGTCTGGACTCCCAAAGATTGGCTTGCATGATAGAGCCAAACTTGTCGTCTGTGTCGTTCCCGCCAATAGGGTCGTACGAAACCCAAGTTCCTGTTTGGTAAAAGGAAATGACATTGTCGATAAGTGCTTGTGATCGTGAAAGATCCATATAGCAGAGCACACACTCTGTTATGACCAATGTTGGGAACTCTGGACGAGTAAACTCTAGCAGTATATCAAGTACTTTTTGAATGTTGTTCAGGTTGCAGCTTTTGAGCGAATATCGGTCTGAGATGTACTCTATGTCGCTAACACCCTGGGGCTCCCCAAGAAGATCTCGAAACTGTTTGTCCTTTTTCAGTATTTTTGCCTTGAGTGAAACGGACTCTGGGAAATCCAAATCTACCCAGGTCAATTGAGGGTACCGATTGAGGAAAAAGAGCATTCGCAGATCCGATCCACACCCCAAATTCAGGACCTGAATTTTTGTGTTTTCTTTCGCGGCTTTTTCCAGAAATAACTTGACTTCCAAGTCAATTGCCAGCGTTCTGAGGTACGTTCCGTAATTCATCAAAGGTTGGCCGTATTGTACTGCTTTTTGAACTTTACTATATGCTCTTCTGTTCAAAGTTCTCAAATGTTGCGTGTAGGCTATGTGCAATTCTGAAAACCCCTGCATTTCGCAAAATTCCACTTCTTTGCTGCTAGGCAGATACTTCTTGCTTATAGCACAAATCTTGCAGGAGAATGCGTCGTAATCCGTTTGTTGGATAGCCCGATCCATATTGTGCGATGAACTCTCAGTTCTACTTATTTTGGAGCCAAGAATAGCAGAGAATATGCAAAATATAGACAAACTTGGACAGTTCTCCGAGTACAAAAATGAATGAGTTTTGAGCACCAGATCTTTTGGCCTCTTAAGCTTGAATCGTCTACAGATGTTAATGTGAAGAGATGATCTAAAATCTACCAACCGGTTTGTAAAAAGTCATTATATGAGTGGAATTAGACCTTATTAGAATCAAAATATATACAAAGTCACATGATTTCTTCGAGATGACCACTTGTCGTTCTTTACGGAATGATGGGAAATTGGCCAAAAGCGATGTAATTACTTACGGACTGTGGGATCGCGTAAATTATGGAAAACGCGTAAAGTTACGCGACAACAAAAGTATTTATGTAACACGCTTTTATGAGCTGCCCGAGGGTTTGGACGCTTCTGAATGAGTAATGAAGAACCTAAGCTTCTAATTGCTGACTTTCAGTTACAACATAAGGTACGAAGGTCCTTGGCAAGATCCTTTGGCCTTTTAAAAGCTGCGTTCCCAGTTGAGAGTTCAACGGGTGCCTTTTGAAAAGAGAGGCAATTTTTCGTGTCCCAATCATGTCTCGTTGTAGTCTTTGACCCATTAGCAGATTGGGAATCGAATTGCGCTGCATCAATTTAGACTTTGAGTATTTCCTTGACCAAAAAGTAGTACAAATCTCAGAACCCAAAGGTAATTTCAAATCCTTGAAAGAAGCCAAAAGCAAGCCATCCGGGATAACAGTAGCTCGCTAGTAGCATTGGCTCGCATTGGGAGAACACTCTCTGTTTTCGAATCATATAAAATTCTCCAATTGTTTCTTTGCCATGTTAAACTCAACCTTAAGGCTCAAATATTGATTCACGTCTAGTTGCTGAACCAAACAACTCAAAGAATTCAAGTGTTGACCCAAAAGGACAACTGAGCAAAACGAATCCAAATTAGTGTTAAATCAACGTCCCGAACCATCCTACACGTTCATTTTGCTGAATTGTATGATGGATGTTCAAGCGTCCATTGAAATCACTATCATATCTTGTATTGTAATCTAGTTTAAGATTTTAGAAATTAAAGATATCTAAAAACATCACCGGGATGTGAGCTAACAAGACATGATCTAGTCAGCCAAGAGTTTGTTTAAGCCCTTCTTTCAATTGATCTGGAATTAACCTTTCATTTGATATAAATCTTGTAAGCTTGACGTCGCTGCCATTCCTGAAAAGACAAGCGTAATGGAGTTCTATTCTAATCTTTCAACGTCATCTCCAGCTCTGGCTTCTTCGATATATCCAACTATTTTCGAAATTTTGTCCGCTGACGAGATTGATGAGCTTCTCACACCGTCTGTGCGTTACATTGTGGCCAATTTGGTCGCCCGGAAACCGAACAAATATACTTTAGGTATCAATAACTGGTTTGATGAATGGTTTTTGTTGGCGACTAGACTGGCCATAGAATCGCGCTATCTGCGTTGTTGGGATGGTACATTCATTGAGAATTTTTACGGGCTGAAACGTATCAACGCTTCTGACAGAATTTTACTTCGCACCCTTCAACAAAATCCCGGTTTAGAGCTTCCCTTACGCCTTACAAATGTGCAGCGCTCTGCCGTCATTGCACAGAAAGTTTTGGTAACATATGTGGCTACGAAACTTGATTTGCTGCATTCTAAGCTACTCGCTGCTGCATTAGTGCGGAATCCTCAGGAAAATGACAACAGCACTGAAATGTACCGCAAACTACGAAAAGCTCTGCGAAACCTTTTCATCAAATACTATCCGCTGCTAAAGAAACTTCTTTTCTTCCTCAACTTAGGATCAAAGCTTTATTTCCTCACTGGTAAAACCGGTTCAACATCTATTCTCGATCTTTTCATGAACATAAGTTATACACGATTATCGGTTTTGGATTACGAACGAAATGACACAAAGGACTTCGTCAAGTCTGCTTCCACAGGTGCAAGGCGTGTTAGACTTAATAAACTTGCTCTTTTGAACCTGATTCGGGTGTGGAGCTCCAAATTGGGCTCCATTCTTAAAACTGCTGGTTCACAGGTGTTTCCAGCTTTCATCTTCATGCTCCGCGTATTCCAGTGGTGGACGTCGCAAGACATGACTGGGGAGTTGCAAAGGAAAATGGACAGTCTGGATCAAGATGTCCCGCCTCCACCCATTCCGTTCGAAAGAAATACCGACGGTAAGTGTAGAATATGCGATAGCGAAATTACCAACCCTGCGGCCATAGAAACTGGATATGTGTTTTGCTACCCTTGCATAATGAACTATTTACCGCAGCATGGGGGTAAATGTCCGGTAACGGGCAGCAAATTGCTGGGATGCAACTATGACAAGGACTCTGGCGATTGGTCCATCACTGGCGTCAGGAAACTCATAATTTGAAGAAAAAATACACAGATTATGGCACATTTCTGCTAAGTGTCTGCCCTGCTTCCCATTGGTTGCATATAATGTTCAGTACCTGCAACTGCATTTCTTTCTCCAAAACTTGTTGTTGGATGTCGTTCGTGGGAGCTTTTTTCAATTGTAAAACTAATAGGTCTACTTTTCTCAAAATTGAGTCAGTAACCTGGCCTTTCTCCAGGTAGTCAATGATGGTGTTGATTCTAGAGATAAGCTTCTCGTTGAACTCTTTTTGTTTCTCATTATCGTTCTTGTCCTCATTCCTAAGTGTATATTGTTTTGAGCCGTCAATGGCAGCCAGTAAGGTATCATTGTTTGGCAACCGTAGTGGTAACTGATTTCGAGGCCCGTCAATTTGATGGCAGCGAATATCTAGCTTGTTACCTTGAAGGGTATATATCAGGAAGCATTTCAAGGTTACAACCTCTTTCGTCAATGCATCAAGAATCTTGTTGAAGCTGCATGGGTAGAAACTCTCACCGAGGAAAATAATGCCCAATGGCTGTAAATGTGGGAACACAGAGTGCAAGAGCTCGATCCGTTTGTTCAGTACTTCTGAATGATAGTTTAGTGTGTGATTTTCATCAAATAATGGTAATTCTAATCCATGTTGTATGAGCACATCGGACTGTGAGACTTCACCAAATAATAAAAGACCAAAAGGCTCACTGATAGCACTTTCGAACGCTTTTTTAGTCTCCAGTAGCTGATTAACTTGCAGGATAACCACAGGAGACAAAACGATCTCCATTCTTGCAGCGATTGTCTTTACAAACCTTAAAAACGTACATTTTTCAATGAGTTTACGATACTTGTTCAACTCAAGAAAACCTCTTTAAGACTCATAGAACCTCTAAAAAAACCATTGAGTAGAAGATCATCAAAAGTTTACTGCTGTTTATATACAAGGTGGTGATTATATGCATCTGCATATCAATGTTCCACATGTCACATTTACTCTTCCTTTTCAAACGATAACCGCACCATGGTCGATTACGGAAGGCTGGCCCTTGACAGGCTCGTAGCAATACCATTTCGTCAATGCGTCAGTAGCGGCTCTGGCTTTAGCTTCTTTCAAAGATGCTCCAAAACCCTCACCGAGTTTTTCGAGGCCAGAAAAAACGCCCACAATAAAAACTGGAGCTTTAGAATGTCTACCAGACTCGGCCAAAAGTTTTGAAACGGGGGCCTCGAGTCCCTCACGGCGACAGAGGACCGCGAGCTCTCTAGTTGGATGTTCAAATTGAAATATTTTGGTCACGTCGAGTTTACGGGACAGAATATGGTCGTCGATAAACTTGAACGCTAATGCAGGATTGGTTTCGTTGGTGTACGCCCAAAGAGCACCAATGATACTTCTCACGGCTAGCGCGTAGGCGGCTTCCTCGGAGAAATTTTGACCGGCAATGACTTCAACTCCGTCTTCACGCTTCAAACTGTTATTGAAAAACCTCAGTCTTCCTAATGTGAGCTGAATGGGCTCTTCCTTGAGGTATCTGTCCATGACGCTGGTATTTTCAAGTTCGATACCCCACGACTTGCCAACGCTAGCCAGAACGTTATGTGAAATGTAAGCGTCTACTGCAGCATTCAGCACCACAGTAGGCAGACGTGGATATTGAGCCATTATTTGACGTGAGACGTGGTACGTCAGTAAGTTTTTACCAAAAATGTTCAATCCGTGGTTGTCGCAGAAATTATTCGTGGGAACCGTGTTTGTGAATGCTGATCCCGGTGAGCTCCCACTATTTTTTGGGGTGAGTTGAGAAGATCTACACGTCAGACATCTTGCAAGCGTTGAATTTGGGAAAGTCTTGGGTAGTCTAAGTCTGGAGTGTAATGCGTTCAGGGCTGTGGATTTTGACGCTAGAGCCTCAGGAACTTCATTTATGGCGTCTTGAAGCTGTTTATAATAGCCCCTGTACTCGTCAAGCTGTGGAGTCGACAATTGCGGTGATTTTTGCTGCAGAACACTTTTATGATGAAGCGGTCTTGAAAGAATCAAACTTCGACCGCTAAAAGACCTGGTATAAAGCGTCGCGACATGCGGGGTTTTCAGTAGCCGCGACGAAGCAATGATCTGTCGAGACATGCAGAACTGGAACAACGTGAGAAACAGCGCCTAACCTGAACAATTCGCTATTTTTACGTGCTCTCACTGCTACAACTCAAGCTCATCGGCCTTACATAGGTTAGTTTAGATTTCTGAAAAATTTTCGAAATTTAAATGTGGTCACGTGTGTGTAAAGTGTCAGTATATTATTCTTGGAATTTGAAAGAAGCAATTGGCACTAAGCGAGTTCGAGCCTATATTTCAGCCATTCAAAAGATCTGTAGATTTTATATCCATGCTTCTCTTTGTTTCGGGCAGAATTGATTTTATAGGTTTTTTCTAGTATTCTCAACGATTTAAAAAATTGAATCAAAATAAAATGATAATGATCCTCCAATTTGACACCGAGAATGAAATCGATCTGGGAAACGCTGCAGTATATTCATGCTGTCTATGGAGTGCTCTGTGGAAGAAATTCTGAGTCTGCGAGTCATTGGAGCCGTTTTTGAGCGTCGAAAACCGCTTTGAAGAGGTTTTACAAATCATTTAATACGAATATATCCTGCAAGTTTTAGACAATGACCCATCAGAACAAAATCTGCGTTAATTGTCGTTAGTGTGTTTGTGGTGAACTATTGCAGAGAGCTTCTCCAAACTTTTAGAATCAACAGTTTTTGTCTCTAAAACTGTGACATGCTGCGACGACCGTATAGTATAAAGTGATCTGAGCGTCAAACGTCTGCAAGCCATTTTAAACCCGCCATCTTTGCATACTACTCATTTGGAGCCTTGTTGTAGTACAAAATCCGATAAGAAATAACGAGCTGCTAGTACGATATATACTACAATGGCTGTTTAGCTCGCTTTACTCTCAGTTGCAAAATGCCTCTCTTTCTATTAGCGTCAGCTTCCTCATCACGTGATATGCCGACATGTGATGCAGTGTCAGCGACAGCGACAGAAGAAACCCAAACAACTGTTGATACCGCTCAAAGAGCTTGTGAAGGATCCAGCGCTATTTCATGTGTTGAGAATCAGTCATTGAAAAAAATGGAGCAGTCGATACTACCTTCTGACAATTTCATTTGCATATTTATGAAAACTGTCTGGTCGTTTTTTTTTAGCAAATTCATTCACCGATAGAACTGACCTTGATGGCTGTACTACTCTTCTCCTCCCTCTTCTCCTCAATGACTTTTATCGAACAAAATTGTTTGTATGAATGTATATGAGAAAGTTTCTTGTTGAAACAGTCCACTTGTGTAGGGCATAGTTGTTTATTTAGATCGTGAGGACTTTTTGACCATTCGGGACTCTGATACTGCAAAGATCTCTAGAATAGGATTGCTCCGCTGATGATCAATACCACGGCACCCATGATGGACCAGGACTGAACTCTGTACGACGCAACAGCTGCTGACTCATCGTCTATGATCATAACCGGCGCCGTGTGATTTGTGTCATTTGCATGCGTTGAGCTGATAATTGCAGCGCGCTGTTGGTAAAATACTGGACTGTTACCTGGCTTGGGCGATGTGAGGCCAACGACACGAGAAGGAACTTTGCCAGCTGCATGCATCGCAGCAGCCTTGACAGCATTCTTTTTGCCCTGCTTTATATTTGCAGGAGCATCTTTAGGCTTTTGACAGCTTGGCGCAGACGTGGTCCATTCATTTTTCAGTTTGGCCAACATTTTCAATGTCTCTGGAGCCTGAACGGCCCGAGTGATCTCGAGGAAAAGACTATGCACAGCGGGCGTATTTGATTCCAAGCTTGTCCACACCTGAATTGCACTTTGCGACAGTGTGCGCCATTGGGAACTTTGGGCAGACACCTTGGCAATGCTCAAGATCCATTCGTGAGTGTGACGCAAAATGGGGCATGAATAGTAAATGGTTTTCATCTGGGAAAATTGTGTGGCAAGAGAGACCCCAGATAGGTCGACGCCTGCTGGTGGGAACCAATGCAGTTGCACTGTAGCGATGTCCATCAAATCCATTGCATTAAATTGGGTCTTGCCATTCAGCAAGGTTTTCAATACCGAGATTCCTTCTAAAAGGTACTTTTCGATAACATCGATGTCAACCTTATAGGACAACACAGAGGTCATCATCGACAAAGTTTGGTCTTGACACTCGGCAGTTGTGTTGACGACCACAATATTTTGTGGTTTGGAAACGGAACTGGAAAACCGGTACAAAGACTGATCGGGCCATTTAGCAAGTGCAAACTCGGAATGGATTGCAAAAGATGCAGAGATGAGTCCAATTAATTTGGTGAGCTTCATGGTTTTGAAATGAGATTTAGAATGATTTTGATTGAAGTTAATGCGCTTTTCTGTGCGTTTCTAGCTTGGTCTATAGAAAAGCTAGTATTCACAAACTGTTCAAAAACTAGAATGCTAACTCTTGCGACATCTTTATACAAATATTCTGAAACTTCTCAGTGCGCTGTCAAAACGTCTGTCACTGCTATCGACATCAACTTTGACATAAAAGAACGAATCCGAGGGAATTTGCAGCATCAGATTTGTTGGCAATAGATTCTACTAGTTTGAAAAATAAGCATTACGGTCCAATTTTCCAACTTTCAAGAAACCCCGTCAAGTTCTTCTTTCTAAACTGATTTTGACTGATGTTGACAATATTTACTTTCTTGAAATCATTATCGTCAAGATCTAAATAACACTTGTATAAGCTCATCGCATCAAGATCGAAAAACAATTGCAAGATATATAGATCTTATAACTTGACCTGAGATGATAAGACAACTTGTGTTAGCAAAGAGAGCATTTTCGGATGTTCCTGTTACTTTCTTTCATCCAACAGTCTATGCATTGTCCACTTCTTTGGCCCACAAGTCTGCAGTCGCCGTAGTCAGAGTCACTGGCACGCATTCGAAATACATATTTCAACAACTCACTGGATCTAAAAAGGATCCAATAGATAGAAGAGCGTCGCTGCGAACTTTGTATGATGTGACCCCCGAGACAAAGAACTTTTTGGACTCATCGATTGTCATATACTTCGCTGGTCCCAAATCTTTCACTGGTGAAGATATGTTGGAACTGCATCTTCACGGTGGTAAGGCCGTGGTGAAAAGTGTGCTGAAGGCAATTGAACGTGCTGGTAATAAGCAGGTTGGAAAAGATGTGAGATACGCTTTACCAGGCGAATTCTCGCAGCGAGCTTTCCAAAACGGTTGCATGGATCTAACCGAAGTGGAAGGTGTTGCGGATCTTATCGACGCTGAAACAGAGACCCAGCGTCAAAGTGCTGTCACTGGCATGATGGGGAAAAATAAGGAGGTGTTTGAACGCTGGCGAAGCTCAATCGTATCTAATATTGCACAACTCACAGCAATCATAGATTTCGGGGATGACGCTGAAATAAACGACATAGACACCATACTGCGATCCTGCGCACAAGAAATGCGCGCCTTGGGAACTGAGATCAAGCGTTTTCTCGAGAAAGTAGACCGCTCGAGCATTTTACAGACAGGTATAAAAGTGGCGCTTCTGGGATCGCCAAACGCAGGTAAATCGTCTCTGTTGAACTGTATCACAAACGATGACACTTCAATTGTCAGCGATATACCAGGAACGACAAGAGATAGCATAGACGTACCACTCGACATCGGTGGTTTTAAAGTTGTCCTCTGCGACACAGCGGGAATAAGAGGAACAAGCAAAGACCAAATCGAGTTGGAAGGCATTAGAAGAGCAAAGGCGAAAGCTGCTGAAAGCGACATAATGATATTGGTCGTTGATGCCACGTCTAACGAAATTCTTACGCCAGAATTGTGTGACCTAGTAAGATCACAGCTATCGCTCAAAGAGGTCATTATCGTGATAAACAAGTCAGACGCGGTAGACTCGCGAACAATCACAGAAGCGAGACGAAAAGTGGAGACGCTTCTGGGAGATCAATTGAACATAAAAACCGTTTCGTGTCATGAATATGAAGGGATCAAGGGCCTGATAGAAAATCTTTCGGGAAGGTTTAGAAAAGTTGCAGACCTGACCCAAGATGCGGATCCTATTGCAGTTTCCAAGCGTGTTCAGGATATTCTGAATAGAGACGTGATTGGAGGCATCGAAGATTTCCTTGCCACAACAGAGCTGGGTGATGTAGTGATGGCTTCGGAAAGCCTGGGAAGTGCAGCTGAGGGTGTTGGGAAAATAAGTGGGCGATCTGTGGGCGTAGAGGAGGTTTTAGGTGTGGTTTTCTCCCGGTTTTGTGTGGGCAAGTGAGAGTATGGGCTTTAAAAAGGAAGAGAAAGAGAATGCAAGACACTGACGCATCATCGGTTCGTGCTTTGAGACTGTCTTTTCATTGCAAGTTTTTTCTTGACCTCGCTTTCGGTCAAGAACTCTTGTATCTCGTCCGCTAGCTTCTCATAGTAAACTATGGATTTTTCCAAATCGTCAATTTTAGCGGAGAAGTCTTTTTTCAAGGTTTGGAACTCTTCAATTGAGTGCTTGTCAGTTTTGAAATGAGCCTGGATATCGTCAAGACGCTGAAAGTTTTCTTCGGTTTTAGTTTGAAACTCATTGATTGCTTGTGCCGATTGGAGATCCACGATTCCTTGAAGACTGTTGTTGCAGTGTTCAACATACTTCCTGAGCTGTGATTCTTTCATGTTTTGGCATTCGTACAGATGCTGGAAACGGTGTATCCGAGATACGTTTATGGATTGGAAGATATCACTGATTTTTCAGTCAACTTCTGCTTTGAAAAAGACGTTAAGTCTGGTTTTTTTTCCCGTCTATTACTACAGGGCGGGGCGAATTAGGTAACGGGACATAGAAAGGCTGTGACAACGCTGATTGTTGACCTTTCTGCACTCTCTTCAAAGCTTTGGGAACTTCCCATCAACTTCTAGCTTTTACCCACGATAGCTCGATTATTGAAATTGGGTTAATAAGTGTCACGTGCTGGGACTTTTCTACTTGGTGGTGAAGATAACAACGTTGGTGCTTTGGTCAGAAATCAAGCTATTACATGCATGAATCACAATTTTCAATTGCTTTGTTTCTAAATTTTGGTAAGGGCGCGTTTTGTTTGATCAAAAGTTTTGTCAATTCGTTGCAAACCGAAATGTTAATTTGTCACCAGTGAATCCCGCTCGAAACTTTGTTGTCAAGTGAGAAACAATGCTGATCCGATACCGTGCAAATCGTATCTCACACTTTGAAATGGCTCCTTGCTGCAAAATAGTACTAAAAAAATCCATGGTGTCGCATTTGAAAATGGAACAGTATTAATTTACTGTCATTAGATGATAGATAAAGAAAAAACGACATATTGTCGTTACACCAAAGAAGCTAACCCAGACTCCACAGGAGTCAAGGGAAATCAATCCCATGCTCAAAATTTCCACATGTTCACAAGTAACAAACTTTCAAATCCATGAACAGCGTTTCTAGTAACGTTGCCAGCAACCACTTTGAATACATTTTTCACCTAAACCAACATCCGGTACAGAGAAAGAAAACCGCACACAGCGATTGATAATCCCGTAAAACTGCCAAGTTTTGAGAATTTAACTGACGCTACAACATAATAATGCTAAGGACCCTCGCGGCTGTTGAATGTTCAGTTTACTCGATGAAATGGGCTAATTCGCGCCAGGTAATTTGAAACGACTAAGGTGATGATGTTGATCTATTATACCAAGAAAGCTATTTCATCGGTAAGAAGACAACACATAACATCACACAGCAGTTCTCGTTACGCTCCTGTAATCACATTTCGCTTGCCAATGCAGCACTACACGAAACCCCTCGATATTCGATTTGACCCGAAACCACAAAGTTTCAAAATTTCGGAACCCTCCCATAAGGTTCCCATCAGTTGCATATTCTTATGTCACTTCGACATGAAAAAGGGCAACGAGCTTGTGTGGTCCAAAAGCTCACCATCCTCACCCGAAATACCACTGAATAACCTGGAGTTCAAAAGTATACCGTCTGGTATACATGAAAAGCACGAGGACGTCGTCAGTTTCATTGTAAGCAAGCAGGAAGGATCCTTCGAGGATGTGTTCTACGGTGTATCATGTTTCGAACAAAACGGGCTGGCTCTTAGTGCCAATACAGACCAACTGGATCGTGGCCAAGTGCGTATGTACTCGCTCGGTGTGGTTGTGGACGTCAATTTCAGATACAAGGGCGTGTCAAAATCAAAATACTACGATTGGAAGCCAAATCAGTTTGTCAGCGCAACAGAGTACATTGACGATATTCAGGATCTTCTCTCGCACTGGCTCCAGAAAGAGGCAAGCTATACTAGTGAAAACGACAGATACGAACTTTTTGAAACGTTTTTCGAGGCCAATTGCATAAAGCCAGAAACGGCAGCTTTGTCATCGCCAGTTCTACAGCGCTCATGGCAAAGTTCGGCAACGTTTACAGGATCAGCAAGAGCTCTACAGGACAAACATCCTCACATGCTCGAATCTCTCACACAATGGTTTAGTTTTTTGGGACCTCTCATTTTTCCACTCTGGAAGGCCGCTTTGGTACGACAAAGAATACTGATAATTGTTGGAGACGAAGTTTCATTCGAAAAGTGTAATGCTTTGGTATATTGCTTATCCATTTTATCGCTAATTCCGCACAACATTTCTGGAAAATGCCATGAGCAGCCTTTGCAACCTCTATACACTATCGGAATTACAGATTTGGAAGCGTTGAGACAGCAAATTTCTCAAGCAATGGCTAGCAAAAAGAATAATTATGAAATCCCGGGATTCGTTGCTTGCACAGGAGACACTATCTTGGAAGATCGCCCTGAAGTTTACGACATTTGTTTGAGAATCAATGGCGATGATTCATTACCTGTTATCAAAAGCAGTGACGGCAGTTTTATTAAAGCAACGCCACATGAACTGGAACTTTACGAAAAGCTGGTACCCGCTTATATGGGATATGAACTATCGCACGAAGAGAAGGAGAAAATAAGCAAGTTGATAGAACCTACAACTTGGTCTCAGTACGTTATCGATGGTTTTTACTGGTGGGCTACCGCAGGATACATGAAGCCGTCATACCACGAATCTGACGAAAATTTCCAGACAGATATAGACATAGAACGCGACAACATTGAAACAGTGTTGTCATTGGTTGGATATTTCCACGGAAGGATATCTGCTCTTCATGATGCTTTGAAAAATGCTCTAGAGTCAAGCGAAGACGAGATCGTAACGGTTTCCCCGGTTTTTCTTACCACGCATTCACTCGACTGCTTTAGCCAGAGAGATTACGATTTTCTCACTATAGTTTGTCGACGCTGGTTTGATAGAGTGCTGTTAGTGAGAAGTATCGATTGTAAACTGCTGTGTTGAACGCGATTCAAAATATCTCAGTGAAATGGTGCATGGAAGACATCAATATTGGCTATGCCAAGTTTTGTAACAAGGTTCAACAGACTGCTTTTACTGAGTGACATCGTTTATGAAATCTTATGTATGGAATACGTGGTAAACAGGCGCACAAGAGAGAAATTCAATTTTCTGTTCATATTTAAGGGCTAAATGACTAGCCATACTGTACATGCAACGATGGACAAACCTATGAGTGCCGTTATGATACCAGCAGCTGCCCTCGACCCTGCTGTGATCGTCAACGGGCTTAAGTTGGTAGCTTGTGTTTCTGTACCTGCTGCACCGCTGCCTGTCGACGTACCACCGTTTTGAGCTGTGTAGGGAGCAGGTCTATCGAGACAGAACGTGTTTTGCATTATTTCTAGCGCAGCCATTTGTTCACCTAGTCCGTAGTAACCATCCCAACCATCGTGGAACCAGTTAAGTCCGCATGTGTGCCCATCGGTACCACCGGAACAAGACTGGGCTGCAGCTTTGGCAGAAGAGCGGATCCACGCCATGATCTTAGTTCTAGCCTCTGGTACAAGCTGCGCTGTCAAGCCTAAGAATCTTGAAAAGTAGGCCTTGAAAGACCGCTGATCCGTATTGCATGAATTAGCACCCTGACAAGTCACTTCGTAAAGAACACTTTCATTTTTGAAAAAAACTCCAGACGCATTCAAAAATTCCCATGTTCTAACATGCCATTTTTCGTCCTGGGTCATATTCCACAAGTAGGCAGATCCAGACATCAAAAGACCCTGATTATACGTCCACACAAGTTTAGTAATGGTGCTGCAATTACCTTCAACTTTGGCACCATCGAAAACCAAATTGGTGCCGTCTTCTTCCAACAAATGGATACCTTTCATCCACTCAAACACTTTTTCGGCCCAGTCAACGTACGAGGTGTTTCCAGTGTAGCGTGCAAGTCTGGCTGCAATATGGAAAAGTGCTCCGTTAGAAACGGTGTTTTTGTAGTCGTAACCCGAATTCCAGGTGAAAATTTGCCATCTGAGCCCACCACCACAGGTATCATCATCCCAACGGCGTGCCATGGTGTTGAAAACGGCCTGCGCCAAATAGAGCCATTGCGGTTCGTCCTCCGCTGGATTTTCAAAGTTTCTTTCGGCAGCTGCCATCACAGCAAGGCCCCAGAAAGCTTGGTCATCATTACCTTCAGTCACCGATTGATTGAGGGGCACATAATCGTGATTGTCACCCGTTTGTGCCAATAACGCCTGTTTTAGCATCCCATTATATGTTGTATTCCCAGTGTACCACCAATAGTCCAAAATCGATCCCCAAGCTCCACCGGCTTCCCACCAGTAGTAAGGATCCGAAAACATACCAACCGGTTTACCATACTGCAGCCCAGTGTAATAATCGAGCAAACCTCCCGCTACTAACGCCGTTGCGTTTTTAGCCACTGCAGTGTTGTTTTCTTCCCAATAGACGCATAAGGACATGCGAAAGGACGCAGCAAACGCCAACGCCCATGCCAGCGATAACTTCATTTACTGAATGACTGGAACAACAGCTCGAGACAAGACCAAAATGGAGTATGGTCTCTTGCTGATCTCGGCTGAGCGTGTTGGTGAGAAAGTTCGATTTGTTTGGGCCGGGAAATATATAAATTTAGACAGGTCACATGATAGCTATTGATCATTATATACGTAAATAATTTAGTAGGTCAGCTGACTTAAAGCTTATTAATTTATCTTTGTTAGAAAAAGGTTGCAATCAGATCGTAGCTCTACACGGCACGGGTTGCAATGGATCCTGCTGTTAGTTTTCATGAATCCCTTAACGGGTCTCAAATGTGGAAAACCGCGTAGCAAACGGGTTGAGGCCTGAAGGCATTGCATTAGGTATAGTTGGAACATCGCTTTTTTTTTTTTTTGGACTTTGACTGATTATGCTGGTACTATCCAGTGCTGTTCCGAGACAGCGCTGTGGGTGAGCACACGGTCAGATCACTTCTCAGGTTGTTAATACATGAATATACTGATTCATAAAACCTAGTTCCTAGCCCGAATTCAGGGCAGAAATTCAAAGATGGGTTACACAACCGCACTTTGAAAAACCGTAATATCGATGAAACAGTCACAGAAGCTTTTATGGCCTCGATTTTAAGCTGTGTTACGTGCGGTTAAACACTCGATCACGTGACCTACTTTGTAGAGGTGAGTTTCTGGTCTCTGTTGCTTCCTCTCAGGCCGAGAATTGTGTGTGTGTGTAAGTGTGCGTTAGCATTGTTAATCTTCGAAATGTCCCACATTTCTGTATTGTTTCTTGAGATAGATTCTCGAATTCTATGCCATCTCTCCCGCCTCCACCCCTCAATCCAGAAGTTCCATTTCAATGCCCTCTTTTTCAGAACCCTAGCGACTTCAAAATCGACCGTTTCACCTGTTTGTCGAATTCTGCACGGTTGTCCCTCCATAGAATGCACGCATCAATGTTGGCCCCAGACTCGATATTGGGTTCGCTAAGCATGCTCATGACACTCAGCAAGATCTTTTCTACGCTCTGGACCGGTGACCAACGTTCTTCGGCCAGTTCATACATGTTTGGATCGTCACCCGGTGAGTGCAGAATGGAAATGCATACTTCGCCGTTTGGATAGATATTAGGATGTAAAATGCTAGGTGTGAACAGCAGTTTGGGTGGAGACAACGGATAGTCCCGGGGAAACTCGAGACGTGCGTTGAAAACGCCTCCTTCATATGCAGAGTCTGGTGGTCCACTAATCAGACAATCCCAAACAAACAAGTTATCTTCCGTTACAGGGCCTGCTACAATGCCCTGAGGACTGTCTTTGATCAATTGAGTGAGCTCTTTGAAAAGGCGTTTCTGAGCAGTCTTCGACATTGTTTTCCAAAACTTGTTCGCCTTAACTTGTCTTTTGACTTGGACTTTGACTTGAGAAAGAAGTCTTGAATCAAGAAAAGGTTTAGCCTTTTTATAGTCAAGTTGTGAATAAAGCTGACGATAGATAATTGTAGATGTAAAATTAAATGATCAAATTGAGTTGGATCGGACTTGTAGAAAGATATATATCTTTGAAGAGTATAAAACCACGATAAAAGATCAATTAGAGACCCTTGAGATAGGTTTTAAGGCTGTGCAAGCGTTTTGAAACCACTTTTCAACCATTTCACGCTTTTCAAACGTTTCAAAACACCTATTTTATGTGGATAAAGTTGAATAGGATTGAAAAGTCTCTATCGATTTGGAAAAAACAGTTTTAGTATAACATTTTGGTTTCTAAACCATCTCGCTGATTAAAAGTGTTCCGATCATCTGGATAATCTTTTCTGTCATTCGCAGTCAAGTGAAATTCTTCGCCAAAAATCTTCAGATCTGCTGGATTCCGCTAAAATGATCATATATGATGGAGAGAAATACTCGTGTGTTTCGTGCATTAGAGGCCACAGGTCCACTACCTGCAAACACAGCAACCGAATGCTGGTCAAGGTGCGCACAAAGGGTCGTCCTTCAGCTAAAACGGTGCGAAAAGTGATTTTGGTGGACGCTAGCTCACAGGTGGACAGTGGTAAGGGCCCTTTCACAGACCACCATCATATTTCGACGCCTGAATACCCCTCTGGTGCATCATCAGCACAGTCGCCTTTGCCTTGGTCCTGCACAAAAATGAACAAACAACCGATTTTATTTCTACGAGCGAAAAGCACCCAAAAGGCATTTCTTGTTGATGGTGCGCTTAAGATAGTCGTAGAAGATCAAAATGCTTCATTGCCAGACGGCCAAATAAAGTTGGTTTCCGAAAAAGACTATCTTCTCAATCACTTGAAAACGTCCCACCCAAATGATGCATTAGGCCAATTGCCACAAGCTAAAACTAATCATTGCTGTGGCTCTGCCAAAAACGAAACTAATACGGAACCTGAACTTGGGTGGAGTCCTCGAACTTTCACAGATAACATGGAGGTCAAGCCGCAACATCATGACTTGAACCTACCGATTGCCAATAACCCAAAATTTTCCGCCAATAAGGACCCAAGCGCGACTAATCTGGACTTCCAAGCTCGCACAGAGTATGAAACGGTCTCAGAATTTCAAAATAATTCTTTTGTTGAGCTTCTCACACCCAAGGGTTTGTATTTGAGCACTCAATGCAATTGTGAGAGTGATTGCCAGTGTGTGAATTGTTTAATCCACCGCAAGGAAGAAGAAATCGAAAGCTACGTTAAACAAAGTGGAGTTCCGCTATCGAACGTTGGTAATGGTCGCATCAGTCTTCCTGATGAGCACTTCAACCTTGACACAGTTGTTTGCAAAGCATCGTCCGGAAATTGTAACGCTGGCGACTGTCTTGATCACCCTAAAGAAATTGTGCCCTTCAATAAGATAATATTATATGGGCTATTAAATGTTCCGCTTGGGCCGTCAAGTCTTATCAAATACAAACATAAGCTGATACCGTCCAAGTTTTGGTGGAGTCTAGTCAAGGAAGAACTACCATTCATGACTTCGAACCAAATTTCTCAGTTAGATTTGATACAGTGGTTCGAGGATATGCTTGTCGCGATGGATGCGCAACACTTAACAACATATGGCCAAGGACATGTTAATGGACATGGCATGGGACTGATGACAAACGCATAAGGAAGGGCCAAGTCGTTTCTGTATATAGCTATAGGGGCCGGTACACGACAAGGATACAAATTTTTATTCAGTAATATTTACTAATTCGCTTCACATTCTACCCATCTTTTGAGCAATGAAATTTGCTTCCCTTTTGCCACTTTCCCAAGCACCATAGGCACAGCCTGCACCATCCATGATGGTATGCTCGCCAGCAAATCGAATCTTCGAACCATCGTTATTGGTTAAGGCCAACACGAGCTCTAATGGGTCATCGCCCGGAACGCAGGCGGAATATGCACCAAGTGCATAATCATCCTGAGTCCATTTTGTGGTGAAGATGTTTTTTAGCACAGGACCTTTGTGACCGCCTCTTTCTGTTTTGTTATCAAAGTCCACGAGAACAGCATCAGAGCATTCGAAAGCTGCAAGAAACTTGGCTAAGACAGGCTTGAAAAACTCATACAGCATTTCCTTATCCTCTATGGACTCAACGTGGGTGGTAAGAGGATTTGGTATCAGTGTCATGATGGAAGGGACGTTTGTATGCTTTGCCAAATTTACAAAGAAAAGAGGAAAGTCCCATGGTTCGCCATTTTGAAAATTGTAACTGGTGTCTTTGTTGAGCTCTTCGACAAGCGATTGCAGCTCGTTTGCATCTCGTACCTTTCCAACGATGTTGGCATTAGATTTGCCCAATGAAAGTCCACGCGAACGAGTTTTTGACCAACAGCACTCTTCAAACTCGAACACAACTTTGCCGAGAGCCCCAAAGTGTGCTCTTTTGAAAGCGTCTTGAATTGTTGGTGCAAGAGGGGGTGCAAATTCTATTCTTCCCTTGCGTGGCTCTGGCTTTAAAGAGTGGGCCAAGATGCTTTGTGGAACTGTTACCAAGACGTAGTCGCAAGAATACGCTTCGCCCGATTCTGTGCGGACCACAGCCCGTTTGCCTTCAGTGTTGATAGAAATCACTTCTGTCTCCATCTTGAGCCATTCGTTGGGGAAAGTAGAAGCAATACGTTTGACGATTTTATCATAATTCATTACAAACGCATTGCGCCCTTGGTGGGCGATTTCCATGCATTTGGAGCTCATGGACTTCCAGTCAATACCGTGCCAAGATTCCATTAGGCGTGCCAGCTGTGGAAGGTACCTTATCTGGTCATCGGTCAACAAATCTCTTCTTTCATACAGATATTTGACAATGGTCTTGAAATAACTGACATCGGGAACGTCAAGACTACCGAAATATTGCAACTCGTTAAATTTGACGAGTTCCTCCAGCAAAAGCTCGAGTGTCATCTCAGGGCTTTGATCCACTCTTCCTTGATCTTTATCAAAGATCACTGCAACGTCATCGTCAAATGCAACCTGAGCACGTTCCTCTATGGGTAGACCCAATTCCTCGAGAAAAAGGCCATTGACCAAAGTGTCGTGGTGCCAGCTGGCTCCCAGGTCATATTTCCGGTTTTGGTAGCCTGAGACTGTGTGCAATCTACCACCAATTCTGTCTCTTGCTTCGATCACCACACAGGATTTGTAACCCAATCTGTAAAGCTCAGATGCGGCCTTCAAGCCCGAAATACCAGCTCCAATGATAATAACACTTTTCTCTTGCATTGTGAGCCAAGCTTGAGCCAGTACAGTGTTAGTCCAGGGTCTGAACTTAAGTTCTAAGGGTAGGTTGCCGGACTGAAAAGAGTGGGTTTTAACTCTTTTCGTTATCTAGTAGCTAACAACTTCGATAGCAGATTTTTTTTCCAGTCACGCGGTTCAGCGATGTTATTCGTTCAGCACCTCAATCATCCATCTGTAGAGGCTTGAGACGGTTCAAAGTCCACGACTTAAGTGTCTGAGACCTGAGGGGATAGCTAGGAATGTTTAAACTTGGAACGAGTTGAACGGAGCTCCAAATAGACACCAAAAAAAACAAAAATAAGGACTTGGGTCATTATCTCCAGAAAGTCTCTGATTATTGCAGTCTTTTCGCTTCTCTGATTGTTTCGTCACCAGCTACAACAAAACAATAGCGTATAGAAGCTCAAGTAACGGGTTAAATCGACTTGAAGGTAGTTTTTTAGGGAGTCAAGGAGTTTATAATTCCCCAGGTTCTTGTCTTATCTTATGAATCCGAATATCAGACCACCGTTGGCGCTTACTTTTTGCGTTAAAGAGAGCGGAAACACACCACATGCGGTGAATTTCATCGCTTAGTGAACACAGTTCGGACTCAAAATCTGGGAAATATCTCAGTGTCTGGAAAACTCAGTTTACACTCATTTTCCCAGATTTTTTCGTGATTTTTCCCTGGTCTAGGAGATCTATACGCAGTCTTCAAAGCATTGATTGCAACATGAGCATGGCTAGTGCTATTGCGAAGACTTGAGACTTTAACCGATGACTTGTAGTACTTCGAATTATACTGTATATGCTTGGCGTAAATGAAATAAGAAATTCGATGGGAAAATTATATATTACTTATCGGATCGTCACGTGAATAGTTTGGACGTATATAGTGAGTTATATCATGTTGAAAAACCATGGAATTTGATAGACTTGGTCGTTTCGATGGTGTTAAGATTTCTCTAGATTTTGAGTGGTCTCTACACTAATTGATTCCACTTATATTCTTGCATCAATGATGTTGAAAAGATTCAAAAAATCCAATCTGTTCTCTATACACATGATAGTTGATCGTTATATACGTACTATAACGCGTAAAGCTACGTGTATTTCAATCAATATACCATAAATTAGAGTTTACGCGTTCGGTGAATGGAAAACATCAAACTACTAATCATTTAACAAACACGATCTCTTTGCACTATCCTTGCTTGAATTAGATACCATTTGCACTTGCGGAATCATGTTCAGACAGTCGAAACGCAGGGTTGCGAGCAGGAGAAATTTCGACGACAGTTCGAACTCATCGTCGGGAAAATTTATACTCAAAGGAACAGCGTCAGAAGATGAGAAAAGGCTCTATGAGTCCTTGTACCAGTCAAAGATATCTTTCTACGCCGCTCCTCCCAGAGGTGAAATAACGTTGGAGCAGTTCGAATTGTGGGCCATTGATAGACTCAAAGTTCTTCTCGAAATCGAATCGTGCCTTCAAAGAAACAAGCCAGTTCGAGAAATGGAAATGATCGTAAAACCACTTCTACAGAAACTCCTACCGTTAACCACCGACGACGTGGAAATGCGTAAAAAGGACTACTACTCTCATTTCATTTTGAGACTATGTTTCTGCAGATCCAAGGAACTGCGCGATAAATTTGTGCGTTCAGAAACCACGCTGTTAAGGCTTCGTTTCAACATGCTCACGTCTCAGGATCAGGCTAAGTTCGTCAAAACTCTCGATCTCCCATTTTTGCAGTTCATATCTGACGAGGAAAAAGAAGAACTCTCTACAGAACTATACCAAACTATCAGCGCCGCATTGCAGTTCCAGCTAAATCTAACGGATGAAAACCAGCGTCGCCAATATTTTAACCAGGAAAAATTCATCAAATTGCCATTCGAGTCGGTTGTTGACTTGGTAGGGAACAGACAGGTATTCATCAAGAAGGGATCGGCCTATTTACCCCAGTTTCAACAACTCAACCACATCGCTAACGAATCCGCCAGCATGCTTTCTACAGCACTATTGAAGACTTCTCAAAACATCCCACGTCTAAATGAAGAAGATCGGTTGCTGCCAATTCTCCACCACTTATCTTCTGGTTACGACGCTTCCAATTTCGCGCTCCAGGACCAATTCGGACAAGCTTCACAAGGTGAAGTTAATGCGATAAGTGTTTATTCGGCGAAGATCGAAGAAAATTTCCCACTCTGTGCGAAGAATCTGATTAACGGGTTGAAGACCACACACCATCTACGATACCAGGCTCGTCAGCAACTCACTTTTTTCCTCAAGGGAGTTGGTATGAATGTCGATGATGCCTTACAGTTTTGGTCTGATGCGTTTGCTAAGGGTGGCATCACAACGGAAAAATTCAATAAGGAATACAAGTACAACTTTAGACATAACTATGGGTTGGAAGGTAATAGAATCAATTACAAACCGTGGGATTGTCGGACAATTCTGTCAAAGCCTCGGCCTTCAAGAGGAGAATTCCATGGCTGTCCTTACAGAGATTGGAATGTCGACAAATTGACATTAGAACTCTCTCAAGGAATGAAATTGACACCGACTCAAGTGACTAGCGTCTTGGACAATGTCGAGCGGACCGAATACACGGTCGCGTGCACTAAAGTGTTTGAAATGACGCATGGTGGTTCTACAAATGTTGAGATCAACGATCAAACCCATATTTCACACCCAAATCTCTATTACGAAAGATCGCGACAACTCCAGAAGAAAGCAGAAGGTACATCCACATAATAAGGCATTTTTGAAAGACCATTGAATGTATCGATTTCCAAACTTAGTTTGGCTCTACAGCATTGTCTCGAGGTTATCGACATCCAGCCACTGATCAAACCATTGCAAATGAGGAAGCAGATCTTCATTGCTGTAGGTGACGGATGCCTGTGGCTCAAGGGCAACTTCAAAGTCAATAGCGTCGGACTTTGAAGGCTCTTTTTCCACTTTACCAAATTGACGAAATTTATTGTTGTTCACAAAATCATTCGAATGGTCGACACCGAGAACGCTTTCGAGATCTTTTGCGGATAGCTGAAGCTGTTGACAAAACATATGATTTAACATTTTCAAACACCACAAACATTCTGAGGCCATCCCAGGCGGATTTGGAGGTCTTGCATTTTCGATGTAGCGCCAGGTCTTGAAACTTTGCTCGAGCAATGACTTTGCTCGGGACAATTGGATACCGCTGCGGATCAATATCAAAGAAATTATGCTTGAGGTAAAAGGTAGGGATAAGTTTAGCCACCATGGTCTAAAGTATAATCCAGAGGCCACGATCGAATCAAAAGTGTCCAGAACCGCGGAAACAAGATCCAAAAGCATCGGTGCATGTACAACTGGCGTGTTATGGGATGAATTTTCAACTTGAGCATCGGTATCTGCTACGTCGAGGAAAGCGAATAGGCCATTTATTTCCAAAGCTATTCTGACGTGCAAACCACATAATATTACCTGCTGGGCACACGGCTCACTATCAAGTAGCGATGCGCCAATGTTGTTGTGCCATTCGGTGAGTCGATTCTTCACGCTTAGATACTCTTGAGCTGCGAGTTCTTCGCCGTACGATTTTTGACAGTCGGTGATTATGATGGCAAGCTTGTACAAAGCTATTGATTCTGGACTTAGCCAGCCATCGGAAGCGATGTCAGGAGATTCCATTTCTGGTCCTGGGAGTAATAGTCCAGGAACGCGACCCATCTGAAAGCTTATTAGGCGGTCCATAATGAAGCATGCCCAATAACAGTTTTTGGCCCTGCATTCGTCGTAAGCGTTATGAGTGTCAGGATATCTGTTGAGAAAAAGAGACATTCCATTGCACATTTGCACGGCACGACTCAGTGCTTGCCAACATGACACTTGACGGTGACAGGTTCTGAGGTAAAAAGCCATCAAAAGCCAGGACTGAATGAGCTCAAAAGACTCCCATTCGAATGATAAGCTGGTGGTGACCGTATAGGCGAAATCGAAGAGTGATTCTTCGAAATTCAAGTGAGATTCGACCCATTGGACCTCTTCAGGTGACAAGCATTCGTTTGAAGATGATTCGGTGGTCGAGGGCACTGGTGGAGATTGATTTTTATTAATGCTATAGCTGAAACGCAGTGCGATCGCTACAATAAGATTAAGAATTGACTCGAACAAAATGGTGGAGCCATGTGAGCCGCAGTTGACAAACCCGCTCTTAAACTGCTGCCAAAAAGCTTGCTCGTGAATGATGGAGACGAACCTGTTGATATTTTGGAAATAATATTTTGCGAGTTTTTCCACTATTTTCTGTTGAATGGGATCAGAGAAATCCCAGTGCCATTGCATTGAGTCGTGGGAATTGGATATTTGGCGCTGTGCAAGGTAGTGGCCTCCAGACATATTCCAACCGTAATATTGCAAGCGGGGTGGTCTTAGGGAGTGTTTTTCTATCACGGATTTCGGTAGCGATTTCATTAATGCAATGCCCAAGTAATACGGGAGCAGATTTTGATGTCTGCGATGGAAACGGTATTTGTGGGGCGAGAACCGCTGCCAGGGGGAAGAGTGGGACGACGACGACGACGACGACGATGACGATGGCGGTATGTGGTTTTGTAGTGGCGGCAAAGATGCCAGTTTCGAGATTGATCTGAGCGTCTTTTGCTGATAAGAACAATGCATTGTATGCTTGGTGCAATTTTGGCACGGGTTGGACCCGTCACATTTAACCTTGCGGCGTTTGCAATTGGAACATGCCCTGTGTGTTCGATTGCCGGTAGCGGTCAACATTTTTTTTTTTGACGGCAATTGGATGTGAATCTGGGAGCTGTGTGCCATTCTTGGTGTGAGCCAGCTCTTAAGCGTGAGTGAAAGGTTAATTGATCAGGGCAGATGCGCTGCACGTGACCCACTTTGTCTCTTTTCTTGTCGTCGTCGACCTTCTTCGTTTTTAATGATCAAGGGATATCTGTTTATACGATTTGCAAACGCCAACCCCGTACTACATGACATTACTATCACATGACTCCGGTACTCATATCATCATCATCATTGAATACGTGAGTACCTCCTCCTTTCACTACGTCCGTGTGTTTGTGCTTACATCATCGATTACGTAACCGTCCCATCCGCCATCATTACGTCATCACCATGTCTAGCCAAGCCAAGCCAAGCCTTACTTAGTCAACGATTACGATACAATTCTCTCCACACCACTTTCTCCGTTTGTGATTACCAATCATCGTACACCCACACACCACACGATAAGATTTTTTCTCCTTTCCTTCCTTTCTTTCTTTTTTTTTGTTTTTCCTCTCCTTACTAAGTTCACGTGGCCAGCCGGAACCACTCCACTCCACTCCAATCCCCTTACTAACTCCCAACTCACTACTACGTAGCCTAGATTCCTTCATCTTACAGCGTTGCGTTTCCCGTTTTTCGTTTTTTTCCTGTTATGTTCGCGTCCTGGGTGTGTTAACAGCCCGCGTTTTGCATCGAAACCACGCATGCAAACTGCAAACGGCATGCAAATAAAAAATATTTAAAGCCCCAGTGCATATTTAAAGCGAACGGATATGGCGTTGCAGTAAGGCCAGGCAAAGCAAGGAGCAGCAGCAGAGAACAATAAGAAAGAAAGAAAAAAAGAAAAAGAAAAGAGAGCAAAGACGCCATGACAGACCTCACTCCACACGGAACGGCGGCTGAACCCGGTAGCGGCTCGGAACTGAACGGCCGAACAACAACGGGAGCCCAGGATGCCGGATCCGGCTTTGGATTTCCGGGCCAGCCGGAGTCTCAGAAACAGCAGCAGCAGCAGCAGCAACAGCAACAGCAACAGCAGCCGCAGCAGCCGCAGCAGCAGCCGCAGCCACCTCAGGAGAGCGCGCAGCAGCAGCAGCAGCAGCAGCTCACGCCGCAGCAACAGCCACAGAAACAGTCACAGACACATCAGCATCAACACCATCCCGCGGATGTCTCTGGCGGCAGTCCCGCGGACAGCAGCCGGCGCGAAAACGCGCTGGTTTCTGCGCCGGTTTCTGCAGTGCATGGCGCTGGTCCCACGGCTGCGATAGCGCCACGCGAACAACAGTGGCAGCAGCAGCAGCAGCAGCAGCAACATGCATACCAGTACAGTCCGCAGGCCGGCGGCTACTACGCAGCTCCTGCAGGATCACTGTTAGACGGTGCGCACGTTGCGCAGTACGCTTATGCATATCATCCAAATGCTGCAGCACAGCAGCAGCAGCAGGCCCCAGAAGGCGGCCAAGCATATGCGGCTTCCTATGGCGCGCCTGCCGGGTACGCATACTACCCGTCGCTCTACAGCGGCGTTTCTGCGGACGAGCAGCTGCAGCAGCATTATGCAGCGCATCAGACGCAGACGCAGCCCCAGCAACAGCAGCAACAGCAGCAGCAGTCCTCACAACAGCCCGCAGCTCCTTATATGTCGTATCGTCAGTACGACCAGGCTCAGGCTCAAGCGCAGGCCCAAGCTCAGGCTCAGGCGCAGGCGCAGGCTCAAGCTCAAGCTCAAGCACAAGCACAAGCACAAGCACAAGCCCAAGCCCAGGCCCATGCCCAGGCCCAAGCGCAGTACCAGGCCCAGGCCCATGCTCAGTCATACCAGTACCCCGGTTTCCGCTCTGCAGGTCCTGCTGAGGAGCTTTCCAACTCGCCTGTGGGCCACGGCTCGTACTACGGCGGCGTTGGCGCACCAGTGGTCTCAGAAGACGCCGCAGCGCATGCAAAACGGCGCAACATGGGCGTCGCTCCGCCACGTTCTTCGCAGGACGGCTCTGCACTACTGGGGCTGGCCACTGCGGGCGCGTCTGTGGACTTGGGCCAGCATGCATCGTCGCACGCGTCGCCTGTGCTGGGCCCACATCCAGCTGCTCACATAGTAGCCGCCAGGCCTCGTGTCACTACAACCGTATGGGAAGACGAAAACACGCTGTGTTACCAGGTCGAAGCTAATGGAGTCTCGGTAGTGCGCAGAGCTGACAACGACATGATTAACGGCACAAAGCTTTTGAATGTGGCGAAAATGACTCGGGGACGCCGAGACGGGATTTTAAAGGCCGAAAAAATTCGACACGTAGTCAAGATCGGGTCCATGCATCTTAAGGGAGTGTGGATCCCATTCGAAAGCGCGTTGGCCATGGCCCAGCGTGAAAAGATCGCAGATATACTGTTCCCACTGTTTGTGCGCGACATTCAGAGCGCCATTCAACATGGCGCGTCCTCGGTACTGGCAGCAACAAACAACATGCCACCCCAGATGGCCGTTTCCGCGCCACCGTCTAGGGGCGCGGCGTACTACCCAGATTCTGTAGCATCAGCGGCGGCGGCGGCGGCGGCGGCCGGAGTTCCGCAGAGCTACCATCAGCCCGTTGGTGCCTACGGCGGCTACCAGTTCCCAGAATACGCGTACGGAGCCGCCGCGCAAAGCGCCGGGACCGGCCGGCATGTAATGCCCGGGCCCATGGCCGCGCTGATCGGCCCGGGAAGCCACAGCCATCCGCAACACCACATTCCTGGACCGGCACCGGGACCAACACCGGGACCGGCTCCGGGCTTGCTGATACCCGGAACAAACACAGCGGCTCACACCGGACCCGGCGGCATGGCCGGTGCTCACATCGCTACTCCGATGTCCGCCCAGAACTCCGGAAATGATCCGCAACACGGGGTCGCCGGTGTTCGGAACTCCGCCGCCGACGTGGTCAAGTCCGAGCCAGACCAAAGACAAGCATAACGCTCCATAGCAAGTAACATTGATAATAGGGACACAATTGTAGTAGATAGTAAAGTGAACATATACGTGGTTTTTTTATGGATGGGCTTCGTTTACGAAAAGCTGGAGATTTGCAAGTACATCACCTACCTGCAACGCTGTAGCTTGCAATCTTTTGTGACCTGTGTGCTAAACAATAGCGTTGAAAGTGAAATATGATGCATATATATATAAAGGTCACGTGATCAGAAGTTCATTTTAAATTTGATAATAAGTAGGGCACCCAAAACTAAGCCCCCAATTACCCTCCTTCTATTTTCCCTTTTCCTTCCCATTTCTATCGATATCTTTTATTGTGTCGTTTCATCATCGCTTCGCACGGGTGCGTCCTCTTCTTCCGCTTAAATTGATTTATTATTGACATCACCAAATATAGCGATCCAGTCAGCCCATCAGTCACAGATTTAACATCATCACAAACAATAATCGCCAGAACGTCGCGTCAATTGCCCATTGTCACCACCCCGTATCTTCCTGTAACACTAGTCAGCGCCCCTAAAGACCTCGTCTGCCATCCGAATTGTGTTTTCTATTGCAATGAATTCCTCCGATCGCATTCTTCCAGAAGAATATCGAGTAAACTCGCAAATGATCAACAAACTGATCAAACAAAATAAAGATTTGACGCTACAACTGGATCGGAAACAAGACGAGATTGACCGCATGAACGTGCTCATCGGGTCACTAAGGGGCAAGCTCATCAAGTACACAGAGCTGAACAAAAAATTGAACCAGAATGTCAATCTTGGTGCCAATAATGGCAATTCCACCCCGGCAGAGTCCATGCACCAATCGCCAAGTTTCTCACCGGTGGACTTTCTACAAGTGAACAAGACCCGCGCTAAAGACCCCACCGTTTCGGCGGCTCGTGCTTCGCAGCTTGAATCGCGCATAGGCGACATATACTCGAAACTGGACGCACTGACTACCTTAATGACCAATTCCATGGGCGGAGGTCCGGCACAGACCAGCTCGGAAACAGATTCGCGCCAAGCACGCACACGACCCAATTCTTCGTCCACGTCCACTGCAGATTCCGTGCTGCACCGCACAATGCGTATGGCTTCGGAGGACGACATAATTACACAGGAGAGTGCCGAGTTGCAAAATCTGGAGGGTCAGATTGACTTGCTGAAACGCAAGCTTTTGATCAAGCGCGAAAACGAGCTTCGAAAACTTTCGTTGAACAAAGAGCTACTGGATCTCATGGAAAAACTGGACATGTCGAAACCCACGCTGCCGACGCCAGACACTGCAGTGGACGCTACGCCTCCGCACTGTGAACAATGCCATACGTCGGCCACAACGGCCCAGAATGCCAAGAACGCCAGATCTGTATCTCATCACAACCACCATCAAAATTTTCAAAATTCCACTGCTTCCCGCAACCCACCGTACATGTCGATGGCCCAGGCTTTAGAGACGCCCACGCCGGCCCATCGGGCTCCCAAGAGCAACGAACCCCTGTGGTGAAAATCCGATTCTTCCGCCATTCAAGCACAAACCAAAAACCAAAAACCAAAAACCAAAAACCAAAAGAACTACAGAGAAACCACACAGAGAACAGTATTGGCAACGGCTTATTTGCCAACTTTCCAACTCCGATACAACTCAATGACATTGACCCTACCTCACCCTATCCCATCCTATCCAAAACCACCGTTATCTGCCGATACAATACTTCCGTGTCACGTGGCCCGTCGTTTTCCTTCCTTCCGCCGAATCCGTACTCGGCTCGCATTAATTTGACCTCGTTTATCATCTCGACAGATTTTTTTCGCATAAACTCATCATCACCTCAGCACACACCGTTTCTTTCCTTTCACAACAATCCAGGTTTATCGCACGAACTCAATTCAAAGCATTCGAGCTCCGATTACTCCGATTGGAAACATATATAAAGGCCAGTTGTCGTTGTGATTCGACTTGAATTTTTTTGGTTTCCGGAGTTTCGATTGTTCTTCAAAACAAGACTTTGGTGGAAAGAAAGTGTTAACCAAATTTCATCAACAAACAGAAACAAGGGATTATGAGCTCAATTGTTAGCAACAGTTCGAGCAATGCGTGGCTAGCGGAGGCCCAGAGCAATGCTGTGGGGTCCAGTGCCGGTCTGCAAAAAATTTTGGTTGCAGTGCAACAGTTATCGTACTGGAAACTGTTTTTGAGCTTGGTTTTTGTGGGTCTGGCATGGGACCAGATTTCTTACCAGATAAAAAAGGGCAGCATTGAAGGACCGCAATTCAAAATGTGGCCTATTATCGGCCCATTTTTGGAGTCTTTGGACCCAAAATTCGAAGAATACAAGGCTAAATGGGACTCTGGTCCTCTTTCGTGCGTTTCCATTTTCCACAAATTCGTTGTCATCGCTTCTACCAGAGACTTGGCCCGCAAAATCCTGCAAAGCTCCAAATACGTCAAACCCTGTGTTGTAGACGTTGCGGTCAAAATCTTGAGACCTTCCAACTGGGTGTTTTTGGACGGCAAGGCCCACGTAGACTACCGCAAATCGCTAAACGGTCTCTTTACGAAATCCGCGCTAGCACAGTATCTGGGGACCCAGGAATTGGTCATGAACAAGTACATGGAGAAGTTTGTCGAGTTTTCCAAAGAAAACGACTACAAGCCAAGAGTTTTCTTCCATGAAATGCGGGAAATCATGTGTGCCCTGTCTTTGAAAGCCTTCTGTGGCGATTACATCACGGAGGATCAAATCAGAAAAGTCGCCGACGACTACTACTTGGTCACCGCTGCTCTAGAACTCGTTAACTTCCCCATCATCTTGCCTTACACCAAGACTTGGTACGGCCGCAGAACCGCTGATATGACCATGAAGATTTTCGAAAAATGCGCTCAAATGGCCAAGGATCACATCGCTCAAGGTGGTGAATCCAACTGTGTCATGGATGCCTGGTGCAAATTGATGCATGATGCTAAGACTAAGGACGACGAAAACTCTAGACTTCTTCACAGAGACTTTTCTAACAGAGAAATCTCTGAAGCCGTGTTCACCTTCTTGTTCGCTTCTCAAGATGCGTCATCGGCTCTAGCATGCTGGCTATTCCAAATTGTAGCTGACAGACCCGATGTGATGCAGAAGATCAGAGAAGAACAACTGCAGGTCCGTGACAACGACCCTTCAAAGCCACTTTCTTTGCCTTTGATTGACGAAATGAAATATACTTATATGGTTGTCAAGGAAGCTCTACGTTACAGACCTCCTGTTATCATGGTTCCTTACCTAGTCAAGGAAAAGTTCCCTGTCGCGCCCAACTACACAGCCCCTAAGGGAGCAATGCTCATTCCAACTTTGTACCCAGCTTTGCATGACCCTGAAGTTTACGAAAACCCAGAAGAGTTCATCCCAGAAAGATGGGTGGAAGGTTCCCCAGCCAACGAGGCCAAAAAGAATTGGCTGGCTTTTGGTTCCGGTCCACATGTGTGCTTGGGACAAACTTACGTTATGATGACTTTCACGGCTCTCATTGGTAAATTTGCCATGTACACCAACTGGGAACATGAGGTAACTCCATTGAGTGAAAAGATCAAAGTGTTTGCCACTATTTTCCCTAAGGACGATCTACTTTTGTCATTTAAGAAGAGAGATCCCCTCACTGGAGAAATTGAAGCTTAGTATTCAATCTTTGACCCGTTTATTATTCTTGACTTCCAGCCTCTTATATTATTTATGATATATACTACACAACTAGGCCAAATTTGTAATTTTTCGAGCTTGCACAATGTGTTCGTCTTCTCTTGAGGCACTGGGGCAGTCTCAAAAGACGATCTTCTTACCTTGAAACTTGGCGGCTTTCTGTTTTTCTTCTGCCTGCTTCTTTGCCTCCCAAGAGGGATGGACTTGTGTGGATTTTGAAATCTGTTCAGGACGTTTTTGTTCGCTATTATGACGAGCCTGGGCCTCTTCTCTTTCGCGAGCTTTGCTTTCACGCTTAGCGACCCTCTGTTCGTATTCGACTTGTCTCTGTTGTCTTTCGGACTGTGCCTCCTGCATCCGCTTTTGAACATGGTTAGCGGTCTTACCAAACTTCTTCTCCCAGATCTTTTGACGCGCACGTTGCCCTCTTCTGTTCTTGCGCTTAGGAGCATTATCGATCGGTTCCGGCGCCACATCAGCGTCTGAAAACTCATCATCTGAACCTCCACTGTAGTAGCCAGCCATTAATTCGGGCAAAACAGCCTTTTTCGTGGTTTTTTTATCCTTTCCTGGCGCCTTTTCAGTTTTTTGACGCTTGGACGCAGGCTTGTCTTCTGAGTCTGAGTCTGAGTCTTCACTCGACGCAAGGTCGTCTTCTCCCTCGGAATCTTCACTTGGCTCTTCGTCCGTGATCTCGTTGTAGTTTATTGTGGGATCGAGAGATGAAGCTGCAACATCGTTATCCTCGTCATCTGAACCTACTAGCAAGCCTTCGTACTGTTTCAAAATTTCATCCTCATCAACATCTTCAGGCACTTCGGCGTTGGAACCATCATCATCACTTTCTTCAGACTCAGAACCTGAATCTGAGTCCGATTCTTCGGCTTCTTCCTTCTTCGCAGACACGCTCGGAAGCTCAACCTCTTTGGTTTTTTTATTGTTGAGAAACATATCCATGCCACTGTCAAAAGCAGACATCAGTTCTTTGATTTTGGGTCCGGCCATCGTTTGGCTGAGAAGTTTCTCGCACCCGCTTGTGGATACCACCACTTCATTCCAAACACGACTTGGATTGTAAGTGTGGGTCTTATCTTGAGCTGCTAAGAAATACTCACTGTCTTTAAACCAGACTGGTGGATCAGCTTTGGCCGTCTTGGTTGGTGTGATTTTAGCTACCAGAAGCTTACAAACCCTCGATTTCGCAAACAGCTTACAGAAAACGGGCAACGTGTATTTTTCGTCAAGCGTTTTGAGAGTTTTGAGCTTATCTTCGTTTTTCTGGTTGTGTTTTTTCAAAAGAGTGGAATACTGCTGTTGAAGCGTTTTCTCTAGCAAGCTTGTCAACTTGTTTTCCAAGTGAAATGCTTTCTTCTGTACAATTTCAGCTCGCAAAGACGTCAATTGCACATTGGTTTCATTCAAATTCGCAGACTCAAGCAGCTTGCTGATTTTTTTTGACGTTTTCTTTCCTTTAGCATTGAATGTACGTGCGGTGTTCTTCAACCGGGGCTTGAAATCATTCAAAGTGCCATTCAGATGGTGGAATTGATATTCCAGATTGTCTAGCTTGAAGATTAAGTTCTCCTTGGGCATTCTGGGGTTGTGTGGGATATATCTTTAGCTCTAAAGTTTTTATAAAGTTAGGCGATGAGCTAGGCGATGAGCTTCAAATTTCAAGCTAAACTTATAAAATTTTCGTTATGAAGAATAAGAGACCAACTTTTAAGACAAACCGGACAGCTCGAGAGGCTTTATCAAACGGCCAGAATGGTTAGCGTTCTCTGAACAGTGAGAAATAACGCCGGTTGAAATTTAGAAGTGAACTTAGAAACTACTTCTTTCTTAAAGACTATTTGAATTGGATAAGTTTTATACAAATCAGTTAATCGGGCATCATTATCATCGCGACAATTCATTTACAGATGTTCGCCCACATAACAAGACAGTTGTTGTCTCTGGTAAGAATCTACAGGGAAAATTAGTATCAGACTGACATGCAAATCGAATTTTTTTGAGTCTCTTTTCATCAAAAAAGATTTCAATAATTTAGTTACTTGTCATCATTGTGTTTGAATCGAATGTGAGAGAAGAGGCATTCATATCCCAAAGGCCAACGAGACTGGATGGGTAGCTGGATGCAATGCTTGTTCTCAAGCATCTAATATTCGGCGTAAAATTTGACGGGTAACATCGATAAATTTCGTTTTTCCTCAATCTTGCTCAGTACCACGCCCTGTCACAGGCATATTATCATCAACATCTCTAAACCAAACAAGTAAAGAGAGAAACAGCTGACCGTCGTGAAAAGTGGAAAGTCATCATAAACAAGAAAGAGGCGATATCACCGTATACCGCACATGTTGCACATGTTGCACCAGCTATCAATCCGTCTGTGACCTTTGGGAAACCTGTCGATTTATGGTAGAGCCGCTAAAAAGCTCTTTTTGATAAGACTTTCTGCATCAGACGTGAATGAAACCTATCTTCAAGGAAAACTCAGACATATGCTTGTCTTTTAGTTTCTTTCGTATCATCTTCTGCAGTTACCGACCAAAGAAAAACAAAAAACAAAAAAGTAAAATAACCCCTCCAGCCACCAAATGACAGAAACTTCTGTCAGCACTTTCCCAAAGTATCCCCGGACAATACTGCAGGATCATTATCTAATGATCAGTGCCCCCAAACAAAAAAACCATGCAAAACGTTTAAAAAATGTAAAGCCCTTGCGTTTTGAGCTCAACATCAGAATTGCATGAATGGAATATAATTTAGTTGTGTCTTCAGCGAGAAAAACCTCGATCAGACTCGTCATCTAAAAATATCATCATTTTGAGAACAACGCAAAAACCGAACATAATGGAAGTTTTAGTGGTGTTTGAGGGGGGAAGTTCAAAACTTGCAATATCATCCAGGAACACAAGTAGAGATTTTAACCGATGGGAAAAAGCTTTCAGAACAGAAATTTTTCGTGGCCTCACATTTTCCTGATAGAATCCAGAGTCAGTTGCGTGGGGTTTCTAAGCCCACTAAAAGCAGTATCACTCATAAACGAACTTTCTTTTTGAAAGCCGAATCAGTGCCCAGTGCTATGCATCTTCATTTCAAAATTCTTCAGAAAAAGAGGCATACGTTTACTCGCCAAAATTCGCATAGTTCTGAAAAAACGCCTGTTCCTTCAAAAAAAAAAACTTGGCAAATACGTTGAGCAAACGCAACGAGCAAACACTCGATAAAAATTTCTGTAGAGCACCGAGTTTATATTCAGAAGTAGTGCAAAAACTTATCAACATATAATCGTTCAGCCAGTAATTCCAGCTTTGTTTTTGTTCCATCATCATTAAAGAAACTCGGTGGCTACGAAAGCAAAAAAAAAGCGGTTGGAAAATGAAAATCACCACACCACTCGAGAAAAGTGAATAGTATGCGCCAGTACTACTGTACTGGTCCAAGAACACAGTCTCAGATAATGCGATTAGTTTCTAATCACAAATTATAATTCAGAAACTCTAGTTTGTAAATTTTAATCTTGGTCATCAGTGATAATGCTCTTCTCAAGACAAAGCTTCGCTTCCTATTAGTTTCCTCAAATAGTGAACGCAGTTCATTCCATAGTCAAGGCTTCTTATCCATGTTTTTCTGCTGTTGGTAGGATTGTTTATCTGTCAAGTGAGTGGTGGGAGGGAAAGTCCTATTCGAAATTTTTCAGCTCTTTTTATACTTTTTCAACAGAAAGGCCGGGTAACACGGATGATCAATTTTAGTAGGGCTTCGTCAATTGAATCGAGATGAGCTATGTTAACTCAGGGCTTTAAGCTAAGTCAGTATCATAGTCTTTTATCAAACAAGAGCTCCTGACGAGTGGGATAGATGGCTTGCATTGTTATCAATCATGTAGGTCTGCTTTTATCGCAACGCCGATTTTTGTCGACATCTTTGAATATAAAACTGGTCTCGCAAACTGACAAAACGCTTTCGAATTGAATCCCTTCGAAAGTTTGAAAACGTGCCTTGTTATGCGCAATCGTGATTGTGAGCTGCTCTTGTGACAGGCAGTCTTGAAAAGTCGACTTGAATTTTGAGAAATGGGCTACTCAGAAAGTACATCTTTCAATTTCTCGGGCACAATGAGTGGTGACTACAGAGGGCAAATTCTGGTTGAACTGTACCAGATTGAGTTAGCTAACATGTCTAAACCGCATTCGAGGGATTGATTGCGAGTTTTTGCTAGGTTGAAGTATAGAAAATGTGAACTCAAAATGCTGCACACGGAGCCAATACGAATAGGAATTGTCTGCCTCGTAGCCACATGCAAAAAGCACATCTCGTCTAAAGTATCGTGAATTTGTGATAGATTTTCAAATGGCTATTCATTTGAGAAAAGGACTCTCTTACGGCTAGGCGTCCAATGCGCTAACGATACGCTGAAATCGAGGTCGCAGGGTCTACCATCAAAAATCTTGAAAGTTTGATACTCATTCAAACTCCAAGACAAATTTTGACGTGCATGTAGTTGCGAATAAAATTTCGAAACGATGAAAAGTCCTGCGATCTGTCGACTTTCGAGAAAAATTCTTAAATCAAAGAAAGGGCATTAAGGATTAATGCGCCAGCCGCAAGAATCAGACTTACCCTCGGAATGACAACCCACACTTCGCATTTGATCCCTCAATGACCATAAGTCAAACGGATGATTATGATGCCACATTACCTTGGAAATGACAATAGTTCCATTACCTCGATTATAAAGGCATTAACAATGACCATTTCTCGAGCATTTAACTTCAAAAAAGTAGCGAGCTGCAAAAGAGATTCAGAAGCTCAAGATTTGGCTTCTAGCTACCAAATTCAGTGCGTTTTCATTTTCGTGTCGTCGAAGTCTTGTATAACTACAATCTTAGATCTCGTGTGTATCTTTCATAAATCGTAAATTTAAGAACACTTCTGAAGACTAACTTGAGAAACTGCAAGAAAGCTCCAAAACTGAGTCATTTGCTGCGTTTTGATCGAGGCTCACCATGGCAGAAACCAGTTCGGATAAGCTGGAGACAATTCAGCGTGAAAACGAAGACTTTTCGGTGTTTGATACGTTCACAACACCGGAAAAAGTGGCACAATTGGCCATTCTTGGCAGCACTGTTCATGTGGCATTTTTGAAGTTTGCACAGAGTGAACAAGACCTTGAACTCTTTCATAGCATGCTTTCCACAAGCGTGGCTATTTTGATCGGTCTCGGAGTTTCTTATCGAACAAGAATTTCAAATAACGGTCTCTATGGCTCATTGCCCGTGCGAAAAGCTGAAGTTTTGCCAAGCTTCAACGTTTTGTACTTGCTATATTTGCCTACATTTCTCTCGCTGCTGTTTGCACGGGAGCTTACGATTCTGAACCTTGCTATGACGTTTAACTGTGCAGAAATGGCCCCATACATGCGTCTACCAATCCAAGCCATCATGGTCTTGATCAATGATCAACACCACGAAAAGTTTGAGGTACTCAAGGCATTGGGTCTCAACTGTTTTTTGGCTTTCAGTCTCGAGAAAGTGGGCCAATTGAAGAGCTTCGATCGTGTTGAGTGTAATCTTTTTAGTATCGCTCTAACAAACGTGCTGTTTCTCATTGACTCTTCTGAAATCTACTTCCAAGTCCTGAAAAATGTCCTCATTGGGTTCTTGGTTGCGATGGGCGTCAATTACCCGCTTATGAAGTTGTTGTCAAGATGCAATACGTATCTGAGGTCTGCTGTTCTTCTTATCACATTTGTATGTGTTTTTCCTCTCACTGTGATCCACAATTTCCAGATCAACGGTGAGAACCCAGCTGTTTGGCTTAACTATTACATCACATCCTCATCAACCAGAATCAAAATCACTCTCAGTTGGCTTGTTGGTCTCCTCTTATTGATTCCCAACATCATGATCTTCAAATCAAACTTCTCCCTCAATTCTTCCCGCAAAATCTGGCATTTCATCGTCCTCATGCTCATAGTCCCACCGCTCAAGGCAGATCCGGAATTTGTCAAAATAGCGCTTGCTGGTACTATGGTATCGTTCCTAGCAGTGGAGTATTTGAGATATTTGAAGCTAGCCCCATTCGGAGATTATTTTGACTCAAAGTTGAGATCGTTTGCCGATTTCCGCGATGAACGCGGGCCCATCATCATATCATATATTTATTTGGTAATCGGTGTGGCATCACCCATTCTCATCAATGGGTCCATGGTCGGTGTAATCAGCCTGGGCTTGGGAGATTCATTGGCTTCTATTGCCGGCAACAGATGGGGTCGTCACAGATGGCCAGGCACAAATAAGACCTTTGAAGGAACACTGGCTTTTGTTGTAGCTACCGCCTTCTGCAGCTTGTCATTCAAGCACTTTTTGGGAGAATTCACAGATGTTTCCTACCTCAAGCTATTGTCTATATGTCTGTTTTCGGGACTTCTGGAAGGCAATAGTGTACTCAACGACAACTTATTAATCCCAGCATTCATGCTAATCGTCCGTGAAATCTTCAAATAGGTTGAGGTTGAACGAGACCTTGGAAAACAGCAATGAACATTGTCTTGAAAAGCTTGTAACATGACAAGCGATAAGTTTGTAATACTATCTACATGTTCGCGGGTACTCTTTATATAACGACAGCGAGAAAGCGATTCATTTTTTGTTCTTCTTCTTCCCTCCTTTCGACTTTTTGGCAGAGTCACCTTCGATATAGTTCAAAAGTTCATCGACAGACTTATTGACCAACTCTAGGTTTGGCTTTTCATCTTTCTTGACTGCCTTTGGAGCCTTAACCTTTCTGGTAGTGGCAGGAGTTGGTCCCGAATTGACAGCACTTTGTGTCTGGGACAGGTTTTGCTGCTGCTTTTGGTGTTGAAGAACATTACGCAAACCTGTCACCCATTGCTTGCACTGAGCTGTGGTTTCATCATTCAAACCAAGCTCTCTGGTGAAAACCGCTTCTGCGTCCGAAATGGCTTTTAGAGAACTAGTGTAATCCTTCAAAGTCACACAAAGATCACCGATACGAGATTGGTTGTATCCATATGCAATCGAATGGTGACCGTCTTCAATTTTTAGTATAGTGGTCGAAAGTTTCTTCATGACTTCGATTGCCAAAGGAGCGTTCTTGGAAGCTAAAGAAGCCTGTTGCAACATTGTGTAAGCGTTAATGATGGCTGGATGCACAGTTAAATTTAAGGCGTTCACTGTGCTCACCACCCGATTCAAAACACAAGCACCGTTGTAAGGACTCTTGTTGCTGACTTCTAGAATGGCCAGATTGGTCAAACATCTCACAAGTTCAAAAGAGTCCGTACCCTTTGTCCTCTCATAGATGATGCAAGCTTTCCGACAAAAAGAAACGGCATCTGGTAGCTTGTTCAGAGTGTGATAGATTGTGGAAATTGCCATGTAGGATTCGGCAACCGAAGGGTGCACAATACCGTTGACCTCTTCCTTAATGGTCAAAGCTTGATTCAAAAGAACAAGCGCGTCTTCCTGTCTTTCGTTCAGCAAGGTTGAACCTTGCGTCCAGAAGTTATCCCCTGACAAGGACTGGTATTGGCCGTCTTTCACAACAGGAATGACTGCCAAGTCAGTAGGAGAAAAGGTGTACTTGGGAGCGGTAAGCTTGCTTCTGATCTTTTTGTCTTGTGTTTGTTTGAAGTTCTCAAAGTCTTCCATCGTGAAGAAATAATCTCTGTTCACCCACTGGACACCAAATTTCTTGGAAACCGCTCTCATCAAAGAAAACGACTGCTGGCACAGATCTTCCAAAATTTGGTCGGAGAGATCAAAACGAAATCTTTTACGTGCCTGCTCCTTGGCAGCTTCAAACAATTGAGCGCGAGTGATTTTCGAAAACGAAAACTCGGTTTGAGAATAAAATTCATCCAAGATTTCTGGTAGAGGTGCTTCTTCGTATCGACTTCCAAAGAGCAGGTTGAAAAAGTAGGCGACAAGGCTAGAAATCACCGAAACAGGAAGGTCTCTGGCAAAATCACGGAAAACGTGCTTTAAGGAACGGGCGGCGATTTCCAAGTGACCCACGCTGATCAAGCACAACAAATGGTCGCGATTGACTACAACTGGTTCGCTCTTTGTGGGCTTTCTTATCTCGCTGTCATCTAGCTTCAAATCACCCTTCAGTTCTTCAGGAATGTCCTTTCCTTCTCCTACTAGCTTGTTGATTTTGGCTTGTCTTTCTTTGATAAGGCCTTCGATCTTGACCAAATATTCCTTCTCCCAATTCTCATACTCTTGATTTCCGGCTTCTACCTCTGCTAGCTTAGCTTTGTGCTTATTTTCTTGTTCCTTTAGCTCTTTTTCTGCCAGTTCAACCACATGGCCTAGGTAACGCATATTGATACCATTCTTGTGCAGAGAATCTGTCAAATGATCACCATCATACGGAGCAGAAGTGCTTCCTGAGGCATATTCCTTCACCACCTCTGTGATGACTTCGTTTGTCAGATAATTGGATATTTCCTCAACCAAGGGGTCTTCGATACCCTCAACAACGTAAGCATCAGTGTTAAAAGCGAACATCTTTTCTTCGAAGGCCTTTTCAAAACTTATACCGGCCGTCTCGATTTTGTTAGCCCACCATTTATCAACAAGATCATTTCTAATCAATGCTTGTCTGTGCGGGTACCGTTCGTTCTCCTCAACTCCGTCGTAAAATTTTCTGACGAAGTTCACATCAAGAGGATGAGAGTTGGCAAGATCCAGGATGTATTTACGTTTGTCAGCTCCAACAATGCCCTTGGAATGCGATGAGATCTTGATGTCAGCCTTCCCAATCTTGTGTGATTTTAGATGCAGAAGCTGTGAAAATGACTCGAGAGCGTCGTCAAATTCCTGGTTGTAGAGGATTTCGCCTGTTGATTCTTCAAGACCATATACGACATTGACGTCGGAATTCAGATCTTCTGTTACAACTTCTTCAGACTCAGGATTGAACTTGGTAACTGAGCCCATGGCACTCAAAAGACCTGGGACGGGTGTTTGGGCCAAGACTCTGCGTCCACCAAAATCTACAACGGCACATAGCAAGTAGTGGACTTCTGAAAGGGACACACGCTGCAAAAGCTTAACAGTTTGTAGGTCTTGGTTGGAAGCTGCGAAAGCGGCAGCGTCTCCACCAATCGACGTGTAGCTGCCATTGACATCTGCCACGTACGAGTAAAAAATGTTGTTCTTTAAGAAAATTTGCTCTTGAGTAGGTGCCTCGGGGTTCATAGGCACAAGATCGTGACTGCAGATAGACATGGCGTCTTTGACAGCTGTTTCGGTGAATTCATGGTACACCTTGGCCGTCAATTTCTCACTATCAATGATTGACTGGAAGTCACCAGAAGTCATGTCCTTGATGGCTTGGAATTCATCGTTGAAGTTTCTCTCAGTGTTGAGATCGCTTTCGTTCAATTGAAAGCGAGAATAGTCGCCCGTAGAGTTGGGCGAAGTTGAGACCATCCAGGGCTTGCACAAGAAAGTAGTGGAAGGTCTGGCGTGACAAACAGAGTCCACCGCGCTAACTCTTTTGCCTAAGCGTTTAAGATGTTCGCCAAAGTTTTTCGAGTGCGAAGAGAGGACATCTATCAACGAGACAAAGAGCTTCGAGTTTTCGTCTCTGGCAGCCGGATCGAACTTATTGGCCGAAGACTTACTGACGTAAAACCCGCCGGTGGTGGCAGTCACATGAAAAGACTCACCTTCCAAAGTCGCGATTTGTAGATATAACAAGTGTCCCTTGGACTTGAAAAATGCAGGAACCGGATTGTAGCTGGAAAGTTGTAAAGAGCGAACGCAAGGCGATACGATCGATGATCTGGTCGTCATGATTTCCCTCATGGACTTGGAATGGGACAAGACCTCTTTCACAGTTTGCTGGAACTTTTGTGCTTCTTCTGGCGAAAGATCGAACGCCGCAGACTCGGTTTGGCCATCTTTAGACGACGATGAGTCCGTTGTAGACTGAGTTTTCGAACTGGCCGCGTTTTGCACGGGTTCAAGTGGCATATCGCAAAACTGGTTACCGGTTGATACTGCAAAATCCGACATTCCATCTTGGGTCTCCGTAGCAAACCCGATGGTGTCACGAACGGCCACAATGTGTCTCAATGCGTCTCTTGTAGTGTAAGCTTTGTATTTGACATCCAATTTGAGTGAGTTGTCTTCTGCGGCCAAATCCAGAAGACGTTCTTCACCTGTGAGTTTCTTCCCATTGAAGTAGAAATCCAGGTTTGTCAGACATTTGGAGGACGAGAACTGCAGCGCATCGTTCAATATCTGCGCTGTTGAGGATTTCACCAATTTCAACCGGACTTCGTCCTTCTGATGTGGAAGCTTAATCAACACATTTAAGGCCTCAATTTGCTGTGCAACCATCGTTCTTTTGGTGGTCGGGAATCCAATTGCTCAGATAAGAGGTTAGAAGCTGTTAAGAAGTCTCTACAATCACCTACTTGTAGCGATTCTGTTCAAATTGTTCACAAGATTTTGAATATTCTTGTTGCAATTCAAAAATTTTCAGAATCATTAGAGTTTATAGTGGTGATGATATATGGTAAAGATTCAAGGAAAGTTAAGGTATAGTAAAGGCGGTTAAGATAGTGATTGATAGCTTCAGTAATAGTGTAGAAATAGGTGTTGGTAGCGAGAAAATGAAGAATCCAGCTTTTTGATGAACAATTGAAGCTTTGATGGTGAGATTTGGTATGATTTCTTCTTAATGCGTGAATATTGTATAGAGAGCTGAGCGCTCTCGAAGATAGCTAAATAAATAGTTAAAAAAATTAAACAAAAAATTAAGCTCCGATACGGGGAGTCGAACCCCGGTCTCCACGGTGAAAGCGTGATGTGATAGCCGTTACACTATATCGGACTGGAGCTTGATTGAAGAGGTTTTTGGAGCAATATACTGGTTTGCGGAAGTCACATGTATTTGATTTTTGCAAGAAAACAGATTCTCCTTAGACCCACGTTACAAGAACAATCGATCCCACGCTATCTAATCGTTGACTGTCGGTTGAAAGAACCACTAGAGTCAAATGTCTTTCCCAAATTTCTGGTCAAGTTGTATAGCCATTGCCGATCACGGGTCATGTGATCTCGAAGAATTGATCAATTCTTAAATTATTGGCAGCCTTAATCGATGCCACACACCAACACTAACACACACATACACATTTAAAGACTCGAAGAAATCAAGCTTGCTCTTTTGACATTTCTTCCTTCTTCCATCGTTCCACGTCCCAAGCTGATTCTTTAGGCATGGATTACTTCAAGAAAGCTATCTGGGGTCCCGACCCGAAAGAACAACAACGGAAAATCCGACAACTTGTAAGAAGAAACGGCAGGTCCCTGGACAAATCTTTAAGAGAACTAAATGCACTACAAACAAAGACCCAGGCGCTGATCAAACGCTCAGCAAAGCACAATGACACCAGGTCGGTGCGAATATATGCCAAGGAACTCTACCAGATCAATAAACAGTATCAAAGGATGTACATCTCCAAAGCACAGCTACAGTCAGTGGGCATGAAAATCGAAGAAGCGTTCCGGATGCAAAGTCTGCAGGAAAACATGGCATCATCAGCAGTGCTGATGCGCGAAGTAAACTCACTGGTGAGACTTCCGTACATGCAGCAAACAATGCTGGAGCTCGAGAAAGAGCTGGTGAAGAGCGGGCTCATCAGCGAAATGATCGATGACACAATGGAGATGACCGAAGACGAAGAAGCAGAAGAAGAGGCCGACCAGGAAGTCGACAAAATTGTGCAACAATACACGTCCAACAAACTGGATAGCGTCGTTCGTGCTCCTGTCTCTGAGCTGCCTACAAAGTCTGAACCCGAAGCCATAATTCCCGAAGACCAAATAGATGACGAAGCCGACGTCATGCTCAATGAAATGCGAGAAAGATTGAAGGCCCTGCAAAATTGACAATAAACATCTTTCTCATGCCATGGCTAACCCACGCAACTGTGTTGTGTGCATTCTGTATCTGATCTTTTTCTAGTAATGTGTACAAATATTAATTTACTTCCTTTTCTTTAGAAACAGCTTCCCTAGCCGATTCACGCATTTTGCTGCTGAGATACTGCTCCTTGAGCAGCTCTTTGATTTCTTGCTTTTGTTTGACCCACTCCTCTGCTTTTCCCAGTGTACCATCAACGATATCCATTACGCTGTGCACCATTCCAAGACTCTCCTGTGCCAGAATCAAAACCTTCCCATTACGAGTCAATCTCTTGGAATTGGTGTATTTTGAAAGCGTATCAGAATTCATGGAACTTGTCCAGGCAGAGGGAAGTTGCAAAAGAGACTCCCGGACTTGAGTCCGTGCCGGTTCAGGGAGAGAATTGCCGGTGAATTTCGACACGAGAGAGTATACTTTTTTCACCGTTCCTACAATTTCCATCTTCACAACGTCTGATTGTTCATGTAATTTGTCTGACGCGTCGTAAAAACAATCGCCCTCGTCATCGCCTTCTTCTTGATCTTCTTCTTCTTCTTCTCCATCTTCCTCCTCCGTATCAGATGTGCGTTTATCTTCATCTTTTCTATCATCTTCATGGTTAATGCTGTTTTCATTTTCATCATTATTATGGCTCTTTTCAGATATCCTACTGCCGCTACGGCTTTTTTCACTCCGACTCTTGAGTTTGCGACCAGTATTGTATTCCCGTATTCGACCTCGCCTTAGCTGTTGTTCTTTCTGCACCAAATCCTGCAGAAAGCTTACACGGTTGGACAATTGGTAATTCGCGAGTTTCAACAAATGTAAACACGTTACCAGACGTTTTTTAGATTCAATTGACATGTTGAGCTGGTATCCCTTCAAATTACTTTTGGACTTGGCAATTGCATTTGTTATCTTCTGTTTCTTAGATTTGTTTGGTCCAGAACTCCGAAGCTCGCCATTTTCTGTTTCCTGGTCTATTTCAATTTCCGTCTCGACTCCAAGCATTTCTCCGGCCTCTTGCCGTGCTAAACTTTCAAGACGTCGCTTATTTGTGCGCCGTTCTTCTAATCTCTTGACCATAGGAAGCAAAGCTTTTCGTTCCACCATTTCCGCACCTTTCCGAAAACTTGGGTACTGGTTTTTACTCTTCTTGTAGACCTTCACTGCATTATCGATCAGTGCGTTAGTTCTCACCTTGGCAAGTAAAGTATCGTCAGGTTGGTGTTGTTGCTGTGATGGTGGCTCTCGAAGCTCATGCCCCTCCTGGATTTGACCACCACCTGGTCCATGTGAATTCTTCAACTCCGTCAATGCTTCCACAGCTAGCGCGATGTCCTCTGGTATGTCGCCTACGGGCTCTTTTTCAAGCCTTTCTCTCCCCATTTCTGATGCCCAATGTCCGCTGCTTAAGGGCAAGACTCTACTCGCAAGCTTTCAAGGGCTCTTATTAGCAAACTGTTCGACTTATCTTTCGAGATGGGATGCGATGAGCTAGCTAGCTGAGCTTAATCTTGAAATTTTGGGCTCATATAACTCAGAGAAGAGAGCGAAAAAAAAAATATCACGTGCTGCTGATCTTCCGTTTGTGATGATGTAAGGCTAAGCAAGATGCATTTGATACGAAAAATGATGTACTCATTACTGTCCACTCAGTTCCGCTAAAAGAGTAATGGTTGCTAACACACGGTGGGCGAGTATTTTTTGTCTTGTCAAAATTCAAGGTCTTTCTGCTTGTTTGAAGCGTCAGTGTTTTTTCTTATAATTCACCATTTGCAGCGTCAGTAATTCCCAATAGCGTTTCGTACAAGACTATATATATTTTCTAGACAGACCGGGCTGCCAACACTCATCGCTATGTAATCTGTACGGAAGCTATATCCTTCAGAAGCAATAATTTCATTCTATTTGCAGTTTCACGATCGGATCTTTTTCCAAACCAAATATGAATGTGCAATTCCGTTTCAAATCTGTAATGGCACCTAGACTTGTTCATAATGATTTCCCATTTGAATTGAAGCCCAAATCATCGCAGATGAACTCTTTGAATTTTAAAACTATCATTTTTTCACATTTTAATGTTTTTGACATTTTGCAGAACATTAACAGTGTGTCAATCTGACAGGCCTAAAACCAACTTTTCATGAAAACTGCATTTCAATATCAGATGACCTAATAATTATGTGCCGTAAAAGAGAACAGCGGCTTAACATGTCGTACACAATGACCAACAATTATCTTCGCATATATATATTAGGAACTCGGTTCGTAAGTGTCCTCTGAAGTCTTTCTACGGGACCATCTTTTGAGCGCAACGATCATTTAAGATTCACTCAGCTCCTGACTCCTTTACTGATTGAAAACGAATGAAACGATCAATGTAGCTATATACGATCAATGAGGTCACTTGTAACGAAAAATTCATCAATCGAGTCAGAGAATAAAGCTATAATTCGTTGGACGGACTGAACAATTATCCTTTCCCCTGTGAGCATGTGGCGCATTTTAGATGCAGGGCTTGCATCATCTCTGTAAAGTTTTTGCTATTCTTGGAGACTTCGAAGAAACGAAATTGGACTTTTTGAATTTGAAAAGCAGACCCTTGTGGCTATTGAAAAGAATAAAGCAGTTAATCCTACTTGAAAATGATAAACAAGGGTTGAATCACACCCAGCATAATAGCAATCGCCCAACAGCGATCTTGAATTTTATACTACGACTCTCCAGTACATCACTGATCACGAAAACTCTAATTTAGGTCACATGACTGTTGATGTTTTTTGTCAAAATATATTAGGTTGGAAAACTACATCGTTATAACGTTAAAAAGCCAATCATCGTTTTGTATAAAAATGAACATCAACTCAATGAATTTTGAGTCACACGTTAGCTTCAATCGGTAGGTGCTCTAGTTCAATTCTAAATTTTTTTTTGTAGATTCATTCGGCCTTTTTACGCCTTTTTTGATCCTCTTTTTTCGGCTGTTTTTGAACTACTTCTTGGCTCATCTTTATACTGATAGATGATATTCGGACGACTGAGCAATAGTCGAAGGTTTTATAACCAATGGGGTCAATTAGCAAGAATTTATAGAAATTGTGAAAGCCAGAATGTTTCTGCCAGACTCCCCACGAAACTGGAGTTGATGACAGCTTCCAAAACAGTCCGATGCGGAGTGGTTGTTGGTTCCCTGACGTCACAGAGAGATTCCGCGTTCTTGAGTGCTCTGTTGGCGGACGTTTACGCTACAGACCAATACTGGTTTCGGGAGTTTCACAACAGATATAGAAACGGGCCAGACCCCCAGAAAACGGGCGCCAGGCTCATCAGGTATGCGGCAGCGCTGGACGTGCAAAAAGAGGGACAAACAACAGTATATGGGCTGCCGTCACCGTGGCTCCGTGAACATGGTGTAGAACTACACGAAACAGACGCGGCTCTGTTCCAGAAAGATGCTTCAAGTGACGGGTGTCATTTATATCTTGACATCAATTCGCAATTGGCAGATTCTAAAAGCCAATGGCCCATTCTGAAAGTGACAGACTCAAATGCAGAAACACCATTGGGATCTCGTGAGGTAAACAGCGAGAAAGCATTGTCGGGAGTTTTGAAGTTCATGGAAAGCAAAAGGAACGTAAACCTGTACCTAAAGAACCTCGAGGCCTCAAACTTTTTACCTGTTACCAAAAATTTTGGGAGCGTGCTCGACAACAAACCGCAGATTATTCAGAATCTCGGGAAGGCCGTGGTCCAAAACATATACAACACAGACACCGCCATACAACTCCACGAAAAAGCACGAGCCCTGAACCTCAAGGTTGAGCACGATATTGCAGATTGGACTACTCAGGCTCACACTCATCTATTATCTGATTTCAAACCTCGACTGGATCAGTTTGTTCATGATCAGTTGTCGGTCTTCAAAGTCTATTCTTACTCCGAAAGCAAGATGGAATTGAAACTTCGTGAACTTTGCAACCTTGCAGACAGTTCAGGCGTAACGGAACGTATTGATTACTTGCGTGGTCAGTTGAGTCTGCCTCAAGTGCCGGATTCTTCACCCAGCAATCGCATATTCGACAGAATTCCGACACTGCATAAAAACGTCAATAAGCTCATCTACAAGCAATTTTTCACGCTTCAATTGCCTTTGGTGGTTTGCAGTACCTTTGGCTTACTTTCTGGTCAATTCTCCGCTTATTCCATGGGCTCACTAGCTATGCTGGGCATTGTCTTAGGTGCCAGCAGGGTCATGAAGAGATGGTCATCAATGTTGAATCATTTTGAAGATGAAATCATAGACGCAAAGAGAGTAGAGATTGAAAGCGCACGCAAAACTATCCAAAATGAATGGTCCAGACAATTCGGTGAACGTGAACTAAATTTTCAGAAAAAGGTACAACTTCTAAAACATTTAGAAGAAGAGTGACAATAATTCTCATTGCATGGCGTTTCCCGTTAATAATACATACCCAGATTATATTCTCATCTAACATTAAAAAGAAGCGACTCTTTTCCCTATATTTGATAAGCATACTCTTGATCGTTGATCGTTTTATATCTCACCCAAGGAAACGACTGATACCGCAGTTGTTCCTCTTCTATTTTGAGATAATCAACTTTCAAACCACTGCAGGCGTAGTAGGGCACCTCGAACTCTACCAATATCAGTTTGTCCTCTCCGGCGGTGTTTCCACTATCGGCCGCCTGAGCATAGAGTTCATCAAGCTTCACACCGTCTCGTAACGGTGGTGGATCCATTGTCTGTTGCAGCTCAGCTAACTTTTTATTGTATTCCTCTTCGTCAAAGAGGTAGAATTCAACTTGCATCGAATAAGATATCTCACCATGACCACCCTTCATGCCTTGTGCCTCCCACAGCAAGCTTCGAGCCGCGACATTGAACGCTACTGTTCCAAAATCGCATTTGAATCTTGGAGCTTTCGTCAAATCTATGCTATAATTGCGAAATAACGTCTGGGTGGGGATGTGAACCTTTAAATATCTAGCAGCATTTTGGGCTTTGAAATGCGGTTCTATCGTAACTTTTAATTGAACTCTCTTCTTTTTGTCGCGTCTCGTAATCTTACAATCCGTCACTTTGATGACCGGCGCATCGTTGATGTGCCGTTTGAGCTTGTACTCGCAAAATTGGAATTCTCCATCCGGTGGAACGAACTCTATTATATCTTGACGGTTGAGGGTCTCTAATGAGACACATTGGTGAAATTTCGTTGAGGAAAGAAATAGTTCTTTGTTTCTGAGCATTTTGTTAAGACACAACTGGACTTTTGGCATGCCAGAGAGGTATGAGCGGCATTGTATCTTACCCTGTATGAAACTTTTGCGTACCTGGCCCGAATTCATGTCCATCACGTACGTCTGTGCTTCTACCACATCCACGAAGAGCTCGTTTTTTGGATAATAAATGCCCTTGGGTCGCCAGGAAATGGCTTGCGTTGTGGCTCGAAGAATAAAACTGTTGATGTACTGTTCGTCACCTTCCAAACCATCTTTTTTGGCCCTATCTTTGTCTTGGTTCGCTTTTGACTTTAAGGCAGAACCACTGTTATGATCACTGTCGCTTTCGTCACTTTCATTGGCAGCTTTGTAGTTGGCACTCTTCTTGGGAGGAACATTGGCTTCGATTTTGATGAAATCGCGAATAATGTTGTATTCCGTCAATTGAGGAACACCAAAGTCCAGACTCTCGTCGAACAGCTCGTAAAGGAGATTGAAGTTGTCCACAATGCTATTTCGGTCTACTTGACCGGCATGAACGTAGTTTTTCACCAATGCATGGAAATCATTCAAATACGCCAAGATCGCCATTACATTGAATACCACGCTTCTTAAAACCACCGATACGTAAAACAAACCATCTCTCTGGACATAAACGTAAACTACTCCTGTGTGATGCGAAATAATGGGTCCTGCATTAGGTCGATACACTTTCTTGAAAAACTCACCAAAAGCCTTAGGATTGGGTATCGACTTCAGATTTTTGAAGATAAGAAGTTCGAGTTGTTCGTCCAGTATATATACACACGAGGACATTCAATCACTCTCCTATCAATCAGAGCTCTTTCCATCAACTTTTCAAATTTAGTTTAGTTAAAGTCAATTCGAAGTTCATTAAGATTAACAAGTCCACCTTTAAAGACAGCCTTATATATATACCTATATACATATATACATCTGATTAGCATAGTGTAAGGTCAAGTTCGAAATGTACAACAAGGTCACTAGAATCGCTGCCAAACGCTTGAGTTCTGCTGAAATATCGAGGCTCCTAGCCTCATATCCGCGCTGGAATTACGACGGTTCCAAGCTTACCAGAAACTTAATTTTACAGGATTTTGAGACTACCTGGTCATTTCTTAACCAACTTGCGATGAGAAGTCACTTGTGGGGCCATCATCCTACAATGACTACAAGCTATAACAAAGTTAGTATACAATTGACCACACATGATGTTGGCGGTGTGAGTGATGTTGATATGAAGATGGTAGCGAAGATCGAAAGCTACTGTGCCGGTCGGGAAAAGCAGACCGAATGAATGAATAAATAAATAGATATTTGTATGGATGAAATGAGTGAATGAAATAGGTTGGACAAATTGCAGCAGAAATGGGCACTCCAATAAGACCGTATGTACAATTGATTTTTTTTTGTTTGTTTTTTTGGCTACTCTCAGTGCTGATTTTCTAATTTCTGCTCAAGTCTTTCGAATTCCTTAAGGGCGATTTGCTCTTCCGGATCGAGTATTTGCACAACGTTCTCGACTTCCTCGATATAGTGCTTGAGCATAGACTCGATACCGTGCTTCAAAGTCACTTCACTGGACGAGCACGATTTGCAAGCACCTTGTAGCTTCAAATAGACAGTTCCCGACTCGGGGTCATAGCCTCGGTACTGGATGTCCCCTCCGTCGTCCATAATTGCAGGCCGAATACGCGTTTGTATCAGTTCTTCAATCATATCGCTGATTTCCTGCTGGTCTTCGTTGTATTCGAACTTTGGAACGTTTACGTCGTAACCCACGCCATTTTCTTGAACGCTGAAAAACTCTGGTGCCAAGGCATCTTTCCCGGAAGCCAAATATTGTGTAAGAAGGTCGATCATGTCGCCTGTTATTTGGCTCCAGTGAACCATTTCGTCCTTATTAATAGTCACGAAATCATCGCCAATCATCATAGACTCCACTCCGGAGCACTGGGCGAAAATTCTCTGGGCCAGAGGAGAGTGTTTGATTAGTGAATCGTCGGTATTTCTTAGCTCCACACTGGGTTTCCCGCGACCTTGCAGAAGTTCCCCATCTGTCGAAACAAACTTCAAGGCATTTTCGTTGGGCGTAGAGACCGTTTTTATATGTAGAAATCTTGCAAAATTCAACCCGCGGCACACGGAAGCCCTTAGCTGACGATTTGCTAGCATTTTGGCTGATATATTCAAGTTAATGGGATGAGTTCAACGGTTATTTGATGACTGTGAAGTGCTAGATTTCTATATACTAGTTCAATTTGTAGATTAATTGCGCGGGACTAGAGACTCGACAAGAAATTCGAGTAGATGACGAGCTTACGGACATGACAACAAGAAAGAAACAACGGAGCTCAAGCGTAACGAGCAAGAAGACTGGTGAGCGACGTCAAACAAAATTAAGGTTGAGCTTGAATGGTGGAGATAAGTAAAGGTGAGCCGTTTGGTTCTTCAAATCAGAAAAAAAAAAAAAAAAATACTTGCTGATCGCTTTTACATGGACGAGCTTTAATTCAGGTGTTTTGTCTTTTATATAGAAGTTTCCTGCCCCGGCCAAAAACATTCTTGAGGTGTGAATGTTGGTGTTTTTATCCTGGCGTTTCGTTTCTTAACTATATATGTAGTCAATATTTTATTAATATTGAAGAGAACAGGAAAATGAAAGACCAGAAATATTATCGTCAAGTTTAAAGGAACTTTAGAAGGTTGTGATACTGACATCAGACAATTGTAGAAATCTCCGGGGCCACTTCAAAATGTCAAACAAGTTGATCATTCAATGAACAGTCAGTTCTTATTACACCTCGATCACGTGAGCAAAAGCATATCTGTCGTTCTTCAAATTCCACAGAATCCCGGTACTTCTTACCACAATCTCTTCAGATTTAACAATGAATGCTTAAATCCCTTAATTCGTAACCTTACACCTGTCAAAAACCTCGTCATCCTCATTATTTCATTTTAAAGCCTCTATCGCCATCTACCGTCTGACGACTAGATAATCAAGTAAATAACTCGAATAATTCATAGAAACCAAAAATCATAGAACAAACCTTCGAGAAACGTGCACCACAGATCATTACAAAAATATTCTCCTAGACTCGCCTAAATCACTGAAAACTGAAGTCCAGCGATCAAAGTCTGAAACTACAAAGATCTTTTGAAAAAACCTCTGACCCAGATCTCTTTCGTTCACAGTGATATCGAGGCTTAATTAGAATTTGGTCAACCTCTTTCCTAAGTTCACCATATTCAAGACAACCTTCAATTCACTCTTTTGTACACTTTATAAGATCAGTAGCTCCTAGACTTTGACTCAATTCCCATCGCTGCCATGCTTCCAACAAATATGCTTTGCGCGCTGTGGCTATGGGTTTCACTGGTGGTCGCCAACAAAGTAACGCTTTCTAATAAGGACAATCAAGTGTGCAGTGGAATGTACTCTCGAGAGGATTGGGGCGGTAAAGTAGATCCTTTCATTTCCTTCAATTTGAAAAATATAAACGACGAACAAGGGCTTTCCGTGGTCGTATTTGACTTCAAGGACTATCAACACATCGGCGTTGAAATCGAGTCCAAAAAACACTACATTTGCGATGATTATGCTATCAGTCATGGTGTTTGCAATGAAACTCACAAAAACGAGTATTTGGTACAGAAGGTTATCGTGGATCCAACGACGGGCGCAAACGAAACCGCAGGTGCCCAAATTATGACTTTTTACCAGAAGGACACCGGAAACCACGAAACACAGTATCCAGTGAAATCTACAGGCTACTATTGTGTGGTGGCCACTTCCCTCAACGAAGAATCTGCGAGCTATTCGGCAGTCGTGAACTTCAGAAATGCGTATGGACAACTGCCCGGCGCGGAAATTAACAATCTTCCCCTATATGGACTTTTGACCATTTTTTACCTTGTGGCCATGGCTCTCTACAGTTTTGCCTTTTGGAAGCACAAGAATGAGGTTCTTCCACTGCAAAAATACCTACTGGCGTTCTTTGCATTTCTCACCGTTGAACAGATATTCATTTGGGCTTACTACGACATCAAGAACGAAAAGGGTAACACTGCTGGTACCAAAGTTTACATGGTATTTGTCTCGATTATGACCGCAGCCAAGACCTCCTTCAGCTTCTTCCTTCTCTTGGTCATTGCTCTTGGATACGGTGTCGTGTATCCCAAGCTCAATAAAAAGTTGATGAGACGGTGTCAAATTTTTGCAATCGTCAATTTCGCTGCAAGTGTCGCCTATCTGATTCAAAGTTATTTGACTAACCCAGAGTCCGTCACTCTTTGGCCCCTGGCTACTTTGCTTCCCTTGGGTATCACGATGCTTGGATTCTATTTCTGGATTTTGAGATCCATGTCACAGACTTTGCGTTATTTACAAGAACAGAGACAAGTGGTTAAGCTGAAGATGTACAAAAAGCTACTATCGACAATTTACTTTTCCCTGTTTGTTTTGTTTGCAGGAATTGTTCTCTCTTCGTTTGTGTTCCTGGGAATGAACACAATAGAAATGGTTGAACAGCACTGGAGGACGAGATTCTTCTTCGTAGAATTCTGGCCTTCATTGGTTTACTATTTCGTGTTTGTTACCACTGCCTTTATCTGGAGACCAACAGATACTTCGTACATGTTAGCATGTTCTCAGCAGCTTCCAACGGATCCTGAAAACGTCGCTGATTTCGATCTAGACGACCTGCAATCGTTAGAGGGACCCTCGAATCACATCGATGATGACCTCAACTTCTCAGATGACGAAGAGCCTCCGCGTAGAAGTACAAATGAGCAGAGGCAAGATAAATAGAAAGCTCAATTAGCTGCATCGTGCATTGTCCGCAAACAGAAATATACGCTGTCGTTTGCAGCAAACAAAATCTCATTCTCATTCAGAAATAAAGTGCTACAAAGACAAGAAACTGATTTGATTCGCCCACATATCGTTGGGTTGCAAGCGAGTCAGTCCCATGTTATATATTAGTCGCTTTTCGCGATTCAGTATTCGTGCTCGAGAGTAAAATCACACAGAGGTTTGAGATTGATCTACTTGAGGCGGCTATTCAACTACAGTTACCAGACTAGCACTTTGACCCGAGTGACACAACCGTCTGGCTGATCGCAAAGGAAGCTAAAAAAATGATTTTTCATCGCCCATGAGTCAAGGTGAAAGAAAGCCCTAAGCATAAGACTACTTTCGAATTAACTAGCAAGTTTATTCCATTTTATTAAAATCCTCAACTTCCCTAAATATCAATATCTATTCGACAATCTCATCTATGTTGCCTTCCTCAAAGTTATGAGTCGAATGCAACCTAGCACTAATTTGCGATTGTACAACATGCATCTTCTCAGGATGCTCATTTTGCCATTCTCGCAGCTTATAGCTCTGACCAGATAGGTCCCAATAAACCCCACGGAATGTGGTATAAATACCTTCTCGACCTTCCCACAATGGGTAAATGCATACTGCGAAAGCGGTGAAGAATATCCATATTATAAGCACCACAACCCAACCTGTGAAAAACCTTTTGCTGAAAATATAGCCCGAACCATACATGGGCATGGGCCACACCACTAGAAATGCCAACGCAAAAAACATAGTCAAGTAAGAGCCGATTTTTCCTGATTTCTCCAGATGTAAAGCCTCTTCCCTCTCCATCGCATCTATTTCTTCCTTAGGCACATCCTGCGCCACTGAAACGCTTGACTTAACGGCCCTCAACTTTTCCTTGTCTATTGAACTCGAAGAGTTGCCATCTCCTTCGTGTATCTCACCATTAATGTTCTCCGCTGACTCAATTTCACTAGTTTCATCGGCTCTTTTGATAACCTTCATCAAGTCCCAGTTGAAGTTTTGTGGTTTGAAAATGTACGTCAAGATTGGAATGAACACAGCTGGGGATAATAATGCGACTACGTTACCAGTCAACATTGGATCATCTTCAAAAGTGGTGTCTACTGTAAGCGATCCAGCTTTCTTTTTGGTGCACACCAACCAGGACATGATGGCGAGAGCGGTGCCTAAAATCGGCGACACGATAACAGCAACAGTATTCTGTTTATCCCAGAAAAGTGTTAGAGTGGCGGGTAGTACTGCAGCACCAATGATGACCCCCATCATTTCATAGAGGAATCCCATGTCAACGTTGCCTTCATAAAGACCAACGGAGAAAGCGGCCATCGCAAAGCCGAAAAAGACGCAGGTGGCGTGTGATGACATTATGAGCTTCTTCCCTGTGGCATTTGGATTGATATAGCGACGGTAAATATCGTAAGTGAAGATGGAGGAGACGGAAATCAATTCTGCTGACATGGCAGAAGTAACGGCCATAAAGATCATGATGAGAGCGGCAACAGCACCACCTTTCCCCAAAAGAGTAGATGCAGCAGTCGGCAAAACAAGACCCGCAGAGACTTGATCTGGACTTAATCTGTTAGGAAATGTTGGGAAAGAAGGAGAAGACTCTAGTGCCAGACACGCAAGTCCCAACGATGTAGATATCAATGTTGGTATAGCAAACCACGAGACACCACCGAGAACATAACCAGGCAAACTAGAAGCAGGAGAAGCAGAAATAGCTTTATTCCAGTACCCATTGTCCAAAAAGATAGTCCCAAAATTACCAACCAAGTTAATGACAAAAAAGATACCACCAGACTTCGATCTCATGGTTAAATATTCTCCTCCGGCATTTCCCTCAATGGGATGTGAAGCGGCGGCTGCACGGACTAGATCATACACCTTTGATGGCGAGCCAAGGGTATCGTCTGTAGCATAAACGGTGAAAGCAAACGTCAAAATAATGACGATGATGACGACGGTGTGGACGTAGTCCGTAAGGAAAGTGGCTTTGATACCACCAAACAGCGTGTACACAATGACACCAATTGGTAACAGGAAACATGCCGCAATAGTGTTCATGCCTGTGAGTGCTGAGACGACGGCAGAGCCTCCTGTAAGAAGCATCGCAGTGACCAAAATGTTGGTGGCCAGAGCGAAAAACAAATATGTGAGATGTGCCCATTTCCCGTACCGAGCATCAATGATTTCCAGAAAAGTATGGGCGTTGGGTGCCCTTTGTTTGGCCTTGATAGCCAACGTTGCAAATGCGATGACTTGAAAACATGCACCTGCACCATAGTAGTACCCACCCGAAATGCCTACTTTGTAGACCATTGATGTAGACTGCAGTAGCGTAGCAGCCCATGTCCAACTGGAGACCACAGCTGCCGCGATAAGACCTGTCTTGACAGTTCTTCCGGCCGTAGCAAACTCTTCTGCCGTCACGATTTCCTTTTGATACCGTCTTAACATGAAAGTGGTCAAAATCATACCGAAGGCAAATACGAAACCTAAACCGACAACAACAGCATATCCTGCTCCTTGGGGCAAGGGACTTTCAAGTCCGTTCATTCTAAAATCAGGAAATTGTCTTTGAGGATTGGAAGCTGACTGGAAGCAACCTGGCTAGTATTTCGATTTCGAAAAGGTGTTCGTTGATTAATGCTCCAAGAGAATAACATTGAGACCATAGCGAGCTTCTTGATCCCTGTTCACAAAACAACTGTTCTTAAATGTCTTGAACTTCAAAAACCATCTCTGCTCATCCAGCGCATTTTCTTATCGCCAACTTGATTGTAGATAGTCATGGTCCCTTCAAAAAAGAATGTATCATATCGCAGTGCATGAAGTCCTATAATTGCTCCAAGCACAGGCGTCACGATGATCGATCGAACGCCAACTTCCAGTGTCCGCGATAGACAAATTGTATCCTTGAGTTGTTATCTCATCTCATCACCGCATTTTTCAATATATTTTTCGAGATTATTTTCCAGCGCCATTTTCAGTATTAGGCCTCGAACAACCGATATGGCCAGAGCGTCAACTATCTTTCGGAACATCGATAACTCAAAGGAGAAGCCTGATCATATCTGATAAGCCAATCTCGAAAGAGTGCGTTGATGTGTCTCTCCTGGAATTTATGCCCATAGGTGTAAGACAGGCGAAAAGTGAAATTTGCGCTTCGGAGCTTTGATTTAGCGCATTCCATATATTGAAGAGATTGTCGCTATCATCGAGACTGTAGGCAGAAGCTGCATAGAATGGTTATGACCGATGGATGATAAACGCCTGGGAGGCATGACGTCTCGATTTGAAGATGAAAATGCGAGATGGTAGCCACGGTGAATCCATTTTTGGGTTTTCTTTTCTTCTTTTTTTTCCAACTTCAATCTAGGTTAGTTTCGGCCGATGCCTAAGGGCATGCCTGCGCTCTTCCTTGTGGTTCTCAACTAATCACTTGTTCGTCTTCGTGGTGTGACTTAATCCCAAATTGTCCCTGCATACTAGTGGTAGCTAGCGACATGGAAGAGCCCGGCAGGTTCATCAAAAGACTGTACCATCGCTATGCAGCTCAATGGGTGGTCCACTAGTCTTGGGTCTCATTTTGGCAGCAATTTCACGTCCTGCTTTCCAAGAACCGGCTTCAATCAACTGCGGCAAACCAAGCTGGTAGCCTAGTTTTTTGTTCACAATAGGAAGCAAGTAGTCTAAAAGTCCAATAGTCAAACATCTCCATTCGACTATAGCTCCGTCCTGCGGCTCAAAAGTGGGCAGTCCACTGGTTTTTCCAAGCTCTTTCGATAGCTGCAACCCCTTGGCCATCGCCTCGGGTTTTAACTTCAACACCCCGAAGTCGTAAAATAAACCACCGTTACGATACTCTGGGAGTCCGGTCTGTAGCTCCTTGTGCTCGATGGTGAACCGGTAGCCGTATTGTTCCAAAGGGACCAAGAGGGAGTAGCACAACCACTGGGTGAGTTTATGGAAAGTCACAAGATCAGAAGGAACCCCAGTTGGAGTGGACTTGTCGTAGTTGCTCGCAACTGCGTCAGCCTTGGTGTCAAGCTTCCAAACGTCGCCTAGGGGCTCACCATCAACCACGGCTCTGCCAGCAGGCCAAATGGAGCTGAGACCCGTCATGAGAGCGTTCCAGACATCCTCAAGGTCGATGACATGCGACTTGCCGTCTTTAGTTTGGGATTTGGCGTGCAGAAAATCCACAAGACCCCCTGGCCGTCCTTCAGGGCCAAAAATGTCGCCATTGGAGCACAGCGCGCTGCCCAAGCGCTGAATCAATTGCAAGCGACCCTCGGTTCCGTCCATAGGGTTCGATTCTGAGATCTGAAAGCCGCTAATAAAGTCCTCGTGCTTCAAGTTCTGCAATGCTGCGCCGCACACCTTGTGAGAGTCCTGGGAATCGCTAGAAAACTGGCCGTCGACAAACAGGAAGTACGAAGCTACCGCCAAGCCTTCAGAGCGTCCCACACGCTCTGGGGAATGCGAGTCTTTTGACGAGCCAGGAATGGTGTAATTCCAAACGTTTCCAGCGCCTGCATCTACAAGAACACTCAGGACAAACAAATCAATGAGTTTGCGAGCAATTTCGATCTCGTCGACGCCCGCGTCCATCCATTGCTGCGTCAAGTTCTCCACGCGTGGCTGAGACCCGTAGTTCAGGTGTTGCCAACGCCCATGAGGTGGAATTTTGGCAAAATCGGAGCCATAGTCGCGCCCAACAATGTTGCACAGGAAGTCTGCGACTTCCGGCATTTTGGAAAGATCCATTTCGAAGTAATTGCCTGCATTGCGGTCAAGCGCGAATTCGAACACTTGGGAGGTAGTTTCCCGGACATACTTTATTGATCTGAGGTACTTCACAGGTTCGGATACCATAGTTGCTTAATATATAACAGTAGTAGGCCTTTGATGGTCAAAAATACGATTCTGGAGTTGGCTTTCACTGAAATAGCTCCACAAAGATATTCTGATGCTAAATATGTTGGGATACAAAAGGTTATGAGCGTATATCTTGTTTATCAATCCTGTATCTCTTGTAGGTACTCAAAATGGACAGGGGAACAACGGTTGGGAAGCGAATTTTCAGATTAAAGAGGGCGATTTATATAATTGCAGATTGTGCAGTTGGGATTGGCAAAAAAAGACTACGAAAGAACACAATCTGATCTCTAGATTGTGGTGATTAGATCGAGAACTTCATCGCCCTTAGTTCATGGGTATTTATTAGTATTCAATTTAGATATCTATTGTTATGATTTCGTGGTCGAGCCCGTTCGTACAAAGGGATATACTTTATCATTTTAGGGACCGTCGGAGTTTTAGAATACTCCAACGGAGATGAGCCAAGATATTTATTTCCGATTTTCATGGAAAAAATCCGACGGGAAAAATCCTGGAGCGCGCGCGCTGGTAGTGGCCGTCATCTGGAACGAAACTTTAACAGGTGGATCAGCTGCTCAGAGACTCGTCACGATAGTACTCATCTAAATGTCATATTGAGCGAAGACGATGTATGAGAGGATTGTAAATATTCGGTCTTTAAGCAATAATAATATAGCTGTCATGTAATGAGAACCTATTGTAGCACCTTACTCAGTCTTCTTTCCCTCCTCAAATATCCCACTTTTACAACACATACACACACACACACACACACACTAGCAGTCGCGCCAGCTCCCTAATCGTTCAGTCACTTTTCTTGTTGATTTTCTAGTTGCATAATAGACTTTCACTTGTGACTGCTATTTTTCTCGCTTTTTTCCAGAAGACCCATTGAAAAATAAATCGGTTACGTACCCACGCAATTTTTATCACGCACACATAATCACTATCGACGAATGATATTTTTCACGTTCAATGAGTCTTCCATTACAGTAAAACTAAGTCTTCGCCTGTTGAACTCATCTTGATGTATGTTCTGAATACCTTTTTGAAAGGTCAAGAACACCAAAAGGTATATATCAACCCATACAATGTCTGACTTCCAAAAGGAAAAAGCTGAGCAGCAAGACCAACCTCAGATCCACAAGATCAGAATCACCTTGACCTCCACCAAGGTCAAGCAGTTGGAAAATGTCTCCGCCAACATCATCAAGAACGCTGAGAACTACAAGTTGGTCAAGAAGGGTCCAGTCAGAATCCCAACCAAGGTCTTGAAGATCACCACCAGAAAGGCCCCTAACGGTGAAGGTTCTAAGACCTGGGACACCTACGAGATGAGAATCCACAAGAGATACATCGACTTGCAGGCCCCAGCCCAGATCGTCAAGAGAATCACCCAGATCACCATCGAACCTGGTGTGGATGTCGAAGTCACCGTCGCTGCCTAAGCGGTTGCGGGTTAGACTTTGAGACCTCTGTTTTCTCCCCAGCTTTTTTTTCTTCATCTTTCTATTACATGAGCGTTGTGTGCTTGCACACAGTTCTTCAAAAAAAAAACAACCGATTTTGTCACCATCCTTGTTTTGCTTTTAAAACGGTAACTTTTCTCGCGAATGCTGGTCCTACTCATTGCGGGCGACCCACTCTAGGTGTGGCAGTTTCTGATATACCTCTGCTGTGCTATCAGTGGTTAAAAAATAAGACGGCGTCTTCTCCGTGAAATTGACTGCTTGAATAAGCAGTGTTCCCTGTCGGCTCGTAGCGACATTGGATTTAGCAGCGGTCCCCGACCTCTTGCAAGAAGTTATCCTACCAATTGTATAACAAAGTGTATAGTTAATATGGACGGATTTTGACAAGCGAACAAAGGACCAACTGATCTCAAGAAACGTCTGAATATTTCGTTGCTTCATGATGGCCATAGTCTATGAGATAGAATAGCTAGTTTATAGCCCTACTTCTTTCTGATCTACCTTTCGTATGGTATGATGGGAAATAGAAGTATATATAGTGGAAAAACTAGATCTTCTTTACCACAGACAACCACAATCAAAAACAACCACACAGTTGTTCATCGCGCGGAATGCCATGCGCTGTGCCGTAACATCAATAGAATTCGGGAGAATTCGACGCTCAAAAAACGTTTGTCACAATTTTTTTGGAACGCTCTTGGTAATCACTTCATGTTTCTGTTTATGATGAGAACAAGTCCTTAGAGACAATGCTATAAACCCAGCTCTTCGATTTAAATCGTGAGAAGAAAAAATGTCAAATGCTCTGATATGAAACCTTTATATACAAATGAATAGTTGTCTGCGTAGAACCTGGATTCTATCCGGAATATTTTCCCTAGCACTCTTGGCGCAGGGCAAGAATTCCAATAATTACCTCGAATCGCCTTTCGCAGCCTTAAACAACACGATGTCTCCATCCTCCATGACATATTGCTTGCCACCTCTCTTTACCAGTGCCAGCGCTTTCAACTGAGACTCCTTGATGGGACTCTCCATTTTTTGCAGATCCGCATACTTCGTTATGCTCGCGGAAATGAACGTTTTCTCCAAATCGGTGTGTATGACACCTGCTGCCTGAGGCGCCAAACTACCTTCCCGTAAGGTCCATTGTCTTGCCTCAACTGGTCCGCACGTAAAGAAACTGATCAAACCGAGACTTTTCCTCATCTCAACGATGAGTTCCGGCAGACAAGATTGGAATTGCAACTCATTACTAGACTCAGTCACAACGGAGCGACAGTACTTCTCAAGCCCTTTTTGATCTTTCGACTCAGAAAATCGGTTGTACTCAGTTTCGAAATCCGCGCTGAAAAGTAGCAACTTATCTCCGGGCGAATTCGTCGCAATCCATTCCTCGACGTCCCGCTTATACTTGTTTTTCTGGAGCAAGTAATCTTTCGGGCTTACATTGAGCAACACTATCGTAGGTTTTGCCGTGAGGAAATTGTGTTTATTCAAAATGTCTGCTTGTTCCTGGCTCCAAGATTGCGGATAATGTGCGATTTTCTTGCCCTCATACATATGTTCTTCGAGTGCGTCCAGAAGCTTAATCTCGGTGTCCATATTTTTGAACTCAACAGAATTGCGCGCCGTTTTTGTCATTTTGCGTCCCAGTTTTTCTCTGATTCCCTCTAGGAACTCAAGGTCCTTCAGCACCAATTCATCTTGGACGATGCTCAGGTCTCGAGTTGGATCGACCGAGCCTTCGATGTGAGTAATTTCTTCTTGATCAAAACCTCTGACAACTTGGAAAATGCCGTCAACATGTCTGATGTCATTCAAGAATTTGTTTCCCAAACCGTCGCCTTTTGAAGCACCTCTGGTAAGCCCAGCGATATCGTAGATTGTCAACGTCGCAGGAACTATTTTACTGCTTTCGTACAATTTTTGCAAATGATTCAACCGCTTGGACGGCACTATCACTTTTGCTTCTTCTGGCTCAATTGTTGCAAAAGGATAGTTGGCAGGATTTCCTAGAGTAGAATTGGTGATGGCCTGGAAAAATGTCGATTTTCCCACATTAGCTAGGCCCACAATCCCACTGGTAAGGTTGTTGCTAGGCCTTCCTAGCCTGATTGACGCTCCTCCTACGGCATAGAAGCGTCTTATCGTCAGGCTGTACATGGGTTCGAATTATAAGACGGATGAGTTGTGTGAACTTATCGAAACATGTCAGTAATTTTTCAATATATTCATTCAAGCTGTTGTTGAAAGTAGGATTCTAATATAACTTAATCATGTCAATTTTTCACTCATCGCGAAGAGAGTTGTAATGCTCACCCAAAGCATAACTGTGCTTGTAGTAAACCAAATTGAGCTGTGGGTTGGCCGACTCTTGCTCGTTGACTTTGTGAGTGGCTCTGCCGCTCATGAGAACGGAGACACAACATTTCAATACCTTGGCCAAGGCCAGAATCTCGACCTCTCCGCCCCACTCGGCCGTTTCTTGCATGCTCTTGGTGTAGTCTGAGATGTCTTTGACAGTCAGGGTGGTTTCGTCGAACAGATAGGGCACAAAGTCGTCTGGGTGCTCCCGAATGTAGCAACAAGCGAGAGATCGCAGTGCGTAGACGTTGAAATCTTTGGGATCTTGAGGAGCTGTGGTTTCGACGTAAGTAGCGGGGATATCGTAAACGCATTCGTCGTTGTGCCTAGTTCTGATCTGATCTAGAATGGATGCAAACAGACAGTGTCCGTCTGGCTGAATGTCGTGCTGATGTAGCTTATTCAGACGACAGATTTCATCGAGGGCATCCTGCTCCATCTTGCGGTAATCGGGCATTTCTGCAGCTTCCTGAGCCGCTGCTTCCTTGATGCGAGCGATCTCCGCGTTACGCTCTGCGATTTTTTCGCGTTGGCGATTGCGTTTCTTTTTTGGCTGTGGTGTTGAAGGTCCCGGTTGCTGGGATATCTGTACTTCCTGCTTCTCAGCAGCAGCAGCACCATCACCGTTGCTGGTATGTCCCAGTGTCAGTTGTTCCAGCAGTTTTTCGGGTGTCACATCCTGGTTCTCATTCTCAGTCTCGGTACCTTGAGTTACCTCCTTCAGCTCCTGTTCGTGTCTCAAACGCAGCTGGTACTCGAGCTCTTCGCATCGGGCATTGACCTCTTTCCTTTTGGACTTGGTCGCCTGTTTCTTCATCCCGGTGATTTGGTTCTGCAGGTTTTTTCTCTCGGCGCGGTGCCGGCTCAACATCGTCTCTTCGTCTTCCATCAGATGTTTAGATACTGTGGAATTCTTCTTGCTTGCACTTCACTCGAAATTTCACTTGAACTGAGGTTGTTGCAGTCTCGATGCGATCTGCATGCAGTAAGTAATCGGTTTCTCTGCCTAGCGAGAAACTACCTCGAGATGAGAAGGAAAGATGATGTCACGTGTCAAACTAAATATTTTCCAAAAAATATAATAGCGCCGCTCGGTTTCGATCCGAGGACATCAGGGTTATGAGCCCTGCGCGCTTCCACTGCGCCACGGCGCTTACCGTTGGAAATTAGTAAGATGTGTGGGTAGTGATGGTTAAAGAAATGGCACGTGAAAAGCAAAACAATTTGTTTTTAGATGTTTTTCTCAGGATTGTTACCAAAAGTTGTTCGGAGAAAAACAGATGGTGCACTTTTAGTCATATGGCTTGTTTGATCACCATAGTTATTCTGGCAATCCCGGGCGAAACAGTGTGTTTTCACAGTTGGTAAACTCTCGGCTCGTACTAAGTGAGTGCTCACCCAATTTCGACCATATAAGTAAATTAATGAAGGTAAAAGATCCGGGGTACATTAAAGTAATACCAAAAATCAAGAAGTTGTCACAGAAAGAACGCTCTAAAACTATTGTATTTACCATTTGTTGTACTTGAAACACGAGTTTATCAAGTGGTGGCTCGCAATTTTGTTTCAAGGGCTTTCGAAAGAGTCCTCTACCTCCCTTTTTTGTGGTTTTCACGGTCCTGCGTTACTTGCAGACTGCAAGCAAGTCCCTTGTGAGAAGTTATAAGGAATGTCAGAATCAGCGAAATCCGGGTCAAACAGCGATTCTTTGGTAAGAGAATCGTCTGCGGAGCCGGCTACAGGGCAGCTGAACGCTACCGGAAGCACAGGCTCGAAAGAAATGCTAAAAGGAGTCGAGGGAAATATCGCAGATAAAGACGTTGCTTCAAATGGTATGGGACCCGTCACAGAGCGAAGACGAAGCAAAGCGTCTCGTGCGTGTGACCAGTGTCGCGAAAAGAAGACGAAATGCGATTTCGGCGATGGATCCCATAGCGCAGTGTGCTCTGTTTGCAAAAAACTCGGTAAAACCTGCACTTTTGCTCGGGTCCCCATGAAACGTGGACCCATCAAGGGCTACAATCGTCAATCAGAGGACGCAGAAGCTGTGGATGGCGGCGGGTGGGGGTCTCGGAAACGCAGTTGCTCGGAGTCGTTCCCGGAGGACTCAACCAGAGGCAAGATTGACCTAGTTTCCCTGCCGCCTCTAAATCAGTATCTACCGTCTTCGTCGTCTTCTGGTCCCCAGCAGACGGTACACGGTATGCTGGTAGGCGCTCAACAACAACAGCATCAGCAGCAGTATTACCAGCAACAGCAACAGCCACAACAACAGCAACAGTCACAACAATTCTGGAAAGTTCCTTATCACGAATACCAGTACCAACGGCGAGAATCGGTAGATTCCCTAGCAAGTGATACGTCAAATCGACGCGGTTCCGAACAATATGCGTATGCCGCCTCGAATGCGTCTTCTGCATCGCCGTTCTACCCCATGCCACAGCCGCCCTCTTATGGCCCACCACCAAATGTCCCACAACTTGAAGCAGACTTCCAGGACCCTAGAACTACGGCACACTTACCAGCATTACAGCGTAGCTCGTCAATACAATCGAATACCTCGCAATACCCGTACTCCCAGTTCAACAACGTGTTGCCACAACCTTCCGCCCAGCAGCCCTTCGTATCTATTCTGACGCAGCCACAACACTTGCAAAATGGCGGCAACCAGGAGCAGTTTCGAGAATTCAATCCTGCATTTCATTCGCGTAAAAATAGCGATGTCAGTGAAGCTGTTTCCCCCAGTTCGTCTGTCAAGATGGTGCCCACAAAAGCTCCGGTATCGGCGCCAAATGTACCCGATGGGGCATTGAAAAGCGACTTGAATCGCAAGCGTTCACAAAGTGAACACTCGTCGATTCAACAGGCGTCTGAAGCCAACTCCGACGGGGTTGCTCAAGCGAAACCCAAGGTGTCCATGGGTCGATCGGCATCTTCGACAAATAAAAGAAGCGGTTCACAGGCTTCTGCCGACTCTCATGGATCAATAGGTCGCTCTATTGTCGTTTACGGTAAGATCCCCGATAATCAGCTGATAGATCTTTATTATGAATTCATCCACCCGACATTCCCAGTCATCCCTATCAACAAACACACCTTGGCAAACGATGTTTTGGTAATAAACACACAGCCGGTGAGTCACATTCATGAGCTCAATTGCTATGTTTTGCAGTGGTTCCGAAACTCTCTAGAGCTATTGGTTCGAGTTGCATTAAAGAAACCATCGGGCTCGGCATACGATTACAGCGACGGTGTTGTAGACGTATTTGACTCTCAAACCACATTTATTGCCGCTTTGAATGAAAGTTTCCAAAGAATTGTGGACATCCATCCGAGGCTTCGCGAAAACGATGGTGTGTTATCGCAGAAGATTAGGTTCATATATCTCGCTACTTTCACTATTCTGAACTACGTGCTGGCATTTGTTGGGTACGACAATTCGTTTGTCTTGGGCATGTCAGTTACCATATTCAATGAGCTGAAGCTATTCAGGTGTTTGACATACAATGAAACGGACCTGGTGGAAGAAGACGACGGGCGGGACCCGGTTGTTGCGCCTGGCGAAAAGGGATTCGAGATCCTATTCAAGAGACTGTATTCGATACTGGCTATTTTTGATTCGTTGCAAAGTTGCGCTTTTGGAGTCCCCAAGCTGATGAGTGTTCCGCTCCCCGATTTGATTGATGTAACGTTTGCTTACAGTTCTGATAAATGGAGTCTTGAAAATGATAGATCCAGGGTTGAAATTATGCAGCAAAGTTTAAAGTTGGGGCACATTCTATCGCGGTTGTCGACGGGCCGCAAAAGCACACGAATCGGACCGGGAGTGGATTGGCCTGACGTTGAGACTCAGAACACGGCCGATAAAGAGCCCTCGTCGCACTTTATGCAGTTGCTCATCGAATCGCACAAGCTAGTGGCTCGATGTACAGAAGTTTTGCCGGAATTGACCGAGCAGCATATTTTGGAATTGTGTTTTGCCATATGTCAGCTTGTCACCACTATGCAGCGGGTGCTTACAGCTGTGATGAAGACCAATCCGACAAACAGCATCGATTCCAACAATAGACCTCCGTCCAACACGCAACAACCGGGTGTCTACGCCAATCAGCGCCACGATGACGCGGCGCCCAGCACTACGGAATCTGACATGTACAAGAAACTACTGGGACTGAACGGCAACGCAAACACGTCTTTATCGCAAGGAACCGTCTCGCCGTTTGTGGTAGCGATTGTTGCGTATGTGTCCAACCTGCTGGAGCTCGTGAAACAGTTGCCAAGTACGCTGATCGCGCTGGTCGTGCAGCGGCTGACACTGCAGTCCGATTCGCAGCGGGTGGTCTTGGCGCTTTCGAACTGCATGAGCGAATTGGTCCAGATAACCAGTCTTTTGTCGGTGCTGAAACCCTACAAAATGTTCGAGCAAACACCTCGGGCTCATCGCGCGTCGTCGCTTGCCCTGGCACGAAAACTGCGGGATCGTTACAGTGAGAAATCAAACAACCTTGTTAACGCCGACATTGAGACCCGCTCGCTGTCAGATACCATATGGGGTCTTTTGTCCTCACTCGAACTAGGCTGGCTTTGAAATACCACCCCCCCGTGACCATCACGGGAAGCCAAACCTACTCAGGACAGTCACGTGCAAACTAAGGGGAAAAAAAAGAAAAAAGAAACAAACTCAAAGAAAAAGAAAAAAAAAGATCAAGTCACGCTATAGTCATGTGTTATACACGTGGTGTCCAAAAATAGCCGTCTTTTTTTTCAAAATCTTTTTTTTTCGATTTATTTTTTTATTTGTTTCCCAGTCAATACTTTCCGGTTTGATCAAATATTATTATTCCTTATTTTTCAAGTATTTTCTTGTATTTTTGTTTTGTTTATTTATTTTTTTTCTCTGGCGTTTTTGTGTTCGTTGTATAATTTTGCGGTGCACGCGTGTGTAGGTCTCCCTTTGTATCACCGCTCGACCCTTCATTCCTTGAAGGCTGACGGTATAAAAGGAGCCGACCCCCGGAAATTTAGGTACTAAAATAGATCAGAAGAGCTCACCACTTATTGAGCGCTAGAGGAACGAATTAGAAGTTTCGAGGTTATTTCTTGAAATTCTAGTCAAAACCACGGTTAATTAGCGGTGGAGAGGATCAGAACGGTTAAAAAAAATCTGAAATCGGACCGGATCTGAGAATTCTATAACAAGAACGTACAAAAAAGTTATCCACAAGCAGTAGCTAGTACAATAACAACAAGACCGACAAGAACAAAGATCAAGGAATAAGGAAAAGCCAAGATGTTGTCGACCCCTAAGAAACACACGAAAACGCACTCGACGTATGCGTTCGAAAGCAATACCAACAGCGTTGCAGCATCGCAGATGCGTAATGCGCTCAACCGATTGGCGGATTCTGTCAAAGACGAAGAATTGCGCAGCAAAAGCGAACTTGAGCTCGATTCGTTCTTCACGCTGTTTAGACGATACCTGGTAGAAAAAGCTTCTGGAAGCACGCTGGAGTGGGACCGGATCAAGTCGCCCAACCCAGAAGAAGTCGTGGAGTACTCTGTGATCAAGCAACAGCCAGAACAGGTCTCTAACCTCAGCAAGCTGGCCGTGCTGAAGCTCAATGGTGGACTGGGTACCTCAATGGGATGTGTGGGCCCCAAATCCGTGATCGAAGTCCGCGACGGAAACACATTTCTCGATCTCTCCGTGCGTCAGATCGAGTATTTGAACAGACAATACGACAGCGATGTGCCGCTGTTGTTGATGAACTCTTTTAACACGGACTCGGACACCGCACATCTTATCAAAAAATACACAGGAAACCGTATCCGTATTCGTTCTTTTAACCAATCGCGCTTCCCACGTGTGTTCAAAGATTCGTTTTTGCCAGTGCCATCTTCTTACGACGACGATTTGGACGCCTGGTATCCCCCAGGCCACGGTGACTTGTTCGAATCTTTGCACGCTTCTGGTGAACTGGACGCTTTGATCGCCCAGGGTCGTGAAATCTTGTTTGTTTCTAACGGTGACAACTTGGGTGCCACGGTCGATCTCAAAATTCTCAACCATATGATCGAAACCGGTGCAGAATATATCATGGAATTGACTGACAAGACTAGAGCCGATGTGAAGGGTGGTACATTGATCTCCTACGATGGCCAAGTGCGTTTGTTGGAAGTGGCTCAAGTGCCTAAGGAACATGTTGACGAGTTCAAAAATATCCGCAAGTTCAAAAACTTCAACACCAATAATTTATGGATTAATTTGAAGGCAGTGAAGAGACTTGTCGAATCCAGTAGCTTGCAAATGGAAATCATTCCAAATCAAAAGACTATCAAGAGAGGCGGCCACGAAATCAATGTGTTGCAATTAGAGACTGCTTGCGGTGCTGCTATTAGACATTTCGAGGGTGCACACGGTGTGGTGGTCCCCAGATCTCGTTTCTTGCCTGTCAAGACATGTTCCGATTTGTTCTTGGTGAAATCGGACCTGTTCGAACTGGAACATGGTGCTTTGAAACTTGACTCTTCCAGATTTGGACCTAATCCACTAATTAAACTAGGATCCCATTTCAAAAAAGTTTCTGATTTCAACGCACATGTGCCTCACATCCCTAAGATCGTTGAACTGGACCATTTGACCGTTACAGGTAACGTCTTTTTAGGTAAAGGCGTGCACTTGAAAGGAACAGTCATTATCGTTTGCTCTGAGGGCCAAAGAATCGATATACCAAATGGATCGGTTTTGGAAAACGTTGTCATCACGGGTAACTTACAAATCTTGGAGCATTAAACAAGCTGGCAAATTGAAACGTAACCGAAAAGACCGCTTCAATCTTTAAAAAAGTTGGTATTTTCAAAGTCCGGTGGCCATCTTGAAAAGTGGATCAGCATTTTCTCATACTTAGTTAGTAAACCAGACTTATCCTAAACAAACTACTATCAATACTATTCGCGAAATTTAGTGATTTCAAAAACGGGTACGTTGCAGCCTCTGGAGCTCAATTTTTAACGCACCAGCGTCAGGCACTAGTTTTCAATATTATTAGGTTGACGCCAAGACAATTTCGCTCAAAATACATTGTGCCAAGAAATTCTGTCAACCAGGATATGTCAGATGAAACCTCTAAGACCTAACCGATCTTGAACAAGCTTCCAAACTCGATCGATGCCAGATAACATTCCTGTGTCGGGTGGTAGTTTTAAAAAAGTTACGAAAAAAAACTTCAAATCGCAACAACTTCCTTTCAAAGTGAGTGTCACTCACTGGTCGAAAAAAGTGACTATAATAAATTCTGACAAAAATCCGATTCGATCATAACAGAGACCAAGCTTTTGATGCTTCCGTGAGGAACAGCCGTAGATATGGTTCGTTCGCTCAATGGCTTATTTTTGAGGACGAAAAAAGCTAAAGTGTAGTCAACTTGGCGGCAAATTCGCTACGCTCTGTAAGATAATACACCAGCCGAATCTTTTTTGAGTTCTAAGTCACGGCGACGGCCCATTCGTCTTGTTTTTCCTTGGCTAAAGAAGAAACGGTAAAGTTTGTAGACGCTATTCTCAATAGCGTCCTCCAGTCCATCCTGCACTCTTTTATCTACTCCATCTTCCACTCATCTATCTACCCATTCATCTAGTCAATGCTCGTACTAAATGACTTGAGTGATTAGACCCTCTAAATTGATATTTAGAATACCTTAACTTACCTTAGACGATGATCATCACACGTCAACGCCGGTTTAACAACTTCGCACAGGCGCTTTCCAGTAAGATCTCGAACCGTCCTTTGCAGGTATGGAGATAGACGGCAACACCTTGTTGCTGGTGTTTGTGTTCCTGTTCATTTTATACTCAAACCCTTCCGGCGATGGAGTTACCTCGCAATACGAATATAATCAGCTCCAGACGCTTAAGGCTGAATATGACATGGAACACACCCAATTCAGCAATTTATCCTTTGATAACAACTTCCGCAATATCACAGGTCTCAAACTGAGCTATGGTGATGTTCTGCGAAAACCAGAAATCAATGCCACATATCCAATAGAGGGTAAAGATTACGAACATTGGTTTGCAAACCAAAATTACACACTGATCCCAGATTCCATCAGTAATGACATCAAAAACCAAGTCTGGCATATGGGACATAATGTTTATCCGCCAAATGTAACGAGCACGTTAAGAGGAAATGTCAAAAAAGCTCACGACGGCGAATTTGTAGCGGTGCCAATGCCAATACCTGAATTCTATAAGCCAGCACAAGATGTGCTGCAAAAGCGTCCCAGCTTCACGGAACCATACGAATCCGATCTCGGTGACTACCAAGGTTTGCGCAACATCACTTTTAATGAAGGTGAAATTGTAGTAGAAATTCTCTCAGCTGACACGATATCAGGACTCTACGAAAGAGAGATCCGTTTCCACAATACGCAAAGCGACAAATGGCGGTTTTTGCATATGAACATCCATTTTTCCGATTACGCAGAGAATGAAAAACATGAAATTCGAACTAAGGCTATTTACGACATAAGAAACGGTCGAATTCTGGCCATTTCGGAAACTGCCAAGTTTCATTCTCTTTTCGCTCTTCCGCATTACATGAACTTAAAAGACGAAAATGAGTCCACTTTCAACCAGGTGAAGACTTTGGTCGAAGAATATTGGAATGCCACGGATTTTGTCAACACTCGATCAATGCCATATTTGCAAAATTCGTACGCAGCTGCTAGCACGAGCTGTGAATTTTTGGCGTTTCTGCAGCTCGAACCATGGTGGGGGCTTTCACAGGAGCAAATAAAGACCATCGACCAAGAACTGACGTGGCCGCTCGGAAGACGTGCCAATCTCTCGTCGTTACCGCCCGTGAATATTTCGTCTGGCTTGATCTATTCTCCCGATTGCGGGGTTCGTTTACAAATGAAAGGAGTTGCCGGTTTGCGCTATGAGCTGCAGGTCCGAATGATGAGAAACTTGTTATTACTTGGGGCCGTCCTGTTGGCGTCCCAGATATATCTGCTGTTGCGTCAAATGCAACATACCAACACGCCCTCCATGGTCAACAAAATCTCATACTGGAGTCTTTCATTGATGAATCTTGTTGATGGAGTCCTTGCCATCATTTTTTTTGTCATGACCACTTCATTTGCCGCATTATACCAGCCCTTGATTGTTTGTTCCTTTGCTTGCTTAATCTTGGCCTCCGTCTTCGAAATGAGGTACATGATCTCTGTGTATGCTTCGCAAGTCAACGAACGCAACGTCAGCATATTCACTTTACTGCGGCGCAACACCGATGGGGAAGAACGCACGACGCCAACAATTATTCCTGACGAAGCGAGTATCAGTTCATCGCTGTACCGCAGTTATGTTTTCAAAATGCTGTTTTCCATGATAGTGATTCTCAGTATGTTGACCTGGCCACGCGATGTGCGCGCCCCTGTGGAAAGTTTTGGAATTTTCGTCCTCAGCTCCTACTGGGTACCGCAAATCGTTCGCAACGCTGTGAAGGGCAACTTGCCTCGTAGAACTGAAACCGATTTTGCCAATGGTGTCTCTTCGCGGCAACGTCAATCCAAACCACCACTTTTATGGAGCTTCGTGATCGGTACATCGGTGATTCGATTTCTTCCCGTGGCGTACGTTTATAGCGTGTCTTCGAACGTCTTTTATCATCACCAAGATCGGAGATTCGTGGCCGCTGTTGCCCTGTGGCTTTTCATTCAAGTGGCCCTCTTGTATTCCCAGGATATTTTTGGAGGACGCTGGTTCTTGCCAAACTACACAATCCCAGACGGTTACAAATACCACAAGGCCATATCGTCAGGCGAGCTACTTGAGCACGGAAGCTCCGAAAATCACACCATAGACTGTGCCATCTGTATGAATGATGTTGCAGTCTACGTTGAAGACATACCAGAAACACACAAGGTTGACCAGCAGGACTATATGGTAACGCCCTGTGGACACATCTTTCACACAAATTGTTTGGAAAACTGGATGAGCTACAAACTACAATGTCCCGTCTGTAGGGCGCCTTTACCACCACTCTGAGCGTGAAGGTTTTGTCGGGACATCCACACATTAGGGCTTTTGGATTAGGGCTGGAGCTTTTTGGCTATAATTGTCATATGACGTTTAAAATCTCAAAATTTATCGAGCACCCTCAATGCCATGCTCTTCCATGAACTTTAGAAGCGAACAACTTGAGACTTATCCCATCAATTGTCGAGATGAAATCAAGCCCTAGGTAAGTTAATTTGAGACGAAACGTCTGCGAGATTCGCGGAACTTTTCCGACAAGAAACTGACCTTTTTTCATTATAATGTGAACAGAGTAAGAGCATGTCTTTTTGATATGGATGGTCTGTTGATCAACACGGAGGATTTATACACGGTGGTTACAAACGAAATCTTAGCGGAGTTCGGAAAGGGACCTTTGACGTGGGATGTGAAAATTCAGCTGCAAGGCCTTCCCGGACCTCAGGCCTCTACAAAGATTTTGGAACATTACAAAATTCCTTTGACTTTAGCAGAGCTGGATCAGAGAAACCTTGAATTGCAGCACAAGAAATGGCCCACATGTTCTTTTTTGCCGGGTGCATTGGAACTAATCAGATATCTACACTCCAAAAAAGTGCCGATTGCCTTGTGCACGTCGTCAGCCAAACACAAGTACGAGGGGAAAACTGGCCATTTGAAACAAGGCTTCGAGCTTTTCGATGTCATCATCACAGGCGATGATCCCCGTATCCCACCGGGGAGAGGCAAACCGTTTCCCGATATCTGGCAGATCGGTCTCGCTCAACTGAACGAGAAGTTTGGATCGGATATCTGTCCCGATGAGTGCATTATTTTTGAAGATGGACTACCAGGAGTTGCCGCGGCGAAGGCCGCGGGAGCTTATGTTGTGTGGGTACCTCATCCGGATGCTCTCGAAGTTTTGGGAGACCTTGAGGCTGTTCTTAGTGGCAAGGGTGAAGTCCTGAATTCTCTTGCTCAGTTAGACAAGGCTAAATTTGGGTTATGAAAGACTTGCGATATAACCAGGAGTAATGGTGTTCAAAAACACCCCGAACAGTAAAAATGGACTTTTCTGTAGGTACGTTTTACATATTTCCAGGTTTATTGTCTTATAGTGGAGAATGCTTGAAAAGGTATGAAATGCTCTCACCGTTGTGCAAACGACGAATACTTTCCGCTAAGACGGCGCTCACGTCTATAACGGCCAATTTAGGACATAGCTTCATCTTTTCTTCAAAAGGTACCGTACTTGTGCAAACCACTTTGTCCAGCTTGGAGTTGTTGATGTTTTGAATGGCTTTTCCTGAGAGCACACCATGAGTAACAATTGCGATGACCGACTTGGCACGATTGTCGAGCAAAATTTCGGCAGCCTTAGCTAGAGTTCCGCATGTATCAGCCATGTCATCAACAATGATGCAAATTTTATCAGTGACATCTCCGACCAAGACCATCTTCGAGATTTCATTTGCCCTTGCTCTTTCCTTGTGTATCAATGCAAAGTTTAAATCCAGTCTGTCGGCCAAAGCTGCTGCTCTTTTAGCACCACCAGCATCTGGAGAGATGATGATGGCTTCGCTGAAATTTATGTTTTCCCGAATGTAACGAACAACGCTAGGTTCAGCATAAAGATTATCTACTGGCACGTCGAAAAACCCTTGAATTTGCGAAGCGTGGAGATCCATGGTTACTACATGATCGCAGCCAGCTGTGGTCAACATATCAGCCATGAGCTTGGCCGTGATAGGCGCACGGCTTTTGTCTTTTCTGTCCTGTCTGGCATAGGGGAAGTTAGGTAGCACAGATGTGATTCTTCTGGCTGATGCCGTTTTGCAAGCATTGATCATGACCAAAAGTTCAAGAACACGGTCGTTCACAACCCCAGACCCAATTTGCGTGATGATAAATATGTCCTGGTCTCTCACGGACTCTTGAATCGAAAAAGATACTTCCCCAGTAGGATCTCTTATCAATTTGGTATCTGTAAGTTTGAGACCCAACCGCTTAGCCACAAGCTCCGCTAGACCACGGTGCACATCGGGTGCTAGTAACTTGATAGAATTGGTAGCCATATTGTCGAAAAAGCGTTATCACCTACCAGTGGTCTGTATGGTATGATACTGGGCTCAAAAGAATCCCAAAAAAGCCGTACAAGTCAAATTTCAAGGCTTATACCTCAAGTACTGATCCATTAAATTTGAAAGCCAAAAGAAGTGTAGCCAAAGGTCAAAAGTTTAACTACTTTCTTGTTCTTCAATTTTTCATGAGTAGGAGAAGTCCTGCGATGCGATGCGATGCTTAGTGGATTGGATATTGAAAATTTTCCAGAGACGCCACATGTGACTTTAGTATAGAGTGATATTGGAGTCACGTGATCGTTGGTCACAGCGACACACGATAGGCTGGGTTGTAGACCTTGTAATGTTAGCACTGGTCGGTGTAAGATGTCTGGTATGTTCACGCTTTTACCGGATTCGTGTGTTGCGGTCCCAGCTGTCGAAATCTGGAATTTTCTTTTTTGGAACCTAGGAAACAAGAAATAACGACAACGACATTGAACACCAATTTGCGTCCGTCAAAAGCTTCATAAAGCTGTTGTATTGACAATCGTCTGGCAGTTGCAGTATCATGATCACTTGCGCTTCTTTGAAGTCGATTTTTTGGGTTTCATGATTACGGTTCCTTCTTTAACGTCGTCTCCCGCATTCTTCAATTTTTCGTTTGACTCCAAGAAAAACATGAGGTCCCTAACCTGTTCCTGCAGGTCTTGTTTTTCAGCATTATTTTGCTCCAGTTGACGCTTCAATTGGTCTTCCTTCTTGGCGAGATGATCTAAATTGGACTGCAGAGCGTCTGAGAATGACTTCTCTTCCTGAACCTGCTTTCGCAGCTGCGCTACATGCTGTTCGGATTTGATGCGCGACTGAGCAGCACTTAGCTTCAACTCCTGCATTTGTTGTTGCAAGCTTTGGAGCGTGCAAAGGTCGTCCTGTTTGACCTTTTCTGCCTTGGTCTCGTCGGACAGCAGTTGCAATTTGTTCTCGTAATAGTCCCGCTGCGACTCCAGTTGAGATAATAGTACCTGTACGTACTCCAAATGATACTGCTTGTCGCGTTTCCCACCGGCCGTTTGCGACGAAGACGATCCCACTTCAACTAGCTTTCCATCGACTTCGTTCTGTACTAGCCTATGCACGTAATTGTCACCAGCGTAATCCCATACTCGCTGTGTGGCCATCTCCATAGCAAAAAAATGACCAGTATCCGTGAAATGCTGTACCGCATGCTTGTAATTGTAACGTCCACACCCAATATTACCACAAATAAGACAAATCCACAGGTTCTCGTTGGACCCACAAGAGCTACAACGAGCCGATCCGCGTATAAGCGATTTCTTACTTATCTTGAGCTCCGAGTATCGACAAACGGGGCATCGGCTGTCTTTCCAGCTATTTAAACACCGGCAATGGAAGGTGTGCTGGCAGGGAATGGTGGCCAAACCGGTGACCTCTGAGTCTAGTCTTTCTAAGCATACCGGGCACGTCGGCAGTTCCACATCAACGTGCTGGTAGTCTGAAGCCGTGAATGGGTCTACCATGGGGAATGCCGGAGGCTTGGTCTGCGCAGATGGGAAGAGTCCATGCTGAAATATAATCTCGCGGATTTGAACAACATGGCAAGTATTTGGGTCTATGGCATTGAAGTTCCGACCGTCAAAATCTTGGATGAACTGGTGGGCAAACTCCGCGGTACGAAATTTGACGAGTACTAAAAACTCCGCGCTGCTGCGAACAATACGGAAATGAGATGCTTGTTCCAGGACGGTATCGCCCAGAAATGAAAAAAGTGTCTCGCGGCTCGTGAGATAGCTTGGAACAAACAAAATTGCCACTGTTGTGTCACTGCCAGCCACTCTTGTCAACTTCAAATCATTTTGAACATCATTCTTAGACTTTTCCCCCAAATTCTGACCGGTTCTGAATAGATGAACTATACCCGAGCCCTCAAAGTTAGCTTCTACAAGTCCCGTGGAGCTTTCTTCGTCCATATGCAGGTTTTCGATCTTTAAAGTGCCGAATCGCCAGTCGTGAACGTTTCTGGTGCTGGTCTGTTCTTTAAGTTTCTTAGTCAACTTATTGAAGGTTTGGCCGGTCCAAAATCGGTATGCTTCTTCGATTTGATGTTCGTCCTCAAGCTCTACGACTATATGGTACAATGTAGCCATGGAGATCGCTATTTAAGCCGTGCGAACAGGGTTTTGCAGGTCATCGATGACTTTCCAAACCTTTAAGATGGTTGATTTTAATAATATAGCTAATATAGGTATAATATACATGTCAGAATACTAGAAACACCGAGTGGAAGTAATGGAATTAAAGACGCAATTTGGAGAGCATTAAAGCGAGGTGTTTGTAGTGGTTGTTGAGCTTTGAATTTTTGGGAATTCGAACGTCTTTTTTGTGAAGTTTTTGGAGCCGAATTTGGCTTAAAACTCGAGATGTCAGTGAGATTGGTGGTGAGTGAGATTGGCGATTGAGTGAATCTGACAGTGAGTTACATCAAGTGAATCTGACACTGGATAACAGCAAGTGAAATTCATGAGTGAGTGATACTGATAATGAGTTACACCAAGTGAACCTAACACTGAATTCATCAAGTAAACCTGAATGGATCAGGCGAGATTGATGAGTGAGTAAATCTATTACTGGCTTTCAGCGATCAAAATTGATGGATGAGTAATTCTGACACTGCGTTCACCAACTCGGTCTGTTCCAAACCTCTCAATTTGATCAAACCCACTTCAAAAGAATTGGTGAGTAATTCTGATATTGATATCATCAAGTGAATCTGATATTGATATCATCAAGTGAATCTGACACTGGATAACAGCAAGTGAGATTCATAAGTCAGTGAATCTGATATCGAATTACATCAGTTAAATCTGACACCGAGTGGATCAAGTGAGATTCATGAGTGAGTGATACTGATAATGAGTTACACCAAGTGAACCCAACACTGAATTCATCAAGTAAACCTGAGTGGATCAAGCGAGATTGATGAGTGAGTAAATGTGACACTAAGTACCATAAGTGCGGTCTCGTCCAAACCTCTCGATCAAACCCACTTCAAAAGAATTGGTGAGTAATTCTGACACTGCGTTCACCAAGTGCAGTCTTTTCCAAACCTCTCAATTTGATCAAACCCACTTTAAAAGAATTGGTGGGTGAATCTGATATTGATATCATCAAGTGAACCTGACACTGGATAGCAGCAAGTGATTTTGACACTGGATAACAGCAAGTGAGATTCATAAGTCAGTGATACTGATAATGAGTTACACCAAGTGAACCTAACACTGAATGCATCAAGTGAACCTGACACTGGGTATAATAAGTGCGGTCTTGTCCAAACTCTCAATTTGATCTAATCCACTTAAAAAGAATTGGTGAGTAATTCTGACACTGCTTTCACCAAGTGCAGTCTTTTCCTGAGTACAATGACGCACACTGTTCCAACCCTTTACTGCACCAACACACGACCCAATTGAAAACCCTCTAGCGGTCCCCGTTTCTTTCTTCCTTCTATTTTCAATTTCCGGAAAACATCCTAGTTTAAACAACCTATTGGGTCCATCTCATCACTGAAATCGCGTTGTTTGCCGCCAACTGTTCTACTCATTCAACCCACTCGCTTGGTCTTTCTCTGTCTACCTCTCTCTCTCGTTCTCTCTTTCTCTGTCTCTTTCTCTGTCTCTTTCTCTCTGTCTCTACCTCATCTCGTCCTACTACAGCCACACTGAAAAATAATCACTGGCGCCATACTAAAGTCATCGATGCCAAACCTGGTCAAGAAATAGCTGAGAAACAGCCGAAAGAAGCTGAAAAACTAGCAACATTAGTGCCGTGAGTTTTGAGTAATTCAGGTTCGTTCCGTTGCTAGTTGTGGCAAACTGCCAAAACGCTCACAATGGGTGGTAAATGGGTGGTAAATAGCAGCGAGATGGTGACGGAATGGTTCATTTTGGGTTGGATGGATGGATGGTTGATGATAAATCAGATGGATATGAAAGAAGATGGGGAAAAATATAAATGCAGCTCAGTTGTCTGGAGCTGAAGTCTGGTTTGTTGTCTTCAAAGGTGTGTGTTTTAATACCTTAGGCCTCTCTCTGTAGTATTGTATCCTCAACTATGTCAGACGTGGCTAAAAAAAATGTGGAAGAGCCTATAACGGAAAGTCTGCATCAAACTTCATCAGAAGGATCAGAAGACTTGGAACACCTGGTAAACAACAATAATGTGCGTGAGAACTTGAATCGGTCGCTGACACCGCGTCACATAAATATGATCTCCATCGGCGGAGTCATTGGAACAGGTTTGTATTTGGGAACGGGAAAAAGTCTGGTCAACGGTGGTCCTGCGTCGCTGCTGATCAACTACGGGATCATGGGAGTCGTGGTGTATCTGACGATGTTGGCGCTGGGCGAAATGTCAACTTTTATGCCGATTTCAGGCTCGTTCTGCACTTTTGCCAAAAAATTCGGATCTCCGTCGTTCGCCTTCACCCTCATGGCCAACTACTGGTTCAACGATGCGGTTTCAGTCGGCAGTGATATGACCGCGTTGCAACTGATTCTGGACTACTGGAAAAGCCCAGATTCGCATTTCCCATACTGGGCTGCATCGCTCATTTTCTGGGCGTTTCTGCTGCTGCTCAACGTCGTACACGTCCGTGTGTATGGTGAAGCCGAATACTGGCTCGCTTTGCTCAAAGTGATTGCCATCATCATGTTCTTCATCATATCCATCGTTGTCAACGCAGGCCATAACCAGGACCATTCTTACATCGGGTTCAAAAACTGGGGCATCGGAGACGCTCCCTTTGTGAACGGCTTCAAAGGTTTTGCTTCGCTCTTTGTTTCTTCCAGTTACGCTTACGGTGGTACTGAAAGTATCACGCTCACCGCCGGAGAGACTAAAAATCCTATCAGAAACACTCCAAGAACCATCAAGACCGTTTTCTGGCGTGTAATTATATTCTACGTGTTCACCGCGTTCTTCGTGGGCATGAACGTTCCCTACAACTACCCTAACCTGAGTGAAAAATCCATTATCACCTCCCCCTTCACCATCGTTTTCCAAATGGTGGGCTCTCGTGCTGCTGGGTCTTTCATGAACGCAGTCATTTTGACCAGTGTCGTTAGCGCTGGCAACCACGCATTGTTCGCCGGTAGCAGAGTTCTCTACAATTTCGGTCTGGAAGGCTATTTTTTCCCCAAGTTCATTACAAAAACCAACCGCTACCAGGTGCCATACGTCTCCGTTCTAATAACCTGGTTCGTGGGTGGGTTGTGCTTTGCCTCCAGTTTCGTCGGCGCAGGAACGCTGTGGACCTGGCTACAAAATATCATTGGTGTTTCCAACCAGATTGCCTGGTTGTGCATAAGCGTTGTTTCCATCAGATTCAGACGAGGCCTAGAGAAACAGGGCAGAACCCATGAACTGAATTACGTTAACTGGACATATCCTGTGGGGCCATATTTCCTAGTCATTTTTGTTTCTTTCATCATTTTGATCCAAGGATGGTCAGCGTTCGCTCCTTGGAGTACCGCTGATTTCTTCTCCTATTACATCGATCTCTTTGTCTTCTTGGCTCTATGGGCGGCGTGGTGGCTCTACAAGCGCGATTCCTTTGTAAGAAGCGAAGACATGGACTTCGTCACAGACAAATACGTCCCTTCCGAAGAAGAATACATTCTTAATGAACAATTGAACAGCCAAAAGGGCTGGAAGAAGACCAAGACATTGATCACCGATTTTGTCTTTTAGTTTCCCACTCTTCAATTACCACCAGTTTACCTTTTAATAATGAAATATATGTACATTAAACTTAGCTACCACTAACTTGAACTTTCACCTAGTTTCCTCGAGTTATCTGAAACGGTTGAGGTATATCTCAAGCCATCAACAGATTGGTTGAGTACATCTTTGAATGCTTTTGGCGTCGAATAACCATTTTACTTGATAATAAGTTCAGTTCTCACTACTCTATCTACTTCTCAGCAGCTCAGATCACACACCGACAATTAAGCAAAGGCAAAATGTCCCATCAACTATCAGAAGCATTCCTGAGAATTAGACCAGCGTGTATAGAGCTGTCGGGAGAAGCTTTCTTGCCAGCAGCTTCCTTCAATCCTCAGTCTACATCATTACTTAATGCTCTTCGGTCAGTAGAACATGAACTTGAGAAATTAGAGGAAAACAAGACTTTGGCACCAGCATTTGCGGATTATGTGTTTGTTCCCATAGCACACTTGTTGCAACACCAAGGCTTAGGCACAAGCCAAACAGAACTTGTTCTGCTCATCATTGGACACTTATTGTCGCTGTCATGGTCATCAGTGGGCACATTTCCGTTAGCATTGGCACAGCAGCTCTTTCCGCTACTCACTTTCCTAATCAGCAATGACAAGGATAACAAGGAATTGCTAGCCAAGCCCATGGAGTTCCAGCTGGCTGGATGCATCGCGCTAGACAGACTCTTCGAAGCACTGGCGGTACAGAAATCGAACGACGTGTACAACTATTTCGTTGATCCCAAGGCTCTGCCTTCTTTAGGGCACTCTGTGACAATCCTTCTTGATGTCCTGCAAAATAATGATGACAATGCCGATGTACAACTTCAGGCCATAAGAGCTTTGCACACACTGTATGTTGAGTTATTGCATGATGGCGAAATCATCTCGTTCATTTTGCCTGGCAACGTTTCCGCATTCTCGAAATTACTACTGAAGCCAGGATTGACCGTAAAATCCAGTGTGGTGTGCTCAACTCTGCGGCTTTTCGGCGCACTACTGTCGTTGGTATACTCTGACACAGGCCTGCATATCGCCAAACTTCCTGCTCCCGGTCTGCAACAACGACTGGCTGAGACGAAAGAAACCACAGTGATCAACAGGAAGATTGACGAGAGCTCGTTCGGGAAAACACCTTTGCATAGGAATAACAAGTGGCTAACTGCAACAACTGGCCAGGTGAAAACTGCCCTGGAAGCGGTCCTTCCAAAGCTTTTACACAGAGAGAGTGCTAGCATCAAGAAAGCTGTCAGGGAACTCTTAGAGACCCTTTTGAAAAGCTGCCACGTTTCCCTCAGTAATTGTCTTGAGCTGTTTATCGCCACTTCTTTGGACGCTAGAGTGCCGCCATCGGTGCTAGTGGGTTCACCAGAAAACTCGCATACCCTCAAACGCATAGTGGAAAAACAAATTTCGGAGTTTCCCCGAGCTCTGCAATTCGAGAGTGTAGATGGCCTCAAGAGATTTGGTTTGGCCATATCGGCAATGGAACAACAAAGTGATCGCGATTTTGAAATGATAGGCAGGGCGGTATCCGTACTTCAACAATCTTTCAGCGAATACCTCGAACAAAAAAATCTGCGTTTCAGTGAACGAAAAGTTGTGGAGCAAAGCTCTCTGGTAATCGTTGGACAAGAACTTTTCACTCAGACTACCCAAATTCAACAACTCTTCCCCAAGGTGTCAAAGAATCTTGAAGATACCCTTTCTGAACTATTCCAAGCCATTGGTTCGTACTGCGGCAAAGCTCAAACAGACCGTTTGGTGACAGATCTTTTGACCAAGAGCTACGCAGATGAAGCTCACGGCAAAGCGATGGGCACATGGATATCGAGCCTTCTGATCAACGGTTTTACGAAACAAGCCAATGCGACAGGTGATACTATGGATGAGTTTCTAGTACTCGAAAATGAAAGCAATGATGTACCAGAAGCATGTTACATGGTGTTGCAAAGCAGTATAGAGATCCTAAACAGCTTGTCACAAAATGGACATCAGATCACCAAGAATGATGAACTTGACGCCATGGTGAGCCTTTACGCCATCAAGCTGATGAATGACTCGATGAATGCAGAGTTCGAAGAAGAGCTTATCGATTTGCTCTTCCCCGTGGTCGATTGCTTGGCCTCATCGTCTCCTGCAATTAGAAATGTTGCTCAGGTAACTACTATGGACATTGCACGAGCTCATTACGGAGGTTCCGTCCGCGACCTGATTTGGGAAAACATGGACTATCTAATTGACGCTATTTCCACCAGACTGAGCAATTGCATGACGCAGAGGATTGCCACCTTGCTCATGGTAATATGTCGAATTGGAGGCTACGATACGATTAGAAGTTTTAAGGACGTTCTTGAGACAATCTTTAGACTTCTGGATTACTATCATGGTCATGAGGATCTATGCATAGAGTTTTTCCAGCTGTTCGATATTGTCGTCAATGAGATGGCCAAAAGATACCTATGCGGAAATGAGAGTATGCCCAAGCTAGAATCAGGCGAACAAGGCCGGGGCGGTTTTCAGAACTGGGGACTCCGGAACATACAGGATGTTATGCGCGTTCTGAGCGAGCTTGAAAAATACAGCACAGCGGGAAATCCAGCGCTCGAGGAAGAGGATGTATCCGGTCCTGGTAACTTTGATGAATTTTTCAATTCCAAGTTGAGAGAAGTAGATAGCGATGATGAGGACGACGACGACGACGACGAAGACGACGATAACGGCGATGACAACGAAGAAATGGCAGAATCTCAAAACTCAACGAAGGAGAGCGGTGCTCTTCATGACTCTGAAAAGTGGAGCTCCCCCATCCCGCGTGACTCCTACCGCTTGCTACTGCAGATTGCAGGATATGGTGACAGACTTTTGACCCATGAGTCGCGCGCTTTAAAGGTACAGATCTTGCAATTGGCACGTCATGTATTCCCCATGCTTGCCACAGAATATGACATGCTTCTTCCGCAAATCGCCAAATCGTGGGACCTTATCGTGCACATTTCAATGAGTGCGGATTTTTCACTGGTGAAGCCGGCACTCGAATGTGTGACAGTAATGATCAAGCACTCCGGTGACTTTGTCACCAAAAGGTTTATCGATTTGTGGGGTGCTTACAAGAAAGATTCCGCTCTTCTACAGAGTGTCAATCGAAAACAGAAAAATGCGGGAAATATGAGGGTTAACGCACTCACCAAGGCCGACACGCTGCCTCCTAACATTACTACAGAAGCGCTTAAGTCCATGGCCGAGATGCTCTTGGAAGGAATCAGCAGAACAGAGCTATTCATATCCGATGTCCAGCTTCGAGAAATGGTTTACGTTTGCTTGTTGGTTTTACCGGCAGAAGTAGTTGCATCTCGTTCACTTATTCTGGGAGATATGGTGGCATCTTGTCTGGTATAAAGACTCAGAAGTGGTGTTCTTCGCATGCCAGCGCTTCTCGAAGAGATGGTCATGTGTTGCTCATCGCATATTGACAATGCATTGCCGTGCAATATTAAAGTTTTTTGACGTATTTTATCCGAACTTGAAGACATCGGATAGAGTAACCAGGCAGTTGCAGTGGTGGGACTCTTGCCAGGATTAGTTGTCGCTGAAAACTGTGGATCGTTAGCATCCTCGAGAGATTTTGATCTTTTAGCGAATACTGGTTCAACCCAGATTCGGAAGAACCCAATTGTCGTGGCTTTCTACCGGCTAAATGTCGCAAGATGCTTATTACATTACGCCTAACGAAACAGCGCTAGCAGTGGTGGCTACATCTATGAAAAAATCAAGAATGCGATTAGAAACCTTGATTTGCAATTCAATAATGGGTGGTGTTTTCTTCAGCACAGGTGGTATGCTGTTCACGGCCTGTCATGCTTCGAATCCTGGTATTTTTGAGCGAAATCCCGGACTTTTGGACTTTCTGGGTGGACTCATGTTCCCGATCGGCCTCTTTTACGTTGTCATCAACGGTGCAGATCTGTTCAATTCGAACATCTTATTTTTTATGGTGGGAGTGCTGCAGGGAGCCGTGTCGATATATGATTTGCTCATTAGCTGGGTAGTTAGCTGGTTTGGTAACCTGGGAGGTACCCTTTTTGTGATGTATGTCATATGCCACTTGTCATCGGTCACTAGTTCGCCTAATTTTGTGAAATGGACGCACATTTTAGTCGCAGAAAAAGACTCATTCAACTTCATCAAAACTTTCATCAAGGCCATTGCTGGAAACTTCTATGTCTGTCTGGCCATTTATCTGCAAATGATGGCCAAGCCGATCCACGTCAAACTACTAATGCTGGTGCTCCCAATTTTCAGTTTCGTAGGTATGGGTTTTACACATGTCGTTGCAGATATGTTTATGCTGACCATCGGCATGATTAATGGCGCCGACCTGTCAGTTTCGCGGTTTATCTGGAAGCATATGGTAGCGGCAACACTGGGAAACATTGTTGGGGGTGGTGCTTTTGCAGCCATAGTGCCATTCTATATGCACTTAGTCACTGTGGAGAATGACCGCAAGCGACTGTCCTTGCCTGAGCAAGAGGTCAGGGATGAGCAGCCCGAGCTGAACGTCGACTCCAGAGTGGTTAGAATCCCCACAAAGGTGGCTGAAGAAATGGATGAAGAGGCAGAAGAGGGCGAAGAAGATATTGAAAGAGAAAATCATACGGAAAAGAATGATTTCGAATTTGCTAGCAGTGACTCCTCGATAGCCGATGCGAGCAATGGCAAAAACCCGCCTGTCGAATATAGACCTGCGATGCGGAATTCAAGTTCTAATTTTTCAAGGATGAGCACGGCTTTGAAGAAAACAAGCACAAATAGATCCACGACAAGCATGAGATCCAATTCATCAATTCCGCAGAGAACGCCGGCTGGTTTATTTCCAGTCAAGGGAATGGCTTCCCCGCGGCTATCGGGATACCAGAGGACATCCTCTCAGGAACGTGGTTTGAACGGGACGTTCTCCGCACGTCCTTCTCATTCCAAAAGCAATGGATCCAACCTCTTACGAAGACTTAGGACCTCAACTTCCGATCAGATAGCTCCCACAGTCCAACGCAGACCAAGCTTGAGGCAGACACTCACGACTTGTTCGTTGGGCCACATGCAACCTCCAACAAACTCGGGGGCGCCGGAAAACGTCATGGAAACCAAAATGGGCGCTCGATTGGAGAGGGCTATCACGAGGCTAGGATCGAGGTTCTCGCGCGATGAAAAAGATCTTTTAAGCCGTTTACCTATTTCCACACAAGAATTGCATCCGATATCGAGCTCATCGGCTCCAGATACTATGGACTACGGCGGAGCAAACCCCAAGACTATGATTAATTCTCCCTTGGACCACGCTGCTACGCCAGATGTCTCTGATCTGCTACGATCTCACAGTCAAGGAGACGGTGAAGGCGAATTGCCACAAGGTTATCGATCCAGGAACGTTTCGACAGCAAGTGGGCCATCTCTTCCTCGCAGACCTTCATCTGCCTATCTGACAGAGGCAACTGGTCCTCGAAGGGCACTACCAGGCAAAACTTCTTAATGCCTCGATAAATCGGCCGCTAATGTAGGCGTCCGGAAAGAGAAGGATAACCCATAAATCTTTCAAGACAGCATTACGGTAATAAAGTGATACAGTTGCTTCTACTGTTGGTCTCGTCTTGGTAGAAACTTCAATGTTGATGTTCTAGCCATGATTCAACCTAATGCATATGATACCGAGTGGATTTTTTCGCCATTTCAAAAACACACACAAACATAAAAGAGAACAAAACTACTGTCTACATTCCAATTAGGCCTCAATGGCCACCCGAAGATTCCTTGCATCGAAAAATGCTGCCCATCCCATCAAATCTTATGTGTATATACTCAGACGGAAGTTGGCATTGTTCGTGCAAAAAGATTATAATAAACGCGAAAGTTAATAGAAACTTGACGCGTCTGGATGAAATTAACGATAAAACAACCGAGATCAACAAGATCAACAAGATCAAACAACTCGTGTCAACGGCCTACAAACATCAAATAGCAGCTGGATTCGATGGTAAGGTCTTCATCCAGATTGAGTTTCAACTTTTCGATCATTTCGACTATCAAAGATAGCTTCTCCGTCCAAGAACTGCTGGATAGGCTATCTCAGCTCCAGGAAGAGCTATCAGGTCTGAAACAAGAAGAGGTTAATTTGAAGAGCATCGACAAGTACAGAACTGACCTCATCAATAAGAAGATCCTGAAACACAAAGATCATGGGGTGAGAGCTTACGCGGCCTGCTGTCTGAGTGATATGCTGCGGCTTTATGCTCCTGATGCCCCGTACACAGACAAGGAGCTTTCAGAGATATTCCAGTTGTTCTTGGAGCAGTTCCGCCTTTTGCAAGATCCAGAAAATGGGTATGTTTCGATGCAAACATATCTTGTCACCAGCTTGTTGGAATATAGGTCAATTGTACTGTTGACAGATCTGCCCAATTCATCCCAACTCATTACAGACTTATTTGAGATTTTTTATTCTTCCAAGAACGATGTCATACCAGGAAAACTCTTTGCCATCATAGGCGGGCTTTTGGGAGAAGTCATCTTGGAATGTGACACAATGCCCATGCGTGCGCTGAAGCTGGTCTTCAATAAGTTTTTATCTCAAAAACACAAGGAAACCATCAGTGGCCTCAGTGTGAAAAAAGATCCGGGCTTCGAATTCAGTCTTGCAATTTGTCAAAACTACTCGAATCGCTTGGGCCGGCACTTTATCAAGTTCTACTCTGAGATAATATATGAAGTTCTCAACGACGACGATGGTCAAGAAAAGACCAAAGCTTCCGCTGAGTACAAAACCTTGATCAAGCTTGGAAGACTCACCTCTGAATTATGGAAATATGCACCTGACCTCGTAGGGTCTGTGACCGGCTTCATTTACCAATTGCTTTGCTCAGACCACGAGCTTTTCCGCGAGGCAGCAACAGGGTGTGTGGGAGAAATGCTGAAAACTTCATCGCTCATCAACTTCGATGTGACTCATAACGACGTCTACAAAGTCTGGCTTAGTAAAATGGCCGACATCAGCCCTCAAGTTAGGCAAACCTGGGTTTCCCAGTTGGGTGGTATTCTTTTGGATCGAACGGATTTGTCCGCTGATATGTCAAAGGGACTGGCCAAAGCTCTCATAGACTCTGATCATTCTGTGCGCTTGTGTGCAGTACGAGTGCTTGAACAAATTCCGATAAAAAAGCTTTGGGAATGTGTATCCAACATCTCGGTCTTTACAGGTCTTCTACATCTAACCAGAGAGGTACGTGCAGATATAAGAGAGGTTAGCATTGATGTGGTATCCAAAATTTACGTTGAGTCCGTCGAACAGGTTCCAAGAACCGAGGAAAACAAAGACGTTTGGGAAATAATAGCGACAATCCCATCAGTCTTCTTCAACCTTTACTACATCAACGACCTGGATATAAATATCAAAATTGATCAAATTTTGTTCGAAAAGTTCTTACCCTTGGGTTTGGAACCGCGGAGTTTGGTTGACAGAATTGTGGGTATGATGCGAAGCTTTGACAAAAAGGCCATTGCTTCATTCTATGCCTTCAACAAGCGTCAGGAGCAGATGTCTATCGTCGTTAGTAAGCTCGTTACGTTTTGTGAGCATAGTCACTCAAACGAACACCCTTCAGCTGAATTAACGCAACCACTTTACGAAAAGATAGTGGGCATAGTGAGTCTAGGCTATCCAGGAAAGTTTGAAGTTCGTGAAATTTTCTCTGCTCTCAGCGAGCTTAACGACCGAAGACTGTATCATCTCATGAAGGTGGCTGTAGATGAGATGTCCAATCATAACACAGTCAGAAATGCGGTAACTGAGCTTTTAAAAAGAATAGAGGATCCTGAGCTGTTCCGAAGAAAGAATGTCAGAATAGATTCTCGTTTCACAAGGGAAAGTTTCGCGACAGTGATCAAAGTCTTGATATACAGATCCGCCCCCATAATTTTCAACACTTCCAGTCTATCAATTCTACTCGACACGCCTGATAAAGCTGACGATGAAGAGAGCTCTCTGAGGCGCCAGCTTGTCGATAGCATTTCTATCATAAAGCCCAGAATATTCAAAGGTCAGGTGAAGCATTTGATGGAGAGCATACTATCACTGGAAGTCAATCAGTCCGAAAAGACCTCTCTGTCCTTAAGCGAGGTGATGAAGACACTTTACAAAGTTAGCAAAGGCATGCCCGAATGCATCAACACCGCAAAGTCTATTTTTCTGGATAAGCTTGAAGAGCTGGCAAAAGGGGATGCTATTTTTGTAGCCAAGTATGCGGTGAAGCTTCTGAGTCTTCTAGAAGATCCGCTAGGCTATTTCATCAGAATAAAGGAGACTATTTTACCGCTGGATTCGAAGTCCCATAGCTTTACAGCTAATCTGATGGTATTATCGCAAATCTTGAAGCGAAAAGCCGAGTTGCTCGAGAGCGATTCTACTGAAATTGTTAGTTTGCTTATAAAAGATGTTCTTCTGGCTAATGAGATGGTGGGTGACAAAGAGGGGCAGCAACACTGGATCACTTTCAGTGATATGTGCAACGAAGAATCCTTTCACCCCCTCGCCTCCAAAGTGCTGTCGCTCAAACTGTTCTCCAATAAGTTGCGGGCACTTGCCCCGGAAGTTGATGGCGATGAAATGGCGCAAGCGTTTACCGCACGAATTCTGAAACTCTTCTTTTACCTGATTGCCAGTGGAGGTGAGTTGGTGATGGAAGACAGTGAGAACTACCCAACTCCGAACAACTACCAAAACCAATTGAGGTGTACAGCTGGCCTACAGGTCCTTAAATTAGCCAGAGTGCCACAACTGGGTACTTATATCAACCCTGACGACATTTCCAGACTAGTCAACCTTGTGGAAGACGAATCGATAGAGGTCAGAAACCTATTTATTGGGAAATTGAAGGATTATGTAGGAGAAGAGACTGTTTCAATCAAGTATCTTCCCCTGATATTTTTCACAGCGTATGAGCCGGATGCAGCTCTGAAATCAAGTACCAGCATGTGGATAAATTCCACTTTGAGCAAGGAAAGCTTCAGAAAAGGAACCTTTTTCGAGAGAGCATTGCCCAGGCTTGTTCACTTGATAGCTCACCACCCTGATGTCGCGGAAGGGTTGGAAGGTAGTGGCGCGACTCTTCTCAGCAGCTTGAACACAGCAATTGGTTATTTGGTCTATTACTTTCACAGTGTCGCTAATGCTACCAATTTGGCACTCCTCTACTACTTAGCCGGGAGGATCAAGCAGTATAGGGATCGCGTTGGTGACGAACCTGATGTTTCCAAAAGCAAGTCAAACGAGCAAAATAGGGAAGTTAAGGAATTTGATCAGGGCATCTATGTGATATCTGAACTAGCTCAACTAGTTATAGGCCAGCTCAAAGACTTCTGTCAATGGAACCTTGCCTCATATCCTGGAAAGCTCAATTTACCCTCAGATTTGTTTGAGCCCTTTGATACTATCGAAGATGCTCGAAAGAACGTTTTCGGTGCCTATTTGAACTCGGAGGCACTTACTGATCTCAAGAAAACTATAAATCTGAGAATCTCGCGTTTGCATAGGCGACCAGCAATGCAGAAGCAGCGCACTGTTCAAGCCATCAAGAGATCTGTTCATGAGGGAAAGGCTCCGTCTAAAAAGCGCAGTATTGCTGTCATGGGAGACCACATGCAGGATACAACCGGCGAAATCAGTGATGACGATAACTACGTGCCTTCCAAGAGTTTGCAGACACCGATAGAAGATTATAGGAAGAGCTCCCGACAGAGACGCGCTATCGATTATGCTGATCCGAGCAGTGACAACGACTAAATACTTAAAGCTAGGTTTAATACGTTAATATCCGTCTTTCCTTTTACGCAGCCTATTATATGCTAGTATCTTTTGATGTTACTTATTCATGCCAAAAAACTCTATAACCTCTTTCTTCGACTTTGACTCCAAGATCGTCTTAAGCGCCAGAAGCTCACTTATTTCCTTGCTTTGGAGCTTTGGTATATTTGCCTCCTTATCTGCTTCGTCGCAAAGCTCTTTGAAGTCCCACATTTTCTGCAATGAACTGTTGTTTTGTAGGGTGAAATAAAGGAAAGGCCCTAATTTTGAGTTTTGATGTCCACTCTTCGATAGGGTATCTAGTGCACTTTCGAGAAGTGTTTTTTGTTCATGGAATTGTCTTTCCATTACAGCCATCTTTGCTTTGTAAACCTTGTCAACAAAGTTCAACTTGATTGACTGTTCGGGAATTTTCAATACGGCCAGCTCTTTGTTGATCGCACCTTCCTTGAGAACCTCTTTGGACACGGGGAAGGAAATTTCATCGGGCAAAATGTCTATGTCACCATTATTTGGAATGTTCAAGGTCGATGAAGGAGTGTATGTTTTTTGGTGGCGTGCGAGTCGTCTTTTTTGTTTGGGAATTAGAGGATCCGCATGCAGGGGGCACATCCATTTGCTGCCCAAATTTTTGAATGACGCCCGAGGTATGTCAGGAACACAATCCAAATGCCAAGGTGTACCACAGAAATCGCATTTGGTAATCAATCGCTCTTCTTCTGGATGATCGAGTGTTCCCATTTTAGTCTCACGGCATTTGAAGCATATAAGTAGCTCACCTGAATCCGGGTCTATGTGCTGATCAGGATTGTATTGATCCATTTTGGTCAAGCTCTGGCCAAAAAGAGCATTCAATATTTGCTTGTCGTTCAGAGGTTCTTGCATAGATCCATCCGTATATTCTCCGTGGCTACCGGTTTTGACATCTGCGAATGTCTCTCGTATTGGAACTGCCAACTGAAATTGTCTAGGGTTGGTAAATTCCACTTTTAAGAGCAGCTTGCCAAAAAGCGATATCCCCTCGGCCGCTTCAAGAGCACTTAGGTATTCTTTTTCCAGTTTTTGAGCTGCAGATTTATTCGGACATCTCATTTTGAACTGGCACTCCGCACAAGACCAGTCCCCTTCTGGCAAGTTGTCCGGATCCAGCGGAGGGTTACAGCACATGAAGTGGAAGGATTTAGGACAGGTATCACAACATAAGAATATACCAGGTTGACGACAACTGAAACAGAAATCGTCGTTTTCAACTGTGGAACTTGTAAGTGACACAACTGGAGGAGCGATGGCTTTTTGATTTGTGATCGAATTTTGACCAAAAAGCTTGTTTTCTTTATTAGCTGAAGCCTTAATTTTGGTGTGTATGGGGAAATGCTTGTTTCTTTGGTGAGTTGGATCGCTTTTTTTGCGGTATTTTGTCTTAGTTCGATGAATATCTTTCGGTATGGCGTTAGTTCGCAGGAAACTAGGTTGTGTCAACTCATCGGACTTGGCCGTCTCTAATTGATCCTCATATACGCTGCTTTCCAAGGTTGATGCTGTCTGGCAACTACTCCCAGCACTGCTCGTAGAACTTAACACCCCATTGGTGCCATTTCCGCCATTCTTTCTATAAGACCAAAAGGATTCTTTTTTCACTTTTTCAGGAGGACCCATGCCAAGTGGTAAGCCGGTCATTCCGTTGATAGGATCGCGAGATTCTGGTTCCTTGAAACTAACCTGTCCGTCAGAATCGACAACTACAACGTCTTTGGCTTCACAAGCTTCATGCATTGACGGACTTGGTGAAACATGGTCGCCATTATTCCCATCATTATCATTGGAAGCGTGCTGTCTTGGAGAAAAGGAATCATCCGCTGGGATTATCCGTCTTTTCTTCAAATTGTAATCCACATTCAAAGTCATAGTTCTCCTGGCCCTTCTGTAACCACCAGCATCAGAAGAATCTGCATTTCGCGACGGAGAACTACTAGTTCTTGATGCTGGTGCTGGTGATTGATCTGTGGAGCTGTTCATGCAAATGACGACTTCTTTTTGGACCAAAAAACCCACTTAAGTTTACTCCGAAATCGGTCAGAGTATATTTCAGAAAGCCTAACAAATACAAAAGTATCTGCTTTGAAATCCTTGATCTTTTTATAATATTGTATCCAATCTGCTTGTTCAATGATGGCCTCTATACCGGTGTGATGTGTAAAATTTCGATCTGGAAATGGTACACTTATCGACCCGAATTAAACCTTGGGTGCAAGCTGTATTAGTTGCAGGTATGGGGCGGAAAGCTTGATGAGAGCTGGCCCTGAAATGTGCAGTGAGACGTTGACCAATAGTTCGCGTTCGCGCTGAAATGTTGTAGTTGAAGAACTAAATTTCCAGAATACTGTTATTTAAGAAACCCGTGCTTGGTGATCTGAGCTTGAACCTGGGTAGACAATTGACCAGGGATAGACGTGTAGGCAGGGTACGCAGCAACGGACTAACTTTATCAAATAGAGTACGGAATTTTAGGGTTTTTTTGTATGTAGTTGTTCGTGGTTTGAAGAAATTTGGACGAATAAAATTTGTGGAAAATATTCACACACCGAAAGAGAGCGACATAGAAAAGACTACGAGCTTCTTTGTAAATGGTAGGCATTTTTGCATGCCAATACTTCACTTTCTATCAACGAGGAATTCCTATACTGTTAGCAAGGTTCTGATGACAATTTTTGAACGTTAGACAGTCTCATCACTTTATACTAATGTGACACGGGTTGGTTGAGTTGTCAAACTTCCGTGAAATTCCAGCATTATAAGCAAAATAAGGTGCCTAGTATCGTTTCAGTAATTTGATAATTGCGTTTATATTGGCTTTCTTCAAAGTCAGGAAAAAAATGCTGTATTAGAGGTACTGAAAATGTACATGTCGAGCTTTTTGTCTTCGCAGTATCGTCGCTTGGATGACAGTTTACCAATGCTGTTAAGAGTGACTTAAATGGTAAAGTAGATCAAAGAATTGCGTGTTTACTTGTTTACAAAACATCTTCGGGGATATTATCCTAGCAGACATTTCTTTTCGGTGATGGGCTCATCGGTGGATCTGAAAAGTGATCACTTAACGCAAGGAGAAGTAGTACATAGAATACTGCCCCGATTTACACACCAGAGTCATGCGAGCTAGTGAAATCCAGGTAGTAAAGTGGTTATAACTTGATCGTTTGGTGGTGTTGAGAAGTTGAAAACGTAAAGCCCATATTCATATTGCTTGCTTCTGACGCTGTCACCAATGTCACGTGACGTGTAATTTATTGAATTCATTTCGTAGCTTGTGACTGTAAGATGGACCAAAGAGAAGTCTCCCAAAAAGAACGCAAACAAGGCCAATGATATCACTTTAACAGTGAACTGGGCCCTTTGGAGATCGAAATCTGCTCTCTTTTGATGCCATGACTTTGGTATAAAATTATCGTGTCACCCATCAGAGTCGCTATTATAATTTTTTTCTTTCGAAAATTGCATTCTGCCAACTCATCTCATCTCGACCACAGCATTAGCCTGAGAAGTCAAACTTTAGTCACAAACAACAAGGAAACTCACAGCTCCAATGGACCCAGAACTACAGGCTATTCGTGAAGCCAGACTCCAAGAACTTAAGCGTCATTCCGGTGGTTCCGGTGGCGATTCTAATCCAGATCAAAGGTATGTGCTCTTTGATCACTTTCCACGGCTTCCTCTCAAATAGGTGAGTAAGAAAGCCCCAATGTACCATAACATATCAACTAACATAGCACCGATTGTTCTCTGTAGACCAGCCGGTGATGCAGTAGCAGCTTTACTCCAGCCTCAAGCGCTGGAACGTCTTTCGCGAGTATCATTAGTGCGTCCGGACCGCGTGCGCGCCGTCGAAGCGTACCTACAACAACTGGCAGCTCGCGGCCAGATAACGCGTAAAGTTTCCGAGCAAGAAATTGTCGAGATTCTTAATGGTGTGGCCAGAGACGAAAACCGTAAAAACTCAACCAAGATCATTTTTGATCGCAGAGACGAAGTAAACGTGACGAGTAGCACGAATAACGGCGGTGACGATGATGACGATGATGACGATTTTTTTGACTAGCCGTAAGAGGGAGGGTTTTTAACTTCAGATATGTGCAATGAGTGAGAAGTAATCCGGAAGATCCAAACGGTATACGCGGGTATAGTTGTTCAGGGGTTCAATTGGCTACTCACGTTAGAGAGTTCGATATTTTACGTATATTGTGATATCGCGAAATTGGCGGCTAGCGGCGTAAAATTAAAGCAACAGCCTTGAAATCGTCTAGTACAGCTGTATTTAACCTCTGCATTGTTCGCCATAAACGTTTTGAGCTGTCAAAATCTACATCAACTCGGATTCTTTGGGCTTTTTCAGAGACAAAGTTGCGGTGATTAGAAAGAAAGCTTTGTTAGCGGGAAGGGTTAAAGTAGTAATTAAAATATAGATTATCCAAAGCGTTTATTCGTATAGAAAGATATCAAAAAGCGGGTTACCCATAAGACAATAGAACGGGTTACCCACAGAACCATGGAACGGGTTACCCATTTAGGGAAGATCCAAGATTTTCAGCTTACCCGTTTGCTCGTCCATAATGCCTTTTATGAACCAGCATTATTTCCCGATTGGGGCATTCGAGACGAGTGGCCTAATTCGGACATAGATCTCGCTTCTCGCGTCTTATCGCAAGTATCACGTGGTCTGTATCTTTGGCCGTTATCAGGATTACTCTTTTAAGTAATATACACCGCCATATCAGAGATAAGATATTTGGGAACCCGCCCGATCTCAAGATACCGATATAACGAAATATTCACGGCTCATCTCGAGACAAACCAAGTATAAATAACAACCCATTTCAAAGTCAAGAACCTTTTCTCTTTCCGACCTTTTACTTTGTATAATCGTTTTCCTCGACCAAGAGTTATCCTATTTACTCTCTCCCAGCTTTTCTATCGCTATGCCACTACATATATTCGACCCTCTTCAAGACTGCGAAATCAGAACAACAGCCAAGCTGCTGAAAGATTTGAATGGCGATGCCAAAGTCCACTTTGTTCAGGTCGACCGCTTGGACCCTCCCAAACAACAAGCAATTGAGTACTTGAACGCGGAGAGATACCAAAGTCCAGGAACTCAGCTTCCTTACATTCCCAGAAGAACATATGCTTACTACTACTTGGACAAGAAGATGCCTCTCTACAAGGCGTTGTGTAACGTTTCTGAAAACCGGATTATCGCCAACCAAGAAACCCCAGAGGGCACAATTGGCCCTCTTTTGCCAGAGGACATGGGCGCCGTTGAAGAAGCCGTTATGAAGCATCCAGTTGTGCTTGCAGAAATCGCCAAACTGAAAATCGACACCTTGAAGTTTAAACACTCAAGACTGGGGGATCTTGGATACACAGTGGTGTGTGAGCCTTGGATGTACGGTACTGACTCTCCCCACGATAAAATTCCCCTAATCCAGGCGTACATGTACATGAAGCTGGACCATCCAGAGGCAAACCATTACTCGATCCCACTGCGTTTCTCGCCCGTTTTCGAATACTTGTCTCACAAGTTTGTCAGAATGGACTACTTGCCCGCAGGTGCTGACGAAAAATACATTTTGGAAACTTTGCCTTACCAGCAGATGGACACCGTGGAGTACCATCCTGACCTCATCGAGGGCTACACCGAAAGACAAGGATTGAAGCCCTTGATCGTTTCACAGCCAGAAGGTGCATCTTTTGAAGTCGAGGGCTCCAAGATTAAATGGCAAGGATGGGAATTCAGGGTGTGCACCAACGTTAGAGAAGGTGTGGCCATTTACGATGTTTTTTTCAAGGGTAGATCGCTCTTCTACCGTATTTCCAACAACGAAATGACTGTTCCATACATGGATCCTCGTGCTCCTTTCCACAGAAAACAGGCTTTTGACCTTGGTGACTGCGGGTTCGGTAACACTGCCAATTCTTTGGCGCTAGGTTGTCATTGTTTGGGTGTGATCAAATACTTGGACTTGACGAGATCTGACCCAGACGGTAACCCTGTGTTGGTTCCATCTACTGTTTGCATGCACGAACAAGATTACGGACTTTTGTACTTGCATCAGAACTACCGTAACGGAAACACGGTTACCACCAGAAGAAGAGAATTCGTTATTCAAACGATTGCCACCGTTGCGAACTACGAATATGTCATGAACTATATCTTCGATCAAGCCGGAGCCATCACTGTGCAAGTGAGAGCAACCGGTATCCTATCGACCATGCCAAACGACGAAGGCACTGTGACTGATTTTGCTACAATTGTCGGCCCTGGCGTGACGGCTGCTTTCCACCAACATTTGTTGTCTTTCCGTTTCGACACCAGACTCGATGGTGACAACAACACTGTGGTGTACGACGATTACGTTCCTATGGAGGAAAACACACCTTTGAATGTTTACAATATTGGTGCGCGCCAGGAAAGAACGTATATGGAAAAATCGGGCTTCATCGATCAGTCGCCATTCACTAATCGTACTTACAAAGTCATCAACGAGAATTCCATCAACCCAGTCACCAGGAAACCAGTGGGCTACAAGTTTGAAATGCCTGCGAAACAGATGATCATGGCCTCGAAGAACTCTTACAATGTCAAGAGAGCTCTCTACGCTACCAAACAATTTTGGGTCAGCAAATATCACGAAAACCAGTTGTATGCTGCTGGTGAATTCACCAATCAATCCCAAGGTGACACCGGTCTCTCTAAGTGGGCCGATGGTACTGAAAGCGTTAGAAACACCGATACTGTTGTGTGGCCTACTTTGGCGTTGACCCACCCTCCTGTCACCGAGCAATTCCCTGTCATGACTTCCGATTTCCTGCAATTCCTTGTCACACCTGCGTCCTTCTTCACAAGGAACCCTGCTTTGGACGTTCCATTGGCCAACAACAAGTTCAATAAGTCTGTCTATTACGACGATGCTCAGAAAGCAGCCGGCTTGCCTTCTTCTAAAACGACTTCTTGCTGTTCAACCGGGAAGAGTAGCATTTGAACAAGGCAGTACTCCAGTTGAGTTCTATCGAGCTTGTCAATAGCTCTTTCATGTACGTATCTATCTTATACTTATAACTATATTCTAGTCAATAACCATCATTTCGAAGGTCTTGCTTGCCTGGTCGGAATCATAGTTAGTTGTTAAAACACATCGCATACACAAATCTTGGTTGTTTTGAAGCGAATTTTTCGTCAAGACAAGTCTAACGATTTGAATGGTTTGAAATCGATCAACTTTCAAAAATCTTTCACGTTGTTCTTGTTGTTGTTGATGAATCAGATTTAAGCGATGAGTTAGGTTCACCAACAATACCGTTTACCAAGCAAAATTCAAAATTCGCGAAGCTAAAGAAGAATCAGTGGCATCAACAGCATCAAGAGCACCTGCAAACCTGAATCTAGTAAGACGATGGCATCTGAAAGACAACTTCCAGATAACTCGAGATCTTCAAAAGATGATTCATTATTATCAAGGTTTCTGAAGCCTCCAAGCACAAATATGATGAGTACGCCAGCTCAAGCTGGTTGTAGCACGCTTCGAGGCGGTGGATATAGAAACAAAGTAGCTTTGAAGCCTGGCCATAGCGCTATGGATTGGTCAGTGCTTTCTAACACCAAGGGAAAAACTGGAAAATTGGTAACAGGAATCGAGAAACTGCTTGCAGATCCAGAAATTCACAAGATCAACAATCCTCAAGCATTGAAGGCTTTGCAACACGGTGTACCAGCTTTCAAAATATACCCACCGCTGAAGATCACCATGGCACACTTGAAGCAGCACAAATCGGCTGATGATTGCTGGTGTGTCATTGGGAACAAAGTATACTGCATCGCTTCATATCTAGATTTCCACCCTGGTGGAGCCGAGATCCTTTTAAAGTCTGCAGCCGGTAGGAACGGTACAGCAATGTTTGAGAAATACCATAGATGGGTGAACTACGAAAGGCTCCTTGAGACTAGCTACGTGGGGACTTTTATCCCGTAGGCGAATCTAAGCTGAAAGTAAACAGGAACTCTCTCGGAGCATTTTTGCATGCAATGTGATAAAAAATTGGCTTCCTTTGAAGATTAAAGTGCCACTTACTATCCACCAAAAGCTAACGTTATGGGATATAATTTTACATTCGATTACAAGCTTTGCAAGGGTATTTGATATTTATGGTAATTGAGACTTGTTTCTTTCCAGCGAAGAATCAAAGTGAACAACCAGAACTTTTCGATTATCTCGCTTCAAGCTCGATTCTGATTTAAGACTCAATTTTAGGAGGATCCACGACGGTGGACTCTTCAGGGTATTGCTCTTCCCATTCCTTGAGTTTTCTTTTGTAAGTTTCCGTGTACGCCTGTTTGTCCGTCTGAGACAACGAACGCCATTTCTCACCAATCAATTTGGTGATTTCGATCAAATCCTTGTCTGGGTTCTCGCTTATGATCTTAGGACGAACTTCTTGTGTAAACTGAATGAAGGGACCAGATGGACGCTTGGGGGGTAGATTTGACTCGTACTCCTTTCTCGCAACTCTATACTTTTCCCAGTTGACCTTGAACTTGTCATGATATGGTCTCTTCTCCTCGTCTGTCATCTCTTTCCATTTAGCAGAAGCCAGCTTGGAGAGCTCTGGTACTTTTGCGTCCGGATACTGTCTCACAAGGTCCTCTCTAGCGGCCATGGAAAACAAGAAATAGGCAGAAGAGGGCCTTTTAGGACCTTGCTTCTTTAACTGCTTCCTCTTTTCAATTCTGCTTTGACTCGCAGACATCTTTTTGGCAACAGGAGGTGGAACCTGAAGCTGGAAATGAGGCGTGGGCTGGACCATGGTAGGGTGGCTCATGTCCAACATGGAGGGCGTGTTCATCGCAGCATGAAAGTACCTTTGCGCAGGTTGATTGATGGCAGTGCCCATGGCGGCCGGTATGGCGTGCGCGGCTGGCTGAAACGTGTTTAGTACATTGTTCATCGACCTCTGCCCTATTTGCGTCAAGAATGAGTTGAACATCACGTCTGAATACTGTTGTTGGTGCTGAGGGTGTTGCTGAGAATGGGACTGCTGTTGAGATTGGTGTTGCTGGGGATGGAGGTGATATTCCTGTTGAGATTGTTGCTGCTGCTGTTGTTGTTGTTGTTGTTGTTGCAGCTGAAACTGTTGTAGCTGCTGTTGATGTTGTTGTTGTTGTTGTTGTTGCAACTGCTGTTGTTGTTGATGGTCGAGTTGCTGAAGCTGTGATTGCGTCTGCGGTTGTGGTTGTGTTTGCTGTTGTTGCGGTTGTTGTTGTTGTTGCTGTTGTTGTTGTTGTTGTTGTTGTTGTTGGAGCTGCTGTTGTTGAGCCTGGGAAAGCTGCTGATACTGATTGTGCTGCTGCAGTTGGTGCTGTGTGTAATGTTGGCCGCTATGCAGTTGGGGCTGTAAAACTTGGGCGTATAGATCAGAAGGTATCGAGACGTCCTGGTGTTGTTGATGGAGAGAATGCTGCAATGGTAGATGTGACAGCTGATTTCCTAAGCCTTGAAGCTTTACCCTATCGTCTGGTTGCGGTGTGGAAAGATGCGACTGCAAAGAATGAGTTTGGTGAGCTGAAGCAGAATCTAGCTCTGGGTAAGGTAACAGTTGATCCTGCAAGCCATGGTTAGTATTGGAAATGGTTCCGACATTCGAAATACCTTTCGAGGAAGGAGGCGAAATTCCGGTGCTAATATTAGGGATGTTCATTATCGCTTGGATATCACCACGCTATGGTGCTTTCGGTGCGGAGCAAAGAGGTTGCCGTGTAAGTAAACGAACGAGACTGGCAGAAAGCTTCGCTTGCGTGAAAAGGGTTTAGGACTGAGGTTGCGGGACGTTGTGCTGCAAACTAAGTTCTGTGAGCAGTAAACTCTGAGGTTTTTCAGAAGTAGAGGCGCGCGCGGCAGCTATGGGACTCCGTCTACGACAATTTGTGCCTTTCAAGGATGGCTCGACGAGGCTGTATGAGCTGTCGTGCTGGTTTGTTTACCGGAGGGGAGGGACAGAACGGAGGTGAACGTACGGTAAGGTGTGCGTGCGTAAAATGAACTCACGCCTAATTCCGGGATGTTTAAGGATAAATCACTGGCAGGGAATAATTCTGCACACTTTTCTGAATCGCGAGAGGCTAAGTCGAAGAGGCTATTGTCAACACTGTGAACTCTTGTTGTAGAAGCCACCAGAAATGGACGTATCGTAGAGCAGGAGCTTAGTTGTTGATGTGAAGATGTTTAGCAAAAATTTTTTTTCTTCTTTCTGTTTCCTGTAATTTTTTCTCGCCTCCTGCTTAATTCTTGCATGCTATTGGCTGTGTGCTGCCTGCTTGAAGCGGGCAACTCCTGCCTCACGCTATTTGGTCCTAGGAGGAGCCAGACCGAATTTTTTTTTAGAGTCGCACTGTCTCCAAACGTTAGCTGTCTGCTTGTTTGGTTGCGTAGGGTTCTGAGATAGACAATGACGCCGAGACACCATCCGCGCGTGGTTTTCCATTAAAAGAATAGGATAGGCGAGAGAAGGGGTGTGCACTAGTAGAAGGCGGATTCTCGATATCTGATACGACACACTGCTGCCGACGGATCTACTGTGTGGATTTGATTGGGCTGTGCATGCAACTTTCGGCGAGTCTGGTGGTAGCCAATGACAAAAAGTGGGTCGAATCAGGGGCACAGACAACGTTGAGACAAGGAAATGGACAACGACGTGGACAGACGCTCAGACGTCTTGGTGGCACCGTTCGGGGCAATTGACCAGCGACTTGTTTTTTTTTTTATCTCTTCGCTTAGCGCTGGATGGAAAGCGAGAGGTAATTGCCTAAGTTCTTGATTTCTTTCTTCTTGTGGCACGAGTATGTTTGAGGATTTTGATCGTATAGGTTGTGGTGCCTGGTAAATTGTAGCCTGTTCCTTTGTCCTGCGATTACCGCCGCTGTCGCCGCATTGTTCCTTGATACGATCTCCAAAAAAATGCACGGAATAAAAATGGTCACGTGGTGAGTGGCATCCCCGTGACTGTACGTATCTGGTGACTGATTCTTCTGTTTTCGTCGATAGTGAGTCCGAAGAAAGCTAATAATTGTTTTGTGGCGAACTTCACGAGAGAACGGGATGAAAAAAGGGCGTTTTGATAGTCATTGTAGTAGATTTGGGGCATATGATCGAGAGAATTGAAGTATGCCCAAGACAAACTCAGCACAGATTCGATCAAAATCTCCTCGTTTCAAGCCTGTATCATTTTTCAATACTCTCTTAGTACTTTACGGTAGCGTTTCAATGACCCTTTTCAGCGCTTGAACCGATTTCCTGACACGAAAATTTTAGCCGCCGAGTGCTCCTCCATTCCTTCGCCAAAAAAAAGGCGTCAAAAGACAGCTACACTATATATACATACCTTTATAGTACCTGAGGCTATTTTCAGGGTCGTAAAAGCTCTCTTTTCTGTTGTATTGAGGCTGTTTGTGTCTCCCTCGTTACTTTGTTGTTATAAAAGTGGTTGGTAAGAGAGGAAATTATAAACGTAACCATGAAAATTCTTAAATTTCAGACGCCATGCTAAAATGGACAGATATGTATAAATAACGAGAGAAAGGAAGCAAAGAAGCTATTGCCAATCGTGAACCTTTTTCATTCGTTATACGTTAGTTCTGTAGACCAGGTCTTGCGCATGTCCTATCCGGTCTGCTTTTTAAGTAAACTCTATCATTCAATCGAGTATGTGTGTGTCATCGATGTGAACTTCTTAAACTTCTTCAACTGCCGTAAAAAAAACCAAGACGCTTCATAATTGCAACACTGGCTTCACCTCTATACGTTTTCGGTCCTTATTGGAGAATCGTCATCTTCGTCTCCCGAAGAAAGACCTTGATGACTAGTTTGTATGAATTTTTGAAATGCATCTGATATTGACAGCTGCGGAGGCGCATCATTGAGAAATTGTCTCAAACGCTCTGTCAACGAAGGTGCCCGTAACATTTCCTTACTTTCCACTGTGTCTGCCTCACCCAACGGTTTGTTCTTGTGATTATGCTCTGAGATTAAGTCTCCGAGTGCAGCGCTGGATTTAAACAACCCCGCAGCATTGAACACGTTTTGCGACCCGTATTGGCCTGAGCCTCGACGGCCGCTTTGGGTAGATTCTTCAGGTAAATCTTGAAAGCGCTCTTTCATATACTCTTCGACATTCGAAAGAACGCCGTTGTTGTCTACCGAAATCAAAGGCGATACCTCTTCTCGTTGAAAATGGCCGCTCAAAAGCTCCTGGCGCATGGTACTGAGGTTTCTCAGCGCTCTGTCATTGGCCAGATCGTCGATTTCGTTGTCATGCCCATGTTCTTGACCCTCTTTCTCGAGATGTTGCTCTTCTTCTTCAGGTTTCACCAACTTGATCTGCGTGGTATTATAGCTCATGCAGTTGTCACAGCGCAACCCAAGAATATGGTATTTGCAAGTACTTTTAGCCTTGCAGTCGTTGCAAGATACGTAGCATATCCAGTCACAATAAGGCGACGGTAAAGGTTGCTCCTCGATTTCCTTGTCCAAAACGCGAAATTGCGCCTCCATGTTCAATATTGAGACTTGGCAAGTAGGGCACTTGTATGAATGGTTCGTGTACTCGTCAAAACAATGCTGGTGAATGGCATGCCCGCAAGGAGACATGTAAACGACAGGCTTTGTGGATGTGAACATAAAATCGCCACATATCGGGCAGCTGGACATCGTGGCCCGCTCGATGCACTTATGATTTCCCTGGAGCTCTATCGACAGACAAGCTTGGCACCCATCGCAGTGAAAGAAATCGATTCCAAGACCCAATCCCAGTCTACAAATACCGCATTTATCGCAGTGGTAGATGTCTTTAGTCTCATCGTTATCGAATAGCTTGCACTCCTCACAGAAATACATGGCCATCTCTTCGTCGCAGTTTTGACAATATTTTTGCGGGTCTTGAACGTGCTGGCACCTCATGCACATGATGCGCTCTGTTTTGGACCGCTCCATCGAATGCGGCTTTTGAGAATTCCTCACTATGGGCGACTCATCATGGCAGAACCTGCAGGTGTACCAGCCCCTGCATTTGTGGCATTGCAGCTTGCAGTTTCGCATATAGTGCGGACATCCATAATTGCCGCTTTCATGGTATGTGGCCTCCTGCTCCTTCTCTAAAGGATCGTGCGAATGTACAGGAGCCTGAGATGCTACCTCCGGTGTGCTTTGCCGATTGGAGTCTTCCACGTACTTTCCCATCATAAGTCGCTGCATCATGAGAGCTGTTTTGGCTGGTTCAAGCTTGAGACTCTGGATATGCTGAATGCGGCGCCGCAGCAGCTCCTCGTCGTGAACCTGTCCCGAGGGTAGCTTGGTGAGCTGCAGCAGCTCTTCTTCCAGCATTTGCGGGTCTTTGTCCTGCGGAATAACCATGTCGTTGTAGGGCGGAGCCTTTTTGGGTTTTGCGGCCGGCACTAGGCCCTCTGGCTCGACTATTTTTTGGTCCTGAGCCTCCTCCCGTCCAGCACTGTCGTCCTTGCTTCCCATGGCGTTATTGAAAGCCTCTTCCGTGAGTACTTTGACCGCTTGAAGTCTGGTCACAGCGTTTGAAAAACTGAGTCCCTTATGCAGATCGTTTAAAAACGCGTGCATCTGGAATTTTCGGCTCCAATGGCCATAATCCCCAGCACTACTGGCCGCATTACCGCTCCAGATCGCTCCAAGATTGAAGTTGGGGAACCCACGTCCCAATTTTGCCAAGCTGGCATCAAGATCATTCATTATCAATTCATCTTCGCTTTCTTCGTCTTCCATGTGCGACGATGAAGAAGACCCAATCTGAGAGCCCTCATCTGTCAGATTCATTTCCTAGCCACTTTATACAGGCCATATAGTTGTCCAATCCTCCAGTTTCAACAAGGTCAATCGATTTCTCGAACAGTGACCTCTTTTGACACCTTTTCTTGTTCTCATCTCATCGCTTTATATACCCAGCTTTCTCAAATTGATATTTTGATAAACCTTGAAATTTGGTACCTTTGGACGAAATGGAATAAACGATGAGGATACCCAATCTCAAATTTAAAGGTGTGTATAAAGAATGGGAATCTCAACCTACCTTCAAAAACAACAACTAGTGGCATCTTCACGCTACCAAGAAAGACATTCACAGGTTATCTGTTCAAGCTTACAGTGATGGCATTGGGTATCAAACAGTTTATCAATGTCGCGGGCATTGTACGCGACTTGAAGAGCTTCAATTTCAGGTATGATGGTCTTAACAGCTGTATTTATTCTGAACTGGCCTTTTCCGGGGAGTAATCATCAAAAGATAGATAGAGGGTTTTAGATGATCAGAAATCACTCTAGAGCCAGATTCTTTGAGAGAGAAATTAATACTAACATTCAGTAGCGTTTACGGCCAATGGTTCGGGTACATCAATATCATATTGTGTCTCGCACTGGGAATTGCCAACCTGTTCCACGTAAGTGCGGTGATCATTTTTGGTATAATCGCGATAATACAAGGACTGGTCATTCTATTTATCGAGATTCCGTTTTTGTTGAAAATCTGTCCGCTGAGTGACAATTTCATCGAGTTCATCAAGAGGTTCGCCACAAACGGCAAAAGGGCGCTCTTTTACTTGGCAATGGCCGCCGTTCAATACTGCTCGATGGCCGTGATGGTCACCAGTTTGGTGGTCATCGCAGCGGGCCTTACAATTTCGGCACTCAGCTACACAGTGGCCTATTTCAAGCACCAACAGTTCCAAAGCACCAGTGTGATCAAGAACCCGGCAGACGACGATTTCCCCCACGAAGCGGTTGTGCGTGAAATGCTGTAGTCGAGTTGCAAACCTCCTGTCTGTATGTGTGTGTGCGTGCGCTCTCAAATATCTACAATCTAAGCAGCAAGCGATTATATTCTCCGAAGAGACAGGATTGCGATTCTGTAAAGCTTGTTTTCTGAAGTCAGCATCAGATCCAGGTCCGTCGAAACAGGACCGATTGCAGAATTGAGACTTATAAATGGGATGAATTGGTCCTTTTCAATGTGCGTGGAGCCATGCGCCTAGTGTTCGAATGATTACATTTACGTTTGAAATTAGTAGTCTAGTGCATGTATAATTGCCCATTATAATAAAAACATAGCACAATTTTTTTTTGCCCGTCATTATATTCTTTTTGGTTTTGGTTTTCTGCTTATAGAATCCCCGCCAATCACTATTCGTCTGTGTCTTCTCCGTTGAACCTCGTTGCCAGCTCATTAAGTACAATTTTAACTCGATCTTTACGGACGCGGCCTTGTTCGACCAAAGTCCGGATGCTGGGTCCAGTTATGCCGGTTGCACCATCCTCAAAAAGAGGACCCGAAGACATGAACTGCTCGATATCTGACATATTGACGCAATTGCCCGTTTTGTATAGTTCTTGAAGTACTTCTCGCGGGTGCTTCGTCTTCATATGCTGGAAAAGGTTGTCGCGTCGCTTGTGACGGCTCTGACACCATGGGCAGCCATGTGGCTTGAAACTCGAGTGCGACAATAAATGCCTTTTGAGCCACGAACGACGCCTAAATGACTTTACGCATAAGTTGCAACGGAACGTTGTTGTAGCGAACTCTTTGTCAGTCATCCAGGCTGGATTCTCGTTGTTGTCGTTTGGAACGGCTCCATCGCCAGCTCCACTCCAACTACGGAAACGGTGTGTTTGTTGTGCCAGAGGTGGGAATAGATGTGGATGTGGATGTGAATGTGGATGTGAATGCTGATGCTGATTTTGATGCTGTAGGGAAGGCAGCGAATGGGGTGGATACACCTCGCGTGGTGATATCTGCGGTCCGGCTACAATGCTGCCATTACGAGAAGTAGTGGAGCACACCGGTGTGGCTGTGAACGGATGTGCCACCATGTACTGTCTACCTGTGGTCCCTTTGGAAGCGGATTCCGGGCCGCACGCAGCAGACGGCATTTCCGATGGCCATCCTGGAGGTTCATTGGCTGTCTGCACTGAAGGGTGTGGGAATGCCGGCGGGAATACCAATTGCGATTGTGACAACGGTGGTGCTAGTCCTGGCATAGCCGTTGAAGGTCCTGTCTGGCTATGGGATCTGATGCCATTGGTATAATTAGTGGTATTGCCATTACTGTCGCCGCTGCTGCTGAAGCTGCCGTTACGCCCGTCCAACGCCCGCATCACGTGCGTCGTTGCAGCGTCTGTGCCCGATCTCGCTATGTACGGGAGTGGGAAACTAGGCGGTAGTTGCTGGGACAACGACGCATGTCTTTGGGGGAGACTGGTCACGTGATGTATTGATTGTGGTGAGGTTGGTGGAACAGGATCAATTGGAATCCAACCTTTTTGTTGTTGTGGTGGTGGTGGAGCCTGATGATAATAGCCCGGTGGCTGCTGCTGCTGCTGCTGCTGCGGTTGCTGCTGGTATTGTGCCGTGGAGTTGAAATGCTGATTGTAGAACGGTTCGTATCTCGCGACATTCTGCAAATTATGATTTTCGCTGCCACTAGGATCCAACGGGTGCGGCAGCACTGTGGTGGTGATGAAATTACTGATGCTTGGGTTTCTCGAGGAGGAGCCAACCAGATTGTTGTTGTTGTTGTGGTGGTGGTTGTGAATTAGATGGTTGGGCAGATTTGGATGCGTTTGCGGTTCTGTCGTCTGCGACGGCGTGGGCGATTTTTCAAAACTGCTCATGCTCATTTTCTCAATGATGACGATGACGATGACGATGACGTGCCTTTTTTGAAGCTGGCGAATTAGAGAGCTATGCCTTTTCTTTTTGTCTTTGTTTTCCCTTTGTTTAGAATCTCGGAGGAAAGGGAGAAGAAGAAGAAGAAGAAGAAGAAAAAAAGGACTCAGCACGTGAAATCAGCGTGACGTACTCGTGGTCACGTGGTCGATCCAAAATACTTTTTGTTTTTTCGAATTTTTATCTTTTTTTTTTTTTCCCCTTCGGGCAGCTAGATCCGCGGCGTCGTCCGTAGTTATACTCGGTTCTGACACAACAAAACAAAACTCCCAAAACTTCCAACCGGATCGATCGCTACTTTGTGTGTAAGGTAGTAGTAATACTTGCTTACCTTACGCAAATGGCCGAGTTCGCTATCAATCACCCGGAAAAAAAACGGAAAACAAGAAAGTTGTTTGGGTAGCAACTAAGGAGGGTGGTGGATTTGGGTTTGGCTTTGGGTTTGGCTTTGGATTAGCAGTTGTAGCCAAGTAGCTTTAGAAAGCCTTGCTGGTATTCACTCTCCCGTGGAAACCTAAAGACAATTTGAGAAAACTGACTTTTGTCCGTGGGAACCTTCGAGGCTCTTAACGGTTTATAAGCACCTCCACCTGCTTAAAGGTCTTCAACTTAGGACAACGGTGGGTGGAGAAAGTTAGTTGCAAACCACACCTTTGTTGTTCCGTGATATCCCGTGATTGTCTGTCACTATCAAGAGTTTTTTTCTTGAATGGGAATTCTCTAGCTGTAGCGATATCTATTGTGAACCTCTCTCCCTTTAGCTTTAGCTTTAGCTTTAGCTCTCTCTCTCTCTCTTTCTCTCTCGACGCTTCCGGACTTTAGCTACTGGGCTCAAGAAAAATATAATCTTAAACTAACACAGCACGAGAAGAAGAACACACACTCTCTTTAACACACTCTCTCCAACACACACTCTTTCACACACACTCTCTCACACTTACACGCACCTAGTCTCTGTCTCTCTCTCTCTCTCTCTCTCTCTCTCTCTATATCCCACACACAATGGTGGTATATTCGAGTGTTCGAAAACGAGCAGATAGCTTTGTCTTTTCGAACTAGGTGTTGTTATAATAACCCTGGTAACCTTCGCGTCTCTACTCTAGTCTTATGTTTTTGGCCAGAAGCCCTCGCTGTGGCCCTGTGTTCATATATGCCCAGCACCTTCGAACCAAGCCTTACTTTACTGACAAGGTATAGTGACGCCGTATGCTGCTGGGGTGCTGAAAAGTTGACGGCACCGGGTCTTTTAGTTTGCACAGAAGAAAATAGAGAGAGAGCGAAAGAAAGAAAGAAAGAGATGGCGGGGAAGAACGGGTGAAAGAAAGGACTTCCGGTTGTGCTTGGAAGCGCATGCAAAGGCTTAGAAGCACCGGCAGCAACGCTGCCGGTGCTGTGGTTTTTCCCATTAATGACGAGCATCCCAGAACAGCACGCAATACGCCGGACGAGTGTCGCGTTGCCGTGGACGACGCAGACGCGCAGCCACAGGTTTGTCCGATTTATCCGGCTCGTCCCGTTCCGTCTCGCATGAAACGAACCACGGCGCCGTCTGCATGCCAAGGCGGTCCTGGTATAAACGGAGCGCGTGAGTGTTGGCACGGAATACGGTCAGCTCCAGCCCGCAAAACCCGTCCACCCACACACCCAGGGCGCGGACCAGCGCGCCCGCGCAGTCACGCAAAAGCCACGTGCCCACGCCGCAGCGCTGGATCACGTGCGCGACGTGCACTTCGTACAAGTAGACCACATTTGCGTGGGGTCCCATTTCTGGCTCGTGTGTCAGTAAGAGCGACACAAACGCCAGCGGCTGTGTTTCGGTGTCTGCACTAGCAGTGGCAGTAGCGTCGTGGTACACCACATACACGAGCTCCGGTATGCGCATTTCTTGCATCTTGCGCGGATGCCACTGAGCGGCGGGCCAGGGCGGTCTTTTGCGTCGCGAAAGTCCCGTGTAGATTTCGCCTGCGAACTCCCCATACATTTGGCCCAAATTGGCGTCTACTAAAGCCAGTAATTGCGCTAACATTTTGGGTGGAAGGTCGTCTTGCTCGTGGCCCGTGACATAGACTTCCCGCTGCAAGGTCACGTTCTCGCCCTGCGGTGTGTTTATCACGTGTGTCTCGGGGAAAGCCGAGATCACGTGCGGCAGAAGCCATTCGGCAGGTAGATCTTCAGATGACGACGACATGAGGGCGGGTGAGGAAAGTAGAGAGATCTTGAAAAAGGTGTTAAAAAACTACGGGCGCGCCAAAGTTCGAAAATAACAAAAACGAATTGAGTAGCGTTTTACAGTACCCTGAAGCACCCTCAGTTCTCTCTTCCGGGTGTAACTTTGTTGGTGCAGGGACAAACCAGCGCTGCAACAAACTATGATGGTTTGTTCTAATGGAAAAGTCTTGACTGGAACGAACACGAAAAAAACAGTTGAAAAGCCCGCGAAAAATATATGGTTACTAACGGGGATGGGTTTTTTTAGGAAGCTAGTTTAGCCACTAGTAGAAACTTTAGGATTTTCAAAGCACGCGCCCCAAGTGAAGTGCATTGTGGTCAAGTTGTTGATCTTTAAGCTTGAATAAAGCACTATAGTTGTTGTAGCTTTAGGAAGATCTGTTAGCCTTATAACACGAAATGACTTTTATATGTAGTATATGTGTGATGACATAAGTTATCACGTGATCTCTTTCAATTTTTGATTGCACTATAAGCAATTGAATCACGTACTTTTCGTTACTCAGCTCAAGAAAACCCTACTTCCCGCCGGATGGCATCTGAATCTGCTCAGGCGTGAAGTTCCGAAAAAAAAATACCACTACTTTCATTAATGAGTGAATCCCGAAGATTTTTTTAATGTCACGTGTGTTCAAGACAACAGCATCAGATACGAGCCGCTTCTGGAACTCCAGATACCAGTGATTGAACGCAAATACCACGACAATAGCATCAACGGCACCTGCAATCCGAATCACGGTCTTCTTCCGGGGTATGAGTCTTGCACCGTATATGGTGAGTGAATGTTTACCGTGGATAGTGATATGAATCTAACTTAAACAGCGTTTTCTAAAACTTCACTCGATTGTGTCATGCACCAAATCTGGGAGGTCCCATTTCAAGAGGCCACCATTTTTCTTTCAAGAAAATTTCCTTCTACTTGTGCAATTTGCTTATTTGTTTTGTTATTTCCGATCTAGAAGATACCCAGTCGTCTTTCCTACTCTATGTTTACTCGTCCTTGCTGAATGACAGCCAGATCATAATAATCATTAAATGATATTCTTTCGTTACGTAGTTCCTCATCACGTGCTCACAGAAACTCGCAGCTGCATATTTGTTTGTAAACCTACAATTTGCACACACCTGTGTGCGATTACACCGCAAAACTACCGAAACGTACACTACACACTGTTTAACGCGGTGCATTTCTACCTCCGCAATTTTCGAAATGGTGTCTTTTTGCCCAGCTTGGAATTCCAAAAATAAAGGATAAACCTTATGATAAGATCTAGTAGTTCTAGTAGACGTAGATGTAATGCTGCATCTATCAGTGAGTTCCACACACGCCTGTCGCCTCTCGTAAACACGGAAAACTGAAAGCAACATACAAGTTTACGTCAAAAAACCACTCAGTCAATCACTATGAACGAATGCGTCCTTCCGTCACTACTACGTCGTGTGTTCTCATGAAAGGAAACATCCACATATAGAAGAGCAAAGACGAGTAAAGTTCATAGAAGAAGCAGAAATTACAGCTGGTACATCCACCACTGTCTAAACCTCCAGGTCTTAGGACAGTTTGAAATTCTTACTCCACGTTCAAACTTTCTCTTTTTTTTTCGAAGAAAAAAAACGTCAAAATTAAGAGCGTTGCGTCCCTGCCAAGCTTATTGTTTATTTTTTTTACCTCTTTTTCTTGGAGGCCTCAGGGTCGCGGTCTGCTGTCCCTCCCCCCCCTTGCTTCTCTTCGTTCAATCGTTTCTCATGTGTAGCTTCAATCTTACCCAAGCAATGCCGTGGAAAAAACGCGCACCACAAATAACAGCTCCGCGTAGCATTATTGGATTAGCAAACCCTTTGGACGGAAAACCAAGAGATAAAAGCTCCCCACTACCAGCCCCGTAAATCGTGCAGGCACAATCTTGCTTTAAGGCCTGTTGATGCGGGTCGTAAAACTCAGACCGAGCGTGAAAGCCCGCACACTCACAGCCACGCTTACCTCAACACTCTCTTGGTAGTGCCACTGGCAGTTGACATCACCAGAGTTTCTCAAGCAACTGCCATAATATCACGGCATTTGACACGCTGTTGTTTAGAACTCAAATAGAAAAAAACAACAACCTCAGCACATGTAGCTTTTCTTCAATCCTGCTGTACTGTTTTTGAACATCAAAGTTACGATCGATTGCATGGGGGAAACGGCATTGTGTTGTTTTCTTGGCCTACACCGTCCCTTCTCTCAACGCATGGCTCAAACGCCACATCATTAAGACTCAATAAGCATATTACTGCATATTACTGCATATTACTGCATATAGGTACATAAATGCATATAAGTGCATACAAGTGCATATGTGCCTACATAGATGCGGTTTTAAACATACAAAAGTGTAAGCGAACGGATCATGAAAAAAAGGAACCCCGCCTCAGCTGTGGCCGGACACTCGTTCATGGTAAGCATCCCACCATACTCCCCGCTATAAGCTCATTAGCGATGCCAAACTTGTGTTGTGCATTTGCGATTGGATAGATAGGTATATTTTTACCTGTCTGCTTGGAGCTCCCACAAAGCTATGCAATTTCACTAAAGACACTTAACCTCAGTTCTGTTAGTGTTTTGCGTGGGGTCTTAAGCCGATGGCCGTGATATTCTATCTGTTTCCTCAACCTAGATATTTTTTCATTCCAGCTGCACTATAATAATATATTATAAGAGCCGAATTACACAGTTACTGGCCGTAGAGGTGACAGCGCGAAAAAAAGGATCAGCAAAGGCCAAGGAATTCTCGATCCCAGCAGCAACGGCAGCAGGGTCTCAAAGGGTCTCGAAGGGTAGCCGGAAACGCTTTGTTTAGTTTGTGTGTGTGTGTGTGTGCGCCATTTTTTTTGCACGTTGAGATTTGTCTCTCTTTCTTACGGCAAAAACACTAACGTCTATTACAGTTCGTTGTATTCACCATATTCTGCTGGCTAGCCGTTACATAAGAACAAAGCACAGCAAAAGCAGACGAAGGAGAGAGAGAGAGAGAGAGAGAGATAGATAGATAGATAGCAACAGAGAGCGTGTGTGAGAGTGAGAGACAGAGAGAGAGGAAGAGGGAAAAAATAGGCCAGTTCCGGGAATCGCATTGAGACATTTTCTGTCTGCGCAATAGATAAACCCAGCTAAGCTTGCATTGTGGGATCAACAAGACCTGAAATTGGTAGAAAAAAAAGTCAAATCGCTTATCCCCGGGTTTCTAAAGAAAAATCATAACAATAAGACAGTTGTGGCCGGTGAAGGAATCAAAAAGTAGACGGGATCGCGAACAATTGAAGTAGTGGCTTTTTGGGCCCTTTTCGCAGATCATTTCGGCTTAACCCGTTTGAATTCTCGAAAAACCGCAGTTGTCACCAGCGACAGCTGTGCTTTGGTCCATTTTGAGGGGAGTCGTTCGCTCAACTACAGCGCGTGTTTTACTCCATCACATCGGGACACGTCCGCCTTTTTGTTCACTTTCTTTGAACTAGGCTTCTCGCTGTGAACCCTCGGGCCTTATTACCCACCAGTGTGTGGTGATCGAGGCCTGTAAACCGCAGTCAGTGCTGGAAGTGAATCTCTGGTGCTTCAAGCGTTAATGAATAATCAGCAAAACAGTGACACGGAGTGGTCAGATTCTCCTGCGTCTATCCCGCCCCCTCCGGGAGTCGAACCCGAGCATCCGGAAGCCATTAGTGAAATTGGACAAAAAGTATGCGTCTCGACAGGTTTGAACGCCCGTCACACCACGCTGCAACCCACATCACTGCCGTCGTCAGCGTCGTCGTCAGCGTCGTCATCGTTGTCGTCTAGCGCCATCGGTAGCAGACCGAGCTCCACGAGTGCTCCACAGACCAAAAGGATCTCCCGGTCCCGATCTCGATCCCGAGGTCATGACAATGCTCGATCTAACTCGCATTCGCGTTCTTCTCTCACCATGCAGACCGTGCAAGATCGTTTCCCATATACGCATTATCTCCAAGACGTTAGCGTGCCGTCAGCTTTGTCTTTGGCTCGTTACGTCCCGGAGCATCCACTTGCGCTGTCTACAAATACTACTACACAGTGGCAAGCACACCCATCATTGGCACAAAACGAAATACTACATTCTGTTGTTGATCCTCAGCAAACGCATACAAACAGCTATAATGTCGCCAATTTGCAATCTCGCCAATTGAACTCAGAAACTCAACCATCTGCCTCTAAACAGACGCCTCAAATTACAAACGTACAGTCCCAATATGACGTGGTCGACAACTATTACCAAGCAGCTTCTCGAAATGACCAGCAAATGCATTCACACCATCATGTGGAAGATCAAAAGCGTATGCTCAGAAATTCGCCATCTAGTCAGTTTCCGCCATTCGCTGAGTCAGATCCAGCACCAAGTTTAGGCTCTGTATGGCATTCAGAAGGCGATTTTTCAAATACGGCAGAGACCAGTTCCATCTTACAGCAGTCTGCATCATCTGAAGCTTCCATTTGGCGCCGCCATAATTCAGCTCCCCAGCCGTCGGAAACGAAACTTAGCATAGATGCCAATCGCATCTCAAAGAGGCAGTGTCCGCTTTGTCACAAATTTTTTTCTAGCTTCACTGCGGTGCAAGCTCACTCGTTAGTGCATTCAGGACACAGACCGTACCGCTGTCCTTATCCAAATTGCGCGAAAAGCTTCAACGTGAAGAGCAACATGGTGCGCCACTACAAGCTACACACAAAGAAATCTGAGATTGAAAACGCCTCAGAACTTGCTCCTAAGAGTCCCAAGGATAATCACACAGAGTTCAGTTGAGTTGACGCTCAACTTTTCCAGTACGCGACACCAAGACGAAGGCACAGTTTACGAGGGCTATGTCTACAATGCATATTTCTCGTACACAGAATACCAACTTTACTTCTCTACGGCTTGACTACATACTCGAGTTCACAATGGTGTTGATCCTCGCAACACCAATTTCGGGCCTGTGTGATTTGCATGTAAAATACAAGACAGACATAATAATATTCCACATACCGGAAAACTGCGACCTACCGTGCGTCATGTAGCTTCAGTTTCTCAATCGAACAGTTCAGAATTTTCCAGTGAACGGAACTTCTTTTACGCGTCCTTATGGTCATCTTTACTTTCGCTTTACAGATCACCGCTGTAAGCCTTATTCTCGTTCATGGCATTGCATTGCATATACAGACACGGTTTTAAGAAAAGAACGATCTTGGCGGACTTAAGACTTTATAGATTTTAGAAGAATGAGATTCGGTTTTTGGATCTGCATCATGCATTACAACGGGCCTTGATGCCGCTTTACTCTGCACCCAGTTTTTGCAGCTCAGAACGGTCCTTTTGCGTTGTTTCATGGGTCTCCAACTTGGTCCAAGAAAATTCGAATGCGTTACAATCAACACGACTTGAGAAAACCAGTAGCGCTGGAGCTCTTGAACAGTCCTTTGATCCAGTATGTTTGGAACATATACTAGTCTTCCTGGTTGCTACTTCCGTCGCTGTTTGAGTGAGACGTTTTTTCTCTGTCGATGCAGGTAATAACTCATCTCAGTGACAACGAACCAATGTCGTCTGATCCGCCATTGTTCGACGTCGAACGGCCCTAATGTATGTACGTATTTGGATTTACGCTACAGTTCTCCAAAAGTGTTAAATATTCTAGAAGGAGTTGGCCCAGCACTCTACGCGGTCAACTTTATTTTCTGCTGCTGAGTTAATCATCCAAACGGTAGTTATGATCACAGCGATAATTCTTCGTCAAAATTATGCGTTCGTTCGTACTAAAGAGAAATTTTGTATGTGTCTATGACTAAACTCTAAGTAGCCTCTCTAAAGCCTCGAGACAAGAGTCTTGAGCAGTGCCTCTAAAGGCTCGAAAGCTGTTTGTTTTTCTCGAGTAGATGGGCATCTCATCGTCCCAACGTTTATTGATTTCAATTGTTGAACTTTATATTGATTTTTTGTTCTTTCCATGTCGTACAAAGTTATTATAGATTGCCATAATCAACTACCATCATGAACTAGCCAAAGTTGACAAGCTACAACAACTTTGTATTCCAAGTGAGAAGGTCACAGGCTGTCCTGGAGCTCGTTATAACACCATAGTGTTTGTCAAGTTGCAATTGATACTTTTCGAAGCAAGCTTGTAGCTCCGCTGTGCGATAAAAGATATGAATGCTGTATCTTACCTTACAAATAGGGTGTTGCCGCCTAAGTTCGAGGAGAAACAAGCTGCACCCGAAGAGAGCTGTGCGTACGGTGTGGAACAGTCTGAAGAATCGGGGAAATTACATTCCGGGGAGAAAACCCAACCGTTTGGAGCAAAAGAAACGTCCAAAAACGGCTCAGATCACAATGGAAGATCCCCATCACGTACCAGAAAGCTAGCAAAAGTTGCGTGGTCCGTATTGATATTTGTACCTAACCTTTTGCTGATAAAACCTGCGCTCTTTTTTTGGTTTGTCGTGACATTCCCGCTCAGTTTTGTCGAACGATCCGGGAAGGAAAAGGGCAAAGCTGAGCTCCCATCGGAAGCAGATACAACAACAGAGGGGCATTCAACGGGCTATTTGTCCGGAGGATCCAGTTTCAATACCATTGCAGAAGAGGAAGATGACATGGGTGGTGAGGAAATGATCTTGCAGCCAGACACAGTAAAGGGTTCTTTGGCAGCCAAAAAATCCACACCAAACCAAATTCTGGCGTCTTCCCAACAGCAGGACCAGGAACAACTGCTTTCCCCACCGGTCCCGCAGCTGAAAAGCAACAAATCCTCCGCAAAAGCGGGCAGCGTACGGTCCGGGACAAGTGGCACTACTGGTGTCACGCTGGGTTCCCGGCGTATGGGTCGATTCTTATTTCCCAAAAAGCTGATTCCACAGTCCATGTTAAACCGACAGAAACGGCGTACGCTTGTACTGGACCTCGACGAAACGCTGATACACTCGATGTCGCGCGGGACGTCTTCTAGTAATTCTTCGCAGGGCCATATGGTGGAAGTCAAGTTTGCCGTAAGTGGGATCTCAACCTTATACTACGTGCATAAAAGGCCTTACTGCGATTTTTTTCTTACCAAGGTTAGCGATTGGTACGACTTGGTCATATTCACGGCGTCCATGCGAGAATACGCGGACCCTGTTATTGACTGGCTGGAGGGGTCCTTCGCAGGCCGTTTTTCGCGACGTCTTTACCGCCAGGACTGCACGCTACGCGACGGCATCGGCTACATCAAAGACCTGTCGCTACTGGCCTCAACACACGCACCGCTCAGCGATGTTTGCATCATAGACAACAGCCCCGTGAGTTACGCCATGCACGTGGACAACGCTATTCAGGTCGAAGGATGGATCAGCGATCCAACTGACACAGATCTTCTGAACCTGCTGCCGTTTCTGGAGGCGCTGCGTTTTACTACAGACGTTCGAACTGTGCTGGCACTGAAGAACGGCGAGAATGCGTTTGCTATATGATAAGAAAGTGTTGACGGGTGTGAAGACGACGGGTGTGAAGACGACGGGTGTCCTGTAGTCTCTACATCCAATACGAATATTCGTGGGCACCACCTATTTCAGAGAGCACTGTCGTGAGTGAGTGTGTGAGTGAGTGTGTGATCTGTCTCTACGCGACGAGGGAAAAAAAGTTGAGAATAAAATGCCTCCCGCGAGATTCGAACTGATACCAGAAATAAAAAACAAACGAAGAAACAACGAACACCCAGACATCAACCAATCCTTAACACCGGGATCACGTGCGGAGAATCTATCTATACGAAAGGAAGATGAGCAGGAACCGAATGCATGGAACCTGGCACCGAAGCCAAAAGATTCCAATAAGGCTTCAACATAAGTGCCACAGCCATAACGGAAGTCATCCAAGTTCGCCCACACTTCAGCTCGTCTGCTTAGAGCAGACCGTTTTCGAAGAAGAATCAGGCAATGTACAGAGAAAAAAAGAAAAAAAATTTCACATTTAGGGCTCGAGCTTTTTTCTTCAAGAACCTCCTCTGCTCTGCTCTGCTCTGCTCTGCTCTTTTTCTCTCTGCTACCACCACCGAAGTCTTCTCAACCTTCTCTTACGGCGTCGCTGTCTGCCGTGGAAACCTTTATGTGCCGATTTCTATCGCGGTACGACATCACCAATGTGAATTTTACGAGTGCCTCGAAGATAAGACACAGATGACCAGCCTAAATGAATGTGGCTTTTGGTCTTGAGGAGAAACAAATGGTCTCCAAGCGATGTGGACGCAAGCAAGGGGCATCAGAAATTAATGTTGAGATTGTCAAGGAATCGCATATTAATGGGAAACGAGTTGGCACTTCAAGAAAGATAAACTGGTGTTTTCGATAAGCTCGGAATTTTAACTCATTTAAAGGACAAGATCAAAGGAGTCGTTCTTTCGGAAATCAGTGGGCAGGCATAGCGCCAGAAGGTAGACCCAAAAATTTTTTTTCCTTTCTGTCGACACTGTTTTCGCATCTCAGTATTTTTCTCGAGCGATGGCCATCCATAAGAGAAAGGCTAGCAACTCGAACGTCGAGTTTGAGCCACAGGCTTCGTTACAGCATGGGACTACCAACGACAAAGGTAGCAAGTCTAAATTGTGGACTCAACAACAACACATACGTGGTGAGTCCAGCGACGACAGCGACATCATTCTATCAGAAAACTTGCGAGATGGACTTTCGCACGTGACCTACAACGACAATCCAGAGCTTGAACAGGGCCGTGCCATAGTGAGCCAACTAAGCCCTTTGAAGGGTCCAGAAGTACATGGCAGCTCGGTCTCAGCATCATCTTCTGCTGAGAAATTAAATGACGAAGAACTGTGGGAAGGCGATGTCGAACAGTTGCCTAATTCTCCCTATCCGGAAGTGCGTGCCACTGTCGACGTAGAGGACGACCCTACCATTTTTCTTAACCATTGGAGAACGTGGTTTCTCACCACCGTCTTTGTGGTGGTTTTCGCAGGCGTAAACCAATTTTTCTCGCTTCGGTACCCAACTTTGTCCATCAATTTCCTTGTTGCACAGGTCGTGTGCTATCCGATTGGTAAGATATTGGCGTTGCTGCCTCAGTGGGACTGTCCACGCGCTCCGTTCTTCAATTTGAATCCCGGTCCCTTTACCAAGAAGGAGCATGCCGTGGTCACTATCGCCGTCGCTTTAACATCAAGTACTGCATACGCAATGAATATCCTTATTGCCCAGACAAATTTTTACAATATGGATCTGAACGCAGGATATCAAATTCTTCTTGTGTGGACAACTCAAATGCTGGGTTACGGTGCTGCCGGTCTTAGTCGGCGCTGGATCGTGAACCCAGCTTCGTGTATCTGGCCTCAGACCTTAATTTCCGTCTCGCTTTTTGATTCTTTGCACAACAGAACAATCGACAAGGCTATTGTCAACGGATGGAGAGTGTCTAGATACAAATTTTTCGTCATTGTGCTTATTGCAAGCTTTGTGTGGTACTGGGTCCCAGGTTTTCTCTTCACGGGTCTTTCGTACTTTAACGTTGTTCTCTGGGGTCCCAAGACGAGACACAACTTTATCGCTAACACTATTTTCGGAGTAGAAAGTGGACTAGGTGCTCTTCCAATCACTTTCGACTATACACAGATATCTCAAGCAATGGCTGGCTCTGTGTTCGCCACTCCATACTGGGTCTCTGCCAACACTGGCGTCTCGGTAGTGATATTTTTCGTGATTATCCTACCCATTCTGTATTTCACCAACACTTGGTATGCAAAGTTCATGCCTGTGATTTCAAGTTCAACTTTTGATAATACCCAGAAGAAATTCAATGTACAGAAGATTCTGAATCCAGACTACACAATCAACTTGGAGAAATATAAGGCCTATTCACCCTTATTTGTGCCATTTTCATACCTTTTGAGCTACGCTCTCAATTTCGCAGCAGTCACTGCCGTTTTCGTTCATTGTGGCCTATACCACAGCAAGGACTTGTGGGGCAAGCTCAAAAACAAAAATCATGGCGGCTTGGACATTCACATGAGAACCTACATTAAAAACTACAAAGACTGTCCCGAGTGGTGGTACCTAGTTCTTCAAGTTATCATGCTGGGACTTGGTTTTGCCACAGTTTGCGGATTCGACTCTGGTTTGCCCGCTTGGGCTTTCGTGGTGGCACTTCTGATATCATTCGTCAACTTTGTTCCTCAAGGACTATTAGAAGCTGTAACCAATCAGCACGTTGGCTTGAACATCATTACCGAGTTGATTTGTGGTTATATGTTACCCTTGAAGCCCAAGGCTAACGTTCTTTTCAAGTTGTATGGTTTCATTGTACAAAGACACGGTCTTGACATGTCCAGAGATTTGAAGCTGGCGCTTTACATGAAAGTGCCCCCAAGATTGATCTTCGCGATCCAGATTTATGCTTCTCTAATATCCGGACTAGTCAACGTTGGTATCCAAGAATGGATGAGACATAATATCAAGGACCTTTGCAGCTCGTCTCAACCTGACGGTTTTACCTGTTCGAACGGTCGTACTGTCTTCAATGCTTCCATCATCTGGGCCTTGCCCCAGTACCTGTTTTCCCCAGGTCGCATTTACAACCCATTGATGTGGTTTTTCTTGATTGGATTGGCGGTGCCTCTTATCGTGTATGGTTTACAAAAGGTTTTCAAGAGAAGCCAATTCTTGAAGTACGTGCACGCTCCGATCTTTTTCACTGGCCCCGGCAACATTCCTCCAAGCACTCCTTACAACTACACACTTTTCTGGGCGATGTCTTTCGCACTCAACACTATCAGGAAAAGATGGCCAAAATGGTTCGGCAAATATAATTTTGTCATGGGTGCCGGTGTCGAGACTGGTGTAGCTTTGGCAGTGGTCATTATTTTCCTCGCAGTTCAATACCCTGGAGGTAAGCTGAGCTGGTGGGGCAACAACGTTTACAAGAACACGTACGACCACGCCTATAAAGCTTACTATCATGTGAAAGCTGGCGAAAAGTTTGGTTACGATAAGTGGTGGTGAGACGCCTTTGCCTGCTCCATACTATCCCTTTTTTGGAAGGGCACTGCTCGACGAAGAGAGCACAATATAATTGCGTAATTACAATAATTCTGATAGAATAATGATCATACGATTCTGTTTCAACAGCCCACCCAGCGCGCTGAACCATGCCTTGTTCTGCATTGAAGTGTTAACGAAATTTTGGCGGAAATTTATGATTTTATTAGGAAGCGCTACTTGTATAGCCCGCCAGAAAATGCTAGTCGACTGGCGATGCAGTTTACTTATTGGATCGTTTCTGTTAACTTGTGAATATTCTATAAAATGGATTAGTTTTACTTTCAAGTATTAGTACTGGTGGGTGAAAACCTTTGGATCATGTTGTACCTTGACCATTGGTCTGTATTCAGGTTTCCACATTTGTTTGGTAACCCACTTCAGACATTCATCAAAGTCTCTAGGAACCACAACCTTTTCGTTTTTTCCGGGGACATGTTCGTCTTCAACACGAGCAGTTCCTTCTTTGAAAGATTGTAAGATGACAGCAGTGGCCACTTTAGCGGAAGTATCGTTGATCACTTCTAAAGGAGGCAACAAACCTGGCTTGGAGTCCGTTTCCGTCATTGGGGAAAGACTTGCTAGTTGATCTACGGCTGCTGAAATCATTGTGTCTGTGATCGATGTGGCACGAGATAATACGGCACCCAATCCGATACCTGGGAAAGAGAAACAGTTATTGTTTTCGGATATGCGGTAGCCATTCACGGGTGGGAATGGAGACCCCGTAGCAACCAGAGCTTGGAAATTGGTCCACTTCAATAAGTCTTCTGGAACAGCTTCATGTAGTCTGGTTGGATTAGACAATGGGAAAATAATGGGGCGTGGGTTGTGTTTCTGCATTTCTGTGACAATGGCCTTATTGAAAGCGCCTGCCTGGGTGGAACAGCCGATCAATAGTGTAGGTTTTACTTTGCCGATAACTTCCAGTAGCGAGGAGGTGTTTACGTTAGTCCAGTCCTCATCTGGTTTAGAGTACGAATATTGTGCGGGAGAAGAAAATGCTTCCATGGACTTCAAGATTAGACCACGTCTGTCCATCAAGAAAATCTTGGAGTGTGCTTCTTCGGGTGACAAGCCATGAGTGACCATGTGGTTTCTGATCTGATCAGCGATACCTAAACCAGCAGAGCCTGCTCCATAGACCAGAACCTTGGAATCTCCCAAATCTCTCTTGGTATGTTTGAGGGCCGCCAAAAACGAGGCCATCACAACCGCACCAGTTCCTTGGATGTCATCGTTGAAACATGGAACCTCATTTCTGTAACGCTCCAAAATTGGTCTCGCCGTTGTTACACCAAAATCTTCGAAATGAAGCACCGCGGATGGGAATCTCTTCTTAACAGCTTTGATGAATTTTTCAACAAAATCGTCGTATTGTTTCCCGCGCACTCTGGCAAAACGGTTGCCCATGTACAGTTCGTCACGCGCAAGTTTCTTGTTGTTAGTACCGACGTCAAGACAAACAGGAAGGACACGTCCAGGGTGAATACCTGCGCACAACGTCATTAATGCCAATTTTGAAATGGAGATTCTGATACCACCGATACCTTGATCTCCAATACCCAAGATTCCTTCTGAATCAGTAACAACGATGTAATCAACGTCTTTGCTGTTTCCGTACGCTTCAAGACGACGCTCTATGGAATCTGGCTCTGTGATGTCGAGGAAAACACCTTCGGGTCTTCTGAAACGGTGAGAATAAGCAGCAATAGCATCACCTTCGGTTGGCGTGTAGATGATGGGTACTAGCTCTCGAATGTGACGTCTGACAAGTTCAAAATACAAAACCTTGTTTTGAGTACGCATTGAGGTCATAAAATCGTTCTTGGCCAACGGAGTCTTGAGGTAGCAGAGTTGCTTGTAAGCTCTTTCCACTTGTTCGTCCAAAGTGTTGACCATGGGTGGTAGCAGGGCTTCCAAGCCAAATGCCTCTCTTTCCTCTTGGGTGAATGCTGAGCCCTTATTGAACAGAGGAGAGTTCAACAGTTGGAATCCTTCTAGAGGACACTCGATGGGGCCCTCCACGAAAAGACGGGTTTGTCTGGGTACAGGGTCCGCCATCATAGCCTTTGCTTTGGATCCCACAGGCTTCAATTGTGTGTGAGGGTCGTCTCTGTCGACGGTTTGCGAGAACGTGGTGTCTCGGGTGGTCGAAACCAAGTTTCTAGGCGATTGGCTTGCATAGAAACGACCTGGCTTCGTAAGCTTCAGCGAACGTTTCAGCAAATCCACACGGCTAGTCATTCTGTATTATAGATAATTAAAGCAACGGGATGCGATGAGTATCGTGTTGAAGTCTAGTGAAGGGACAGCGGCGGGATGAAATGGAAAACGAGACAAATTCCGGCTTTTTGAGATCTCAGTTCACAGTCTTGAACAACAAAAAAAGTTCCAATAAACTTTCTGCACCGTCTACAATACGATTGTCCGAAATTTTTGTTCCGAACTTACAGAACAATGTTTCAGAAATTCTAGCTAAAAACCCAGTTTTAAGTAGAAATGGTTTGCCAAACTTCTAATGCCAACTTCTAATGCTGCAAATAGCTGTGTTTATGAACAAAAAGCTTGCTCATCGGTTATATTTTGATAAACTGTTTAATCGTCAAAATTTAGATGTAATTTCCTGTAGTAGAGTAAAACTATATAGTGATAGTCGATATTTGATCCCGGTTTGCTCCGAGCTGAAGTTTCGGAAAAACCACTCAGAGACAAACGCGCGTTTGGTTCGGATTATCTGTGGCGCCGCTGTTTTTTTCATTATCTTAGGTGCCGTACCTACTGCGACATTTTTCGGGGAATCCCTGGTTTTTCCGATGGAAATATCAATACATACGAAAAGGAAAAAAAAAAAGAAATCCTTCAAAAAAAAAGGAACAATCCATTGGTGGATTTCCCGCCAAGTTCTAGGCAATGGAAGCAGAGGAAAATGAGAAATGCAAGTAGTGACAGACGAGGGAGCTACGGGCTGAGGAGATGCCTTTATGGGTAGCTATTGTAACAGTTAATGTGACGAGAAGAGAAAACCCTTCTTGGAAAGACCAGATAAACCTGGGGTTTTTTTTCCGGCATCGTCTTTTAAGCGGGAATCGTGATATCACTTTACACGAGAGCGACACCCGATTTTTTAAAGTGTCGTCTATCTTGTGTGTTTTTTGGGAACGCAAAGATCTTATCCAATGTTGATTGTTGGAAGGTTTTTGGCGATACTCACGCGTGCATTAGTAGTCGGGGCTCGTTAGCTTCGTAAATGCTTAATTTCCATGTTTGACCATGTTATGCGTCACTCGCACCACGTGACTTAAATGAACTTGGTAAAGAAAGTGTCATTGGCGACAGACCATGGAACGCAGTCAGTACCAGCGTTGAATACCCATAGACTGATTTACCTGGCAGTCGTCAAATCACTATGTTGCAAATAGCATCATGCTAATCTTTAATCGCCACTTCCAAAAACATTATCATTTGTCATGGTGTAAGATACCACGGGCTGCCTTCGAATGATGGAAATTTCATTTCTTTATGAACTTCAGCCCGATTCGGTAAAAGACTCCTAACTCAACGCTGAAATTGCTTGTGCAGTCGAATTTGTACGATCGTCGCTTATCATCAGCCTTGATTTTTCATAACCAAAAACATATGCGTAATGAACCTAGAAATTTCGCGGCTCTCATTTGTTAAACTTCAAACGACAGACCAGATTCCAGAACCGAGGCCCTCTATTTCCCCAGTGGTTTTGTAGAGCTGCGGCATAATCCGGACTGGTGATTCAACTCATCTTACTGGCATAGATATTTTTGGCAACCCAGGATCCCCACTATTCTGACAAAAACATTAGGTTGATCTCTCTAATAGGTGTGCAATCTTAAAATCGCCACACCGCTCTACCAGAGATCGCGGTCAATTCAATTAACTGTCGCAGGCTTCTACTTAACCCAATTCTTGTGGTTGGAAGTGACGCGCTACCTGACAATGCAGAGCTTGATCACAAGCCAGCCAGTCAATGGGTAGTCGAATTCGAGATTTGCATCTTGTTTTTCGCTCTTTATCTGTCGCTTTACAATACTCATGTGCACCTATCCCGTAGCCCAAGTTTTCTGCTGAGGGTTTCCAAACCTTCTTCAGCGGACAGCTACCATAACATAACCATTTTGTCACCCTGGCGGAAATGTTTGAATCAAAGCTCAACTATTTCAAGCGGCGCCATTTCTTGAAAAACAATCACCAAGAATAACCTGAAGAGTCAAGGTGGGAACCAAATGTCATCCTGCCGTTGCAATCTAGATTTTTTTCTCAAAATTAACGTAAAACCCTGTTCGCCAGACGAGAAAAAGCCATCATCAGGTCGCTAATATTCACAGAAAGCGTCAAGCTCAAGAAGACTATCAGACAGCAAAATTGTCGATATTCTCAGTAATACCTTAAACTAGATATCGCTGTCGCTGGTATACGAATTCAGGCCTTAAATATAAGATCTTATAGCTCGATGAGGTCGCTTCTGACGGAACAGTAATTGGATCAAGAAACAAGAAATGGATCTCATCGCACTCGATAGAACAATCTAAAAAAGCTTTTGTAGACTCTTCAACTCTCAATTGGCAACAATGGACCGTCCCATTGATGAAATCGTCAAGAACCTTCTCAAGTTTGTGGTCAGAGGGTTTTATACTGGAACATATGTTCTAGTCGTGGATGCAATTCTCTTCCATTCCGTTTTGTCGGAAGAGGATTTGGCACATCTGTTGGGGATAAAAAGACCAGAGCTTCGTGGACTACTCACCACACTTCTGGAAGATCGAATGATCGCAGTGCATTCCCAACAGGAATTCCACTTCAATACCAGAAGCATTAAGAGATACTACTACTACATTAAGTATCCTCAGGCCATCGATGCCATCAAGTGGAAAGTTCATCAAATCGTGTCCCGTTTGAAAGACGATCTAGATAAGAACTCCGCTCCCCAGGGATATATGTGTCCTGTTTGCCACACAAAATATTCGCAACTTGAGGCGGTGTCATTGCTGAATTATGAGAAAACACAGTTTTTATGCAGTTTGTGCGAAGAAGCCTTGGTTGAAGACGATTCTGGCAAAAAGTCCAAAGAGAAACAGATGAAATTGAATAGGCTCATGGACCAAGTACAACCAATCATCGATTACCTGAAAAAAATCGATGATTCAAGGATTGAAGAGAATACTTTCGAGACGTCTTTGGCGAGATTGATTCCTCCTCAAAACAACTCCGTGGCATCCTACACTGTCAACCCTAGATCCAAGAAAAGTAAGATGTTCACTCCTGGTGACAATACGAATTCTGCTCTGGACAATGCAAGCAGCATGAGGGCTGGCGCGAAGTCTCAGGCCACCTTGCATGTCAATATTACCACAGCTACCGACGAGCAGGTCCGCAGCGAGCGCCAAGAAAGAGAGATGGAGGAAAAGAGAAAACAAAACGCTCTACCTGCATGGCACGAGCAGAGTACCGTTGGAAAGGCCGCTCTGGGCAGACTCGATAACGACGACGATGCCCTACCTGCAGCTTCCCAGCAGGCTTCTGTCGACGAGACTCAGGATCTACAACCCACAGAGGAAGCCGACGATTCATTCACAAACGTGGAACTCGTGGCACCAGCACAGCCGCTCACTCAAAAAGAGGTGGAGGAAAAAGAAGCCGAGAAAACCTTGGCGGATTACTATGCTCAATTGGCTCGGAAACAAGCCATGGAAGACGAAGAAGATGAGGGCGAAGAAGGTGCCGACAATGGCGACGAAGGAATGGACTACGATGTGGAGTTTGAAGACGTGAGTAGCGAAAACGAAAATGACACTGAAATTGGTACTGGTGTTAATAACAAATCTACTGTCAAGGAAGATACAACTGCACCCTCAGATGCAGACCAGGTCAACAACAGCAATAACACACAGCAAGATGGCGGTGAAGCCAATAAGACTGATACGACAAAAGTGGAAGAAATTGAGGATGAAGACATGGACGCTGAGTTTGAAGACGTTTGAAGAAGACCGGTCCCGTGACCCTTGATGTCAAATTTTTTATTAGCACTGGGAACTGGCTCAGCGGAATACCGGTCAAGGTTTAGACGATGAGGATCTACTGAGATCATATAATTGGCAGGATTAAAGTGAAGAATGCATTCTGGCCGCGACTGGAAAGCTCTTGCGACTGTTGCGGTTTTCGCAGTAGCAGGTACTAAGTTTTTCGAAAAATTCTATCAAAGCTTCAAGGCTAGTCGCAACCAAACAATTACACACAGCGCTAAGAAGAATGATGGTATCAAAAGCGGTTTGGAGGCAAAATACGACGATGAGCTCATTCGCGAGCAACTAGCCCGTAACTATGCCTTCTTGGGAGAAGATGCAATGGAAAATTTGAAAAATCAATACATTGTTGTAGTGGGTGCGGGAGGTGTGGGCTCTTGGGTAGTAACTATGCTAGTTAGGTCAGGAATCTACAAAATCAGAGTGATCGACTTTGATCAGGTTTCCCTCAGCTCATTGAATAGACACAGCTGTGCTACTTTGAAAGATGTTGGAACCTCGAAAGTGAATTGCTTGAACGATCACCTGCGTGAAATCGCTCCATGGTGCGAAGTTGACGCCGTGAATGAGTTGTGGAATAAAGAAAATGCGGATCGTTTGATCTTTGGCGAAAATGGTCAGCAAAAACCAACTTTTGTGGTCGACTGCATCGACAACATTGATACGAAGGTCGATCTACTAGAATTTGTTTACCGTAACGAAATACCTGTGATATCGTCCATGGGTGCTGCTACTAAAAGTGACCCAACCAGAATCAATGTAGGAGACCTGACGACCACAGAGGAAGATCCTTTAGCTCGTTGTGTTAGAAGACGCCTAAAGCAGAGGGGGATTATCAAGGGCATAACTGTGGTTTTCAGTGCCGAAAAACCAGATCCACGCAAGGCATCTTTGCTTTCGCTACCTGAAGATGAATTCCAGAGGGGCAAAGTTGATGAGTTGAGCGCTATCAAAGACTTCCGTGTTCGCATACTTCCTGTTCTTGGAACGATGCCTGGCGTTTTCGGTCTCACCATCGCAACTTGGCTATTGACAAAGATATCAGGCTATCCTATGGAACCCATAGAAGGCAAGAATAGGATCAAAGTCTACGATGGTATCTATCAATCGCTTGCAGGTCAAATGACGCGTATCGGAATGCCAGATCAACGTGTCCCTGTCGCACTCAAGGACGTCGGGTACATTTGTGAAGAAGTTTTCCGTGGGAGATCACCCATAAGCGGTTATTCAACGAGACTGACGCTATCCAAGTGGGACCCGTCACTCCCTGTGTCCGCACAGAATGTTGTTGTCATGACTAAGGATGAGCAAAGGAACCATGAAGAGCGTGTTCTTAACGGTGGTGAAAAGATATCAGAAGTTTATTCAAAAGAGGTCTTGGATATGATCTACAAAAGACTTGACGAGGAGAAATACTACTCTCAGTTTAGATAAGAATAAGAATAAATTATAATTAAATCAATGTCACGTAATTCGGTCCATCGAGCACCTAATGCATACGTTTGATGTTTGATTAGATGCCCAAGTACCACTTCATTCTTTCGTAAACGAAAAAACTGCAGGCCACCATCGGTGTAACTTTGATGTAGCCTATGCTCAACCCCACAAAGAAGCCTCTCCAGCCGCGTTCCATGTAGATTACCCGAAACATTTCGGGAATTGTTTGAAAATTGTGGACAGCCGTGGGGGACACAGCACTTACTTGAAGCCGACGTCTGATAATCTCAAAAGGGTAAGAAGCAGTCTGAGCAGCCATACCTGCTAGACCACCAGCCACTAGTTCGGCCCATGTCATTAGGGGTCTATTATTTGCGTATTTCGATCGCAATTGTAATTCTTCGTCGGATATTTGAAGCACCGAGTAGGGTGCTACTAGTGGGCTTCTCAAAATATCGCCACATAAGTCATGAGCGAAAAAGGATACACCCGCGTATGGGATCATACCTAAGACCGTTGGTGTAAACCCACGATAAAAGTTACACCAATGAGCGAACCATTTCGGTACTATATGCTTTGATGTGAGTGTTTCCGATGCCGGCTCGGAATAAATGCGTTTTATTACTGGCAGCATTTTGATGCGTTTGTGATCTGTGAGATATGCTAGTCTGACTCTTATAAGATCCAGCGGGTATGTCATGAAAACGCTGCAAAGGCCAGCCAATGACCCACTGACCAATCGACGCGTAGGAGTCTCGTACTCGTTAGACGGTATCATGAGATGTCGAATCTGTTCGTATGCGATAAATTTGATGGCTGCGTAGGGAAAGATTCGAATCAACGTGGCAGAATGACCCTGGTAAAAGCCTCGAAGTCCGTCATATGTCTTAATGTGAAGGCCCGCTTGCAACAGTCCCAGCATTGACCCCGAATATTTCAAATAATGTGGATTCGAAGTTTGGAAAAGGATTTTAATCCTATCTAGCGGCGCGATCAAAGTTTTCGCACACGACCCGGCCACTCCGCCTGCCAAGCCGGACCGCCATATATAGTAGGCAGACCGTTTGTCGATTTTCGTAGCGTTCGGCTGTCCACGACCCTCGTCGTCGTTATTTTCATGTTTCATCGAGATTTGAAGCCTCTACTTTCCGTATCTGAGAATTTTCCAGCCTGCCAATGCAATGTGTGCCAGCCAATGTCAATGAAGTTGAGCTCCAAGACTAGCAAAAGGTTCTTTCCGAGGGTCTTCGTCTCAGTTTAAAGCTGGGCCAAGACAATTTCGAGGTAGCGTCATCATTTTTTTCCAGAGACGATGATGGGTTAGAACGCCTGACGAAGTAATTAAGTAAATTCACAGCGTCAAAAACTGAGCTAAGAAAGCCGTAAGACAATAATGGGAAAAAGCATCTTGACGAAAAGAACAAGCTTTCGAAATTGAGCTATAAAACAAATCTCGAGGCATTGAATCCAGACAATGTGCTGAAGTTTCGATAGGCAAGTTCGTATAACGTGACTCAATACAATCCGAATAATTACAGCGAAATTAGCCGAGAAAACAACGGTAAAAGATATGCAAAGGTTTCGATTGACAGTGCATAAGATGTGTTTTATTCTACTTGCTGATATCCTTGTTTTCTACTGTCTTGATACCGCCCCGAAATATAGAGCCTTATCTCTGCGGGTCAATCTTAGCCTACATACGTATTAGATATATATTCATTGGAAGATGATGCACCGAATGACGACTCGTGGTTTCTGGAAATCCTTATCACGTGATCCCGATGAAAAAGAATGGTGGCTTTCTCAAGCTCGTGATCTGAAGGCGTGACGTGCTGAGCGGTTATTTATTTTTTTGGCATTATTTTTTTGATAATTTTTAGGGATTTTATTTTTTTGGGAATTTATTTACATTTTTTCTACCGCCATAAATTTCAAACTTACTCTATTCCATCAATTGTTTGATTGACTAGTTTGGTAGTATAGACAGGAAGCCATTCAAAAAGCTATTTGAAACCATTTTACTGTGTTCCTGTAGCCGTGCACAGTGGCTCACATCGCTCTAGTCTTATTGGAACAATCATGCGGTGTCGCAATTTACCTCGATCGACAAATAAGTAAGGTTCATAAAACAGAAGCATATATGTGTATATGCACATTTGCAGTACGCGAGGCGCTGAACATCTACCTTGTTTAATTTGGATTCACCAGTTCAGCCCAGTTTCCATTTTCGCCCTTGTCATTCAAGATTATAAGAAAGGCGCATTGACTAGCGTCTTAGAATAGAAAATTAGACATCAATGCTGGTCTATTGCGGTAGCCGACTTGAGTCATCCATTTCGTGTGCGCATCATTCATCGGCTCTCCATTGCAGTGTTTTGTTCGATCTGATGGTGTAAAGTCAATTGATACACATTACAATTCCTCCGGAAAAACTTACATCTTCAAGTGACAGACAAAAATGGGATTCTCTGGAATATAAAAGCAAGCCAACGAGAACGCAACGGGTTGTCGACGCGACAGATTTGATTCGAGGTTCAGCTCAAAACACCCATTTTTGAACGAGCTGAAATTGGTCTCTGGCAACAGCTTAGACTTTAATACCGTTAACGTCTTTGAAATTAGTCGGTGGATCAAGAACGAGAGCGCAGAGTCTCTTGAAAATACATAAAAAATAAAGACAGAAATCAGAATGTCACAGAAAAAACAGATAGACCCTCTACATTCGCTTGCGGCTGGATCCTTAGCAGGTGCAGTGGAAGCTTCCATCACCTACCCATTTGAGTTCGCTAAAACTCGATTACAGCTTGTGGATCGTTCGTCAACGGCATCGAGAAATCCACTTAAACTCATTTTCAACACAGTCAAGACAAACGGCATCGGTGCCTTGTATGTTGGATGTCCGGCATTTATTGTTGGTAACACTGCAAAAGCAGGTGTCAGATTTTTGGGTTTTGATGCCATCAAAAACATGCTGAGAGACCCGATCACGGGAGAGCTCAGCGGTCCCAGAGGAATTGTAGCTGGACTGGGAGCAGGGCTACTGGAAAGTGTAGTGGCTGTGACACCTTTCGAAGCTATCAAGACCGCTTTAATAGATGACAAGCAAAGTGCACAACCAAAATACCACAGCAATGGCAAAGGCATGTTGCGCAACTACTCTAAATTAGTTGTTGACCAAGGGATCTCGGGCCTTTACCGCGGAATTTTGCCTGTTTCGATGAGACAGGCCGCCAACCAGGCCGTCAGACTGGGCTGCTACAACAAAATCAAGACCATGGTTCAGGACTACACTAATACTCCAAAGGATCAATCACTGTCATCTGGCCTCACCTTTGTGGTGGGTGCCTTCAGTGGTATTGTGACTGTCTACACCACCATGCCTATTGATACCGTTAAAACTAGAATGCAAAGTCTCGATTCTTCCAAATACACATCGACTGTGAATTGCTTCACCACCGTCTTCAGAGAAGAAGGGCTAAAAACTTTCTGGAAAGGTGCAACTCCTAGACTAGGGAGACTCATTCTCAGCGGTGGTATCGTTTTTACCATTTACGAGAAGGTTCTCGTCGTGCTGGGCGCGTAACTTGGCACAGTCCACTACTAAAAGGCTCAAACGCCATAGGGCAAGCATATTAGGGTCATTCAAGCGTTATGAAAGGTATCGCTAATTGTAAACCTTTTTTAATCTCAATTTTCCAGTTTTTATAGACCATATTTACCTTTTATTCCTAGTTGGTTACATTACACAGGTTCCTGTGTGAAGTACTGCTTTTCCTTTCTTTTGACTTTAACATAGTCGTATATGCTCTTTGTCATTATGAAAGCCCCACTCAAAAACAATACGATGGCAAGAAAGGGTACACCTCTCTTCTCCTCTTCGCCTCCGTGACTGAGGCTGGACTCAAACATATCTTTCGCCGCGCTATTCGTGTATAAATGCATGTCGTCGTATTCATTAGGATCTGACGGTTTCAATCTATCGAGATTCTTCGATTTACCCACCTTAGCAGTTATATCATTAGGAATCATTGAGTAGCCATAACCCAAGAATGTGAGACCCAAGCCAAATCTTGAGCCCTGTTTTGCTGCGTGGGACGTATGAAGGATGTATGTCAGTAAAAAGCCGACAAACTGAAAACTCACGCTGACTATGATGTTCCAAAGTAAGTTCACTGCATTGCCCACAGGTAGGCCCTCAAAACATATTTCGTTGCTGTACATGCCGAAGTTATCGTCATCAACCCCATAGTACGATGGTGCCATGTCTAAGGCAGCCTCATCATAATTGGGCGGTTTGTCGGATTCGCCCTGTTCTCCTCTGTTGGTATTATCCGGTTTCGCCGTCAGGTTACTAAATACCCCGTCTGCGTTGGCACCATATTGTAAAGACTCTGTCCTGTTATTTTTACTGAAGAGACTATCCAAAACATTGAACTTTCTTCCCACAAATTTCAGCCTGCTGGTGAGGCCCTGTTTTATTCTTTCGGTTGCACTTGCTGATTCCTGCGCCACATTAATTTCCTCGGTTGTTTCTGGCGAGTTGACGTCCGCAGACCTTCCCACTGCAGCTGTCATCAATTCGCCACTCGACATACTTTGTGTCTACTTTGAGGAAAGCTGTTGACTCTGTCGACAATATTCTTGTTTGCTCTGACTGAGTAGTTATGCTGAGGCAGCGTTTACAAGAGCTTAAATCCTCACACGTATAAATTAAGCTTCTCGGTATAAATAGCATTATATACGAACATGTAGTAGAAGAGAAGAAGACTCGAGTGGTCAATTACCTGGAACTTGGCTCCCGATAGGTGTCCACGGTTGACCGATTCTTACCAATCTTTCACTCGAATTCTTCAATATGCTCTCATGGAACTATCTTTGTGAAGCAGAGGGACTTTAATGCTCACGAGAAGATATTGTCCAGGGTTATTATCAACGACACGGCAGAAGGGATTCTGGTGCGAAGCAGCCACCGGTGTCGGTGGCAGTGATTCGTAATCAATCTTGGTTTCAACATCGTAAGAGTTCGTGGATGGACCCAAGTCCACGCCACCTGGAAGCGTTGTACTAGGTACCGGAATACGGAAGGTCTTAGGAATATCCGAGAGATCAGGAAGAGCGTTTTCGTTTTGGGCAACAGTGGAGCTTGGTCCCGCCCCGCGTCTACTGAACCGACCTTGTCTCCGCTTACGACGTGTGTCCCTGTCCTTGTCACGGTCCAACCGTTCCAGCTCTGCATGAGATACCTTTAGAAGACTAGGCGTGTAAACTTTAGAGTCAATGGAATTTCTGAAAACGTCGTCCAGCGTAATAAGCGGTAGAAGTCTACTTCGAATATCTTCGTCTTCAACCACAGAACCATCGAACTGGTATCCCGTCACCGCTAGGGACTTATGATATGCATGGACCTGCTCTCGAATCGAGTGGGCAATTGCCGTAGTGAACTCACCGGGCAGTTCGAGATCCTGACTAAGAGCCTCCGCGAATTCTTCGGGACTATTGTCCGGGTTGGAAATGTCCCACTCAAAACCATCTATCAGTTGGTTTTGACCTACAACTATGTCTAGTTGTATCCGGATCCGGAGATCGTCACCTCCAAGCAGGTCGCGATCATTGTCGACAAAAGGATCGGCCTGAAAATCATTAATTTGCTCCTTTATACTCTGAACAAGAGTCTCGAAAAACTGGTCATTGTGTGTGAACTTGTAATCCTGGAGCAGTTCCGCCACTAAATCCTCCACTTTGACCACACCTTCCTTTCTATTCCAAATAAAAACATCTCTGAGTGAGAAATTGTCGCGCTCTGCATCAAATTCCAGTCGTATCGGCACAAGTTCTTCTTGGGTTTCCGTCATGGCTTGCTGATACACATCTTTCATATCAAAAATCGTTTGCCTTCGTTTATCGGACCAGTTAACACCAGTTGAAACGTTTGTTGCCGTGTTGCTAAATCCGTTCCCATACCCAGAGTACCCGTCTCCCCATATGCTTTTGGAAACGATTCCTTGAGTCGTATTCGTGATTGACTTCATCCTAGCTGCTTTCAGCTCTTTGATATAGTTGAGATCCTGTAGAAGCCTCATCAAGTATTCCTTGTGACTAAATCCATACTTGCTGAAAGGCTCGTAACCATTTCGCTCTTTTATGAGCTGTTCCGAGTTTTCGCGATCTCTTCGCAGGACTTGTTCATAGAGAAGCAAATTTGAATCTGGCTCTTTTATATTGGTTTTCCCGGCTTTGACTAAGTCTGACCAATAAGTCAGTGACTTCAGAGCCTCCTCTGGGGGATCCTGATATATCGTTTGAAATTTGGGCAGAGGCGGAAGCTGTGGGACTTGTGCAGGTAGCGGTGTAGTTATTCGTGAGTTAGCCGACACAGCGGGTGAGTTTTGTGTTACAGGAGAGGCAGCTGTCTGCTGATTAGGAATTTGAGACGCGAGTTGTTGTTGAGCGGCTGTGATAGCCGCCACAGCAGCGGGATTGTTCTTGGCTAGCGCTTGCTGCTTGAGATTTGCAAGCACACGTTGCTGCACCTGTGGCGGTAGTTGTGCGATCTGAGGCGGCAAATTTAGCTGCTGCGGAGTTGGTGCTGGCGCCTGGCGAGACGCCTGGGATGCATTCAGTTGCTGTTGTTTGGCCTTCAGCAATTGAGCTCTTTGGGCAAGATTGAGCTGTTGAGCAGGAGCGGTGCCTACTGTGGGTTTTGTCGCATACTGTGGTGAGCCTTGTGGCAGCTGTTGTTGTTGTTGTTGTAGTTCCTGCTGCTGATGGGGCTGAATATGATGTTGCTGTTGCTGTTGCTGCTGCAGTTGGCGCTGTTGCATTTGATGGAGTTGCTGAAGTTGTTGTTGCTGCATTTGTTGTTGTTGAATGTGGTGCTGTTGCACGCGCTGCTGCTGCTGCTGCTGCTGCTGCTGCTGCTGCTGCTGCTGCTGCTGCTGTTGCTGTTGTTGTTGTTGTTGTTGTTGTTGCTGTTGTTGTTGTTGTTGTCGCAGCTGTTGTAGTTGCTGCTGCCTTCTCTGAGTTTCCTGATTCTTTTGGATCTCCCGCTCCTGTTGTTCTTGCTGTTGCTGTTGCTGCTGTTGCTGCTGCTGTCGCATTAGCGCCTGACGTTCCATCAACAACTGCTGATGTTTTTGTTGAATCATGCGCAATTGCACAGGCGTCAGGTTTTCCAGAATATGCTGGGGAACCTGTGAAAGGCTAAAGCTGGAAGTGCCAATGTTGGCAAACGGATTGGTCTGTAAGTTGTTCATGAGTCCCTTCTGCTTTACCAATGAGCGAGCGTTACTGTGAGCATTGAAAGAACAAGTTAATATCAAGCATTTTTACATTTCCGTTGTATCATTGTATACGAGCCAACGTCCATTCGCGGTTAACGCAGCTATTGGGTGAACACGTAACTTTTCCGCAAATATGAGAAGATTAGCCAGCTGTCAGTTGAATATTTCCTAATGATTTCCTTCCACAAGAATTTCCGTTAAAGCAGATTCAACCATGGGGATATCTTCAACCCCTTCAGCATATTTGAAATTTCCACGTGATCCATGTTATCGGAGCCATAATAACAGACCTTTTCATCCATTAGTTTTACCTCCATGACTGCCGAGTCAAGCGCGAGCGTTCGAACAACAATCTTCCCAGATGATCAGTGACTTCTTTAATCATACATATCAAGGGTGGGTAAACTCTGCTAAGTTCAAAATTTAAGGGCAAGCGATCATACAAACATTCTTTACTTATAAAATTTAGTTATTGAGCTGTCATCTTTATGTAACCAAGGCTCGAGACTCTACTTATGTCATTCAACTCCGGATTATCCTGCTGATGTTCACCATTAGTGCCATGATCTTCCGCCTGCCTAGTAGGGCAGACCACGAATTCACGCACGCGCCTTTTCTTTTACTGAAGCTTTTTTTTAGAGCTGGGAGGGGCGGGCTGGTTGGCCCAAGCTACGAGCCCGCTGAAAGGCGATCGCTTAGTGAGCCGCTTGCCACTACACGTCGTGGTATGCAGGTAATTAGCAGCAATTGTTCTATGTATACCGGAACAACGGTGCTAAATTGCTGAGATGCACCACTGATCGCAGATGTCCATGAGCCGTGAGATATTAGAATATCAAGCATGTACTTTATTGCTGGTCTAATATATGACTCTCGGCCATTAATTTCAAGCTAGCGCAAGTGGTTTAGTGGTAAAATCCAACGTTGCCATCGTTGGGCCCCCGGTTCGATTCCGGGCTTGCGCATTTATTTTTGGTAAATGATAAAAATCAACTATCCCGTGATTAACCCGTTGGTAGTACTATTACCTAATTATGAAGGCTTTATATCTCCCGTCTTGGTGTGATTGGCCGTCAAGCCAGTATAATTAGACTGATGAGTTTCATCGCGAATTTTTCCCGCATTCAAAGAGTGTATATCAATTAGTTCTTTTCATGTCTCTACTGTGATGGACAAGCCGCTTGGCCTTTGGTGCACTTCAATTCACTTACAAAATATCACAGGTCTCGGAGCACGTGACGAAGAAGAATTGAATGCACACTACTAAATGAGTTGTTCTTGTCATGAGCAGTCAAACCAAGAAGCAGTCTTAGGACCAGAAAGAGGCGTTCGCCAAGCGTATTAATATGTTCCTGGCTTTTTATATAACCAGTTCGAATCATGCGTTGGTGTTTCAGCTCTTGTTAAACCACGACTCGCCATCTTTCAAGGCCCTATGGACCAAGATGCAAACGGTGGCACCAGAGGATGCAAGCGGGCAATCCTGGTTCAAAGCTAATCTGGGGAAAGATCTACAGGTATACAAGATTAAAGCAAGATCAAGTGATCTATTGTTCTGGTGCTTGGTGACACGGCAGCCAAACCCATTAGAACCGCTAACCTTCTTGGAGATCTTCGAGTCTACTCTTCTGAACTACTTTGACAAGGAAAGACTGCCTATCAGCAAGATAGTAAATAACCAGGACCGCATTGCACTACTGTTGAACTCGATGGTGGACGCCAATGAACCCGCTATCCTCGACTTGAACAAACTGAAAGAAATTGTTCCTAGCCGAGAAGATCTGTCCAAAGTGCTCAGTTCCACGGCCTCCACTCTGAGCAATCGAATCCAGACCCGTGATTCTCTGCAAGTAAGAACCCCTGGTTTGCAATCGGACAGCGGGACGACGCCGAGATCAAGCGATCATCAAGTTGTCTCATGGAGAACCCCGGGCGTCAAGCACTCTAACAATGAGCTTTACGTCGATATGATAGAAAAGATCCATGTGATACTACAAAAAAATACCAAGGGAAACAGATTTAACGTTGTACGGGCCGTACTAGAAGGATCCGTGGAAATGCGCTCTCGACTAACAGGAGACCCTCTGATAGCGCTAAACTTGGATCTAGCGGGGCATGATCTGGGCATTCCTGCACTCCACGAATGCTGCGAAGCTCACCGACATACGCAGAAGCTCAACGAACTGCATTTTATTCCCCCCGATGGAAAGTTCAGACTTATGCAGTATAGCATAGACCTCGAGACCATTGCCAACCGTAGCAAGGTGTTATCCAATATTGGCCTGGTCTCCGTTCATTATGACACAGGACTAGGGACTATGGGTGACGAATTCGAAATTCGCGTCAACATAGCAAGTTCACAGCATACAAAGCACGTCGAGAACCTCATAATTGACGTCAGTTTCAGTGCTCCTTCCGTACTTGCGGCACAAACATCAGCCTCTGCGTGCAAACTCAAGGTCCTTCGGAATACTCACGGCCACTTCGAAAACTCTATTGACAACCTCTCTGGTCACTGGATCTTCGACAAAGAAACTCACACGGGTACTTTGCCCATTCTTCGTGGGTGTTTGGAGCATGCCACGCCTATTCAAATGAAATCATTGATGCTAACTGTAACTTTTTCAAATAAAGGCGAATTGCCTAGCGGTCTCAGAGTCCAGTCCGTAAACATCCTCTCGGGTATGCCACGCAATATCACACCTTTCAAAGGAGTTAAATATCAAGCCAAGACCGGTGATTATCAGCTGCGCTAGACGTACATAGCTCATGATCTTGAACTGTGTTCTCAAATCACCTTATCATTAAGTGTCGTTGGCTCAATCCCGTGTCATTTCTCCCTTATTTTAAGTCATCGAACATGAATATTGGGGGACTCCGAAAGCTCACGCGGTAAGGACCGATAATCATGACCCAGACCGTTGATGTGGGGAAATCGGGGCGAGATGATCGGTGGCACAAAAATGATCGAGAAACTATATAAAGAGACCAAAATTCAAGAATCAAAGTATACCTGTCGAAAGTGGCTAACATCCTTACAAGTGAGAAAGGTAAAAAATAAGCTGAACAAAGGTTACAAACTGTATCGTTAGATAATTCTGTGCAATCGGTACGTGGATCCAATAAGCAATGACCGAAACTCTCGGCTTCAAAGATAAGGTGGTGATCATTACCGGAGCTGGTGGGGGCCTAGGCAGGGTATACGCTTTGGAATTTGCTAAAAGAGGAGCGAATGTTGTTGTCAACGATTTAGGCGGTTCTTTAGGTGGAGAGGGACACAACTCGCGAGCAGCTGACGTTGTCGTCAAAGAAATCCAAGACAAATTTAAGGTTCGAGCTGCGGCAAATTACGATTCGGTGACGGACAATGCAGCAGGAATTGTGAAAACGGCAATTGATCATTTCGGGCGCGTGGATGTCATCATCAATAACGCGGGAATTTTGCGGGACTCTAGTTTCGCTAAAATGAAGGACTCGGCATTCGACGCCGTAATCGACGTTCATCTCAACGGCGCTTACAAGCTTACGAAAGCTGCTTGGCCTATTTTCAGAAAGCAGAATTTTGGCAGGGTCGTCAATACTTGCTCTCCGGCTGGGCTTTACGGCAATTTTGGGCAGGCCAATTATTCAGCGGCCAAATTAGGTCTTGTTGGTTTCTCTGAAACTTTGGCTAAAGAGGGGTACAAGAACAACATTTATGTCAACTGTATTGTTCCACTAGCTCGTTCTCGCATGACGGAACGAATCATTCCCCCTCACATCCTCAAAAACCTGGCCCCAGAAAATATAGCACCCATGGTTCTCTACTTGAGCCACGAGTCTACAAAAGTGACAAATTCGATTTTTGAGCTTGCAGCAGGTTACTATAGTCAAATTCGGTGGGAACGGTCTTCTGGTCAGATTTTCAACCCTGATCCCAAAACTTTTACCAGTGAAGCTATTCTTAACCAGTGGAAATCCGTTGTTGACTACCATGATAAGCCGTTCAACAAAGTTGGTCACCCTGTACAGCTGAGTGACTACAATGCATTGATCAACAAGGCAAGACAGCTGCCCGCCAACGATCAGGGCACGACATCTATCGATTCACTCAAGGGCAAAGTAGTGATCGTCACAGGCGCTGGTGCTGGGTTGGGCAAATCCCATGCCTTATATTTCGCAAAATATGGCGCCAGGGTTGTCGTGAACGACATACGTGATCCACATACTGCAGTTGCAGAAATTAAGGAGAAATATGGCAAGGATTCAGCCGTGGCTGACACACATGATGTCGTTTCTAATGCGGAAGAGATTGTCCGGACCGCGTTGGATCATTTCGGAAGAGTTGACGTGCTCGTTAATAACGCTGGCGTGTTAAGAGACAGGTCTTTTGTGAAGATGTCCGACGAGGAATGGCTTCTCGTTCTCAAAGTACATCTCTATTCCACTTTTGGACTATGCAAAGCTGTCTGGCCAGTTTTTCTCAAACAAAAGGGAGGCTTCATCATCAATACAACATCGACGTCTGGCATTTATGGAAATTTTGGACAGGCAAATTATGCGGCTGCGAAAGCTGCTGTGCTGGGACTTTCTAAGACTCTAGCCTTAGAAGGGTCTAAGTCTAATATATTGGTAAATGTGGTTGCTCCACATGCTGAAACCGCAATGACCAAAACGATCTTTTCCGATAAGGAACTGGGGAACCATTTTGATCCCAGTCAAGTGTCACCGTTCTTCGTTTTACTGGCTTCGCAAGAACTTTCCAAGAAGGTAGGAAAACCTGTCACTGGTCAGTTGTTTGAGGTTGGTGGCGGCTGGTGCGGCCAAACCAGGTGGGAAAGAAGTAAGGGAATAGTCAGCCCTAAACCATCACCAGAGTTTCTGCGGGACAATTGGAACAAGCTTGTCAATTTCACAAATAGCACGCACCCGTCGTCTACTCAAGAATCATCAATGTCAATACTACAGAATGTTACTGAAGCACTGGAATCCGCAGCCTCCAAGTTACTATTCAAATACACCGAGAGGGATTCTATCTTGTATAACTTGGGATTGGGGTGCACGAGTCAGGAATTAAGGTATTGTTATGAGAATGACCCCAATTTTCAAGTTTTGCCCACTTTTGGAGTGATACCCTTTATGACCAGCGGTAATTCCATCAAGATGAATACTCTTGTTGACAACTTCAATTATGCCTTCCTTTTACACGGGGAACAGTATTTCAAGTTGAACCAATTTCCTCTGCCAACCAAAGGTTCTTTGAAAACAGTAGGAAGGCACCTTCAAGTAATCGACAAGGGCGGAAAGGCAGCTGTGATTGTTGGAGGATACCAGACAATTGATACGGAAACAAACAAACCAATTGTATACAATGAAGCAACATTTTTCATCCGTGGCGCAAAAGTCCCCAAATCGAAACAAGTCAACGAGACTAGAAGCAAATTCGCTATTCAACAGTTCAAAGTGGGTGACGGAAAACCCGATTTTGAAGCTGAGATTACTACGGATAAGAATCAAGCAGCCATTTATCGTTTGTCTGGAGACTTGAATCCTCTGCACATCGATCCAAATGTTTCCAAGATGGCAAAGTTCCCTAGACCGATCCTACACGGATTGTGCACGCTAGGAGTGACAGGGAAAGCTTTGTTTGAAAAGTTCGGCCAGTTCGATGAATTTAAGGTACGTTTCACCAACGTTGTATACCCAGGGGATCGGTTGAAAGTAAAAGCTTGGAAAAAGCCTAATGGCGTCATAGTATTCCAGACGGTTGACGTGGATCAAAACTACGTCGTCCTTGATAATGCTGCCCTCAAACTTGTTGGTGGAAAAGCCAACTTTTGATGAAATACCTGCGTGACTTCATCAGATCTTAATGCAGGCTCAGACGACAATTGCTCGCTCATTAACTCAAATAAGCCGTTGAAATGAAGGCCAGGATAGTTCAAAGGTTTTTTCATTCAATTGGTACGTAAAATGTGCAAATGAATAATAAATATCTAACGTATGTCCATTTTTGTTGAATTTCTAGAATATTGTTTAAATGAGACCTCTATTGTCATGAGTGAAGTGTAGATGAAGGACTGAAGTGGCCCAATTTAGATTTCGTTAATTCCCTTACTGTGGGCTGTCCTCAGGATCGACAGTTTTAACCCAGTGTGTACCGAAGACAGGGACCTTTTTAAAGAAAGTGTCTTGAAACAAAGGCCATCCTTCAGTGAAAACAAAAAGACCTGCCCAGGAAGCTCCACTCCAGAACAACAAATTTGGAGTGTAGGCAATGATGTTGGAAAGGTTCAACTTACCAAAGTGTGGAGCTGTTTTAGCGGCTAGTTTCGAGACGTACTGATGAGATTGTTAGTAAAGGTGCATACAACGATCCGAACCTACGCCCAATCTTGTGTGCTCGTCTCTAATAAAGTCAGTTGGCATTCAAACATACTGAGACCATTACGTGTGGCGGATTGGTTTGGTGGGGTTTCTGTACTAGTGGTCTAGCACCTGTCCTGTCCTTATGCTTGACAAAAATTTCGATTATATTATTTGGATCTTGACCCGTGTATCACTTAAAACGAGAAATTATATACCCTCATTGGTCCATGGTCAGCTGACGGTATATTTATCGCTCATTCAAGTGCTGTAAGCGCTTGAGCGAATGCAGTCGATGATGCCTTCTCTTTCGACGATTGTCTGCAAACAAGCCTCATTACCTGTTAAGATTATTACCTGTGCGCTTCTTGCCTTAACCAGAATTCAGAAACAGTCGCTAAATTTATGCATTCCCTTTGAAAATCACTGTTCCACCAGTTTAGTATCGAAGGCTGCTCAAGGTGAAATAAACAGCTTCTGTGTAATCTGAAAAAGAGCTCGCTGGCCTTCGAATACTTGGTGAATGTTGCCATGGGAAATGTTCAATCACGGTAGCACAACAATCCATAGCTTCAATATCTCCGTAACATTTTCTTTCAAATCGTGACATTTAATTTCGAGACGATTGTTGCCCTCAACCAGACGAACTTCGTACCGTGATGCTGCAGTTTGACCTTCAGTCGAAACGCTTGGTGACGCATTCACTTCCTCCCTGTTGACTACCAAACTGGACTCGCAACGGGGACCGGGCTCTATGTGAGTCATGATCGTCACAGCTGTTTGAGGCGGCGGTAAAGTCAAAGAGAACATATTCTCCTTATTTGTCAAGTTCTCTCCCTTTATAACATACTCTACCCAACACTGACTTAGAGAAGGTTGTTGCGTAACATGTGTGGGCTTGGACTCTTGCCTGTAATATGAGCTGGATGATGAAACAACTACCTCTCGAATCAAAGAGAAAGGTATTGGTTCTTCGTTCTTCTTGGTTATATCGCTCCCAAGCGACTTGAAAATATTAAACTTATTCACATCGGGGAGTTCTTCCGTAGGTTCTTGAACAATTCTTTTCGCAGACAGCTCACCTGGCTTCATCTTATTGGGGCCAAGTAGGTAGTCTTCGGGAAACAAAGTCCGGTTATATCCATTTCCTAAACCCTCGTAATGATTGAAATCGTAATCCTCCAAATCAGGTGCTTCATTCTCTCCTTCGACGTTTTCTTCGCTGCCCCCACTAGCCAGATACTGTTCGTACTCAATTTTGTCATATTCAAGCTTTACCTCTCCACGCTCGCTCGCATCCTTCAGAGAGACGAAAAACGACTTTTGCATCAAATTTCTGAAAAATCGGAGCAGCTTCTCGGCATCTTGGTACATCAAGGTTTCCGAATCATTGTAAACTAAAGCGTTTTCGAAAACCAGAACCATGTCGATGTAAAAGTCGTAGATCTTCGTGTAGTAGTCATTTTCCAAATTGCTTTTTACAAGACTCAAAGCAATGGGCCGGTGAATCACCTCATAGTATTCTGGAAGATCCTCTTCCAATATAACATCCACAAATGGCTCGCAAATATGCATGGTGTCATCCAGACCTTCAACCGGTTTATCGACTAGTGTCGCTATCGACAAATCCGTCGCGTTCAGAACTTGATTGAAAGCGTCCAAAAGATGGTTTTTCACCTCCGCGTTGATCAAGTAGTTCCGCGTTACGTTTTTGGCCTTCAAAACTTCGTATTTCACATAATTTACGACCTGCATGGAGTTTTTGGCGATCAAGCTCTCGGAATCGTTGTAAGAGTTACAATTTTTTTGAATTAGCTCAATATCCAGCAAAAACGTCCTGTGACCATTGAGGAACTCGTAATCTCTTGATTTAATCTCGTTGATGGATATTGGCTGATCGATCTTATAGAAATAACCAGGATGAAACTTACGACTCGGAAGTTTGATGAAATCTTTAAACATTTCTTTGTATGTTTCGACGAGGTGATCTAGAGTGAATGAAATAAACAGATTGAACTTGGGAATAAACCAGTCATCTGCTGCAAACAGCTCGCTTTCTGGATCTAGCGGAGCATGGTAGTCCACTTGAGGGAGCTGCTCTTCAAGTCTTGGTTGTTTTCCAGAAGTGTACTTTCTTTGCGGCTCAACGACTTCTTCTTCCACAACCTCACTTTCCGGGAGAGTCTTTCTCTTCTTTGGCACCATGATTCTATGCGCTTGAAGATGACGTTCACTAAACTTCAGAGATTCGTGGCGCCGTTGTTGACGCAGGCGAGTTACCTACCAGAGGTTTATGTCATTTTACATATATTACATCTTTAAATACGTATATCGTGAGCAAATTAATGAGTTCACGACTCCACCTAGAGTCCACTCCCGTTTTTAGTGATTTTCGGAGTCGAGTCCGACGTATGACGTGATTTCGATATGATTCCGGCTGTGAGTCCGGAAATTTATTGGTTGAATCTGATCTTTGTTCACATTGATCAACTTTAAAACGAGAAAAAAGTCACAACCATCGCACTTAACCAACCCATTTGAATGATGTCGGTAACCTGGAAGCTATGCATAATTTACGGCTTAAGCGCAGAAAGAATTACAAGGATCTAAACAATGGCTCTTCGAAAATACAACAACTTAAGAGTACGGCTCCTCTCGATGATTCTAGTAACGCTAGTACGCTTGTAGGCGACAGTTACGAGGTCCCGGATTTTCTTCGTTCCCCGGAAGTTGAAGGTCAAGAGCAGCATTCAATTCATGAGATCGACGGAAGCTCTGAGGATGAAGAATTTATCAATGGCGAGGTAGCAAACAACAATTTTGATGTTGGAGCCTGTACTCGTAGTACCGATGGAAACCAAAAAGATGAATGCATTGAGGAACTCGACAATTTGGCTTCCCTGCGCTCCGAAAGCGCTTCGATGAAAGTGCAGCAGACTGTCAACACAGTTGGAACAGCGACCCCTCGGCTAATGAGCCAAAGAGTGGACATACCTTCCTCCGAAAAACTCTCGTCCATTGTGCGACAGGAAATATCCGGCTCTCACATTGGGCAAGCACGCCCAGTTGATATAAGCCAAGTGGCCTCATTTCCGATTAAAGAGCTTACCTTTCACGATCGAACGAGAAAAAGTGCCCATGACACGAACATTCAACCTGAACAGTTCCATCACCATAGTGGCTCGAGTGACTCAGATGAGCTAGTGAACTCAGCATCTGGAAGTCCAGATCACAAAGTCTCACTTAATTTGAATGGTGAACGACCATGCATAGATGACTACGCTGTGATAAATTCAACGACTTCAAAACCTCATCGATTTACGAAAAGGTTTCTGGAGTTTCTTTCGTTGAACGATTTTAACCTACAACTGTTGAACATATTCATCGATGGTTTTATTCCCTTGAGCTTTGTCGAAGCTCGTTCTTTTCAGTCTTTTATTCACTCATTTGGAACCCGACAAAAGAAAAGAATTTCCTCAAGAGGCGGCTTAGTTAGCCTTTTGCGTCGTTTTGAGATAGAGTTCAACCTGCAGCTGAAGCGCAACCTGCAGAGCACCTCTAATCTCAATCTTCTAATAGACATGTGGACTTCCATTAGCCAAAAAAGCTACATGGCTATCATGGTGTCCTTCTGTCCTAACGTGAACCAAAAACGCGAAATTCTTGAGGAAGACGTCACCACACCGGGAAGACCTAGCGCCCATATCCTAGGCTTCTTAGACCTAGGCTTCTTAGACCTGGATGGTGAGAAGCACACTACTCAGAACATCAAAGCATCTCTTCTAGCATGTCTTAGAAGCTATTCCATATCCACCAAAATAGGCAGCATCACCCTGAGTAATGGGACAAGCAACATTTCAATACTTGAGGGTTTGGAAGAAGATCTGCAACAGCAGCGCGAAGTTCCTGCATATGGAGGCATCGTCAAGGTCAGATGTATGAACCAAGTTCTGAACCTACTCTTACAAGATTTAATGAGACTCTTCGAACGGCAGCATGCTGATCTATTTTCAAGGATTGATAGACTCACACATATTTTGAAGACGAACGTTTACATTAGAGGGAGAATTAGCTCGTACATTGCCCTCATCATTCCTCAACACAACAGCACAAGTTTTCTTTCGCGCCATCGCCAATTGGATGCCTTTTTGAAGGTTTCAAAAGGTGTGAAGAACTTTTTCTTCCAAAACCGATACGATCACGATTGCCACCTATTGCCAGAAGACTTGTCAATATTCTGCTACGAGCAGAAGGATGTGGAATTGATTTTATTTTTCGTGCGCCTCACGAATATTTTTAAAGATTTAACGATGATGCTACAGGACGACGAAGCAAATTCGCTTTCCAATGGTATCGATTACTACATGCTCATCGACTCATACTTTGAATCCTGTGAGAAACTGAGAAAGGGCTCCGCTGATAGCGAATGCCTGGAAGATGTTGGACTGAAGCAATCTCACTTATCTCTTTCCAAAGATATAAAAGAACAGGCTCTCTCTGCCGTTCTTAGCGCGCGCCCCTTGTTCGACAAGTACAAGGCTATTGCATATGAAGAACCAGGTTATTGGGTGGCACATATCCTTCAACCTAATGTCAAGACAATTGCGTTGGACAGCAAATTTGACGAGGTGGATCAAGATCGATACCGGAGAATGGCTGGTAGACACGTCGATTGGTATATCTCTGCCGTTCGTCATGGTGCTTCGGTGGAAACCTCCGTGAACGCCAAACACATCAAGAGTAAGAAGTATAAATTGCAGAAACATCTGGAAAACGTGCGCCTCCAGCAGTTGGCTGAGTATAGTATTTCAGTCAAAGATGAATGGGAGAATTATCTGCGGGAACCTATCGAACCTAGCATTGGCTTTTTGGAGTACTGGCTCAAGAACCAGAGCCGGTTCCCGGCGCTTTGTTCCTTGGCACTTTCTTTTTACTACACCAAGCTTTCAACCGCTGATGTCGAAAGATGCTTTTCTGTAAGCGAAAGGGTTTTAGATAACAGATTCTCGCTGGCTAGTGCGAACCTAAGACGCACTATGATACTCAGGAACCGCATTAAGTGCTTTAACCCCAACACCAAGCTGAGTGTGGTTAAAGACATACCGCTGGAAGACTGGATACACGAAGACGAGGAATCAGAACTTCGTGGTGCTCGTGCCGAAGCCGCTATTGGGGGAATGGAGCCTCAGTGTGAAAATATTGTGTCACAATTCTTGAGCGATTCGAGTGATAGTGATTGATGAATTGAGTATTTTGAAGTCATCGAGAAAGCTTAAATATAAAGAAAGTGCATGGTTGTCCGCGCCTGGTATGTAGATCTTTTATTCGTATCATAGCCCTTGGTGGATCTAAGAAATATGCACGCTAGGGCAAGTAATTATTAGTCACATGTTAATATCGTATAAAGTTACCTAGGTCGCGAAATTGGCGACTTTTTGTCGTAAAAAGGTACTGAAGTCCAAACTACTCGGACTCATGACCAAAAAGCCGTACTCGCAAGAGTCGTGAACAGCTTTGCCCCACACTACACTCGGATTCGTGAATAATGCTGGCCATTGGCTCGATAACGCTGTAGAGTCGAAACTAGCTTAGATCACAATATGAGTTCAAGTGGATTTTGGTAGCCCTCAGGTCGTCTACAAAGTGACGATAAGTTCTTTTGTGTTATGTAGCTCCAACTGTTTTTCCAGGTTTGAGAAAAATGCTGTGTAAACAGATTTTAACTCGTCACGCTGCTCGCCCGTCAAGCCTCCAGGACCTGAATTCTTCAAAAGTCCTTTGTCATTGCTCGTTACTTGACCCTCAGAAGTTTTGTCACCGCTGGCCGCATCGCCCAGGTCATGGCTTTGTACAACGATGCCACTGTTGCTCATCATAGATATATCTATCAGCTTGTCGTTTGTGCTATTGACTATTTCAGCGAGCTCTTGTTCCCGAGCCAGTAACTTCTGCTCTTCCTCCTCGAGTTTCCTCTGCATGATATCACTGTCATCTTGGCCGAACGAACCATAGCCCTTTTGGGCGTCCTGAAGAAGTGGTTCTCCATCTGAGCTTCCACTTCCGAAGCAGCAACTCAGAACAGCACCCATCAAGCAATCAAATAGACCAAAGGGACTCTAATAAGATTGACGAGATCCTTTCGTCTTACTTTGATCCTTTGAACACTTTCGCACGTATGTATTCTTGGAGACCTTCGGATGGCTCCTCTGTGCTGCAGATATGCTACCGAAAGACATTATCAACAACCGGTCACGTTATAAATCACTTTTAATGAGACTGGCGCGACTTAAGCAAGTTTGTTCTAAAGAGAGAGCTGGCCAACCAAAAGAATGAACAGTGCAGCGAAAGGGCGCACCAACCCTCAGCGCTCTAAAATCAAAACGGCTGTTTTTTGCTCTCCGGAATACCAATCCTTTCTCAAATTTTTAAGAAAAAGTGTAAAATGCATTCTTTTCTTCGGCTAGATTATAATCATGGCATCTTAATTTCTGCTTCGTAGCCCTCTTATTTGAAATGATCTCTCTTCAATTGAACGGCGAACCTACAGCGGTGTTCATTTGTCCATTCTCCTTTCGCCCCAAAACTCATACATGCTGCAAAACCATCTTTAAGTTGGAAGATCCATGAGATCTTGAATTGGCTAAAGCTTACAGTGTTGCGACTCTTCTGTGTCTCGGCATCTACTCCAAATACATTTGGACAAGTCCTTTAGGGTTGAAAGATGTCAGCTTAGGCATAAAACTACAGCCGGCACCCCCGCCATAAATTGAGATTAAAGAAGGAAGAAGCCTCAAGAAACATGCATGACACTGTGTAGATATCTTTGGTATTACTTCGCTCATTTGATAAATAGTTTTGATCCTGGAGGGCATCCATCTGTCGACTTGGCGCCAGCATCTCCATGTCATTTCTCGTAATACGTGATTTTCATCAATCGCTGTTAATAAATTTTGAAAGCCGTAATATATATATCAAACTAGTGGAGTCCACCTAGGTCGACATTGGTCAGTCCGACTTTTAACACATCAAGATGCTTCGCACGTCAAATTTTGTGACTGCCAACAGGTCACTACATGTGTCGGCCAGAAGGTCTGACTTCATGTCGTGGTTCAAACGTAAACAAGACAGTGAATCGAAGAAGACGGTCCGAGACACTAAGGAAGTCATCGCAGATATTGAATCTGGCGAAAGTAAGACAAAATCCTCCAACAGCAAACTAAAGCTTTCTGAGGACTCCTTTATCGGGGAGGAGGCTAACGCAGTCCACAAAGCAAAACTTACGGCTCTTGTTGCCCAGGTACCTTTCAATAACTGGCTTTCGTCCAAAAAAGTGACAACTGCTGAAGCGCTCGATCAAGCAATATTGCAAGCGTTGAATGGAAACAAAAGTGGTGCTGTTACATCTGTTACTGATGACTCTCTCGCTGTGCCTTTTTCGGACCTGATAACTAAATTTCACTTCACAAAAGCTTTGCAAGCGTCGACCGGGGTTTTAGTACCTGATTACCAGTTGACACGTTTGAAAACGCCTTTGGAGTTTCGCAGCTTTTATCTGAAGGAAGTTGTGAGTGGCAAGCTGGCTAAATATAAAGATGCTGAACCCAATGCCATTGACCTTGATAACTCGTCACACGCTGCAGATACAGTACATGTGGTGAAGCCAGTAGCACCCAAAGATCAAAGAAAGAAGCTGTCAAACATTTTGTCTGAAGTGGAGGCTTTGGAACGTCAAAGTGCCAAAGAAGCCTTAGAAAGTGCTAGGCAGGTTGTCTGAGGACCTTCTTGGCTTCAGCATTACGTATAGATCATACCTTGTAAATATGAGGCCGAATGCATTATCAGGGCCTTGCGGAAATAATGGATTAATGGATCACGGCTTTTCAATTGAACAGGAACTACAGATCTTGCGGCAAATGAAAACAGGTCGAATATTTGAGTACATAGGCGTTTTAAACGCTTCGTGTGATCTCACTATCAAATGCATTGCATTTCAGCCGCCCTGGACTCACTTGTGTAGTGAAAAATCTTTTACTTCACCTTTCATGAAAACAATGATCGTCGCATAGCTATCACCTTGGAAGCCATTAAGTATGAATTCCAAAGAGCCTCGCTCATCTTTGAGGACAGTATCTACACACAAGCGGAATCTGTGTTAAAAGTTGTGCATCTTTTCACCAGCACTGATGAACAAATTAACCTTAAACGCGATGTTGTCGTTTCGTCTTTTGATTATCTTATAATTATCTGTAATCACCAAAGGAACATGCATTTGAATTTAAACTCTCAAAGCTCACTAATGAAATAAAAACATAAAATGATGGACCTTTGCCGGGAACTTTTCATCAATACTAGCCAAGGGCATGGCAACTCGGGTCGTAAGCTGACTATACTGCCGAATGGTGTTTTGCCGAAAAATAGCCCACCTTTCAGCAAAATTGACGATGAGAATGGCCTCGAAATCTTCTGCTCTAAGTATACCTACTTGCAAATATTTGTTGAAGCTCGAAACCACTTACAAAGTTGTGGTGCGAACAGTACGTAATTATACTATTCTGGGTTCCAAAGCCTTGACTAACAAAGAACAGCTCTAAGTAATGACGAGGAGACATACTTAGCGACCTTGGGTCTTTTGTTGATTACCCCAGAGGACCGTACAGTTTTGAATCTGCACGAAGAGCTACTGTTAAGGAGACTAAAGACGCAACTGGGCGACCGATGGGCTGTCACCGAGGAATCTAAGTTGCTTTTCGAATGCGAACTATCTGCGATTATGCTCCTACTGACATCCTCTAGTAATCGAGTCAACAAATCATCCTCATTATGGCTTCTCTTTAAAAAGCTGTACACGCTGAAAAGAGAAGTTTTCGTGAATTCAAAAATAAACTGTTGCCAACTTTTTATGTCTTCTGCTGAACGACATATTTCAAATTTCTACTGTTGGAACACCCTTCGATGGGTATATGACCTGGAAGGGCCAGCCGCACAGACAGAGCTTTTCGAGGCGGTGTGGAATTTTAGTAAAAGACATCCCAAAGACAGTTCTGCATGGTGGGCTCTCGGACACATTTTATTGAGGCTGCCTGGACCAGCGTCCGATTCTATTCAAAGTTACAATGCTTTGAGGGCAAGATTTCACTTGACCAATCGTTTCACGCAGGCACTGAACTCCGAGCGTCATTTCGGAAAGGAACCTGGTGCCAATGTGGCACTTTACTTTTCCAAAATCATGGCTTACATTGAAGTTGGGGAGGTCCGGGACTGGCCACCATTTGGATGCCTTGTAAGGTTATCTCAACACATGTCGAGTGAAGAGCACTACCATTCGCTGCGAACGTGGCGCAATGAGATTGATGCATTTGAGGAAAATTACTTTGAAATAAACCAGAAGTCAGTCGCTTCGGCCATCTATAAAAATAATCGAGGCTTGCTGATCCAGAGATCAGTCGAATCCTTACTCCTTCGCAAGACTTCATTGAGTAAGATTGATATCGTGTCGTTGCGGAACACTAAAAAAGTGGACTCAAAAAACAAAAAAAACTAAATCAAGTCCAAGCATTCACATACAAAGTTTTCACCGATCAATCTGCCGTCCCAGCTTGGTTTTGAATCTGGTGTTTCTCGTGCCCTGATACTCCGAACTTTTCCGTGAACCGCTGACCTGGCAAAACAGGAGCTATTTCCAAAATGGCTCTAATCTGATCTTCATGAGATCCGTCCGAAGGTATTTTTTTATAGATGTAATATTCCAAATCATCACCGGGGTCGGCAGGTCTGAAAAGCTTGGGGTGAAACTGTGTGCCTTCCTCGGACCTTTTCTTCGCCAACTGACGTTGCTCGTCTTCGATGGCAAACTTCTCGTCCGTAGCTGTAGTGTGATCCTGTTTTGCTAATGCGGCTGTCACTTTCCTCCAAAGTTTTCTAGACTCGAAGTCGCCTTGTTCCTCTATAGGCCGCACCTGTGGTTTTAATGGCTGTGCTTTAGTGGCGTCGAACAATATGGTCTTCGCTGTTCTCTTTTTCAAATCCTTAATGTACATGACGTCGTTCCACTTGCCTGAGATCTCATAGTATTCACTTCCTGCGCGATCTTTTACAACACCTTCAATAGCATCGTAGGTCCCAGAAATGAAACCTTTCGTTTTGAACTCAATATCCACTTTGTACTTCTCAGACTTGATGACCATATGATCACCAAGTTCTATCCTCATTTTCCCGAAAAGAATGCCTCTAGCATACATGTTTGGTTGACTTAATGTGTACTTTTCGGGTTTACCATCAGGACCTTTTATGTCTAGAAATTGAAGCACTGTGAGGCCCTCCATCATTGCTGCAGTAGAATTTCCCAAAAATTTGGATTTTGGTATAGTCGTACCATCAACTCTTATGTTTGACTCAGGGATCATATAGAAGTACGAGGATTTAGGTGGATGGTGGCTGGTTTGTTCAGAAAAATAGAAAGCTTGCTGCTTATTGGGAAGGTCCCAATAACAGGTAAAGTATTCACCAAGAACAGGGTTCAAGGGTTTCTTAACAGCTTTCGGGGCTATATGCCAGCCGGAAAGATACCACTTGACCACCTTGACAAATCTTTCCAGTTCGTCTTTTTCCTCATGAGCACTTAAAAGCATATCAGGAAACTGAAGTTGATTTGTTATTCTCTCGAGCATAGACTTCTTTTCCAAGATAAAAGTCGGCAAAGTAATTCTCGAAAGATCGCAGCCAGGCTTGAGCTGTGAAATTATCCCTAGCAAGATACTTTGTCCCGATTCGTCATTTTCGTCGATATCGTCAGTGTCTACCACAGGTTTGCCTGAAGTGCTTGTTGTGGCAGACGCATTAGGTGCCGAACTGCCCGCCGTTTTACCCTTTAATCCGCTCAAAGGCATGTCAATTGTAGTATCTGTTTGTCTTTCTTTCAAGCCCAAATCTCCTATGTATCGATGGTATAAGACATTTGTTAATTATAATTTGGACCCTCAATTTTTTTTTGAATGTCAAGGCCCGATCCGATTATCTGAAAATGTTAAGGATTGCGCATGAATTTGTAAAAGTAAACAAGAGGATTTAGCGCATAGTGATTCATGGACGTGAATTGTTCAATTTGAAATATACAGCTAACTAGAATTTTGGTATGGGGCCGAAACGCTGAGCTAGCCCGTGTTTTATATGAATGCAAATTCGCCTGTAGACAAATATAGGAAAAAGGTAGCGTTGACTTCAGCTGGCACCCGATGTAGTGGCAGTGAGCGCGGAAGCCTGGTTTACCTGAGAGCTTGGTGCCTGAGAGGTGTCTTGATCTTTCAGACGATTTTCGGTGTGGGGTTCATTAGGCGTGGCGTTAGCTTCATCTGCTTTCTGAGAGCTGGACTTTGGCCGCTTGAGTTTCTTACCTTCTCTATCCTGCTTTTTCCTTTTACTATGCTTCACCGGCCTCTCTTCGTCTTTGTCGTAAACGTTATTGGGCAAGTCATGTAATTTGACATACTTTATCATCAGCGAGAAAATGTCTGTGTCGTCAAACTCACTAAATGAGCGACATAAATTGAAGAAGTCAGAGCATGGAACGTGTATGTCAACTTGGTTTTTCGCATCTGCAGAAACGTCGAGTCCAATGTACATGGTTGTGATATGAACTTGCTTCTTGTCTTTGATAACATCACTGTCTTTGTTTTGGTCATTAACTTCGGTGTATTGCTCTAAAACGTTTTGCGTCTTGAAAGTGCCGTAATTATCGATAATGTCTTTGCACTGAGCTTCTGTGTCATAAATATAGGATGCCTCAAATGGCTTGGTAAAAGGATGCGCTAAATTTATTCCGCTTAGAACTTCTAGCTTTTGAACCAGCAGACGCAGCTTACTTTCAACCAGGCCGCTCCATTTTAAGTGCTGTTCACTCGACCCTGTGGTAGATACCATCACGGTAAGGTAAAATTTGTAGCGGTAAAAAAAATCATGCTTCTTGAAGAGGTCCGTCCACGTTTTCTTGTTCGTAAAAATTTCATTGGTAACCTCAGCTCCTCTTTCAAGTTCAGCTAGAATTACCTTCTTTGTGGAGTCACTGATATTGTGGGTCGCACACATTGACGGGTAAGCGGGGGTGATAACAGGCATTCTATGAGACCTATCTTGTGCGTATATTCTTGGATTCCACACGCGTACTTGCAGAGGGCCGTCCTCGATGGGCTTAAGTAAGACTGGCTGCGGCCAGTTCCATTTTGTTAGAATATGAAAAAAACGAGCCAGAATCACAGCGCTGCATGCATTGGGGTACAACTGACATATTCTTGCAACAAGCATCGCCCAGGCCACACCACCGGGAAAACCAAACACATTGGCGTACACTGCCCTTCTTTGTGCCCAGAGCTTGATTGCACGAAGCGCAATTTTGAAAGCGGTTGGTTTTGGCACCAACTGAAGAATCTCATCAGTCACTCTTGTTCCGTTCAGGGCTCTAAGATCTTTTTCGTCCAAATTTCTAAGCAGATTTTTATCCGACAGGGTGAGATTTGCAGGAACTTGTGCGATATCCAAATGTGCACATATCAAATCAATGGAGATGCCGCTAAATACGACTTTGATGATGGGAACAAAGGCTTCTGGGACAGGCGCAATTTCGTCCAGTTCAGGCCTTTTCCTCAACATTTGGTCGAACACCGTAAAAAAGTCTTCCCGAGTGACGTGTTTGGGCATTACAATTAGCGTATCAATATCACTTCCAGGTCCGTGAACACCCAATCTGTAGGAGCCAAAAGTGAAGATTTTGCCGCCTGCGTCTTTCGCCATTCCATCAGACATGTTGCGCTTTTTGGAAACCTCATATATGAATGCCTCCGTAAGTTCCTGCAGAGTTTTCAAAACCTCTACTCGCTTCTTGGTGTCTTCTTCAGATTCGAACGACTTTTGTTTTTTGAGTTCTTGTATCAAAGCGTCATTCAGCTGGTTCTCCGCCGCCGTAGGACCGCTCGTAGAAATTGGGCCTGTGACACCATAAACGCGTTGCTGGCTCATTCTTCAATTTCAATCCAAAAGTTTTCGGTTCTCAGCAAGATTGATCTGACGGCTCGAGTTTATGTGAATTCCAAAGCGTTCACCCCCCGTAAACTTGCCAATCGGTGTGTAGCTGGTGCTCAGTGCCACTAATCGGAGTTTCGAGAACTACGATTACGCTTGAACCTATCGGAAAGCTACCTTTCAGGAGTTTACCTTTTGGTTGAGATTGTAACGTTCTGTTGGTTCACCGATTAAACGCCTTGTGAGAGAGGAATAAGCTCTGTTTTGTGCTGTGATATTAAAAAAGGTGTGAAGATCCGGGTAAAAATAGGAGAACTAAAAAAAATATAGGTCAATTAAATATAAATATATAGATATATTCCTAGCGGTGGCGAAAAGGGGAAGCTTTAACCTCATCGATAGCTGCTCGAAACGCCGTAGGCCAAACCGAGAGACCTCTCAGGTAGGTAAAAAGTACCAGGCGCCATGGACGAAGCTCTAATTGCCACGATCAACAAACTACAGGATGCATTGGCTCCATTAGGCGGAGGGTCCCAGTCCCCAATCGATCTTCCTCAGATTACGGTTGTTGGAACGCAATCTTCAGGAAAGTCCTCTGTTCTGGAGAATATTGTAGGCCGGGATTTTTTACCTCGCGGTACTGGAATTGTTACACGGAGACCTTTGGTTTTGCAACTGATCAATAAAAGAGCCAAAAAGGCGACCAATGATGATTTGTTGGAATTGCAAAACGAAGACTCGAATGGGGGGCAATCGGAAGACAACGTCAACGAGTGGGGTGAGTTTCTACACGTACCAGGCAAAAAGTACTACAATTTCGACGAAATTAGACAAGAAATTGTTGCAGAAACAGACAAGACGACAGGTAAAAATGCAGGTATATCTTCGGTTCCTATTAACCTAAGAATTTATTCCCCACATGTGCTTACTTTGACATTGGTGGACTTGCCTGGCTTGACAAAGGTGCCAGTTGGAGATCAACCGGTTGACATTGAGAAACAGATCAAGGATATGCTATTGAAGTACATTTCGAAGCCAAACGCCATTATCTTGTCCGTGAACGCTGCGAACACAGATTTGGCCAACAGTGATGGGCTGAAGCTTGCGAGAGAAGTTGATCCCGAAGGAACGAGGACAATCGGTGTTCTCACGAAAGTTGATTTGATGGACCAAGGTACGGATGTCATCGATATTCTGGCTGGTCGGGTGATCCCTCTGAGGTATGGATACATTCCTGTTATCAACCGTGGTCAAAAGGACATCGAGGGAAAGAAGACGATTAGATCAGCGCTCGAAGATGAACGTAGATTTTTCGAGAATCACCCATCTTACAGCTCGAAAGCGCATTATTGCGGCACTCCCTACTTGGCGAAAAAGTTGAACTCCATTTTATTACATCATATCAGACAAACTTTGCCTGACATCAAGAACAAGATAGAGATGACTTTAAAAAAATACCAGGCGGAACTTGTAAATCTGGGCCCTGAAACAATGGATTCACCAAACTCCATTGTCCTGAGCATGATTACTGACTTCACTAAAGAGTATAGTGGAATTTTAGATGGTGAAGCAAAAGAGCTTTCGAGCCAAGAACTTTCCGGAGGCGCTCGTATCTCTTTCGTTTTTCACGAAATCTATAAGAACGGTGTCAGGGCATTAGACCCGTTCGACCAGATAAAAGATTCTGACATTAGAACTATAATGTACAATAGTTCCGGTTCTGCGCCTTCTTTATTTGTAGGTACGGAAGCTTTTGAGGTTTTGGTAAAGCAGCAGATAAATCGCTTTGAAGAACCTAGTTTGAGACTAGTAAGCCTTGTTTTTGATGAACTGGTCCGAATTCTCAAGCAAATTATTTCTCAACCAAAATATGGCAGGTATCCTGGTCTAAGAGAAGCAATGTCAAACTACTTTGTCCAGTTTCTGAAAGAATCGATAATTCCTACCAATTCGTTCGTTTCTGATATTATAAGTGCAGAGCAAACTTACATCAACACCGCTCATCCAGATCTTTTGAAGGGATCTCAAGCCATGGCGATGATAGAAGAAAAACTTCATCCGAGACAGGTTGCCGTAGACCCCAAGACCGGCAAACCATTACCCAATCAGCCTGCTCCTCAACCCGCTACCCAGTCTGAAGATAAATCGGGTTTCTTTGGAGGATTTTTTTCGTCCAAGAATAAAAAGAAACTAGCTGCATTGGAATCACCTCCTCCGGTTTTGAAGGCGACGGGTCAAATGACTGAGAGAGAGACAATGGAAACTGAAGTCATTAAGCTGTTGATTGAAAGTTATTTCAACATCGTCAAACGCACAGTCGCAGATGTTATTCCTAAGGCAGTCATGTTAAAATTGATTGTGAAAAGTAAGAATGACATTCAAAAGATTTTACTCGAGAAGCTGTACGGTAATCAAGATCTAGGAGATCTGACCAAAGAAAATGACATAACAATTCAGAGGCGTAAAGAATGTCAGAAGATGACCGAAATCTTGCGGAACGCTAGCGAGATTGTCTCGTCTGTTTGACTTGGTGCCTAAAGTGTTGATCAATAGAAGTTGCTAAGTGAATAAATTATATTACTTTTGTCTTGAATTTAGCTCACTCAATCTCGTCTAAACAACGTCTATACCATATTCTGCATAAAAAGAGATTTAATTAAAATTACCGATTTTCTCTGATTTCAATTGGATCTTCTCTTAAAAATCTTTTATGTTACGGCATAAAATACTTTCGGAAACAATAAATACAAAGATAATTTCAAATACAGCACAAATATAAATAACTGTATAAAATAAAGGTTTTTTAAATATAAAGTTAAAAACTTATAGTTATTACATCACCTGACTGTAAGAATAAATCTTTTTTTTACATAATTATTTTTCAATGAAAGTGATTTGTCAATCACAGGTTGCTCACTACCACTGTTGTTCTCGAAATTCAGTTTGGGCGAAAAACCATTCTACACTTCTTAAGCGCGTCGTAATGTGATACGTAAGTTCTATATTTCGAAAGACGTTTAATGATGTATTTCGGGCTACTGAAGATAGTAATTTCACGTGATGATCTTCATCACTGTGGTGGTTGGCTATACTGACGGCTTAGCTCTATGAAGCATCGACATATAAGAAAGCCGCTCGTTTACAATCTTTCACCTTCACTGGTTACCACTCTTTCTTCTCCTCGCGACTAATATCAAGAGATTGTCGATCAAAATGGCAACTAATATCACTTGGCATCCCAACTTGACCTACACCGAAAGGTCGGAACTGAGAAAGCAAAACGGTGCAACAATTTGGCTGACCGGCCTCAGCGCTTCTGGAAAAAGGTTCGTATATGAGCCCAAGATACTCCTTGACTGACTGATGGATACTAACTTTTGATAGTACAATTGCCTGTGCACTTGAACAACTTCTTCTCAAAGTAGGGGTATCTGCCTACAGACTAGATGGAGATAATGTTAGATTTGGCCTTAACAAGGATCTAGGTTTCTCTGAGAAAGACAGAAATGAAAACATTCGCAGAATTTCCGAGGTCTCCAAACTATTCGCTGATTCCTGTACCGTAGCGATTACATCATTCATTTCTCCTTATCGCGTTGACCGTGACAGTGCTAGAGCCTTGCACAAAGATGGCCATCTCAAATTCATTGAAGTTTTTGTCGATGTACCCCTTGAAGTTGCTGAGCAAAGAGATCCAAAAGGCCTTTACAAAAAGGCGAGAGAAGGCGTTATCAAGGAGTTTACCGGTATCTCTGCACCTTACGAAGCTCCAGATAATGCTGAAATTCATTTGGACACAGAAAAACAGTCTGTTGAAGAATGCGCTCAGCAAATCTTCTTGTACCTGAAAAAGGAATCAATAATTTAAGCAGATAAAGTTATTAGTATAGGATGTCATCTTTTGAGACTGTTAAGTCTGGCTTGTAACTCATCATCAGCACTAAAAGCTGCACCGCCACCGCTACCGCTACCCGAAGTCTCCGCAACCCTCTCTTCGCCTTGTATTTCGCCATTTTCCAGTGGTTCCCGTGGGGTATCTTGAAGTTTGACGTTTAAATCGACGCCAATTTCATCAAGAACCTTATTGACTATTTCATCCACTTCCTCGTCTTCTTCCAGTTCGTCTCCCATTGCATCGTCTACGGCCTCGTCCATGAATTCTTGGCGTTGATCCATGAGATCACTTTGCTTCTCGAATTCTGCAGAGATGCGCTGCAACTGAGGGAGGTTCATGGATCTGTTCATTGACGCCAGGAGTCCGGTGGCTTCCCGCATCGATGTCGCCATTTGGTCACTACTCCGGACAGCCTGTATTCTGAGCGCAATTGCTTGAAGTTGAGTCTTCATGTTATTGAATTTGGAGATGTGCTTTTTCGTCCGGACGAGGTCCTTCGCTTGAATTTTGGCCGCCGCAACCTGTCCATCTTTCGCGGACTTTCGTATATCAGTGACAAGTTTCTTTTCTTGTTGTTCTAGCTTTCGCCGTTCCCTCTCCAACTCTCGCTGCGTCCTCTCCAGCGCCCTTTGGTTCTAAATAATGGTCAGTAACTCATATCAAAACGAGTATTGGAGTTTAATTACCACATACCTTTTTGAGTCGCTCTTGTGGTGTTAGACTTTTCCCAAACACCCAGTCGAGGATTGCCATGTTCTTGGTCCAGAGAAGTTATGAAAAAGGACGTAGGGAATCGTCATCTGGTCTGAAAGCTGTTACAAGGAGAGAAACACCTTTAATTTGATTAATATTTTACCCGGGTGAAAAATAATAAAAATTTTGAAATCATGATTGTTGAAGTTCAATGTAACTATTGAAAGTCGATACCAAAAGTGAGGCAACTTTTCTCGCCAAGCTATGCTATATGAGTTGGTTAGTGTAGTTCGGGTAGTGAATCCGCTGGCGGCCAATGCTGAAGCCAAAGAGCTTGCCACAACTATAGGAAAATTGATCATACAAAACAGAGGAGTTGTGAGACGGATTCTCCCCATAGGTAATAAGCTTTTGCCCAAAATCACTAAAAAAGATCAGGAGCAGCATTTCCAAGGATATCACTTTCTGATGCTTTTCGACGCATCTGCTCCTGTTCAATCTGAAATTCTCAGAACCTTGAAAAAGGATCCGCGTGTAATCAGGTCGTCAATAGTCAAGATGGACACTTCAAAGCAACTCGACGTTGCATCTTCGATTGAAAGAGCAGCTGGATACAGCTCCATTCTGGATAAAGTGAGGAAAGATAATTTTTGAAGCTACTACTAGCGTCCTTACATCCTATTGGCATCTAATAATTTCTTGTTTATAGTATCAATTACAATATCAATTATAGTCTAAACCTTCGCTTTCACGTCGGTTCGATGAATATAACAAGTAAAACTACCTTGCCTATCGCGTTAGCATGCGCTTTATTTGACTATTAATCAATTCTCTGCTTGTTAGTTCTCGCTGATGAAACTAAGTCATCCTGTGCCTCCAAAGAAATATTTGATGTAGCTGATGAGCGAGAAACGGATCTGTCATGGTCAAAAATCGATGGCGTCTCACTGTTCTCGAGAAAGTTCAATTCTATTTCTGAGTTTTCGGGGGCAGATACTATGATATTTTCAATGTCAGTGGCACTGGCATTCAATGGATCTGTTTGCCATACACTGAATTTCCTAATTTCGCCGTACGACCACCGAGAATACACAGATGATTCTGGTAGCGGCAAATGAAAGTATTTTGTGTATTGGAAAAACAGGTAGGAGAGGACGGAGCCTGCCATTAGATCAACGAAGTAATGATGCGTCAAGTACATTGTGGACCACCATAGCCAGCACACGTAGAAGATGAACAGCGGCGTCAGTTTGGGAAACACGTATGAAAAGAATAACGCTTCCATAGTTGCGCATCCGGAGTGGAGTGACGGTAGAGCCCCAAAGATGACAGCTGAATTAGAAAATCCATCTGTGTATAAATTTAGTCCCAGATATTTGTCAATCCGGCCCAGTCCTCCTGGGGATCCCTTCATGGAGTAATTAGCAGGACTGAGACCATAGATTAGTTTATACCACGGTGGAGCAGCTGGGAAGAGATTTTGCGAAATGACGCCCAATAGGTTCATATATCCGAATGCAAAAGCATATCCTCTCAAGATAGTTGGAGGGCCGCAAAGAAATAGAATTATGGCAACCACAAATGGGGCCCCAAAATGAAAAAGGCCATAAGGGATCCACGCCACGAAGTCCAAAGGCTTATTCAACGTAGCGGCTAAAATATCGCTCAAATCGTCTCCGTAAAGTATAGTTTCAATGGCTGGGAGCACTTGCACAGTAATTGGGGGTCTATACTCTGCCGAAAAAGTTGATGACGTGAAATACAGCGCCAACCAAGTGAAAATCGGAAGGGCATTAAAAAAAAATTGTGAGGTCGCTGGTACAACGAATAGCCCCCCAAATAAGAGATAGGTTGCAACCTTTGCAAGCAAAGGAGCTGGATGAACGATAAAGACGAAAAGCAGAACGGTCCCAAGGAACCCGTAATGAAAGATGTCTGGTGTCGTTAGTTGATATTTTTGCAGTCTCCTAAGTGTCACTGACGGATCTAAGCTTGTCTCCAATTCGGCTACTCTGGATCCATTAGTCGGCCTGTTGGAAAGGAAAAGTCTCCGAAATAGTTTTGGCATGGCAAAGGAGCTTGGTGTTTTCTGCTCTTCTCTCCTTACGCTTGCGGCGTTAGGTTTATATTGTTATGATTAATGTAAATGCTGAGATCACCGCGGAGTCGTGGAAATACCAAAGCGAGTGTATTTTATTTATTGATGCCACGCTCGCCCAGTTCATCCACCGGGTCTGCAGACGGTAAAGGTGCCGTAGTACTTTTTGAGCTTCATCCTAAGTGAAATTACTTCAGCTCGTAAAGTCGCTCGATTTTGTTTTGTGAGATGTCCCGTACGAAAAGATTGATCCGACTTTAGCGGCAAGAAAAGGCATGTTGCCAAGTATTCGGACAAGGAAATAATTTCAAAGATCTTGTACAGAAGCAGACCCAGTCTCCAGTTCAATGAAATCTTGTGTATCATATTATTTTGGTCTTTTATATTACAAAATATTCGAAAGCTTTTAAACTTAGGTTAGATCAAGAAGGGCTTTAACGCTTTACGGCTGCGCATTTTCCTGATATAATTCCAGCAGAGTGAATGGGAGAAGCCTATCAACAATGACAGGTAGCCGCATTCAAATTGGTCAACTGTTGCGGTGATTTGTAGATAAGAATTCACTCGTGAACTGAGAAAACCCCCAGTGAGCTGCATAAGATTTGATGTTTCTGTTAGAAGCCAAAAATGCTCTTTTGAAGCAGAGCTTGTTCAGCGAAGCCTCGTGAAATGAGCGAGATAGCCTCGTTTTGATAAGCACATCAACTTGCTCTTTCGAATTTTGACAGAGCCAGCCCTAAGCTTCGGTATGGAGCCAATACACCCCATTAATATCTCAATTCGAAGCGCAGAAGCACGTCATGCAGAAGTGTTGTACCTCGAAGTATTACTTTCAGTGTCATGACGTGAAATTGCCGGACAGAGCTCAAAACTTGTGACACTCACCCGCATTCATTACAAATAGTTTCTCTAAGGAAGGTTTGTGCACTTTGTCAATGTATTCGACTATTATTTGGAACCCAACCTGGTAGTGTATCATGCCAAGAAGTGCATTTTGTTTCCTAAAATTTGTTATGTTAGTTAAGAAATGTCGTTATTTGGGCTGCGGTTGAGGCCAACTCGGAAACCGAATAAAGGTCAATTTCAATAAAGCAGGATTCATCGATTAGATGAAGCACCATTTAAAACTAATAAACTCATCACCTTTGGTCGGCAAATGGGTTTTAATTTTCGTTCGGTCATTCAGGCCGAACAATTTCCGCAAGGTAACAACAAATTGGTGAACTTCATTATTTAAGAGAGCAGCCGGCAAATGGCCAGATACGTCAAGTTTCTACGCACTGTAGGCTCGATAAAAACACTCAAGTGCGAGAAGCGACCGAAGTCATGTTTCTTAAGCCACTTCTTTTTTTCGCTGTTCCGCCCTCTTTCACAAAACCTGTCTTCCTCAGAGGACTATGATCATGTTGGGAAAAACGATTCCCAAGCTAATAAAATAACCTTCCGGCAACATTCTAAGAGGTAAGTAGACAAGCCTGATTCAACGTAGTTCACGTTTTTTTCTCGAAATTATTTAGGCGTAAAGATCGGCTAGTATGATTCGGTGGACAAGGAATAGCACGCCATTGTGTCGCCCTCACCAAGGATCCTGTCACCTAAAAGTTCGAGAAGCACACTTGAATTAAGGCTAGAAATAGAGTGTACCTCAAGCGCTTCCACATGGGGTCGCTACTCCAAATGGTCAATATTCATAACGGCTAATGACGTGCGTAAGTACCGACAATAATAACTTACCTTTAATTTAAATTGTGACTAGCTGAGTGCGCCAACTGCAGACAACATAACCGCAAGTAACTTGACAACAACTACCACTGCAGCATAGTTTGAGCTATGGATGAATCCATTCGGCGCTCTTCCCGCAGCAATAAGGGGGTAAATCAACACCTTCAACGGCAGAGACAGGCCGAACTGGAATACGTCAAGGCAAGAAAGGTTCAACACAATAGTGAAAAGCTCGTTGAGGACAAACCTGAGGTTGTGAAGTGTCTTGTTTGTGGAACAACAGACGAAAATTACGATGAAGAAAATGATCCGAATGGAGACATGATTCAATGCGATACTTGCAATACTTGGCAGCATATCAAGTGCATGACGGGTAATGAGGGTGCCGACGACATGGAAAATTACGACTGCAGCCTATGCGCACCATCGAAATACCCCAATTTGACTTATGCCATAGACCCCGATTCTAAGTTGGAAGTGTCCTTCACAAAACGTCGAGCAGATGACGATCAAAATGACTACATCAACGATGGGTTGGAAAATGTGTCTGATGGAGTCGAGGAAGAAATCTATCATCGTCCAGTCAAACGTAAAAAAAGCTCAAAGAAGGCTGCAAGTTTCAAAGATTCAGAATCCAAGCAAAGGGAAAGCGCTTTAAAAATGTTTAAAGATCTCTTCGCCAAATACATTATACCGGAGACGACTGCTGCTCGGACTTTCCAGTTGCCGCCTGATACTTCAATAGACATACTATCCAATCATTTTTCTGGGGAACTTGAAAAGGAACTTTATGAGGCTTGCATTAGTAGCGATACGGGCAAATTGAATGATTTATACAAGGAAAAGGTTCGAGTACTTTTCTCTAACTTGAAAGACCAAAAGAATATCGACATGAAGACTCTTGTTATAAACAAGAAACTCCCGTTTAACAAACTTGTAAAGATGTCTGTAAACGAACTCATCAACCCAGATCTCCGGCACTTCAGAGAGAAGGTAGATAATGAAGCCCTTGATAATCTTGTTTTGGAACAACCCGACAGACCCAAATACCACAAAACTCATAAAGGAGATGAGCTAATTGAGAATCAAAACGATTACGAGCCCGAAGACGTCATCTTCAATCGGGATATTGTGGCAACAAAGCTGAAAGAGAATGCTGAGAGCGATAGAGGTTCAGATCCCTCTGACGACAGAAGCTCGAGTGGGTTGGACCACCGCGGTAGCGCTTCAGCTGACCATGGAGGCATCAGTAGAGTTATACCCACAAAAGAATCATGGGCCTGTAGTTTGGAGTACAAGGAGACGCGCACCAAGTTTTCGGGCAATATTCGATTTCTTTCGTCCTCGCAAGACATCAGCAACACTATACGTCGTGACGCCATTGGCGACGGAGAATTCGTGGTTGAAGGCAGATTGAAAGATGAAGACGCGGAGAGTTATATCGAACAGATGGCTACAACGAGAACGTTTCTCGCGTATGTGTTGAAGCCTCACAACAATTACCAAGATTCCCAGCAGTCTGAAGCCTTTTACGAATTTTTGTCGAGCAGGCAGCGCTACGGTGCACTTAAGGCTAAGCGAAAGTACGTGCGGCATGTCTACGTGATTCCCTACTCTGAGCGACAGCAATTTGGGGTGTTGAAATACATCCAGTTACCCGAGGGCGAAACCGATCTCACGGAGGGCGAAACTTATTTAGTTGTGGCGATAGTTAGACCTGATATGTTTGATGTTACTTAGTTAAGGTAGGTAAATTGTTTGCGCAATTCCTTCGCAATGACTATGGTGGCAAGCGGTTAAGAAGTGCCAAACGGGAAAACACATTTCTTCGAAAAAATTCTGAACAGCTTGACGCGGTATAGCGGATCGACTGAGTAGCGTGTTGATAACTCAGTATATAGGTTGTTAGATATACATTATGTTTACTGAAATAATATATATTTCATGCCCCGGGAAGAAAAGATTTCAGATGAAAATTGTAGCTTTTTTGATGTAATGTTGAATCAAAGAGTTGCCCCAACAGACTTAAGCCTTGGCGACAGCCTTCTTGACAGCGTATCTCTTTTGCTTCTTCAACACCATGACCTGGAATCTTTCGAAGTCGCTCAAAGCAGCACGTCTCTCACGTTGAGCGATCTTCTTAGCCCACGAGGAGGCAGCCCATTTCTCGGCGACACCAGCGGAAGTCCACTTCTTAGCGACAACAGAGGTTCTGGAGCCTCTTGGCAAGGCAAAGGTCAATGGGGTTAGGACAACGTGGCCCAAGTTAGCGGATTGACGAGGAACGCCAGTTTCTGGACCGTCGATCAAAACCTGAAATTCAAAAGTTAGTAAAACAGAACATATGATATCTCCGAAAGACGAGGACAATGACAAGGATGTGCTCTGTTGCACGGAGGATTCTCTTCCCACTAACTGACGGATGTCACGTCAGGTACATTTTTGAAGCTTCCATAGACCGTACTTCTGTGACCGCAATGGTCTGAACGTTTTCACACAAACGCACACATGTCTTTGTCAGAATTTGAGTTCTTAAGTGTAACATACTCTGCTCTGGTCGATGATTTCGACAATAGCGGCGAGCTTACCGGCGGATGGACCCTTCTTGACCAACACGACACGGCCGACTTCAACCAATCTCCATTGAGAGTTCTTAACAATAGATTCGGACGACATTATTGAGCTTGCTCTTCTATCGAGGTTAGGTACACCGAGTTGAAGCGCTGTTCCAAAATTCAAACGTCAAGAAGTAAATTTCGTAGTAGAATTCACTATCCGGCGTTCCACTACCTAGTCCCAGCTCACGCTGTCCCATTTTCCACGCGAATCGTGAGCTGCCTCACCTCGTGCGTGGGTTGTACCATTTTGCGTGGGTTGCCAATACTGATTTACTTATATTTTTCGAAATTTTCTAAGAAGAGAAATGAAAAAGTTTAAAAAACAAGAAATTTGTCTCCGCAGGTCTTTTTAAGTATGTGATGTATGGGTTAACAGTCACCTTGAAATAGTCTCACGAGAATTGGTGAAAGTTCGGTATAAACACGCCGTTATAAGCTGAACAGAAAATGAGCAATGATCCATCGAGTTTACATGTCAATTCCTCTTCATCAACACCAGCAACTTGTTTCGTATTCAAGAGGCATCCGGGACAGGATTGTTTATTCGCAATGACAATAGTGGTCAAGTCTTCTGCTTCTTGTAGAGCGCTCAAAATGTTGTTCTTTCAGACTTCATGCGAGCATCTACAATGATGATATAATTTGCGATTGAGAGCAGGTCATCCTGAGGCATGCCTAGCTTCATTAAGGGAGGCCAGCGTCATGCGATAAATTTAAGTTTCTGAGAAAGGACTCATAAACACGAAATGGTTTTGACGTTCGCAGAAGACTATCGTGGTTTCAGCCGAAACCACCCATTGTTGACATATCGATACAACAGTCCAACACTGGCACTTGCAAATACGATCCGGGTCCGCCCTCAGATTTCAATTTCTGGAAATTTGGTTTTTTCTTGTTCAACAACTAACCTCTCTTGAAAAGCTGTCAAGTGATGAAAAGAGTACGCCTAAATTGATTAATCAATGAAAATTCAAAAACTTTACAACACCAAGATCTACTCTGACCACAGCTGTACTTAATTACCTACGTAGATGTACCATGTCGTGCACGTAGTCTTTGTCTCAACCCAAAAGCATCTCGTTACGCGTGGTCGATAGATGTGGCCTGATGATGTAGTGGCGTACGGCTGGTTTGATTATTACCTTTAAAGACTGGAATAGAGGCACATATTTAGACGCAATCAGCTCAAACTCTTCGCGTTACGCATATCGACTTCTACACCAGGCACCGCAATGTCGACATCCCGTTATGGCCAGGTGGAAAATAGTGTATGTTTGGTGGTCACTTCTTTATTTTTTTAATATTCACTCAGAGATCGCGATGTCGAGACAGTAGCTAACAGTTCATTCATTACAGAATAATCAGAGGTTGGACGAATTGGCATCCAAGCTTTCTACCTTCAGGAATGTAAACGCGGAAATTGGGAATGAAGCTCGTGCCGACACATCCGTTATGGATCAAATACAAAACCAGTTTGACTCGATGCTACTAAAGGTCAAAAACTCATCATCAAGACTTACCAGATCGATGAATGCTGGCAACAACATTTGGAGAATGGTCGGTCTCTCGCTCTTGATATTCTTCATTGTATACTTTCTATTCAAAGTTTTTTAGTCAGCCAGAAGCCTTTCGACGCCGGTCAAGATGCCTTGGGCAGCGCATCCGAAAGAACGCGAAGATCTTCACTTGAACTGATTTTCCGCCGAGTCCTTGCCAAGCCTGTAGCTCCCTATACCTTTACCCCAATTTATCCTAGAACGAGTCACAGGCAATCTTCTCCTTAGCAGCTTGAACTCTTTCTCGTTCAAATTATTGAAGGAAGCACTTGTTTCTTCTTCAAGTTCACTTTCCAAATTTTTGATGGCAACCACTACATCGCGAGCAGATTGGTCTTCCACGTCCTTGCTGCATACAAAACTCACGTTTCCATCTTCAAAGTAATGCACCTCAACATCAATTGTTCCCTTCAACTCACCGGTCTCCGTGTTGTAGTGGTACACTGACTTCCAATGACCGTTCCAGAAATTTCCAGGGCTGTATTTGGTGCTGACGAGCGCTATCACAACCTCGCTAGGCGTATTGCCTTCGGGATATACAGCATAGGAAACATTACCGGGGAAAGTTTTCGACGCGTATTTTGCCAAGTCTTTGTAAATTGATTCGGAGGTGCTATCGAGCACCTTTTCACTTTGTTCCACGTCAAACGCGGTGCGCTCGAGATGATTTACTGAAAATAATCGGGAAGTTACAGGGTCAAAAAACTTGGAGCCTTCTTTGTTGTAGTTAGAAATTATCACAGAACTGTCACTAACTTGAATAGGAATGAAGTTCGTGACGTTGTATTGGGCTATTGCGTCCAAAATAGTGTGTTTCGACTTCTCGCCAGTTATAGTCACAAGATCTTTGTAAACATCCTTGATCTCGCCAGAAGGAGTGCTTGCAATTAGCGATTGAATTATAGCACTGAATTCAGAGGCCATTGTCCATAAGTTGAGTATTGAACAGGGTTTTTCCTTGGTTTTGAGCGATGACATGATTTTTAAAGGGGAATCAATTTTCTGAATTTGCATGCTTCGATGAAAAGCAGTGTACACGCTTGCCCAGATATAGTAATTACAACAATAAGCTATACAAGAATATTTCTGAACGTAAGCGTTCTAGTTTATACCTGGTGCTCTTGGCTTCTGATTTGACCCGTAAACGATGGACGTTCTAGTATATATGGACTGCTGCTCTTGAAGAATTATGGTGCTTGCTGGTTGTAGGCTGGACGAACAGGTCCACTGCTATGCTCCGTTAATTGTTGCCCGAAGGCATGCTGATTGGTGTGAAAAGAATTAGATTGCAGTGTGGGTGGCCCATGACTGTATTGGTAATTATTCTTTTGTTGTTGTTGTTGTTGTTGTTGTTGTTGCTGTTGCTGGGGATGATGGGGCGTGGAAGGTTGATATGCCGTCCGCTGCTGCTGATACTGCTGAGAAGGCGAATAGTTTTGGCGTGATTGCTCGGGGCCATCGCCCGTCAAAAAGGGTTGAGAATGCACGTATCCGTTACTTGCCGGCGGTAGGCGGGTGTCGAACTGCTGTGTAGGTCTTTGCCATTGTTGTGGAGCGCGAGAGTACTCCGGCTGTACGGTCTGTGCAGGCGGGTTTGTGTAGGCTTGGCTAGCCCGGTTGAGCAACTGATTGTAAGAAGATTCTGCATCTGCCAAAACCTTGCGCAAAGAAGAGTATTCTTCCCTTTTCTGGGCGTAGGATCCTAGCATCTTGGTAACTTGGGGCCGCAGAGGCGTAACTGAGCTGTACAGATCTGTGACTTGCTGGTCTTGCATGATCTGAGCGTTCTGTCCCGAGCTCTTCAGCAAATGGTGGAGTCTATCAACACCGGCAACCCCATTGAGCACATAGGCTTCTTCTGCCCGTGCTTGTTCCACTTCCTGAGAAGACTTTTCAGCCACGGGCGTCACATAATTGAGCGGGAATATACCGATCCGTCCACGCAAAGAGCCTCTCCACCAGTCGCGATAAACTTGTTCAATGACCGCAATTGTGTCACCTTTTCTGAATGAAAGCTCTTCGGCATCTCTACCAGTCAAGTTGTGCAGTGCCCTGACTTTTCTTACCCCGGTCGTAGAAGCTGTGTGACCGCCGTTTGGGGACACAGTGCGTGGAGGATCCGCAGTAGCTTGTTGCGGTCCACTCGGACTTCTAGAGGCCCGCTCGTACTCCAATGTGGACAGTCTGAGGGCTTCTTCGAGCTCTCTGTCCTCGTTGCGTTTCGTGTGGTCAGCCATTTCAGTTTTGCGTGGAACGCCGTTTTCTTGTAGCAAGGTAGGCGTTTGGGACCTGACCTTCGAATGCAGGTCCTGCATTCCTCGCAAGGACGGATCGTGCTTGAACGAGTCACTAAGCTGGGCGATTGTTTTCGCCACTTCTTTCTTCACTTCCCAGTGTACGCTACTGCTTGTTATCAAATTGAAAAGCTCCTTGGTAAAACTCTTTGAACTAATGGCCTGTTGTAGCCGCGAGCCGCAGTTCTCGGCCAGCGATACCACGAGTGACAAGGTACGCAAAACAACATTAGCGTCCGTAACTTTTAATCGCTCCTGCACAATCTCAACAGCTGCACGTCCACCGTCTTCCGGGTCTTCCTTGACGAGATCACACACATCAAGAATGTACTGCCAGTTGTCAGCACGCAACTTCCCATCCGTCGCCTTCAAAATGGCGGTGCGAAGGGTGCTTGTGGAGACCATACTCGACTGATCTGCAGGCTGCGCCCGTGGATATGACAAAAGTGTATCCATCTGGTCCTTTATGACCTTTAAATGTGTAATAAACCCATCTCGTTCAATATGACGTCAAATCATCTTTATTTTGGACAGCGATCCCGATCATTTTGTCAATTGCTGTCGTAGCCATCTGCAGTGACGTTGGAATGACCAATAGGTATCAGAATTTATGGTATTCACTCCCTCAGACAGCCATTTTAATCATTGACATTTACTGCCCAATCTGGATCGAAATATTTTGTTCTGTTGGATTCGGCAAGCTGAGGTGATGTTAAGCTAATTCGCTGGCCTGCTTTTGGTGACAGGTAGGGTTGACTATGCTGAGGCCTACTGCATAATAATGATCAAGCGGACCATTGTTATTGGTAGAGTCAAGCTATCGAGTTGATATGAAATTCACGTTCTGGAGAAAAGTTAGTCTTTCTATTTAACAAAAAGGTTCGAGCCTAATTTTTCTGCTAGACGACGCTAGAAATAGGTTTCTAGCAGGTAATGCAACAAAATGATACTGTTTTTGAAAGTTAACAATGACGAGAAGCGCACGGCGAACTGCTGGAAGGATCAAATTATTGACAATTCTCGGATTTTAAAGATGGCCCAAAGAAAACTTGAAAATTCAGAGCGCGAATAAAGAACTAAGAATCAAAAAAAAAAAAGCTGGAAGTTGTTGAAAATTGAAGCTATGGATTGTGCAGATTAATACAATCCATTGTAATCAGTGGCGCATATATGTGAGACTTCAACGTCTTTATGTCACACGTGCAACGGTGTCGTACAAAAGGATCTAAATCACAGTCCAAGTACCGGGACAATGCGAATATTAATTTCATCTTGATAATTGGCTTCCTTCCGTTAGTTCAACAGACCCAGTCTCGAAATACAGCGTTTGTGCGCATCAATTACCCGCTAGCCAGCCATGTCGTCGAGAAATTTGATGCCGCCGGTGCGGCCAAGACGTACCTCCTCTGTTGGAGCCATTAATCTTGGCGATACGAAAGTTCCCGGATTGTCAACTTTGAGGGAAAGCGAAGAATCGAAAACAGCCGCTAAGGCTCGCATGCGTGCCCTTTCTGAGTCCTCTAGGGGCGACGCTGATTTGTTGCGCAAGTTTATGCTGACTTACCGCGAAATGAGCTACAGACACACATGGCTCACTCCTTTAATCATCTTGGTCGTGGTATATGGTGCTTATTTCACGTCGGGCAACCGGACTGAGTCCAATCCTCTGCATGCCCTTGTAGCCATCTCATATCAGGTGGGTGACACAGACATGTATGGCAAGGGTATCCGCGACCTGTACTTTGTGTTTTTTTACATGATTTTCTTCACCTTTTTACGCGAGTTCTTAATGGAGGTCGCTTTGCGTCCGCTCGCACACTGCATGGGTATCACAAGCAAACACAAAGTCAAGCGTGTCATGGAACAGACCTATTCGATTATCTATTACGGTATCTCGGGGCCCTTCGGTTTGTTCATCATGTATCAGACGGATCTCTGGCTATTTGCAACTGCACCAATGTACGCAACATACCCTGATTTGACGAACCCATTTCTGTACAAGGTGTTTTACCTTGCCCAGGCTGCTTTCTGGACTCAACAAGCATGCGTTTTGGCTCTTTTACTCGAAAAACCCAGAAAGGATTTCAAGGAGCTGATTTTTCACCACATCATTACGTTGTCATTGATTTGGCTCTCTTATGTTTTCCACTTCACAAAAATGGGACTTGCCGTTTATATTACCATGGATGTGTCAGACTTTTTCCTCTCGCTATCGAAGACGCTCAACTATATGGATTCTTTTCTCACCCCTCCGTTTTTCATGTTGTTCGTGGCAAGCTGGACGTATTTGAGACATTATGTCAACATCAAAATTCTTTGGTCAGTTCTTACTGAGTTCCGCACTGTGGGGAACTACACTCTGGACTTTGCAACTCAACAATACAAATGTTGGATCTCCTTGCCTATTGTCTTTGTTCTGATTTTCGCTCTTCAAATGGTGAACTTGTATTGGCTCTTCTTGATCTTACGAATCTTATACCGTTTGCTATTCAAGGGCATTCAAAAGGATGAGAGAAGCGATAGTGAATCGGACGATGAGCCAGAAAACCCTCCAAATGCATCAATTGAGTCTGAGAAGAATTCTAAAAAGGACAACTAATGTGCTTCAACCCCCCACAAGCTTTTGTCGTGAATCAGAAGATTGTTTCACAGCCATATCAACATCGACATACATTTCATTAATAATGCATCAACAAGCATTAAATAAAGAAAACAATAAGACTAAGCGCTTCCGTTCTTATACAATTGAAATCAGATAATATTTACATGCTATAAAGTTAAAGCTATTGAGAAGCCACCTTGGCGAGCCGCGATTGCAACCCTATCTGACCTGCCTTGGCCAAAACGCTGAGAAGTAGATTAACAGACCGTAACGAATCATCATTTCCTGGAATAGGGTATGTTACTAATGAAGGTTCTGAGTCTGTGTCAATAATTCCAATGGTGGGGATTCTGGCTTGCATGGCCTCATTCAGAGCGTTTCGATTTTCAGTTGGATTCGCAATGATCAACAAATCAGGCTTTACAATCCCAGCTTCTTCATCAGCATTCAGTAGTCTGTTGGTAGGCTGATCAGCAAAATCCACCTCATGCCTTTCCCACACACTGGAGATCTCTGTAGGGTTCGTTAGCGTACCCGGAATCCACCTGGTAGATACGTAAAATCCATGAGTTCTTTTTGCTGCTTCTTGTAGCGCTCTTTTTTGACCCTCTCTAGTGCCTAAAAATAAAATTGTGCCACCTCTTTCAGCCACGCCCTGGACCACGGCTGCCGCTCTCTTCAAATAAGACAGCGTTTTGTTCAAATCAATGATGTGTATACCTTTGTACTCACCATAGATGAAAGGCTGTGTGCTTGATCTCCATAGAGAGGTGGACTGGCCCAGGTGTACACCAGCTGCAAGAAGCTTAGAGATGGAAAGCTGATCGGTAGTAGGAGGAGTAAAAAGATCACGATGTGGAAAATAAACGTCGTCTATCGAGGCCCCCAATTTGGCAGTTCTTTCAGCGTGCTTTATCTGACGTAGAAATAGTTCTTGTCTGGAGTATGGCTTGTCTTTTGGGGACGGCACCAAGAACGGAAACGATTTGGTGCGAGACTGATTTGATAGTTTATGAGTAGCTTCGCGCTCTTCTTTGGGCTCGACCACTTTGTTGTATAAGGAGAACTGCTTGAGGAAGGAAGTCAATTCTTCGTCAACCTGTTTTTCTTTCCCAACTAGCTCTTTCGAAAGTACATCGTTGAATGCCGGGATCTCTTCGATCGTGGTTTTTGAGAAGGTTTTCAAAAGCTTTTTGACTTGATCGTTGTATTCTCGTTGACGCAAAAGAGACAGCTCGTCGTGAGGCTCCCCGGAAGCATCGTCAGTCTTTGTTGACGGAAGAGCGCCGCCATTACTACTTCCATTTTCTGCTTTGCCCTCTGTTGAAATGTATCTGGCAATATGCTGACCACGAAGTGCAAATCTTACCCGAAGTGAGCACTTCGCTGTTCGAGTACCCAAAAGCATCCTTGCGGGATCTACTCTATGTTCTATTGTGACTATAGCGTGGTCCTTTTAGGAAGTATTCTTACGCAGTTAAATCTCAAAATTTTTTTGAGTTCGCTGTACTATGTATGTAGTTAATTACAATTGAAATAATATCTGGAATGAAATAAGTACGCGATATAAAGGCGAGCAGAACGATATTCACCGTCTCAATCAGGAATCGTGGTTAATTCGGCGTTCTGAATAGTGCAATCGCACGTTGGAAGATGAGACTGTACTTATTCTGAAGTTTTTTGGTAGATGGAAGGGGTATTGTCGCAATTGATTCTTGAAGATGCTGAAACTTCAAGTACTTTGATCTTCGCCCTTGATGTTACTGCGAGAAGGTATTTTGAAAATGACCTAAACTGTTCAACGGGTACAATGTCCAGTATTCGAGCCATGCTTAATGCTAGGGATCAAATCAAAGTGCTTTTTTTGAGCAAATTGCAGTATTTATATATGTACTTGACGAAGTTTGAGGTAAGTGAGGTAAGTGAGAAGCTGTCTTTTGGGAATTTGATCATATATGGCATGGACGAGGCTCTTGGCCCAAAGGAAAAATCGCTCACTATTGAACAAACCAGGTTGGCCAATCTCATTTTCAATGTGGCTTTCAAGATAAAGGAACGGTACCAGATGAATGTTCAATTCGTACCAAGCCAAGAAGATCACCACGATGACCTTGGTAAATTGGAGCAGTACTGGCGTGAGATTACTTAGAAGTAGAAACTGAATTGCAGGTTTCCCGGCTCAATGGCCTCTTGCTTCGAGCTCGATTATAGTATACAGTGTATTTGTTGATGCAATTTTACATGTTGATGCCCACTTCTTCGACCGTGGCAGATTCGTTGTCAAAATAGGATGCAACCTTCACTTTGAACTCAGCAGCGGCCACCCCGAATTGCTTCAAAATCAACGCTTGACGAACATCAAGCGTTTCGCCCTCTTCGCAAACAAGGTATGAGCTTTCGATGGTGATCTTTCCCGCTTTGATCTTGGTTGGGATCTTGAACTTGTTTCTCAAAGTAGGCTCCAGGGAGTGGACCATAACGACGTCGTCCTCGACAGGAATTTGGCCACCACGCGAGTAGATAATGCCGGCCGGTATCTCGAACGTTAGTGGGGCCTTGGATTTGGGTCTTGAGTAGTCAGCTCTGACATATGATTTGAAGTAATCTTGAACAACCTTTGGTTCTTCGTCTGTAAACAGCAGACCGGTGACTCCTGAGCAGGTCTTCGTGAGTTTTGAAAGATTTTCTTTGTATTCTTGTTCTCTAGTCTGACCTAAAGCCTTCTCCAACACTTTACGTTTACCCATGATGAGCTTGGAGCCAGTCCATGAAGAACGAATTTCTTGCAAAACGGGCGTTCTGACGTCGTCAAGGTGGAGCACCCACACGTATCTGAACGAGTCTAGAGCCTCACGGATCTCATCGAAAATACGTTCTTTGTTCTCTCTGCCCTTCTTGTCAGTTTGGGCCAAAGTCACCAACTTGGAACGCTTAGATCTAGGCATTTTTCGTGAAGTCTTGAAAACAGGTAAACTTGGAAAGTGGCGGCAATGCTTGCTTTCAAAGTTATCACTTCAAGTTACTTGGTACAAGAGATCTGTTCAGCGCCTGGAGCTAAACTGAGATGCGATGAGCTAAAATTTTTCAATTACCCAGATCCGCACACTTTCGTTTCAGCCCAGTCACATGATATAATAGTGATATTAATGGTCACGTGGCTGGATTTTATTTTAATGACAAGAAGCTGTTACCTCTATATTTCGATTTTTTAAGCTACAGTCTCTCAGAACTCAAGGTTTCAAGCATTGTTTGAACTGGATCAGGTTGGTCCATGCTAGTTTCCGTTTTCACCAGATGCTATTTCGAGCACCCCAATTGACCTTCGGTATTTGGAATTCGTAAGTTTTGTAGTTTCTCCTAGTCGTCATATATCCTCTTCGATCTTGGCCTCAACTGTATCAGCGTATTATGCGCAAGATGATCGTCAAATGATCCTGGTGACGTTCGAATCCACCGTTGCAAGCACTTAAGTGACCAGAGCTGTCCTTTGGGGTAGGCGCATGATTACGTGGCATCGACAAGACCTCTGTACAAGTGACATGGTGGAAACACTGGCTTTCGATCCACAGCTAGAGTTTTTTTTTGACCCTTGCCATTCTTGACCGCCCCATTCTACAGCAATTGAAACCAGGCATACCCGTAGTGAGCGTTTTCATGCACTTAAAGCGTGGCACGGTGTACACATTGTAGTAGGCCTTGGGGAGTACCACGAATTTGTCAAAAACTCAGCGCCAAATTGTCATTTCGTAAAGAGTAGAGCTCTGGGATTGTTGTGTTGCTTCCCCATCTAAGCTGCGCAGCGCAACAACCATGTTTGTCAAAACTAAGCGTATGATTGAATTCCTAACTTTTCAATCAAGGTTAGTAGGAATATTGACTCAAAAGCAGTATAGCACTTTAAGGCCAAGTAAAGCACTTTTCCCAAGGTACGGCAATTCTCAAAGAGTCAGAGGGTCAGGTTTGTTAGTGACGCCGTCTTTAATCTGAAAAATCACGGGATGTCTTTAGTTTCTTGGCCCCCCCAGCCATAATTAGTGGTCGAAAAAGAATATCACTACTGTCTTGATCTGATGGTTAGCCATCGACTACCAGACCGAGGTGCCCGTCGCTACAGACAGCGGTTCATCGCACTTGAGACTCGACCGAATCATCAGAAGGAAGCGTTATTAGAGAAAAGAGCAACCTTGATGAACAGAGAATACGATGACGATGGGGATTTTGTAATCCGACCCAGTCCATCGCAAGGTGAATATAGTGAAAGTGAACGCGATGAATCTGAGAACTCAAGAGAGTACGATTATGCAGACGAAGAAGCTGAAGACGATAATGAAGAGGACGAAGAGCTGTCTTCGCAACGTCCAGGTGAATTTGGGAACTTCGAAAATGAACAGCTGGACGAAGACGAGGAAAATGAAGAAAGACCGTTTAGTGCGGACTCTGGCACGGGCAGTCATCCTGCATTTGGAAATGAAGGCCACAGAGCACCAGCTTCATTGCAACAGATGTTGGGATATTTGTCTCGGAGCATGGAAACTCACGAATCGACACGCGAACAGGGCTCTTCTTCGCTGCCTGGCCTTGGAAACCGTCAAGGAAGAAGGGTAGAAATTGCGGATATTTTCCCTGAAATATTCGGGTTCGCCGGTAATGGACCCATCTTTGGTCCAAACAGAGCTAATCCGCATATAACCAAACTTTTAGAAAACATTGCATCATGTAACGAAGATCCCTACGTCGCGCAAGAAAGCTTGCGTGAGATTTCTGAACAGTTACTGATGATGAACTCAATAACAGCAGAGCGTGCGATTCCACAAGAAGAGCTTCTGACAAATGTCATTCAAATTTTAGAGAGTTCTCGACTGCAGGATCAGCTCGAGCTACAGATGGTCGCAGGCCGGTGCTTGTACAATCTATTTGAGGTCAACCCCAGCATAATAGCGGCCGCTGTAGATCTAGGCGTCGTGGCGGCTCTACGAGAGAAACTACTCGAAATCAGTTACATCGATCTCGCAGAACAAGTATTGGAGACACTGGAAATAATTTCCCGCTTACATGGAAGAGAAATACTTGAATCGGGCACTCTTACCGTTTGCCTACAATATCTCGATTTCTTCACTTTGCATGCGCAAAGAAAGGCTCTCACAATAGTTGTAAACGCGTGCACCAGAGCCCGCGTCCAGGACTTCGCAGAAATAGCGAATGTGATGCCCATATTGAAGCAGGTTTTCATGGGATGTTCCGACAGTGTACTACTCTTGAAAGTGTTCGACGGCTTGTATGGTATTTGCAGCAGCTTTAGTAAAGAGCGAGAGCGACTGACGCAACTATTTCAATTCGACCTGGTTGAAAAAATCATGCAACTAAGCATTAGTGGGGAAACGAAACTAGAAACGCGTTTGAAAGCGTTCGATATCCTGACTCAACTGGTCTTGTGTTCCAGAGCATTGGCTGTCCAGATGATCAAGTCTCGGAAAGTACCAAACTTGATACAAAGCTCCATCGATGGCTACAAAAAAAACCAAAAGTCGCCTCTCCAAGAAAGAATAATGTTTGCACCTAAATCCTTGTTGACATGTGTTTCCCGGTTTTTGATGTGCCTTCTTCCGGTTGAAGGTGACCACGTCTTATCGAACTATGAAGGTCCTGAGGAACAATGGCAAGGTATCGAGGATGAGATGAAACAATTACTCACAGACGTCACTCCGGTTTTGGTGGAGATATATGATAATGCCGTCGATTTTCAAATCAGAAAGTACGTCCTCGTCGCATTAGCGCGAACTGTTTCACCACGCAAATCATCTGCCTCCTTTGAGGTAAACGAAAGAGTAATATCGATGATAGCGTCAAGCTTTGCTAGAAATAAAACTGTCTTTGAAGACAGTAACTTGACTGATAAAAAGTCTGGTGCCCTCCTTGTTGGCTGCGCTTCATTAACTCGTTTATTGATTGAAAGAAATTCTGAAGTTTATCTACCAGCTTTTTATCGCGAAGGTGTTTTTGAGATGATTGACGCTTTGTTAGGAGGCCTTTCGCAAAGCTCTCTTGATAAAGAGGAATTAGACCACGAGAGCAACTCACACTCTTCCGCTGAAGAGGATTTGTCAGAGGACAGTCATGACCATTACGATGGTGATGATTATGACATGGATTTTGATGGGATTGAGGGGCTCGGACAAGTGAAAGCGCGCAAAATCTCCTTCAATGTTCTTAAAAAACTGACCCTGCATGAGCTCAAGTTTGCTTTGGCTGAAAACCTCAAGATTATTTCGTCCATCTCTAAGAAAGGCAAATCTTCATCAGAGCAACTTGGTGAAATTTCCACCTTAGTGGAAAAGCTGCAAAAGTTGGTTCTTCGTTCGAATACGTATGAAGAGTGGCTGGCCATTTGGCGCGATGTTAAAAACAAACTATTATCGTCTGAATTTGTGATATCCAGCTTCGAATTTATGTCAACCGGCCTCGCTCGTGAAATGTCAAAGATAATCATTGAAAATAGGACAAAGAGCTTTTTTTGCGAACCAGCCTTGATTGACGCCTTTGGAGGAGACTTGAGAACTTTCGTGCAGATTTTGCAATCTTCTTTGACAAGAATCGAATGTTTTAGTTTGATGGAGTGTGGACTCCATGATGAGAATGGTAAGTCTGCTTCTTTGGGCAAGCAGATGAAAATTAAACTCGAATACGATGGAGATCATGAGGGCGATAAAATACCCGCCAACCTGCGTTCGATTACTGTGGCTATTCATTGTATTGCGACATTCAAATCACTCAATGACTTCCTGAAGCACAGGATATTGCAGTCTAGAGTAATGAGTTCATCGTCCCCACTGGTGGCAATCACTCCCGCTGAGACCACTGGAATAGATGGCTGGAACTTCGCCTTTTTCCTGGAAGAGAAAGAATGCAAATATCAAGACACGATATTTGGCCCCATCTTCAGGGCCCACAATAAGAACGAAAAAGAGGGAAAACGCCTTTGGACTGATGTGCACGTATTCAAGTTTAGGGAGATATTGGAGCCGAAACAAGAGACTAGATCCTTGACAAATTATACTGCAGAGCAGGGTGACGCAGGGGCTGATGAGAAGCAGGCATATGACCTCATGATTATTCTTAGAGCACTAAGGAAAGGTCCATTGGGTAGTGAGCATTTCATTAATTCAAAGATAAGCGCGAAACTATCTTGCCAACTGGATGAACCGCTCATTGTTGCCAGCGGCTGCATCCCTGCATGGAGCACGATCGTTACCAGACGCTACCCTTTTCTCTTTCCTCTTGAACTCAGAATGTTTTACCTACAATGTGCATCTTTCGGATATGCGAGACTTATTCAGATTTGGAAAAATCGCCTGGGAGGAGATAAAGGTGAAAGAGGCGAGAACGTTCTGCATCAGCTGGGTAGGCCTACGAGACATAAACTGAGGATATCGCGAGACAATATGTTTCTGAGTGCACTGAAGATACTTTCGAAATACGGCTCGTCACCTAACATCTTAGAAATTGAGTACTCGGATGAGGTTGGAACAGGGCTCGGTCCCACGATGGAATTTTATGCTATAATATCGAAGGAATTCGCAAAGAAATCATTAGGTCTGTGGAGGACTGATCGCTATCCTTTGTTTGAAAAAGATGAACTAGTCGATGGCCTTCTCTTTCCTGCTTCTTTAAGCGCCTCCAAAGATCAAACAGGAACTTTAGAGCTTTTCAAACATTTAGGAGCTTTCGTCGCACGATCTATGCTTGACAATCGCATTCTTGACTTCCGCTTCAACACAGCCTTCCTCGAGCTCGCACATTTATATGCAGATGGCGAGAATGTTGATCTTGGAAGAAATGAGGCTACTTTTTCCCTTTTGCATAAAGTGGACCACCAGCTGGCGAAATCTCTCCAATTTCTGCTCGAGCACAAAGGCGCCAACGATTTGGAGTCGCTTTCGTTAACGTTCCATTTACCGGGCTACGATGTAGATTTGATCCCAAATGGAAGAAATATTGCCGTGACAGCAGAGAATTTTGACGATTACTTTGATCTGCTTGTAGATCAGATCCTGGGTGCGGGGATCGAGAAACAAATCCGCAGTTTCATGGAGGGTTTTTCGCAGGCCTTTCCCTACAGTTCCCTACTCATATTGACACCAGATGAGCTGACGGAACTTTTCGGGAGAGTAGAGGAGGATTGGAGCCTTGAAACACTCTTGGCTTATGTGGAAGCTGATCATGGCTACACACAAGACTCTGACATAATCCACGATCTAATATCGCTGATGACATCGTTTTCGATTACAGAGCGTCGTGATTTTCTTCAGTTTCTCACCGGGTCACCTAAACTGCCACTTGGCGGTTTCAAGAGCCTTACTCCCAAACTCACCGTGGTTCGCAAACACACAGAGGAAAACATGACTGCGGATGAGTACTTGCCTAGTGTCATGACTTGCGCCAACTACCTCAAATTGCCAATGTATAGCGACAGGGATATTCTCAGATCCAGGATTACTCAGGCCATGACTGAAGGATCTGGTGCATTCCTTCTATCCTAGTATGGTCAAATCACTAGAAAGAAGATTAAGTTTTTACTGTTTCAGCGAAGCTCTCCCGATCAGCGCTGAACATTCGAATTTAAAAACAACTATACACATTTCAAACAAGTGGTATTTACTACTGTGAAAACTGCTCGCATAAAGGCATGCTAAACTTACAGGCTGTGCTATTTCATGTTATCCATAACTCGAAGCTTTTTAGTTATCGACCTTTCATTCTCTTGAACATTTTGAATATCGAGCTCGAGTGTATCTTCACGTGATGACTTTTTTGAAACTTATTCTCGATTTATTCTCGATTTAATACAAAAAATAAGTAGTTTATTTGGAAGTGCTTTTACAGCAAAGTGCCAGAATACCCGGGTTAACATAACCTTACATTAAGCTTATTACTTTCTACTTCAATCGTTTGTTTTGAATCAGTTTCGATTTCATTGTCACTGGTACTAAAGCTTGACCTTTTCCCGCAAAATCAGCCGTTGAAGACTCGCGGAGCAGCAGAGAGAGTCAACTATCAATCAAGCTCTAAAGCGCAAGTGGGTCCGCATTCTTCACAATAGTACTTTCTTTATGAGCTTTCCAGTATCTGAAGTAAACGAGGCTGATCCTGTATGCTACTCGCGGACAGTGGACAGCAAAAATGAGGGCACAGATCATACCAGTGTCGCATCCGATGAGAAGTATGATCTACCTCGAGCTCCTGGCTTACTGAATGTCAATGCTCTACATGATGCGAGTAGTGTTGACATCGAAGGCACTGGTGAAACAACAGACTACAGATCTATGGATCCCGGGAAGCCGCAAGTGGCAGAAGTGACCAGTGCTGGCGAAATACTGCAATCTACATCTCTCAACGATCCCATACAGTTCACTAGAGTGTCATCCTCCTCTGCACTAAGCTCGAGCTCTTATGGGGCCAGCGAAGCCAGTGAGCGCTCTTATGAGCCACAATCAAATGACAAAAGGCCATCTCAGGCACAGCGTCAGTTCCACTCCCGAGATCCCGTTGTACCAGATCTTCAAGAGCAGTCGACGCTCGGGGACAAGACAAACTCTACGATAAGAGCATCGGGCCAGTTCAATGCCGACAATACAGCTCTCACAAATGAATCGATGCTACTTTCAGGTGAAAATGAAACTGAGATGTCACCTGCCTTCTCCACGCAGAACAGTTCTACCGCTAACATTGATTACGATGGATACCTTAAAAGCAGTACACCGAAGAGTGACTGTGGTCCTGACAATTTCAAGAATGCGCCATTTGAATCCGCAGTCAACGGTCCACTACCGGAAAAGTCTACTAACGATCGTACTGAAGAGGGCAGCGCAGATTACAGCCAAAATAATCTCTCTCAAAAAAGTGATAACACAGTCAACGATACAGGACCTCGAAAAACGCCCGTGGTCCCTCAAGGAAATTTTCATCAGCTACCACAGGTTTCGCCAGATGTAAAAAACGCAGTTCATAAATCGGCATTTCAGGTGGTAGCTTCGCCTTTCAATGGTCTGAATAGGACTCCTCGTTCCGGTGATACTACTCCAGAAAGTCCTATTTCAAATTCTCAAACTCCATCGCCAAGCTTGGACGGCAAAAAGCGAAAGAGTGGGGGGAGTAGAATGAAAGGCGTGTTTTCGTCACTCATGCAAAACATGAAAAGAACTTCACAAGGAGAGAAAAGGCAATCTAATTCTGCCATCAAGATCTCGACACCTTACAATGCGAAGCATGTCCATCATGTGGGCGTGGATACTAAAACAGGTGAGTATACCGGTTTACCCGAGGAGTGGGAGAGGCTTCTGACTTCGAGCGGTATTTCGAAAAGGGAGCAACAACAACATCCGCAGGCGGTCATGGATATTGTCAAGTTTTATCAAGATGTTACAGAGGCAAACGGCGAAGACAAGGTGTTCAAAACTTTTCACGTTGGAGGTTCGGGAAAAAACCTATCCAATACTGAGTTGAAGTCGCCCTCTTCCCCATCTCTTCAAAGGTTTGGGAGTATGTCATCGAAAGTTGCTTCGCAAACAGGTGTTGGCACGAAAGGCACTCCTCAAGAGCTTCAATCACCTGTCAATCTGAGGGAAGCGCCAAGGCTGCAATCGTCGAGCAATGAGCGATATATGCCGAGTCGTCCAGCGCCAAGACCGCCTGGCACAACTGCAAAGAGTGAAATCACCTCACCTCTGGCTAAAAACGGTTCTGCTGCAGCATCGCCAAAAATCAAGAGAACAGGAAGCTCTAGTTCCGCAATAAAGGTTTTATCTCGAAATGGGACTAGAAATAAATCTGATCAGAATCAAAATGCTCTACCCCAGCCGAAGAACTCTTTACCGCCGGCAAAAATTTTGCCTGATACGAAAATTCCAGATGCGCCGCTTAGGGCGGCTCCTCCTCCTCCGCCTCCTGTTCCAAAAGACAATACAAAGGGCGAATCAGTGCCAAGCGACATGCAGAAAGCGCTCGAATCGAAACGGGAGGACAGAAGAAAGAAAATCCAACAGCTATACGCCACTTTAACAGAAATTTGCTCGGAGGGCGACCCCAGCAAGTTGTACAAGAATTTGATCAAAATCGGACAAGGAGCCTCCGGAGGTGTCTACACAGCCTACGAAGTATGCACAAACGCTTCGGTTGCCATTAAGCAAATGAGTCTTGAGAAGCAACCGAAGAAAGAACTAATAATCAATGAAATATTAGTCATGAAGGCCAGCAAACACGCTAATATCGTCAATTATATTGACTCTTACTTGCTGAAGGGTGACCTCTGGGTTGTGATGGAGTATATGGAGGGCGGTTCTCTGACGGATGTAGTGACACATTGTATTCTGACGGAAGGTCAAATTGGAGCGGTTTGCCGGGAGACCTTGGAAGGGTTGAGATTTCTTCATTCAAAGCGTGTGATTCACCGGGATATCAAATCGGATAACGTCCTTCTGTCCATGACAGGTGAGATTAAGCTGACAGATTTCGGATTTTGCGCCCAGATCAATGAGACAAATTTAAAGCGTACCACAATGGTGGGCACGCCCTACTGGATGGCCCCAGAAGTAGTATCCAGAAAAGAATATGGTCCGAAAGTCGATATATGGTCTCTGGGTATCATGATAATAGAGATGATCGAAGGTGAGCCGCCGTACTTGAATGAGACGCCGCTGCGTGCACTTTATTTGATTGCTACCAACGGTACTCCTGAATTGAAAGATGCAGACACCTTGAGTGAGGACTTGAGGTTTTTCCTAAATTGGTGTCTGCATGTAAATCCGGAAGAGAGAGCCTCGGCGTCACAATTGCTTGAAGACCCCTTCATTACTACATATTCAGATGATGTGAGGTCCCTCGCGCCTTTGGTGAAACTGGCTAGAATGAAGAAGCTTGCAGAGAAGATGGAAGACGGCGAGGAAAGTGGCGCAGAGAGCACTTGATCAGTTATTTTCTTACGTTTAGGTTTAATATAGTGGGAATCGCTGTACCCTAGGGAGAAGAAAAGGGTTTGCGGGGCTTAATGACGATTGTATTATACATTTATAGAGTAGTTTTTGCTTTAAGTTATAGACTAAATGTCAGGCCTAGTCTTACGAGCCTTTGGCATCAACACTTCAACCTTGCGATATGCTCATGTCACTAAGTGAGTCTCCCATACGGGAATCTTCTTGCCGGAGGTTTACCGTTTCCGCACCAGTTGGCTTCTTAGTATTGCTGAGTTCAGGCAGCGAAACCTGTACGAAGTACATTTTGGCAATACTTTTTCCCTTGTTAGAAAGCGAATACTCATTGAAAGCAGGCACTTGAAAAGCACAACCCTCGGTACAAATTAGCTTATTTTGGCCAATCGTGATCTCTATGACGCCTTCAATGAGGTAGAAGTTGATGGCAACATTATAAGAATCAGATAGCTTTTTGTCCGCTCCCAGGGGCAGGGTTAAAATTCCACTTGCGAATGATTCTTTGTTTTTGTCGAAAAGCACAGCCAAGGTATACGACTCATCTTTTGTATTGCGTCTGTACTGGGGAATCGACTGAAAGTTAGAACGAGCCAAGATGTCCTCTTCTTTATGTTTGTGATCCGAAGAAGCGTTCACGAGTCCTCGATATTCTCCCGCTTCATACCACCCAGAGTTTTGAAGTGTGCCTTGCTTGACTCTGGTAATCAAGTGCTGATTGGGGTTGTGCAATGCAGTTTCTGAGGTCACACCTGTATTTTGACCTTTTCTAGGTCTTCCACGCGGTCTCCCTGTTGAAGTATAGTTGTATGGCCTATTCTTACTCTTCTTTCTCCTTCTTAGATCTTCTTCTTCTTCATCATCTTCCTCCTCGAAAGTTATGACCTTATCGATTTCCAGCACGGGTTTTCTCGATTTACGCTTGTAAACCACCTTCTCATTTCTCCAGTATTCCAAGGGCGCTATTTTCACCCTATTAGATTTCCTTAACCCGTTCACTCTTGCAAAATTGACTTCTCGTCCTAAGTCTTGAGCCTGATCCTGGATAAACTCTTCATCCGAGCTCTCCTCAAGCGATCCTTCTTGGCCTGAATGTCCAGCATTCTTCGCTCCCTTTTGTCGACTATTATACGAATTGTTTGTAACGTTTGAGAAAGCAGAACGTTTTTCAGCTCCGCCGTAATCAATCTCGCTATCTTCACCCTCGGATTCGCTTGAATTCACAGCGTCAAGAAGCCCCGAGGGTTCGACGTAGTCTCTGTCTTCTTCACTCAATGACCCATTGTCTCGCTCCAGCTCATCCTCCAGTAGTGCATTTTCAGAAGTGTTGAAAGACGTGTTTCCATGGGACGGCTCATCATCGTCGTCGTCATCGTCTGCTACCAAATCGGGAACGTCTCGATAGCTCTCATTTCCATAGTCGGAAGGTGGAGTCTGTGGAACGCCCTCAGCGTCGCCATCGTTTTCAAAATCGTCGCTTCGATAATCAGGTTCATAATTTATCGTTTTATTCTCACTTTTCTTTGGTTGGTTGTCCACCTGCTTCTCTGGTAAAAGAGGTAATTCCTTATCTTCAGCTCCGCCTTCGTCTCCCCAATCGTTCGGCATCGATCCATCCAGCTCTGGTTGGATAGCCTCCTCTATTGAAGGTTCTGCATAATTTTCGTCTATGGTGGGCACACTGGGGGGTAAAAAGTTCGTACTTCGTCTTGATCTGCCTTCGAAAACCGGCGGTGGAAAAGCAGAATTATCGAAGGGAAGCAGCGATGATTTACGGCTTTTTCTGCGAAACGAAATCGAGCTCTCGTTATCTTTGAAAAATTCATCAACATTATCCATGGAGTACTCATCTTTGCGTATATCTTGTCGTATTTTGATTCCAGTTTTACGGGAAGTAACCCCCAAGTTCATGTAATCCATTCGAAGTGATGATGGTAGCCTTTTACCAGCCCATTGGCTCGATCTGTTAGGCGATGAGTACGCGTTCTAGGTTGGCAACAACACCTTTAAGTAATTTTCCGAAATTAAACTTGCATCAAGACTCATGTGATCACGGTGTCACAGCTAGCACATTTTATCGCTTTCGAGACCTTACCTGAGTTCTTCGCCCATCGACGATGAAATAAGACGGTTCTTCGGTGTACACGTAGTTTTCGCTATCCAGAAGTTTTTTGATTTGAATCTTTACTTTTGAGACCCCTCCTAGACTGTGAATACCTCGTCCGGTGATTATTTTGAGAGGAGCGACGTTGAGTGCTTTGATCAGGTTAGGGCGGTGAGCATTCATCTCACGCAGACTTGTTTCACGACTCCACCAGGCTGTGAGACAGTTCTGGGCAATTTGTTTGGCTTCTTGTGGGTAGAAACCATGTAGATCGGCAGTGTGTGTTTGGAAGATGGCTTCGAATATCTGTAAAGCTTGATTGTAGCTGTTGTCACTGGAAAATGACTCGGACTCGGGAACTACCGCACCGAGCTCTCCTTCTGGGCCGGGCTGGGCCGCTGGATTGATCACGGAGCTCGTTTTATGAGAGCGAGGTGAGAGTGTCCCTGCAGAAACAAAACTTGTGGTCGTATCGGTGAAGGTGTATCTTGAACAATCATTCTCGATTATGAATGCAGCCAGCGTAGTGGTTCGCGCGACATCGGCACCATAAAATTCGAGAGCCAACTTGAAAAATTGGGGGCTAATTGCCTTGAGCACGGGATTGCTCGCTACAATAGCTTCAAGCTCCCGAGAAGCCTTCAGAAGCTCCTGGGCGGTGGCAACATTACGAGGATAAGGTGCTGTAGAGCTTTGGTCGGAACCTGATGGTTTTGATTGCTCCTGGAAACCGGTCTTTGCCTCTTTTTGGTGTGCCAGACCTTGTGCAGACTGAACGCGGCCACCAACTCGCGCAGGTTGAGCGGAAACAGGTGGCGGAATCGGTGATCGGGATTTATGAAACTCTGCCAAGTAGTCATCGTAATGACTTACTATGTCTATCGCAGCCCTCCCTGCATTCAACGATTTTTTGTAAAACGCTGTTTGACCTATTTTATGGGGAACAGCGGTGAGATCCACCACACTGCGTATTTGCTCTTGTGTAGATGACCAAAACTGGTTTTGGGAACATGCCTTGGCCTTGTCATTGGGTCGTTTTATGTCGTCGAACGAATGTACCCGTCTGTAAAGCCGTTTTTTTAGATTAACCGCTCCTTTATCCTGCTTGCTGGGTTCATTGTGTTTTTCAAAGTCCAATTCGCTTATCTCGGCAACATTTCTGAGTTGGCTCAGCGAATCTTGTTCGCTCAAGATCATATTACTAGCCATCTCAACATCTCCGTTGGCACTTTCCAATGTTTTGGTCAGTACTTGCTCACTGACATCAGGAAATAAACTTGCTAAAGTAGAAGTCTGCTCAGACATGGATATTTCAATGCCAACGCTTCTCTGATCTCATCCGATATAAACCAGATGCAAATTCAAGATTCGAACTTCTTGAAGGCATCGAAGTACTTGAACAAATTTATATATCTTTAATTCAATATACACTGATGAGATTTCACTATCGAGAAAGTCAAAAGAACATGAACTCTAGACTAACTCATGTCTTTGAATACCACATCACTCCTCAATACAAACTTCACGCCTTTGTAAACTTCTTGAGCTTCATGTAAAAGACAATCGTCGCCGTGTTTGTGCAAAAGTGCTAACCCTACTTGTGGATGCACAGCTGTACTTTCACCTCGGTGCGACGAATAGAATATTGTATCACCTCCAACCAACTCATCACCACCGGTCAAGTAAATCAGCAAAGTCCAACGGGTTGTTCCAACACCGGGAACTTTGGCGGAAGCATCGTAATGTTTGGCAAACTTGTGACCTTTTTCATAACGGTATGCTCTGATCTGAGGGTTGAGACCAATGGCATCTACAAAATCCAATTCTTTTAAGATGTATTCGTCTTGAGCAAGGCATTTGTTTAGCCTGTTCCACAGAATGTGTGCTACATGGACGTCGTCCGTGGAGAAGCGTTCGTTAAGTCGTTCTGCATATTCTTTGGTCCCTCTCTGACGAAACAACTCCATGACGCCCGTCTGCGATAGGCTAGCGCAAAGATCCTGCGTCACCGGCTCAGTTAAAAACTTGCCTATCACTATCACTTTATCGTCCAAGAGACGTTTCGGTTGCGGAAGATACTCAAATTTCTTTGAACTTGCATTGAGGCCATAGAATGCATCTGGAAATCTGAATTTACCGGTCCCTGCAGTACCTCGCGACAAGTTCTTTTCTTGTTTACCAGTTTTCTTGGCCATTCTGAGCCTCCCAATGCATATCGACGTTGTGATGTGAAGCGAAGCCGCGCACACAAAGCAAGTTAACCTAAAATAAAATAAAATACATCACCAGGCCCAACCTTTTGGACATTCGGGTCATAACCGCGTACGAAAACATGAACTTTGAACGGATCCTCTCGTCACTTCTACTGAAGCGTACGAGTGGAACCTGTCTTTTTGAAATTTTAATCTAACGACGTCTATTCCTTCACTTAAGGGCAATTCCGCACTATGTTATCGATAACATCCTGTGGGTACGCCGGACCATAGCCGTGACACACCTCGTTGCCTCGCAAGTTCTCCATGACGAAATAAACGTCAAAATCCTCGCTTTTAGAAAGCTCATGGAGATATTCCCAGGTGGCTGGTAAAGTCAGCAATCTCTGTCCGAAGTGCTCGTAGGACGAGAGCGGCATAGGTTCATTAAGGTCAATCTTGTGGTCACCGCTCGTTACTTCGATAAAGTGTTTACGAGAAGGAAAATGGTACTTGACCGTTTCAGCGCGCACATCGGGAGAAGAGCGCTGTTCGGTCTTGCTCAAAAGACGATTTTCGGTGGCGATCTCGAGATTTAGTTTTTTCAGGTCCTCGAGCTCTCTAAGAAGCGCTTTTTTATCGCGTTCACTCGACAACAACTTTGATTCTAGCTCTTTCAACTTTGCTTCTTTGCGTTCTCTAAATGCCTTCTGTGCTGCTCTATTCTGAGCCTTTTTACGAGCCAAAATCTCCTGCTCTGTAAGAGTCTCTTCAGGAGCGTAACCACGTTCTGATCCGTTATGCTGCTGTGTGTTTGGCTTGGTATGACCTTTACTAGAACCACTCTCTTGTGAGTCCTCTGGCGAGTGCGACATTGGAGGTGTCACTGAAGATACACTGTCCATCCTCCACTCTCCTAGCCCAGGAAAAAGGGATTGTCCCATATGAGAGCCATCACTAACGTCCTCAGGCTTGGCTGCACTATGGTTTATCCCACCAAAATTGTCTCCCAGCCTATCAAAATCAAACGAGCTATGGGGGCCACCTCCCTGACGAGACAGACCTTCCGGACCTTGGTGGTGGTAATCTTTTGCAAGCAGATCGCAAATGACGTTTTCGCTCGGACAATCTGTGCTCATGCTTGCTTAAATGAAGCGCGAATGTTCTTCCTGAGTTGTGCGACGAACGGCCTCTACCGGATGTTCTCTTTGATGTAATGATACGCGATTTCCGCGAGTGACAGAAAGAGCCTATGAGACCGCTGTGAGATTGTGTTTTGAAGATGAAGCAAGCGTCGAGGACTACTTGTGCTACACGATGAGTGTGACGGAACCTTGTAAATAGGCTGTTCGCTAAGCATTGTTGTAAGGATTGAAAAGATCATCGTGACAATTAAAATATGTAAAAAATAACGGCAAAAAATGATTTCGCCCAGGATCGAACTGGGGACGTTCTGCGTGTTAAGCAGATGCCATAACCGACTAGACCACGAAACCATTTGTTGAACATGAGTAGAAAACTGTTTAATATACTGCAGATCTTTGGTGAATGACCCGAAGTCAGTAATTCAAGCACGACGGTGCTTTACAATGTCAATGTTCCTCACAGACAGAGAGCAGAGCAGCTAGTTGTATTCTGCTTTTTAGTTTGTACAATCAAACTACTTTTCTTTAATCGTATTCGTTTTATTTGTTTAGGTAGGTTCCTGCAACATTCAGTTGTCAATGTTTGTTTAAATCTCATCTACTGTTTTCTCAGAAAACTCACCATGAATTTGTTGACCTTCATAAACACAATTAGTGATATATCTCATCTACTAGCTGTATGTAATGTGCTAATCGTGTCTAGATAATCAGTCTTTTAGTCATCGATTGTCTGGAAATTATTTTTTGAGAAAAGTTACATGTTGCGGTGATGCGCCTATTCCCATAGAGTTTTCCAAGTAACGTTCTTTCTCACTGCGTCTGAAAAACCCTCTTTGTATCTCACCCAAATTTTTGCCTTGGCGGGTTCTTGAGACTCTCCATCATGAATATTCAATGCGCCGTTATCTTGACTGCCACCATGTTGGACACTGGCGTACTGAGACTTGAAAAACTCGGCCGGTTTGACGGAAGATGAAGTAGTTTTTTGCTTCTTGCGTGCATTTTCCAATCCTTCTTTATCAGCTTTTGCAACTTCTAGAGTCCTTTTCCGAAGTTTACTCTCCTGTACCTTGGCATTTACTACATTTAATAATGCTGGTCTCTTGGTGTATATCTCTTTGGACCGCTTTTGATCCATCAGAACCACCGTATCAAATGGCGGCTCGATACAAGGGACACGAGGCATGTCAGTGTCTGATCGTTCTCCAAATATGAGATCAAAAGTTGTTATTGCAGGGATGATATTTTCGAAAATAGCGGTCTTAACATTTCCGTTACGCACCTTGGTGAAATCAGCAGCTATCATATAATCCACCAGTGGTAGAATCTCTAGCGCCAAAGCGCGTTTATTCATGAATATTTGAGAAGACGCAGGTGGCCGCTGAAGCATGGCACTCACGAGGTCATCGTTCTTTCGTAGCGCTTCCCTTTGTTCGAACTCGTTGTGCTGCGTCCTGATCTCTTCTTTGTTTGCGATATCGCTGAAAAGCTGGAAGAATGCCATAGGCACTACGGCATTGTATCTCAGCAGGTCGCCATTGTGCTCAAAAAGTGACTGGAACATCCGATCATTGAAGAATAACCAATCGGCAGCCATGCTTGGTTTTTTCAGACTACTATCAGAATATTTGACACTCGGGAACATAGAGAAACAACCGTGAACTATTTTCTGGAAGCTTGAGTTGGTTTCTATATCCCGCAACAGTTTCATGAATTGATGCCTAGAATCAATATGCGGGTCCTTGCGAAATATCTGATTGCAGATATGATACCAAGATACACCCATGTCTTTCATTTGCTCATCGAGGCTGCTGGATTTGCTATTGGATGCTAACGTAGCCATAAACTGCATATTATTCAGGCAATTTCTCACATCACCCTGTGATAGTTCTGTCAATTCCTTCAGCTTCTTTTTGTCCATCAATAGATTTTCTTTTTTGGAAACATGGTACAGCCGCTCTACCACGGCATTTTCAGATGGTCTTTGGAAATGAATGATCTCACAGTGTGGTCGGAGCTTTTCCAAGGCTGATGCGTAGACATTATTGCAAATGGCTATAATCGGTCGCGTCATTACTTGGCCCTGATTTTTTTTTCGTTGACGCCTGCCTTTCGAGCTCGTAGGAACTCCGCTCAGTATTCTTTGTGTAGCTTTGAAATCACCATTGATAATATCCACAAGCACCTTGATGAAACCCGATTCCATGCTTCCATCAATTTCGTCTGCAATCAAGCAAACCGGCTGGCTATCAAGCGTGTTGGAGAAAAGTGCGTTGTGTACTCGTGTCTTAATACCCGGTCCTCCCCTCTCGTCACTGGCGTTGATCTCCATAGTCGAATATCCTGCTTGCTTTACCACAACGTGTGCCACGGACGTTTTCCCTATTCCTGGGGGCCCAGTGAGGAGTAGAATCTTTTTCCGTGGCCTTTGCAGCGGATCTAATGTTTCAATGGAGTTTTCAGCTCCAGAGTTGGGTCCGTTCCATTTCACTGCCGGTGCCTTGGGCAGCGTTTCACCGAAGACAAGTGGTGACCACTGTCTTAGCCACTTCAAAACGCGTCTATTCGTCTTCTCATTTCCTACCAGATCGAAAAAGCTCTGGGGTTTCCATTTTTCAGTCCATAGCTTTTCCGGTATTGTCTTCCTGGACAATTCTTGAGGCTTTAAGACTTTTACCGTTTCTCTGCGACTGTTACATTCGTCTAACAGGCGATTGATATCGATTCCGTATGTCTCGTCACTTTTCCAGGAGAGCTCATGCGATCGATTGCTCTTCTTTCGGTTGAGTGTCTTCAACTGTCCATTTGAGCTTACAAAACCTAGTCCGGAGCTTGCAGTACTTTCGAAGAGCAAGCTGTCACCCAGATGTTGTCCCAGTCCGGCGTCCATGTCAAAAATAGAGGAATTGCTGATGGTGGTTGGCGTTCAAGACTTCGTTTCTTCGCGTTGTGGTTTTCCTTATAATTTACGCGTTGAATTTAATAGCTTTAGCTATTGGAAACCTCATCAGGTGAAAACAGTGTAAAATCTCTAAAGACAGCGAAACGGGCCTGATTCTCCGGGCTGAAGATGATACAATAATGAGACTGCGGCCATTCTCAAAGGCCGGAAGCTCCGCACCTGTGATCTCTTGTGAAATGTCCTTGCAGTCGTTTCGAAATTTAATTGCAAATTTCCTTCTTAGTTTTAGGGCCCCAGCCGTTTTCATTTGAAGCTACATGTGAACAATCCACCCTGTTTGATTCTAGTCTACTTCCACTACATTAAACTCGTAGTTTTGCGTCGCGAACCTTCTTTCTTGAACAAAAAGCTTGTGTCATGCATGCACTACACGTCGAAGTGAGGATTTCTCAAAAATCATTGTCATTTTGAATCGGAAATTGCCCCAATTGAATACCGTTCTAGTCATAAATCAAAGTCAAGGAACAGCCAATGTAAGAAGCTACTTCAGCCAAGGTATTTCCGACTGTTTTTTTTGGAGTTTTCCGTTTGACTCTTCTTGAATTAATTTTTTAGACAAACAACCACCAAAATTCCCCTGTACTAACATCAAAATCAATGCAAAATACAACGCTAGTGTAGAAAACGCTATAACGTTTTCCGAACATGCGATGGATTGCTTGTCGTCGGGTTCTTTGAAGCCTGACGATAAAACCGTGAATTTGGATGTGGCATCACATGACTTACCCGGTCACTGTCAACCAGGCTAGCAAATACAGTTGTCAAAATAACATCAACGTATCCTTTGACCGAACGTTAAGATTTGAATGAAATCGACCAACGGCTCAAAAATGGTGTCAGTATGTACTTGCTAGAAGGCTGGAGCTGCTCCCATCATATGCTCACTCTATATATCCAAGTTTAGGCGGCGAAAACGCGTTCCAGCGAAAAGCGAAGGGAATCGTCGAGATTGCAGTAGCTATGGATGAGAGCTAGACTTGACAATTTGGGCGCTACAGAGTGTGAACTCTTACAGGATACAAATTGCATACGCCAGTGTGTTGCCAAGACAATCATCCAGCCATGCCCCAACTGTGTTCGAATTAAAAGTTAGGCGACGGACGACGTTTAGTGAAAAAAAATGGGGTGATTGTTGTCATCAAATCAAAATTGATGGCGACGATGGCGATTCCTTGACCTAAGCGGTGCCTTTTAATCTGATCAGAGAATTCGAAATGCAAAAAAGCCTGCAAAGGATGCTTTTTTTACCGCTATTGTTCCTTAAGGCCCAAATCATTTTTTGCTGCATAACAACTTCCCTAGCTGACCCTCACGTCTTTTTGAATTGCGTCAAAAACTATGTGAAACTTTGCGCACGTACTAACATCGAAACAGGAACAAGAGCTGCTGAAATCATACCCTCAAACATGTGCTCCCAGCGCGGTGCAAGGTACCCCAGGTAATCTATCTGATGTGCAACAGAAATCGCTCGGTGAGTTCCGTGAGCAGCTCAAGCAAGGCGGCTACAGCGAAAGACTTGACGACTCGACCCTTTTGAGATTTCTCAGAGCTCGTAAGTTCGATGTAGCGGCCTCCAAGCTCATGTACGAGAACTGTGAAAAATGGCGTAAGGAGTTTGGCGTCGACAAAATCTTTGAAGAATTCCACTACGACGAAAAGCCTCTAGTTGCGAAATATTACCCTCAGTACTACCACAAGACCGACAACGATGGTCGTCCCTTGTACTTTGAAGAATTGGGCTCCGTCAATCTCACTGAAATGTACAAGATCACCACCCAAGAGCGTATGCTCAAAAACCTGGTGTGGGAATACGAGTCCTTCGTTCGCTACAGACTTCCTGCATGCTCTAGAAAGGCCGGTTACCTAGTTGAAACCTCGTGCACTATTTTGGACCTCAAGGGAATCTCCATTTCTGCTGCAGCCCAAGTGCTCAGCTACGTCAGAGAAGCCTCCAACATTGGTCAAAACTACTATCCAGAACGTATGGGCAAGTTTTATCTGGTCAACGCTCCATTTGGGTTTTCCACTGCTTTCCGTCTTTTCAAACCCTTTCTAGATCCAGTGACAGTCTCCAAGATCTTCATTTTGGGCTCCTCTTACCACAAAGAACTCCTCAAGCAGATCCCAGCTGAGAATCTACCGGTTAAATTTGGTGGAAAGTCCGAGGTCAGCGAAGAAAGCGGGGGACTTTACTTGTCCGACGTTGGTCCTTGGAGAGACCCCAAATACATTGGGCCAGAGGGCGAGGCTCCCGTCGCCTTCAAGGTCTAAACTTTCGAAGATAGACTAGTTCGTATAACATCTAACATATAATGCTAAACTACTAAGTTTATCACTTCTTTTCATTGTCTCTATCGAGTTTCGAACGGGTATTGCACCGTTATTTCTTCGAGTTGTGAGTCCGTTCGTTATGCGTGTGCACGTAATAAATGGAAAATAAAGCCAAACTGACGCGAACCAGCCAAGATTTTACTCAAAAGTTGTCAAGATCGCCAGCCAGTTGACTAGTAGCCGATGGGGTCACCTCAATTAAGTATATCCAGTCCTACTCCTGTTCAAAATGGGCCTTATCTGGATCAATTGGGAAGCCTACGATCTGAACAATTGTCAGGTATGAATGGTATCAAACGGGACTTGGTGAACAAAATTCGGATAAATAAGGGCTTATTCGTTGGAGAAGTTCAATGGTGCAGTAATCTTTCGCTTCATGATTGGAAAATTCATCGCCTGGAGATCGACAGTGGTGGCGGGCTCTGCCATGCGGTCAGTGAAAAAAGTATGGCGGATTTGTCTGTTACAGGTACAGGCCTAGAAAATTCCAACAAACCCATCATCAGACATCTACAAGCTTGCAAGGTACAGCTTCTGGATAATAGTCAGGGTTCTTATCCGGTTTTGAAAGTTGAAACATACTACGCTACAACATACATGCAAGTAGCAGATCGTGACACATTTTTCGACTTGTTCGCAGCACTTGTTTTCTGGTCCAGTTTGAAGGATAAGGGCATTTTCAACAAAACTGCTGTGATACAGCCGATTGTTCCGAAGCAGCAGAAACCGGCTCCGCTTCTGGTATGTCAATTCAATGTCTACACACGTATCCCCAGAAACAAAAGCGTATCACTTAAAGACAATATACCCGTACCGCCCTATTCAAATGAAACGTCAGCACCTGAAGAGTTTGGCTGGTTTTCGGCAATGGGCAAACTGAGCTCTGACGGCAGGTTGGATCTTCTTTTACAGAGTGACGGGTCGTTGCTTTGGTCTTTTGATATCACGGAACTTTTAAGATCAGAAATTCAAGTTCTTGATCCGTGTCTTCTTCAAAATGATACATTTTTATTTTTGGGAGTAATTCCAAAGCTAAGAGATCAGTTAAAGGTGTCTCCATCGTGTTCCTTCTCAGTGGGCTCGCACAAAGATAAGTTCAACTCCTTCGGCATAGTGTTACAGTTTCCTCTCAGAATTGATCTCGAAGACTGGCTTGTGGCTCTCAGCACCTTTGCTCAAGCTGAGACAGTGTCATTGATTGGAACAGACAAATCTAACGAGTTGAGAATTTCCAATCGTTTCAAAATTTCCATTCTGGAGGCGGACTTCAGCGCAATTAATCTTACAAACTTTGATAACGAAACTCAGTGCGAAAATACTTCAGAACTATACGTGGAAATTTCGGTGTGGGATCATTGTTGGGCAAGGACATCAATTGTATCGGATGCGAAATCTCCTTTTTGGCGGGAAGAGTTTGATTTCAATTTTTCTGTCAAGACTTCTCCAGTGTGCATCAAAGTAATGCTTGCCATTGACGGAACAAGATCCTACTCATCACAGGACAAGGTACTGGGTGAAATAGAAATTACACAAGAGATGATCAACGACGGAAGTCTTAGTGCCGAAACGAGGATTCCAATATTTGACGTCGAAAATAAACATTTCCAGTTGGGGACCTTGTGCATAAAGGTGGCATCGAGTCTGAATGCAATTCTTCCTTCAGTAAATTTTAACAGGCTAGAATCCATGCTTTCACGCATGAGCCTAACGAAAATGACCGATTACTTATATGATATTTCAATTGCAGATTATCTCAAGTTGGAGGATCTATCGATGGTTTTTCTGGACATTTTTCAAACGGTCGACAGGACCAACGATTGGTTCCAAGCATTAGTTGATAAGGAATTCAATGAGATAGACACAAGCATATTGAAGAAGACTACGAAGAACCTATCGTCTGCGAATATATACAGTTCGCTGTTTAGGGGAAACTCAATCCTCACAAAGTCAATGGAGAAGTACTTCAATCGTATCGGTAAAGAATATCTCGAAAAGGCCATCGGAGGTACTATACGAAAGATTGTTTTCTCGGACATGTGCCTGGAGCTCGATCCCAATCGAATCAGAGCGGATGAATTTGAGAAGGAAAACATCATTAGAGGGAACTACACGCGTCTTTTGAAGCTTGCCGAGGAACTATGGGTGCGCATTTACAAGACAAGCAATGACCTTCCATACGGAATTAAGGAACAGCTCAAAGCAGTCAGAAAAAACATTGAAGTAATTTACAAGGACGACGAATACAAAGTAATCATTAATTGTGTCTCAGGGTTCCTCTTTCTGCGCTTCTTTTGTCCCGTAGTACTGAATCCCAAGCTCTTCCATATAGTGGATAATCATCCAGAAGAAGGTCCTAAGAGAACATTGACATTGTTGGCAAAGGTACTACTGAATTTGTCAAATCTTACACTTTTCGGCAAGAAAGAGCCATGGATGACTGAAATGAATTCATTCATAGCGAAACATGAGGATGAACTGATTGACTACATTGATAAAGTAACAGATAAAAAGCTCGATTTCACCACCAAGACTCTTAAACTGAGTAGCAGCGTTGCTCGACCAAAGATACCACTGAATGCTGCCATCCGAAACGAACTACCTACCAATCCCTATCTCATTGACAGATATTTGAGGGAAACGGAGCTTATAAGTGTTCTCTCGATCTCGCGGCGGCACGAGGAAAAACAGCTCGAAGCACCTAGCACCGTGAGTATGAACCGCCTTTCAAAGGATCATTCGTCTTCCGCGCCCAGTCCGACAATCGGTCCGCCTAATACAAAAATCGGTGAGTTAGAGTTTGAAAAACTGACTCAAAACAATGCTGAAATATTTGGTGATGACCTACTTAAATATTTGGCAATTGACTCGCAAGGTTCGCCGGTAGAGAAGAAACCAACACGCTCAGGAGCCGTCACTGATTTGACAAAGAATCTGGAGCAGGAGTCTTTACTTCTCTATCACCGACTTGAGCACCTTACCCAAGTCTTGTCAGGTTATGAGCAACCCAATGAATTGATCCTGGGCAAAGCTGAATTCGCCCTATACCTCGTGGACCATCTCTGCCTTGATGAAAACCTTTACGTAAGGCTAGACCTTACAGGCAGCTACGCAAAGCACGACAAAGTGGACAAACTTTGCTCGGATTCTTCAGCGTTCACGAAACTGCTCAACAGGCTACAGAGTCCTCCAGCCAGCAAACATCCTTCAAGAAGCCACACGATAAAGTCCAGCACGAAATCCGGTTCTTTGAGGTCCATGTCGTCTTTCAAGAAAAGCGCTGTGAGTTCCGATTCGAAAATAGACGAAAAATCGGGATTTAAATTTCTTCGACTGTTCAAGAAATGAAGCTTTCGTATAATGGTAATTGCGCACGCGAACAGAATCTTCCCGCACTCGACCAACTACTCCAGACCACTCACCTACAAGCGTTCAAAGGAACGTGCGCATAATAGAGATAGCCTCATACATAATTCAAGCTCCCCAGATCGCAAAACAGCCTCTTAAACTCGTAGATTTTTCATACCTTCCAAGGCACTGACCTCATCACCGTTCATGACTGTGTTTTCAAATCTTGAAGCGTCTCCATTGTATCCCTGTAGCCCATGAGCTAGTGCTGGGTCAATCCTATTAGAGTCCGTCATTGGGTGGTCTTGCGTCCGCTGTGGAAAGGAAGAATAAGTTTGGAAAAAGGAATTCAATTGATTGTTGGAAGATTCGCCAAACTCATCAGCGCCACCATAGGACATTAAACTTTGCGTATCGAAGTCGTCAAAATTAACCTTACCAAAGTCAGAAGTGTTATTGAAGCCAGATCTATCAAAGTTCGGTTTGCGTGCTGTTCTTGTATTCGCCGACCTCGTCAGTTGAACAGTGCATAGCTGCAAATTATCGAGAGCGCCTTCAACGAGGCATCCCTTCTGTCTGAAATAAACCAAAAGGTGACTCCATAAACTGTTCCTAGAGAGAGATCTTGGGTTTCCTAAAATGACCAAACCATACTTGGCACGAGTTAAGGCGACATTCAAGCGGCGGGGATCGCTCAAAAATCCAATTGCCTGTTGTTCGTTAGCACGTACGCACGACAAAATAATGTAGTCCTTTTCACGTCCCTGGAAAGCATCCACCGACGCGACCTCAACGTTCATGTAAAGATCCTTGTCTAATGAGCCACTCATTTGCATGTACTGAACAATGTATGCTCGTTGACCTTCATAGGGGGTGATGACACCGATTTGATCAGGTTTCACGCCGTCTCTGAAAAGCTTGGTGATGACGCGTTCGCAGTTCATGGCCTCGATTCTGTTAAGGTACGACGTACCATTACCAGAGATTTCTTCTCTGCCGTAGTTGGACCAGAACATCATCGGAAGATCATGAATTGGCCATGGAAAGGTGCTGTTTTGGACAGTGCGTTGTTCGATTGTAACACCATTTTGCAAACTTCCTTCGTAAAACATGTTGCTAGGAAACTCGCTCAGATGAGGATTCATACGGTATTGCACTTCCAGACGAATTGGAACGTGTCCCAAGGAGATCAACCTTTCAAAAAGCGATTGCTTGAGACCAGCGTCAGCGGCCTTCCTATCCAGGATAACGGGCCCCAATTGTTGGTGATCACCTACTAAAATGACCTGCTTGGCACCCTTCACAATTGGTATCAAACATTCCGGCTCCGAAGCTTGAGTACTTTCGTCGATCAATACACTTCTGAACTTGGCTTCCAATCTCTTGTCACCAGCACCAACACAGGTACAACAAACAACGTCTGCCTTTTTGAGAATCTCCAGCTCAGATTTTCTCACTTGTTTCACGAACTTTTTGGTGTCCGCAGAGGATAGCTCTCCTACATCTTCCTTCAGTTTGAGAAGTTTCTTAAGCTCGCCTTTAGCTGATCTTGAAACCAAGTTATGGAGTCCCAAATTCGACACAGAACTCTCAACGTCTTCTCTGCTCTTGGCAGTGAGGCGCACAACTTTCAAACCCAAATCGCGAAGTTTTGCAGCAAGATGATCAACCGCTACGTTGGACGGCGCACAAACAAGAATTCGTTCCTTGTGCAGTTTGGATAGATGATACACTATAGTAGCAGAAGTCACAGTCTTACCTGTACCAGGTGGACCCTGTATCAAAGACAAGGGACGTTGCAGTACATGACGAATTGCGTTCGACTGAGATATGTTCAACTGTGTGAAATGAGGTATGGAGAATTGATCAGGCATGTCAACGTCAAACTCGAGATCAGGAACGTCGTGTCCCAGAATTTTATAGTAAAGAAATCCCGAAACAGACTTCTTTACCACTGCAAACTTTTTCATTGCTTCTTGCATTCTGTCGTAGGAAGTCCCTTTCCACACAAACTCCGCAGTGAAACCAGTGTTGAGATGAGTGGGTGGTAGGTTTTTATTGGGCTTCAATTCTAGCATCAACTGGTCTTGGAAACTGTTCGGTAGACGTACTATGTAGCCACGCCCTTCCCATTCGGCATGCTGAACGCCTGAGTATCTCAAAATCATCTCATCCCCGACAGCGACTTTTAAACCGTTGGATTCGAAAGTCGACAACGCGAACGATGCCAAGTGTCGGTTATTGAGAGCTAGAGTCCACGATACGGAGATGTGTTCTAAAGCCTGAGACTCTTTCAAGTGCTTGTCATAGTCGGCTTCGAGTTTTGCCAGCGGCGCGAAAGATCTCTGATACTGGTATGCATCTGCATATCTCATGAGAACGTGAGGCACTTCTTCCCTATCATCGGGGATATCCACGTCGTTGATGGTGGCGTCCTTATTGGAACGCCATTTGGCCTCGAGTTTAGAGATCTGACTGGGCGAAATCATTCTGGCAGGCAGCAACTCCTCGTCCGTTGGTTCCTCGGCAACCCATGACAGAAACTGACGGTTTTCAATTAAAGATTGCCACTGGTCTGTGTCCCAGCTAACGTTCTTGTTCTGCGCACAAGGCAGACGGCACAAAATGACTACCACGGCTTCGCTTTTAGCAGACACGAAACCTAGCACAAACACATTTTTGCAGCCGCAGTTGTAGCACTCCAGCACTGTATCGCCCAGATCCGACTCTGGATGTAAGGAGACACTGTTGTGGTGCGACAGCACGAAATGGTTGATGATGTGCGATGTTGAAGTCCCATTTTTGGAGTTGCAGAACCACTTGTTGCAAATGTTGCATTTCACCACTGAACGTGGCGAGTCCAGATTGCAGTAAGCACACGCATAGGGAGACACCGGTGTCTCCAGCGTTTCTCCCAATTCTTCGGCCTCATTGGCATTGGACATTTCCAGTGCTGTTTCTAGATCTTCTTCTTCTTCTTCTTCTTCCTCTTGAGAAGCATAATAGCTGTTTTCGTCCGTGGGTGGCAGCTTCTCGGCTGCTGCCGATGCATGGCCTTCAAATGTGGTCTCGGATGTCATCGAAAATCAAAACAATCCGAATTGAACGCTTGCAAGCTGAACGATCGATACTTTCACGCTCTGTCCTATAGAGCAAATGCGTTTGTAATCTCCGGCGTCCAACGCAAACCTACAAAAGTCCACGAAAAATGGGTCAAATTTGATCAAAAAAGAACCCCTGAACTTCGTTTTTCAGGTACTACAGATCATGAATGAAGCTCACGCTATGAAATGAGCTTGGTTCACGTTCTTAGAGGCGATAAAGAAGTTACTTTATCAGCTTTTACTTTACAATAAGATGAGATGAGATGAGATTATGAGATGAGATGATATTGATATATATATCGTCTGGATACTTTTTTGACTTATAGTAATTATTTTTGAAAAATTTCAAGAGCTTGAAAAAAATAGTGTTGGCGCCGGACAGAATTGAAAAAAGTGATAAAAAAGCGAAGAAAGGACGTTTTGATGCTAGAAGTTGAAGTTTGTTGTTGTTGTTGCATTTAATGCGAACTTCAAAACACCCGCGTGTGCTGGAATTGAATAATATGCTGGATCGAAATATGCTTTGGTGAGGAGAATGGGAGTGTGAAGCATCATTGTAGATTTATTAGGTGATGACTTTGGGGTGTGTGGGTGTTTGTTGGGTAAATGAATGGAAAAATCTCTGGCTGACGCACTAGGACGACATGGAATTCATCAATGAAAGCTCAATGGAAGAAACGCGAGACCTGCGTTTCGTGAGTGGGACCGTAGAAAGCTGGGTTTGGGTTGAGTGCTGGATCAGGTCATTTTGGACGGGTTTGGACGTTGAAGAAGATCCCGATAGAACGCGCGATAGCGTTGGTGATCCAGGAGGGTCTGCAGAAGCAGATGTGGTGCAAGTAAGTGGCGGAGGAGGGTTTTTGCGGAAAAAACACTCTGCTGCAGAATCGAGCTCACAGCTCACAAACCGTTCCAAACAGTACAGATGTGCTGGAATAGCGCAAGACCCACCAAACGAAGACCGGGACCGGGACCGGGTCCAAGACCCAGACATATTCACGCCGTTCTCCGCGGGCGACCCTACAGACGGAACTGCATTTTCTGTTGAGTCCGGAAGTGACTGTCTGGAGGCCTGGCGCGATAGTTGCGACATAAAGCTGTTCGTGCGAGAGCATCTCAAAATGGGCTCATCTGCAGAGTCCTGAGTGGTGCTTCCACCGGTTTTCCAGCGCCGCAGTTTGTGACATTTCGAACATACGTTTGGGTTCTGGTTTCCTGTCCCGGACCCCAGCCCCAGACGTGTTCCTTTGTACTGCATGCTTTCCACTCCTTCAGTCACCGGGTCCAAGACCTCTTCGTCTTCCCATTTTGGCGATCCATACTCTTCATCTTGCAGATGTTCGTGTAACTCACCCTTACCTTCGCCGTCACCGTCCCCGTCTTTATCCTCGTCCAAATCTTCCCACGAGTCCATGCATGGGTCCTGTACGAACCGCTCAAAGATGTCTAGCTCGTCTTCGCAGTTGCACACCATATCCTGATTACCCATGTCTCTGTTACCGGCAGGAAGTGGTTTTTCATGAGTTTTGGACCTTTGCAATTGCGGTTTTAAATCTGGTGAATCCATAATTCCTGAGTTCGTAGTTCGACCTCACAAGCGGACCGTTATCTATTACGCGACACTGTTCGAGAAACTACTATGATTCAAAATACCGATTCTTTCGGATCTACATTTTATCTGTCCACTCTTGACTCAAATCATTTTTTGAGGGTTTCGAATCAATTTAAAATATCTAGAGAAATTAAATTGGAACATCACTGAGAACGAAAGAGACTCGCTTTTAAGGGGATTTGTGGGTTGCGGACTTAAGAGCTTGGAAAAAACAAAAAAAGAAAAAGAAAAAGAAAGAAAAAAAGGAAGGCCATAAAGATTACATAAGCAAAGATAGAGCCACGTGACAGCGTCACGTGGACCGGAGTTTATCGATTTAACACCCGTGGTAAATGGATTTTAAAACGTGTCACGTGCAATGACAAAGCAATAGCTACTACTACCTACCGATCAGGTTGAGTGAAGAAGGTATATGGGATAGATCGACGAAGAGACCCAGGCGTTCTAATGACGACGATTGTGTATGAATGGGAATTTTATAGTGTGGGATTGCTGTCAAGACCAGTATTTGTAGAGTAAGCGAAGCCAAAAGAGTAAGCGAAGCCAAGTCAGGACATTGCGTGCACGAAATGCAAAAGGCACAAGAGTTTTCCCAAAAACGCTGTCATTTTAAGTCAAAGAAGGTAAAACATCCCGTAAGAGCAAGCTGCGTTTGACTCTGCGTGGAATGCTCAATAATCCATTCTTGCATTTTCGCTAACATTTCACTGAATATCGCATCTGTCTCCAGACATAGCGAATGACGTGCATCAGGCACGAGAATCAATTGTTTGTCGGGTGCCGTGCACAGTTTTAAGAATTTTTGAGAGCCAACAGGGTCGTTGATGGTGTCGTCCTGGCCGTGGAAAATAAGCACAGGTGTTTGAAACTTGGCTACGTACTGTTTGTCGCGCGCTAGTTTTTTCCCACGCTCCAAAAAATCGTAAATTTGTCGCAGCGAGCCATAGAGCGGGACTGTGAGTGGGTCCCGGCTCAAAAACTCGCGGTATCGGGGGTCTGAAGTAGTGGCGTCCAAGTCCAGTCCCGTATCGATGCGGAACCGGGGCAAAAACCGTGCCAGGAGAGGCGAAAGCACACTCACGATGGTCGAGGGTGCAGAATGCGGATGCAAGAGGACCAGCGGGCCCGTGCAGATAATGCCGGCAATCTGGTTTTTATAGGTACCGTGGCAGCCATAGTTTAACACAATTCCGCCGCCCATTGAGTGGCCAAACAAAAACAAGGGTGTGTTCGCGGACTTGTCCTTGAGATTCCACTCAATGAAGTGGTCGAGATCCCGGAACGTGTGTGCTTCATCAGTCAGGCCCCTCAATGCTTTCCCCGCCGTTGTACCAGACCCTCTTTGATCGAATACAAAGGACTCGATTCCAACACGGTGTAAATTATCCATTAAACGACTGTACAACAGTGTGTACTCGTCAAAACCATGCACTATCAGCACACGCGCCTTTGGTGCTATATCTGCACCGTTCTTGCTGTTTGATGGTGTCGAAACTGGGAACGTTGCATACGTGAAGTCTGCACCGTTAAAGTTGTGTTTGAGCGTGTCGAATTTGATGCTGGTGCAATTGTAGGGAAAAGGAATGGGGTCTAGTTTGGGGCCCGAACTGAAGAACATCTTTGATGGTGAGTGCTGGATTGGAGTGAGTTGAATAGCTTTAGTGGGAATGTTGTTGGTGAAGTGTATGATTAAACACATTTCCAGCCTTAATCTCCAGTTTAATTCACATTAGAACGGTCGATCACGAAACACGAACGGTGACACTATAAGACGACCACCGGAGTTTTGCCAGTCGCTTATGTGGCAACCACTGAGTCTTCGATAGTCCTAGCCGCCATTGGTATCTCAGTGGAGCGTTTTGTAGAAGTATTTTTTTATTCATTTTCATGTTCTTGAACATCATGCTCTAAGTTTAACGTCGCTAGACACATCAGTTGATGATTATCGGCAAATTGTGGGAGAAAATAAGTTCTCGAAAAAGAGAGTTGCTGGCTTCTCTTCTTCCACTCAGCCTCAATTTCTCTTCTTTTTCACCACTCCCAACGGGTTGGTCTTATTTTTCTTCTTTATTAGAATCTTGTGCGGAACAGTGATTGTTGCGGGACGAACACTGTTGGTCTTAGCCGTTTCTTGCGGTTCTAAAGTGGCCCGGAACGCGTCTTCAGCGGCCTTCTCATCGTCAACCAATTTCGCCCTAGCAGCGTCTTCTGAAAGTCCATGAAGCTGCTCTGCACGCTTCATGCGCGCCGCGTTGTCCCGTCGCAAATGTTCCAGTCTTTCATAGTCTTCTTGTTCTTGCTGCATTTTCACCAGCCGCTTTTCCACCTGCTCGATCTTGCTCTCCGTTGGCTCATTATTGGCTGCATCTTTTTCCTGCTGATGCTCTTTTTCCAGTCGTTGTAGGGCTTCATCCACCGACTCTGTTTCGTTGCTGGCCCTAGAAGAATCAGCATCTGCCACAAAGTTCTTCACTCCCCCGATTTCCATGACATAGTCGCCACTTTTGGGATCGGTACGGAAAGAGATCATATTGTTGCATCGTGGGCATTTTATGCTCAGTCTATACTTTTTAATGGTCTCCAAATATCTTTCTGGAAGCAGCTCTTTTTTACCGTTGAATTTTCGACTTCGCGGTATAAACTCAGAACATTTGAGACACCGCATACTGAAAGGTGTCATTAGTCGAATAGTTGTAGAATCCTTATTCATGGTCTTCAACTTTTTGGATAGTTTCCGAGCCGCCTCTTCGGCTTCCAAAGGGTTAAAGTTGGGAGGGTAGTACTTGTTGATCACCTTTCTTTCCGACATGATGACAGAATCGCTACTTTATTGGGCCACAGCCGATCGATTTCACTCACTTGGTCGTGAAGCCTGCTGCGTTCATTTTAGTATTTCACACTGGATCATCATCATTATCAATAACTATTGGGCATCTCATTTTTATTCTACGCGTACTATACAACGTGATTCGTTTTCTGTCATATAAGGCATAAGAAGTAAGAATTACACCGACGCATAGTCAAAAATGTATGAAATCGCAAGGTTTGAACATAAATAGTTAATGGGAATTCTCAGAAGGCTGTTAATGGCAATAGCTTCTTGACTTTATAAAATGTGATTCTTTAGCATCGAACAAATTTTTTTTTCAAAACGAACTGGTTGTGTGGAGCGATCAGAGTAGCCAGCTGCAACGCTACCACTACCGCGATAACACTGCCACCTGGAGGCTTTGTTTTTTTAGCGGAAGCTGGTTTTGTCGGCTCCCTTACAATAACATGGCAGCGAAAAACAGAACACTTGCACCAATACCGCTGGATTTAATCAAAGCTGCTCCATTGTTGGATGTAGATCCCGAGGACGACTGAGATGCGCTACTCGAGGCGCTAACAGTGCTCGACGTTGATGAAGAGCTTGAGGATGTTTGAACGCTGCTCACTGAATTAGAAGAGGAACTTGAACCAGAGGAAGAAGCGGGCGCGCTGGATGAGGGTCCGGTAGAAGTAACGGTGGAAGTACTGACTGAACCGGGCGTGGACGAAGAAGAGATGATAGCTGAAGAGCTTCCACTTGTGGAGATGAGTGTTGATGAACTCTGTGAACTGACTGAAATAGTGCCACTTGTCACTGAAGATGCCACAGAGCTGGATGGTGTGCTACTGCTAGCCGAGCTGGGCAATTCGCTAGAAGAGCTTGGAGTCACCGAAGGAACGACGCTCGAGGAACTTATGAGTGAGCTCGATAGCGTTATTGTACTGGCCGAACTTGACACAACAGAGGAGCTTGTAACGAAGCTAGAGGTCAAGCTCGAAGTCAATGTGCTAGAGCTAGATAAAGAGGACACGACGGAAGAAGATGGTAACGCCGATGAACTAGAGCTTGGCGTGACACTCGAAGAGGCCGAGGCGCTCGAAGAGACTGTAGCACTAGAAGAGACTGAGGCACTTGAAGGCACTGTAGCACTCGAAGAGACTGAGGCGCTTGCACTAGCTGAGGCACTTGAAGAGACTGAAGTACTCGAACTTTCGGAGGCACGCGAACTTGCTGAGACACTCGAACTTGCTGGTCCGCTTGAAGAAGCAGTAATACTGATACTGGAGGACAGCGACTGGGACTCAGAGCTGGAAGCTATTGAAGAAGACGTTATACCCCGAGAGCTGCTGGCAGGTGAAGATGAGCTAAAATTTGGAACAGAAGAGGATGAAACAGGTGCAAGGCTGGAGGAACTGACGGTAATTTTCGAGCTTGAAATTCCACTTGACGAACTTGGAACGATGGACGACGCCGAAGACAAAGTTATGGTGCCAGAGGATAACGAACCTGTTAGAGAACTTGAAGGAATCTGCGAACTAGAAGTCTGGGATGCACTGCTCTCACTAGATACTGTCACAGAACTTGGGACAGATGAAGAGGAAACAATAGAAGATGAGCTTCTTGGCACGGCGCTCGAAACTGAAGAACTAGAAAAAACTGGGCTTGAAGAAGGGTTAGAACTTGAAGCGAGACTTGAAGAAACCGAAGAGGATAAGGAGGGAGACACGCTCGAAACGGTCTCACTCGAGGATGAGCTTCCAGTTACAACGCTTGACGACGAAGCGCTGACGACCGAACTCAAAGGAATTGAGAAGGTCGAAGATGATTGAGATAAAGTGGCGCTTGACGAAGCTGGCGACGATGAACTTGTGACCGAACTGGAGGGAATTGATAGCGTTGACGATGATACGACGCTCTGAGTCGGAGAGGTGAAGGAGCTTGATGGAATCGAAGGAGAAAAGCTAGTGGAAGAAGCTCCAGAACTAACATTGCTTGCACTTGGGCTGCTCAAAACCGACGAAGATAAAGAACTTGGGGGGAGGGTGGGACTGAAACTCGATGAGAGGGAAGATGGGATGGCAGACGATGGCGTTATAGTGACCACGCTGGACGAATTTGCAACACTGCTTGACGAAGAAGTACTAGATGGGAGGGACCCAGTGCTACCAGAAGTCACCGTTATGGTGCTAGAGCCTGTAGTGCTGGCCGAGGAGGAGTTTTCTTCGCATGTTGTCAGAGTAGTCGTGGTAGTATTGTGAGCGGTGGTGGTCACTGTAACTGTGGTGTTGCGGTACCTGGTGCAGTCAGGATCGGTTGCAGTCACAGTGGGCTGGAAATCCGGTACGGTGGATCCGTTTGGCAGTACAGCTCTGATAAGCACGTCAAGGTCATCAGGTGATTTCATGGCGGTTGAAAACCGGTAGCCACGGTTTGTGAGCTCCCCTGTAAAACCAATCGATCCATCATACCCCAAGTAACCGGACGTGAGCGCGAACCCCTGGGTCCCACTCTTGCTATCAGTAGTTTCTGCGAGTGTACCTTGGCGATCCAAGACAGCGTAGGTGCCGTCAGAGAACTTGAGCTTACCCTCATCGGTAACTGTTCCTGATAGTCCGACAATGGTGCCGCCGAGGAAGAGCTCCCCTTCCTCAGCGTAGACAGACGCATATTGCAAAGGTGAGCCTGAACGGATCACTAATAGTCCGAAAGAGTCAGAATCGGCTTTTGCCAGTTCCGCTAGGATAGCAACGCTGGAGACCAGCAATGAACGAAGCTTCATTTTTTTGTTCAGGTAGCTTGTAGACTATTGGGATAGTGCTAAGAACGTAAATAGATTTAGATATACTATATATCTTACAGAATAGGCGTCGCGATCAAACGAAGCAGCGCTGTAGCTATGAAAAAGAGTTGTGCAGTATACAAAGTTGCAAAAGTTTAATGTGGGGATGTGGCATCCTTTTTATAGTCAAATTCTGGACACAATAACGCAAATTTGGATGTGACACAAAAACAATTATGCGCTTGGGCTAAAAAAATAAGAAGAACGCCTTTAGCACAATACTAAGAGGCGGAAACGATAACAGAACTAGAGAAGTCTGGAGAAACAACATGTACTACTGTATTAATCGTTTCGTCAGAACAAAAACCTAGCTGTCGTTCTCATCTTTGCCCCCTGAGGTGGGCGGCTATTCCTTAATATTAGATCCCGTGACTAATGTCTAAAATTCCAAATAGTGAATCACTATAGACGAAATGTGCGTTTGGCCTAAGTCAGACAAAAGATTTCTAAGATATTGTAAAGATAGTTGGCCCGCATTCCAAGGGAACGCCTTTTATCTGATCTGAATATTCTTTAATTTGGGAGTTGATTGCGATTACAGTGAATCTGTGATTTATTTCGCGGCTTACGAATTTCAAAGCTTTTATAACGTAAACACGTGATCTATCTTTAACATTGTGAACACCATCAATCATCAGTGATCTTTCACCACTCGCTACTTACCCGATGTGCAAGAGTTATATACCTCTTAGACATTGTCTGTAAATGCTTGTTTGTCTCACGCTATTTCTTTCCTAGTTGTGAACGAACATATTTTTTGATTAGTGACCACATACTGCGAGCATCGATGGTATTGTAGTAACTGAGTAGTTACAGCCATTGAATGTGCTACTTTTTGCGTGATTACTGTGTGTTCTAATGCTTATTAGTTTGCAGGTCGCCTCGCTTGAGGGCCTTAAGTATACCTTTTGTAAAATGTTATGTGTGAATGATTAATTAGTCCGATGTGCAAAGCGAGAGTACGATAACCATCGCTCTCAAAACATATGTGTGTCATTAAAATGATGCCACTCCTTACAAGAGAGCAACTGCCACAGCGGCAAATGCAGCACCGAAACCAACAGCTTGTTGAGCAGCACCGTTCACTGATTGCGTCTGGATAGTGACAGACGAAGGGTTTTGAACCTGACCGTCAGAAATTTGAGAGACGGCAGATGCGGTGGACTGGGCAGTACCACTGGAATCAGAGGCTGCCTGAATTTGGCCATCGGAGATTTGAGAAATGGCGGCAGCTGTGGACTTAGCAGCGGAGCTAGAAGCTGGGGCGCCTGTGGTGGCTTGAATCTGACCGTCCGAGATCTGCGAGATCGGGGCTACAGTGGATGTAGTCTTTGGGGCGGCTGAGCCTGTGGAGGCCTGAATTTGGCCGTCAGAGATCTGGGAGATTGGGGCCACGGTAGATTTTGATTTTGGGGCAGCGGAGCCTGTGGAGGCCTGAATTTGGCCGTCAGAGATCTGAGAGATTGGAGCCACGGTGGCAGAGCCTGTAGAGGCCTGGATTTGACCGTCACCAATTTGGGAAATGGCAGCTGCGGTGGTACTGGCTTCTGCAGAAGCAGCAGAAGAAGGAGACGACGACGAAGACGAAGAGCCCTTAGGAGAAAAATCAGCCACGGGAGACCCGTTGGATGGAGAAGCAGCTCTTACCGCAACTGGCAGATCGTTCGAGCCGTTAGAATCTTTGGTAGAAACCACGTATGTGGAGCCCGAGGAAATGGCTGTGAAGCCTTCGGTGCCGTTGTGAGCCAGGTATCCGTTGGAGATCGAAAAGCCAGTCGAGGCATCGGATTCAGATCCTTCCACTAGCGATCCATCGGAGCTTACAACGGCGTATTTGTTGTCGGACAGCTGCAGCTTGCCGTCGTCAGTGACCACAGCGGAAAGACTTGTAGAAGTACTACCAAAGTACAATTTCGAGTCCTGGGCGTACACTGACGCATATTGCAAAGCAGAGCCCGATCTGATGACCAAGAAGCCGAACTTCTCAGAGTCGGCAAAAGCCATCTTAGCACATGCCAAAAACGCAGCAATTGTGGCGGTAGAAAATTTCATTTTTGAGTAAAAAGTCGGTTTTTTCGGGTTTTTTTCCTAGAGTCTTGGACAAAATCCTTTTTGAGTTAGCAAGACTTATTAAATGGTAAAACTTAGAAGTTACAAGTATCTTCTACCTTGCAAAATCCTCCTCCTTTATATTCCTTCGAATCCCTAAGCACGACTCGTTGTGGCATTAGGTCTTTTTTAGTAGTATCCTAATATGCAATGCCTTATTAATTTCAGGGACCCTTTTATGACGTATTGTGTGTATTTTTCACTGCTCGAAAACAAAACAATGTTTTTTCACCAGCGTCATCCCATCCATACACCTCCGTCAGAAGACGTTTCTGGGCAAGAATCTTAAACAGGAATAGAGATGCCAAGCGTGAAAAATTGCCCTAAGAAGCATAAACTCGGACACAAGAGTTGTGGGATGGGATAAGTTCCGTGGTGCCGCAGGCCCGCCTGGAAAGGCTGGTAGAGCAAGAGCAGTAATTCAGGGTGGTATACTCAAATTAGAAGCCATCAGTGTGGGACAATAGTCTGAGAACTTCGAAAAGCAGGGCACGAAATAGGTGATGCTAAATGGGTGGCACGATTACTCGCAGAACGTCCCTGAGAACCATGTGCTGAAAATATAATGGGTAATTGGACTCTTGGGACCTCTGAAGAGAAAAATCCTGCAGTTTAGTGAGGACCTGAGCGACCAAATCCGGGTCGGAGCCAAATTGGAGGGAAATTTCATGGCGTGGATCTTGGATCAGCTCGATATGGAATGGAAAATACCAGTGGGCAGCCTGTTTGACGAGCTCAGGGACAACAAAGCTGCGTTCCTGGGCCAAGGCCAGCGTCTGGCACAATTCGAGCATGTCACGCAGTGCGTTTGCACTACAGCCTCCGCCAGAGGCCTGTTTGGCAAATCTGTGAACTCTCAGATGCACTATGATATCGAGGATGTAACGTCTGATGGATGGGTGTATGTGTATCTTTCCAATAGCAGACCTCAACTGCGGAAGTTCCTCCTCTGACAATTTCACCAGGTCTTTAGGCCGCGGGTTTTGACAAGCAAACCAGAACTGACGTTTCAAATATGCTGTCATCTGGGTGTACGGTACAAACTCGGGCGAGACCGTGGCAATTGCGGCGAAAAACGGCGTTGGTTGTGACCGCATCACTTGCAGAAACCGAGCCAGTTTGTCCTGTTGAAGGACGAGCGTTTTGTCCACATTCGGGAGAACCAGCACGGTGCCCTTTTCGGGCTTTTCCTTTGATTCTATGTTGTCGTAGTCGTTCCAGAGGCAGTACGGCAGTTTCAAATGCCGCAAATACTCGACCAAAACGGAAGGGTCTGCAGCGTAGCACACAAGGTTTCTCTTAAAAGCCAATGCCGCAGGCAGCGCTGCCCCAATGGGCGGGAGAACAGGTTGTGTAGAGTCCATGGGAAGTGGAGAACCTGGATTAAGCCGTGAGGTCAAAACGGGATCAGCCTGTATTTGTTCTTGATGTGATAGAGACGCCAGACAAAAGTGTCTTTACGAGCGCACTATCTCTGTTGCCAAAGGCTAGAATTCGATCGATCTCAAACTCTATGCTCATCTTTACGTCTATGATATACGGCATTGGGTCAATTAATCGATAAATCAAACTTCGATGGATTCGAACGATCACGTGTATGTTGAGAAAGAGCGCTTTTTTGACACTCATTCTATCTGTGACGATAACTTGATGGTTACTGCCCTCATCACCTCTCTCACACTAGATACTTCTTTACTTTCTTCCTGCTTTTCGAAGCGACTTCTTATTGGAAAATTCGGTGTGAATAGGCCTCTGGGTCTGTTTGTCTTGTGGGTATCAAAAAAAACCCGAAACTGACACGTCAATATAGTATTGGTTTCCAGTTTTGGTCCGTGAAGTTGCGAAACACACTGGCCGTTTGTGCTTATGGTGTGCCAGTTTTGTTTTCGCTGAAAATTGTCAGACAATAGGATGTTTCTGGGACGAGCCAAAAGACATGACCGGTGACGTGGCGTGAACAAACAAATTCGCAGTCTCTGTAATGGAGACTTTCATGTTTTTCCATTCTTGGCAGTGACTATAAAGCACACAGGTAAAGATTAATTACCCATACTTGTTTTAAAGTAAGCACAGCCCATCTAGACGGAGAACACTCTGATGGAATGAGGCATGTGTTATCGAAAGACAATCGGAAAGCTATTTGCCGATATTTTCCTCGCTATCGTGCTTCAAATTAGCGACGCGTGTGTGATTAGTGCGGAATTTGTCACTGCTTCGATAATGTACTCACATCTGTGCGCGTTCAAGGACATAAGCAAAGGATGTGAAGATCAGCAACATAATTGACTTTTATAGAACAACCCGGGCTCACGAAATCGCTAGGAATTGATGGAATTTGAGTTCTTCATGACACTGACGATCTTGGTAGCCATTTTAACTTCACCACACACGTGACCCTAAGGTTTGACACAGGCCAAAAATTTTTTAATATATTGATTGAAAGAAAAAACGCATCTCATCTGATCTCATCTCATCGCATCTCATCGCATCGCATCGCATAGCATAGCATAGCATCTCATTTCCATCGCATTTCATCTTATCTCATTGCATTTCGTCTCCTATCGTTGCTTCTCTACAATCAAATTAGCCGCTCCACACATCAACACCGCTTGCTACCCACAAAATGGCCAAATTAGTGCACAATATACAGAAAAAACAGCATCGGGAGCGTTCCCAAGAGAGTGGTCGCTCCAGACTGGGGTTTTTGGAAAAACACAAGGACTACGTCAAGAGAGCACAGAATTTTCACCAAAAGGAAGCGACTTTGAAGATTCTGCGCGAAAAGGCACAGCAACGAAACCCAGATGAGTTCTACCATGGCATGCACTCGCGCAGCGTGGACTCCCGTGGTTTGCTCAAACAATCCAGACACGCACGCGATGAGGATCCCAGTCTGTCTACCGCGCAGGTGAAACTGCTGAAAACCCAGGACGCCAACTACGTGCGCACTCTGCGGCAAAACGAGCGCCAGGTGCTGGAAAAACAGGCGCAGGAGACCATGTTCAAGTCCAAGGGCGCCCACACGGTGTTTGTAGACAACCGCGATGCATTGCAGTCGTTCGATGCTGCCAAACACTTTCGAACAACGCCCGAAATGTTGGCCCGTCGCGAGAACCGGCTCACACGTGACCAGCTTGCTAGTCAAGGTCTTAAAACGGGCTCCGCTGCGGCGTTGAAATCTTCGGGTATGGATGTAGAGACGTTACATCGCAAGCGTCTTAAGAAGCTACGACAGATACAGCAACACCAAGAGCGTGAGCGTCAGCTCTCAAGCGTATTGGAGCGCATGGACACTCAGCGTGAGGGCATGAAGAAGGGCAATAAGAAAAAGATACAGGATGCAGAAGGTAAGGTAACGTTCAAATGGAAGAAACAGCGTAAACGGTAGATACGTCGTTTTCCACGGCGAGCTACTACCACCACCACGACAACAGCCACACGTACAAGACGATACACTTGAATTTTGCGGAGCTTCCGCGGAAGAAGAAGAAGAAGAAGAAGAAAAACAACACCCTCCACACACCCACACACCCACACGGGAGCCGTTCACCGTTCCCGTTCCCGTTCCCGTTCCCGTTCAGGTCACACTTGCTGACTCGGAGCGCTCGTTTCCCTACACACCCATTCCCGAACGAAAGGAGACCGGAGGACGAGTCACGCACACGGATCTTTCCCTCCTTCCTTCCCCTCACCAGGTCCCTTGCACCCCTTCTGCTCTTTCCTCGCTTACCATTTCCCTTTACGGGATACATGTCATGTTCAACAGAAACACCTTCGGAACTTTCCGGAGCAGCGTATCACGCTTGACGATTCTTCTTACGGTAAGCAAAAAAAATTATCATTTTCACCCTCTTCATCTTAAATCCATGGTGCTTAGACACGAAGGCGAGCAGACACGCTTGCCTCACAAACAAAGCTTTTGAACGACGGTCATAAGGTGGCAGTGGTGGCCTGACATGAAAATAACATCATCAGTAGTTATCTGTTAGCACCTTATTTTAAAAACTGGTAGTATATGATATAAAGGGTACTGAACTAAGAATTTGTGCGCCTTATAGCAGGTGTTTTAGAAAGAAGATAGGATAAGGTGAAAAAAAGACGATAATAAGAAGATTATCTACGGGAAACACCTCAACGTGATCCTTTTTACCGTATAATCGAGTCCTTGCAACAGAGAAAAACGTCTTTTGCGAAATCTGAGAGAAAGTGTTGTGCTGTGTTTTGCTTAACATTAGGATACGATACCATCACCATCACCATCACCTGCTTTGAACTAAACCCCTTGGTCGTATAGATAGATTCATTTGAGGTTTTGGGAGAAGTCACGTGCTGCTAAAAATTTTACACCCAGACACCAAGAAAGAAAAAAGCAACCAAGCGTCATGCAAAGAATCATGCACAGATATGCAAGTCGTGCATTCAGGCAAGCGTCGCTAGCAGCAACGGCAACTGCAACGTCAAAAAGTCTTGGCGCCAGACCACAACATGTAGGCAGGTACTGGGGATCGTTACGGTTCGCATCTAGCATCCCAACCACCCAGAAAGGTGTGGTCTTTTACGAGAACGGAGGTGAGCTCCACTACAAGGACCTTCCTGTGCCAAAGCCCAAGCCCAACGAGATTCTAATCAACGTCAAATACTCCGGTGTGTGCCATACTGATTTGCATGCGTGGAAGGGCGACTGGCCACTTCCTGTCAAGCTGCCTTTGGTAGGTGGTCACGAAGGTGCAGGTGTAGTTGTCGCCAAGGGCGAAAACGTCACTAATTTCGAAATCGGCGACATGGCAGGCATCAAATGGCTCAATGGCTCGTGCATGTCGTGCGAACTATGTGAACAGGGCCACGAATCCAACTGTGAACATGCAGATTTGTCCGGCTATACGCATGATGGCTCGTTCCAACAGTACGCTACCGCTGACGCCGTGCAAGCTGCAAAGTTACCTAAGGACATCAATCTCGCGGAAGTGGCTCCCATCTTATGTGCTGGTGTCACCGTATACAAAGCACTCAAGACCGCAGATCTGAGCCCTGGGCAATGGGTTGCCATTTCGGGCGCCGCCGGTGGCCTTGGATCTTTAGCCGTTCAGTACGCAAAAGCCATGGGCTTGAGAGTGCTGGGAATTGATGGAGGAGACGACAAAAAAGAGCTGTTTGAAAAAATGGGAGGCGAAGTTTTCATCGACTTCCGTAAAAGCAAGGACCTCGTCGCCGATATCCAGGAAGCCACGCAAGGTGGTCCTCATGGGGTAGTTAACGTCTCTGTCTCCGAAGCTGCCATTTCCATGTCTGCAGAGTATGTGAGACCTTGCGGGACTGTTGTTCTGGTCGGGTTGCCTGCAGGTGCGTTTGTCAAGTCCGACGTCTTCTCTCATGTCGTGAAGTCGATCTCTATCAAGGGTTCTTACGTGGGAAATCGTGCTGATACCCGTGAAGCTATAGATTTTTTCAACCGTGGTTTGGTCAAGTCTCCAATCAAGATTATCGGCCTGTCTGAACTGCCAAAGGTGTACGGCTTGATGGCAGAGGGCAAGATCTTGGGAAGATACGTGGTTGACACCTCGAAATAAGGCAACGCATATAACAATGCACGCTTGCACTTTACACATGTAAACGACAGCGACAGGTTGCTCAAGAAATGATGATACGAAGAAGTTGCAGGGGTCCGTAGTATTCGAGATCAAAGAGTGCTCATGAAATATATCCGCTGTATGTTGTGTTATAGTACATATAAGGGGTTTAACATCCTAGTCTATCAAAATGTTCAGTCTACTGCTAGTCTGCCAACTTTGTAAATGTTTTGTTATGTGCGTTCTGCTAACCTGAGAACGCTAGAAATATCATTATTGAACTTTTCGAAAACGACTTGATCCTGTTGACCCTTCTTCTTAATGAGTATCTTCGAGCCTGCTCGCGTCCCATCAACGCGAATCTTGAATCGATACTGTCCCTGATGAAATTGACAGCTATAATCGGCACGACAATTACCTTTCCGCTTATCGAGACGTTTGAGCGTGTAATCAATCGAATTTTTGGCGAACTCTTTCAGCATAACAAGTTGAACTTCCTCAAATGAGAGCGTCGTTGACTGGTCTTTAACAAGCTCTTCTTTATTCGAAGGCTTCAAAGTCAAAGAACGGAATAATTTTCCGAACCAAGTTTGCTTTACTGGGGGTGGAGGAGCAGGGCGCAAAGGTTTCTTGATGTCTTGAGCTTCCCTAGGAATACTTTCTGCCACCGGATCAAGTTTGCTGTTACCGAAAGTGATAGGTGCACCGGGAGTTGAGACAGGTGCGTGCGAAGGCCCGTGGGGCGTAGTACCAGTTCTTTCCGCTTTCAAAAGAGAAGACTTAAAGACATTGCCGGCTTCATCGTCAAATAACATAGTGACTCTTTTGTTGGCAGTCGGTTCTTTTTCCAAAACTGCATCGTTGAGACTTCCAGATGCATCTCTGGGTAGCTCATTTTGCTGACGGTTTCCATCAAAGCCAGCCAATTCTTCACCTTGGTACTCACCGTTAAATGTACCATCATATTCACCATCAAGGTCCTTGAACATTGACATTACACTTTGGGAGATCGAATTCCTAGACTTTTGGTACGAGAATCTCTTCTGTGGTGCTACTAAGTCCTTTTGTGGCGACAATTTGAATTTGGAGAGGATCTCTTCGGTGGTTTCTCTGGGAAGTTTTGCCGAAGAGGTCAAATTGTTGGTGTAGAGGGAAACTCTTACATCAGTGTTAGGCGCCAAGACGCTCGTTGCGTTGAGAGTATCAATTGATGTTGCTTTTCTATGCACATGCGGTTGCGAATCGAGTCCCGAAGAGCTTGTTGCCATGGAGGCCGAATCACAAGTCGCATCTTCGAAAATATTAATCTCATCCTCTTCTGCCACGTCTCCTTGATGCAAAATAGGTTTCTCGCGATTGTCGTCATTTTCTGGGGAACGTTCAGCAGAGATACGAAAAGCCTGTGCCGTAAAAGTATTCAGAGGAATATCCATTGCAAAGGACATGTCTGAGAGTATATCAGAGCGGCCATCAAAATTGCTAGCCTTGCTTGACTTGCGTAATACACTTTGTCCAGAAAGGTTTGCTGCAAGCGCAGAGTTATTGGAAGAGGGCTTGGCCGAAGCGCGGACGTTTTCTGATTTCATTGAGCCCCTAATAGGATGATGGATGATAGACTCATCGGCTGCAGAATCATCTTTTCCTGGCAGAAATTGTTTGAGGTTTTTGAGAGTCGCAGAGCTACTAAATGTTGTAGAGGGCGACGATGCGGATGTCCTGTAACCTCCTGAAACGTTCCGCGATTGCTGTGGACCGGCCGAAAGACCATCCTGATTTTGCTTCGGTCTCAATGTCGTCGATTGAGCTAATACAGCGGATGAATCATCAGACGGTGCCACAGTGGGGCGCACCGTACGCTTACTTTCGGTACCGGTCGTATCAGGCGAGTCTGAAGGCTTTGAAAGATCGAGCGCAGCATGTTGCCAATTTCCACTGTTCCTCAGATTTTTCAAGTCAGTCTTAGATTTAAGACGGGCACGAATATTGTATTTGTTGAGTAACATCTCGATCGAGTTTGGTTGTGACACGTTTCTTCGAGGATCCAGTGAAAATTCGTTATTCTGCTGACCAGATGGGGCAGAGGTGATTCTAAGATTGCGGCTGGAATGAGTGTGTTTCATTTTAGACACCGGTGGGAGAGCAGCTCTCTTTTCGTCCTGCGATAGGCTATTCTCTTTTTCATCTGATTTATTTCTATCGTCCTCTGTTGAGGTTCGGCTAGAGTTATCACGGGCAGTGTCCAGCGTGTCACTGGTGTCCTCTTCTTGAATTGTTTCATGAATCTTATCGCCAAATAAGATTTCCTCGCAAAGAGTTTCAAATTCCGACTGAAGAGGCATTGGAGGCACTTCCTTCTCATGCAAATGATCCTTTAAGTTGACCGACCTCTTGGAAATTGAATTGAGCGAATACAATGATTGTCTTGAAGGAAGGGGAGGCACCGAAGTTTTTGCTGAGTTACTTTTCATCGACTTGCGTGACGCTGAATTTGGGATCCTATCAAGAGATTTTTTTGACGTAGAAGAATGCAACGACTTTTTGGAAGTTGAAGCCTTCATTTTCTGTTTTGACGCTGACTTGAAAACGCGAGAGGAAGAAGCAATATGTGCCTTTCTTGGAGATGTCTGTGATTTGATGGAAGGAACACTAAATTGAGATCTCTGCATTATTTTTGGCGCACTGATTGCGGGTGCCTCATTGTGGTTGTTTAATTGTCTTTGCTGATACGCCATTAGAAGGGCATAAAAAGTTTTCTCTTCGTTGGGGTTGGGGTCCATCAGTCTTTTCAAAATAAGCGCTTTTGGAGCACTGTGCCACAATATTTGCAAGTTTTGCAAAATGGTAGGGTCCACGTCCTTTTCGCTGTTGAGGGCAACGACTTGTGGTAATGGCCGATCTAGAATGCGGAGATCTGAACTTGACTTGGTACGCTTACTGCTATATTTTGCAAGCAAAGGGTGGAATAAAATCTCGTTGATGGTTAGTCTCTTTGCAGGATCCACCACCAAAATTCTCGATAGCAGATCTTTGGCCTCATCCGATATGGACTGTGGCATCTGGAACTTACCAGACTGAACTTTGAGTAACAAGCGTTTGATGTTATCGTCGTTGAAGGGCAGATGTCCGGTCAACAGCGCAAATAGAATGATCCCACACGACCACACGTCACTGGGACCACCGTTGTAAGCTTTACCGATCACAATCTCGGGTGACGCGTAGTGTGGAGATCCGCATGACGTTTCCAAAAGCTTGTTTGAGGTTTGTAATGCGGCCATCCCAAAGTCTGCGATTTTGATGCGTTTGTTTTTCTTGTCTAGCAGCAAGTTTTCAGGCTTCAAATCGCGATGAGCAATGTTAAAGCCGTGACAGTACGCTGTTCCTTCTACAATTTGTCTGAAATAGTGAATTGCCTCTTTTTCAGGTAGTCTGCCGCGCGAAACGAGAAAATCGAATAATTCGCCTCCATCAACGTATTCAAGCACCAAGAACAGCTCAAACTTGTTCTCCCATACTTCGTACAGTCCCATTACATTGGGATGTGAAATTAGCTTCATAATGATGATTTCACGTTCGATTCCGTATGGCGATGCCCCGCCGCCATTTTGCCTGGCTGCTCGAGTCTTGGGTACAATTTTCACGGCAGCGAGTTTTCCGGTGTCTATGTTTTTTGCCAGCCGTACTCTGCCGCTGGAACCCTTCCCGAGTGTCTTGCCAAGCTTCCACGGGCCAATCGTATCTCTGGAACGCCGTTTTGATGACTGTGTTGTCGTGTTTGTAGTACTTGAAGAAATCTGCGAAAGCCGTTTTGTCGCATCTGTCACAGAATGGACCACTCGATCTATGTGCACAGTTGGGGCAGCCGCTGCCATTGCTGCTTGCTGAGCCATCAACATTGGCTGTGGATATCACTATGGGAAGAAGTGGGAACAGTTTGGTAGTGATGGATGTTGTTGTTTTGTTGATGAGAATATCCAGAACGCGAATTATTTGTTTGTGGGATACGAAATTGAGATGTAAACAGTGAGAAAGTCACGTGCAACATATGATTTCGATCCAAAATCGCTGAGCAAGACGAGCAAGATTTTATTTAGCTCTTAGAGGATTCGGCACTGAGTTTGGCACACTGTTTCAAAATACTTGTGCTAGTCTTGGGACGCCTGTGGCTTTTGATCGTTTTGAATTTCCAATTTTTTTCAAAAATAGGCATATCACAGGACTCGAACAGGGGACAAAAATTTCGCGTTCCGGATGGCATTTGTGACGAAACGATGAAATATGTGAAATATGTGAAGATGGGCCTAGCGTTAACGGTTGTGAAGTGGTAGGTAACGTGTTAAAATGGCAAGGATTATGGTGTGCTTAGAATGATTCGAGAGGGCCAAATGATTTGGTTGATACGAGAACGGAAACTTGGCAAGGTCGGAAAAGTTTTCGTACACAGTTACATGTTATTCAGATATGGCAAGGGATACCAAAGTAAGCAGCAGAAAGCAACGAAAGTTTTACAAAGAGGCCGTTATCATGGGAAAACTCGCCAATGAAGATATTTCCAGGTTTTGAAGAAAATAGCCTCGTGACTATTGATGTCACGTGTCTTTTGACTGACGACACTTGTACCAGGTCTGACGACAAATGTTTTGATGAGGATACTGATGACATTGTATACTAGGTATCTTTTGAATTGTGCTTTCCATAGTTGCTTGTGCTTTCCATTCCATTCTTTTGACTTCATCTTGAGTTTCCACCGATCCATGTTCACCTGAAAGAGGTGCCAAGACAGTTTCTTATTAGTAGAAAACTGAACATTTGATAGACGTATACATCGTTCCTCTATCAATTGTTAGTATTTTGGCTGGGAATGGCGAGGCAAAGCTCATATAAACCTCAATTGCGTGCGTATTGACGCTCAAATCCGAAATTCGATCTCCGTGCTCGGGTGAACGAAAAATGCTTGTGGTCAAGGTCTCACCTGTTCAAGCTTGCTTATAGCCATCGTGACAATTTACAACCGAGAATACATCATTACTTCAGCAATACTTGTGATCATCTCTATTACTTTCCCCACGATTGCTGGAGCTCTATTGAGTCAATTCACTTCGAAGCCTCTTTAACTCTGACCATCGCTGATGCTCTCATTTGCTGATGTATAGTTTTATTGACCAGCTATGCAATCAGCACAATGATTGTGCTCGAAGTCATTTTGACCGCTGGCACTCTCGAGTGTGCTACCAAACTTGATGCCATAGTTTCAACTGACAATCGGAAGCGTGGCGATGCTGTGATTAGACTTAAAAGCCATCAGGTATATGATTCCACCTTAAGACATCATACTTCTTCACAATTGACGACCAATTCTCTTGATTCCTCAACTGTGCGTGTAGCAATCTCAAAGACCCCCGATTATAAGCCAGACAATCGCTTTCAATTCAAGAGAAGTTCTGTCGCTACTACCAATGGCTGATTGTTGGTGCAACACCTTAAGAACATCTTGCCTCTTCACTAATTATCGCTGACGCTCTCAATCGTTTTAATATCCACACAAAACCGCCAATGTCAAGGTCCAAGCAGCCCTTCAAAGACACAATTGGGGCTCCTTCTAGCATACGCTCAATCTGAAATTTTCTGTCTTGACTTTCACCTCGACGTGGTATTGACAAAGAACACAGCATTAATCGCCAGCATTTACTAAGTCACACTGTCCTACAAATCAAGAATTGAGAATACGCTCCACTGATAGCACTTCTTGCCAATCCCGTCTATCTCTGTGGGTACTTTGACACATATCCTTCGTTCACTGTTTTTCCTTCGGAATTCTTCAAATAGCTATCTCATCTTGACTATCGTCAACCCAGCAGTAAGCACGGCCTATGTTGACCAACAACAATCTCCGTAAGGTTGTACGGTAAACGTAAACATTCCGCTTGCTTCCCGTAAGGGCCCGTAAGGGGTGCCGTGAACGAGCTTCTACTCCTTTTTCGACATATAAAAAGGATGAAGCTACTTGACATGAATTTCACTATTTATAACCAGCATTCTGTATCTTCTTGAAATAACCAGCCATCTATCACTACTGAAGTGTATCACCAAATATGCCTAACTCTACTCAGGAAGCATTGGCACAGTTGAAACAGACTCTGGAGCTTTTATCCTTACAACAACAACAAGTTATCGGTTCTGGTGACGCTCTTGCGTTGAATTCTTCAAAGACATCGAATCCACTAAGCTCACAGAACAATAAGGAAAACTACTTCAAAAAAAGCAGTCAAGACTATATCGACTTCACTTATGAAAGTCCAACCATCTATCATGTCGTGGAATATTTTTCCAAAAAACTAGACGAAGCTGGCTTCACTTACCTGAGCGAAAAGTCTGCCTGGGGTGATGTTAAAAGTGGTAAGTACTACACCATCAGAAATGGCACCAATCTGGCAGCTTTCATTCTGGGCGAAGACTGGAAGTACGAGTCCGGTGTTGGGGCCATTGGGTCCCATATTGACGCCCTAGCGGTTAAATTGAAACCCGTTTCTCAAAAGGACGACGTTGAAGGATACCAATTATTGGGCGTGGCACCTTACGGCGGAACGTTGAATACATTTTGGTTTGACAGAGACTTGGGTATCGGTGGCAGAGTGCTCGTCAAGGACACGTCGTCCGGCAAAATTGAGTCTCGTTTGATCAATTCCAGTCCTCAACCTATCGCCAAAATTCCTTCGCTTGCCGTGCATTTCGGTGAGCCTGCAGTTGGACCTTTTGATAAAGAAGACCAAGCGGTGCCAGTAATTGGCTATTCATCACCCGATGAAACCGATGAAGGCGGAGACCACGAGGACGAGTCTAAGTCCCCTCTTTTTGGGAAACATCCTATTGGGCTTCTAAGATACATTGCGGAGTTGGCCAAAGTGAAAGTCAGCCAGATTGTGCAATTGGACCTTGACCTGTTTGATGTTCAAAAGGGTACTTTGGGAGGTTTGAAAAATGATTTCTTGTTTGCACCTCGCATTGACGATCGCATTTGCAGTTTTACCGCACTCCAGTCGTTGATTGATTTTTCCAAAGAGGGCTCAATCCCATCGGGGGCATTCAACGTTGTTGTTCTGTATGACAACGAAGAAGTTGGCTCTCTCTCGAGACAGGGCGCCAAAGGCGGTCTCCTGGAAAGTGTGGTGCAAAGAGTGGCCACAAGTCTTCACGGAAATGATTCTTCAATTCTACGGACAACATTTGCGAACTCGATTATCTTGTCTGCCGATGTGAACCACTTGTTCAACCCCAATTTCAAGTCGGTGTATTTGGAGCATCATAGACCCAAGCCCAATGTCGGTGTTGCTCTCTCGCTGGATTCAAATTTGCACATGTCGACCGATGTGGTAGGAGTTGCATTCACCGAGGAGTTGGCCAGATTGAACGGTGACAAGGTTCAGTATTTCCAAATAAAAAACAACTCAAGGTCGGGAGGGACTATCGGCCCATCGATTGCATCCCAAACAGGTGCCAGAACAATTGATTTAGGAATTCCTCAACTGGCAATGCATAGTATAAGAGCAGCTACTGGTTCAAAAGATGTTGGGTTGGCCATAAAGTTTTTCAAAGGATTCTTTGCCAACTGGAGATCTGTCTACGACAGCTTTGGGGACCTTTGATGGAAAATGAAGCCGGCGTAGTGCAGCAGAAAAGAATTTTGTAACCACATAATAAGACGATTTTTGAATGTCCAAACAGACGAGCTGATGTCCTTTCGCAGCGGCTGAAAGATTGCAAGCGTGAAGCTCATGGGGGAGAAACGGTCACGTATTGCAGGCACCAGTCAAATGGCTGGAAGATTCAAAAGTAAAGGGTGGCAGGGTCGCATTGATACCAAGAAAATTGGCAATGGAGGGTTGTCTTGATCAGATTTTTGATAGAGTGAGTAGAGTAATTGCTACTCTTTCAGTGACCGGGAGTGAGCGCGCGTTCCGTACCTCTGATATATGTTTGACTCTTGGATTTGTGTGACTACTGTGAGTAGATATTGATGATGAGTATAAAATATCCGCAAACAACTGAAGACTGGTGATCTAGATAGATCACTTATTATTGGAGTTATCTGAGTGATAGTGCTTGGTCCAATAGAGAATTGAGCTATAAGATTTTGGGATTGTAGTTCAATTTGATTGACACTCAGAACCCGTATTGTTGCCATTAAAAGCCATGTGGCTTTAATTTTTGTGGATTTCATTATGATACTCAAGTAGGATCCCTGAAGTGTATTAGTGCGGCAAATATTCCAAATTGTGAGTTACTTGCTGCATCATTATAGGCTTGGGTTTCTTTCTCCACTGAGCTGTTGAGTAGTGTGCCATAGTACAGCGGTCTTGTAGGTTGGCAGATAATGATTAATCTTTCGTATGACTCACTGGTTTTCTGCAGTCTCGCGCAGTACTCGATGCTACAACTCACCTATGTGATGGACTATTTCCACCATTCGTGAGAGCGACGTCAACAACTGTTCGAGTTTCAAATTCTGTCGCTGTCACTTTGTCACGTGTTTGATGGATCACTAAATATGTGGCCGGATTAATTTGAAGCGAATCAGACATATGTTTCGGTGGGAGAGCACGGGTTTGACCCCCCAAGATATGGACATCAGAGAGTCGAAGGGTTCTCAATCTTGGAATTTTCGGTCGTTGATGTGTTTACCACTATTTATAGTGATCTGGCAATTAAAGCACTATTAGAGGGGGTTTCGTATAAAAGCATATGCGAGTCTCTTTTTTCTTTTTCTATGACGGGACAGTCCTCAATGTACTGGAAACTACATACTGACTTTATTTGTGGTCTAAATATCAATCGGCGAGAATAAGATGTATACTCTTTCATTCCACTCATTTCCCGCTTTTTTCTTATCACTTTAGTCATTAAATTGACATCTGTCATTAAGTCACATGGTGCCTATTGACATAGTCCAAAAATCGCTCTTTCTCTGAACATAACAATTCTTCATCTCTTCCGGAACCCTTTTAAACCACCTAATTCTTCACATTCTCCATCTACTAATAGAAGTTCTCACTCCTCCCTTAGACTCCAGTGGCCAAACCAAAGTTTTCATATTAAAACGGTCCGTGTACTCGAGTACTTTTTCTTTCTCGAGAAAAGCTCATCGCACGATTCTCGATTCCCGAAGAACTCTCATCCACTCACACTCTGGATCATCTCGATTTCTGCAACGTGAGCTACATGAAGTCTCTCTCCCAAGATCGCATCTTCTTCTTCACCAAACTCCCTCTCTCTCGCCGCACAACACTATAAATAAATTCTTTACATGGACCCTGTTGCCTACATAACTAAATTCAAAATTCACATACTAAAACGCCCTAAAAATAGACAAACAATCGCATAATGCCGCGTATACCGCCAATTCTCCAGATTCGATCACGTTCTAAACTGAAAGTTTCAAAATTTCACCAAATTTTTTTCATCTTCGTCTTGTTACCACGTAGATACCTAAAACAGACTGTAAATACAGTAATTGTGAAATATATAATTATTATTGATGCTAATGTATAAAATAAAAATCCGTCGAGATATAAAGTTGAATAACACTAAGACGCGAAATCAAATTCTAAGTTAAAACGTAACTTTAAGGTCTTCTCAGCTTGAAAGGCTTGTCATTGAATTCACCATTCGATTTGGGACGGCCATATTAAGGGAAAAGCGTGAAGAAAGCAAGCAAATCCGACCATTTTCGAGTTTTCAAGTTAACAACAACTGAAGTGGGTTCAAACAAGGCAAAATGTGTGGTATTTTCGGATATTGCAACTATTTGGTCGAGAAATCGCGTGGGGAGGTGATCGACACCCTAGTGGAAGGTCTGCAAAGACTGGAGTACCGTGGCTATGATTCCACCGGTATAGCCATCGACGGCGATGAGCCAGACTCTACACTTATATACAAGCAGATTGGTAAAGTGGCAGCGCTGGAAAAAGAGATCGAAAAACAGCAACCGGAACGCGAAGCCACCTTTGTGTCGCACTGCGGTATTGCCCACACTCGTTGGGCCACCCACGGTGAGCCCAAAGTGGTGAACTGCCATCCCCAGCGGTCTGACTCCCACAACGATTTTGTGATTGTACACAATGGTATCATCACCAACTTCCGGGAGCTCAAACAGCTGTTGGCCAACAAGGGCTACCATTTCGAGTCTGACACAGACACGGAGTGCATTGCCAAGCTTTTTAAGCATCTGTACGACACGAACGTGGCAAACGGCGTGGATGTCGATTTCCACGAACTCACAATGCAAGTGCTGCTGGAATTAGACGGGTCGTACGGGCTGCTGTGCAGATCTGTGCACTACCCCAATGAGGTAATTGCCACGCGTAAGGGTTCTCCGCTGTTGATCGGCGTCAAGTCCGAGCGTAAGCTGAAAGTCGACTTTGTCGACGTAGAATTCCCAGACTCGGACGAAGACGCTCAACCAGAGGTGCCCATCAACACTGTTCGTGGGGAACAACGTAGCTTCTTGCCCATTGCTGCAAACGAATCGGCACTAAGACGTTCGCAATCACGCGCGTTTTTGTCCGAAGACGGTGCACCCAACCCAGTTGAATTTTTCGTTTCTTCTGATGCTGCCTCTGTTGTCAAACACACCAAGAAAGTGCTGTTCTTAGAAGATGACGATATTGCTCACATTTACGACGGTGAATTGCATATCCACAGATCCAGACGCAAAATGGGCGAGTCTGCAACAAGATCTATTCAAACTCTGGAACTGGAGCTTGCTCAAATCATGAGAGGTCCTTACAAGCATTTCATGCAGAAAGAAATCTTCGAGCAGCCAGACTCCACTTTCAACACCATGAGAGGTAGAATGGACTTCGACCATAACAGTGTAAAGCTCGGTGGACTGGACGCTTGGCTGCCCGTGATTAGAAGGGCACGTAGATTGATCATGATCGCGTGCGGTACTTCGTATCACTCGTGTTTGGCAACCAGAGCTATTTTCGAAGAACTTTCGGAAATCCCTGTGAGTGTCGAACTGGCCTCTGATTTCTTGGATCGTAAGACCCCTGTCTTCAGAGACGACGTCGCCGTGTTTGTATCCCAAAGTGGTGAAACTGCAGACACAATGCTTGCCCTCAAATACTGCTTGGAGAGAGGTGCCTTGACTGTTGGTATTGTGAACAGCGTTGGTTCTTCGATTTCGAGAGTTACCCACTGTGGTGTACACATTAATGCAGGCCCAGAGATTGGTGTGGCCTCCACAAAGGCCTACACTTCGCAGTACATCGCTCTGGTGATGTTTGCATTATCCTTGTCGGACGACAGAGTGTCCAAGATTGAAAGAAGAAAAGAGATCATACAAGGCCTAAGGCATATTCCTGAACAGATTAAAACCGTATTGAAATTGGAACCTCTTATCAAAGATCTGTGCAACACAGAATTGAAGGATCAGAAGTCCCTTCTGCTATTGGGCAGAGGATACCAGTTTGCCTCGGCCCTGGAAGGTGCTTTGAAAATTAAGGAGATTTCGTACATGCATTCCGAGGGTGTTCTTGCTGGAGAACTAAAGCATGGTGTACTCGCTTTGGTTGACGAGGAGCTACCAATCATTGCTTTTGCAACAAGAGATTCGCTATTTCCCAAAGTTGTTTCTTCAATCGAACAAGTTGTTGCCAGAAAGGGGCGTCCTATTATTATTTGCAACGAGAACGATGAGGTTTGGAACGCAAAGGCCAAGAACGCAAGTCTTGTCACTTTAGAGGTCCCACTTACCGTTGACTGTTTGCAAGGTTTGCTAAACATTATCCCACTGCAACTTACATCCTACTGGCTTGCTGTCAACAAAAACATCGACGTTGATTTCCCAAGAAACCTGGCGAAATCGGTCACCGTGGAGTAAATACGACGTTGCTAAAACTCAGTGAACTTGTTGTATCAACATCAAGATACTCCTTCCAATGCATAAAAAGCGAAAAAATTGCTTAACAAAAGGATAAATAGCAGCGCTCAGTAAATCCATAGGGATCTGTGGTGTAAAATTGTTATCGAGGAAACCAAAACGATTGATAATTCATGCCGTTATTGGCCAATTATTGGACGTAAGACGAATGAAGACTGTCTACGGTAACGAACTCAGAATTATCAAGAAATTATGAAATTTAGATGTTTCAAAGAAGCAAGGCTCCGCTTCAACTCTTTGGCAAGAAACACTAGTCAACTCTAGTGCAATGCTCACAGGGAAAGCATTCTTTTAACGAAGGGTGTACTCTTTACCACATCGCGCTATGTACGGCACATCTCGAGTATTTAAATACAAATCAGAAATTAAACCTTTAAGATATGTAGCAGTAACACATCCACAAGAATACATGAACAGAGCACCTACGTGGAGTCTTTTATGGTGCTTTTGTACTACTACATATTTGCTGGCCGTCTGAAGATGCTGGTAGCTTTTCTGTAAGGTTGGCGAACTGATGAAAATTTGAGCTGTTTTACCTTTGGCGGCTAATTGTTTTTGAAAACAAGGCTCATTTTGTGAATTTCAAAAGATACAAGTAGATTTTAATATCGAGCTGTGTGATTTAAGGATTCTGGAGATGGTAAAGATATGACCTGTGCGATGGAAAAGCGAGAAACAATTCTGGTAGAGATGTTGAGCTTCACTTAACGTCAAATGATTCAAATGATGTGTGATTTGATCAAAAAAAATGGGAACTTCGATAGGATGGCAGAAAAATGTTAGTGACCCGTTTACTTTTGATCCTAATTCTAGTCGCTCTTCCTCTAGATGGCAGTTTGACGTCATTTTAGGAACCCCAGACATCTTTTTGATCTCACCTCTACACTGCATAGAAAGCTAGTGAGCAGGCCTAAATGATTACAAAAATTTACGACAAAAGCTTTGATTTTGATTGCAAGATCACCTAAGTGTCAAGAACGCTGATTACATCTCAAAAAGGCTTTCCAATGGTCCCAACCGACAACGTTTTGTTCAGTTTCCAAAAAGCAGGTTATAAGGATGATATTCGAGGTCTACAAAGTCCCCCGGAAATGAAATCTGTCAAATCTACATTATGAAAAGTATAGCCCAGCGTGTCAAGCTCCTAAAAAGCCATTCTCTAGCAGAATGCCGCACTTTTCTTTGAGTTGAAGAAGCCTCGATTTTGACTCGCTCAAAGAAATCACGATCAAAAGATCAAGGTTTACCGGTCAAAACAAAGAGACAAAGCCTTACCGTCTGTTTCAATCACACTACAAGAAAATAAAGGCAACAAAAAGGTGTCTTCACAATCATTCAAGTTGGGAGTTTCTAGCTCTCATGAGAGCCATCTTACATTTCTGTCACGCCAGATTCACGCGCTAGTCACGCTTTTGCAATTCTCCCGTCAACACTAGTTTGGTTTTGATTATTTCGGTTAACTGCAAAAAGTTTCGTCGAAGTTTGACTTCCCACAGCTTCTCCCCTTTTCAAACCAACAACTTCAAAACCATCAGCTGGGTCTCTGCAAGCACATCACAACGAATGTTACACTCCAGAAGGTCGCGGGAAAGCAAGGCAATAGATTCAGAGGCGATGGCTGCTGCAGCAGCCATTGGGAGAGCACTTGATAACAGGGGAACCCGGGTGGAAGCAGACAAGTTACCGCGCTACAATAGCTCCTCACGTTCAAATTCAATGGTGCGCTCGATGTCAATGAGTGGTAGACAAAATAGCTTACGCACCAAGCGGAATTCGGTTCGCGCGTCGAGTTTGCAAGGATACAAGCCAAAAGTTAGGAACAGTATTGACGAAAGTGAGTTTTTCGACGCGCAAGACACATTTCAGCAATTTGGTGGGCCACAAGCACAAACAAAGCCGGCGACAGTCAAAAAATACGTGCCGGGGCCAACAGGGTTGAAATTGGTCGAAGTTCCAGTTACAGATGTGAAGCCACCTTCTAGTAGGCGCTCAAGCCTCACCAGACGTTCACCTTCACTCATTAGTGTTCTCAATTCCCGCAATGAATCTTTGCGTAGCAGTTCTTTGCGAAACAACTCCATGCGGCGTAAATCGTCACTCAACTCACAGTCTTCAGACTCAAGAGCCATTGTACAAGAAAAGGTTGCTGTGCGTCAAAAGTCCGAGACTCCAAGTAGTCCACTTCGAAACTCAAACACTCGTAACACGTTGCTGCAACATTCTTTCAAAGAAGAAACAGACGAGCAGCTTCAAAATGATAGTGCCATTAAAGATACTGTCAACCCCATAGTGATGCCTTCGTCAGCATCAAACTCGTCTAGACCCAAGAAAGAGACATCCAAATTGGATTCTGTGGCGCTAGAGACTTCCAACACGGTTCAGTCCAAGAACAACACACCTCCATCACCACCAAATATCCTAATTTCGCCTCCAGGTGAGGAGATCTCGGACGAACTTCAAATTGGTGTCGTTCCGAGCCCAGGTCTTGCGAGTACAACTAGCGATGCACCTGCACCTATGAAAACAGTTGAGGATGTCATCAATGAAGACAATATGGCAGGTGCGACTCCAGTATCTGAACAAGTTCAGCCGGATTCGGCTCCTAGCCAAAATGTCATCAAAGAACAGGGAGAATCAGGCAACAGTATGGCCAAGTACATTAGGTCTGCTAACAAATACCTGAACAAAGCTCATGAAGCAACCAGTGATGAGACTGCGAGTTCTCAAGACAGCACTTTGGTGGGCCGTAATGATGGAGCGTTAACCGCCCCCCACGATCCACATTCAACAGGGAGAAATGCTTCTCCAATGAAATCAGCGCTCAAGCGGTCTACAAGCAACAATTCTGGTAACGACCATTACCATCACGATTCAAATTCCACCGCCAATGACGCTTATGTGTCCTTAGCAACAGCACAAAACACGAGGCTGAACGCGCAGCTGGCCAATGAGCCGAACAAGCGTCAACCATCTGTGCGTAAAGCGAGACCTCAGTCTATGACAAATGGAAAAGCTTTGAAAAGGGACGAGACAACAAAACAAAAACATCACTCATTTCAATCACTGCCGCAATCGGAAATCCAGCCGCCTGCAAGATCTCAAAGGCGTCCGGACTCATCAAGAAAGAACACAAGGACCAAAGCCGCTGGTGGAGCGAAGGGACAGTCTCGTAATACTGACTCAATTTTCTACCCACCAGAGCCACCACAGAAGCGTTCGAGCTTTGAGAGAGAAAGACCCAATCAATCTCACATGGGTTTTAAGAAACTATCACTTAGAGACTCAACTGCTGATATACTGAATGACGACGCGCCTGCCGCTAACAATACTAGTTTTACGCCGACGAAAGGGCAAGGTGCTAGCATACCTTTTCAAGCGGCTCTTTCCTCGGGCGAGAAATGGAACTCGAGATTCCAAGATTCCGATTCTGAAGACGAAGGATCCGCGCTTCCACCGCCACGGGTAGCGGCTGTCAATCCTCCTGCAAAAACGGGTGTGTTCTCAAAAAAGAACAAAAACACGGCCGTGTTTGAGCCACCACAACCCCGTTACGCCCAGTCTGCATCTGTTCCAAATTCGAAACACAATACACCCAATAAAAAATTCAGCTCTCTGTCTCTCAGGTCTGCGAGCAGTACCGTTAAAGCCTCACCAGCAAAGACTGACAATAACTTGAGTAACCGCTTTTTGAGTGAACAACTTCCTCCAGGAGGAGGGCATGAGGAGGGCAAACCGATAAAAAAGCAGAGCTTTGGTAAGAAGCTGAAAAAGCTATTTGGTAGAAAGAAATAAAAGTCGACGATAGAATAGAGCCTATAATTACTTAATTAACAATGCGTTCCAGTATAAAAGAACGCCATGACTTTAAAAGGCCTCTGCTTCTCTCAATTTTTGAGCTTGCGCAAGGCGTCGCAAACGTAGTCTATATTCGAATCATTCAAACCGCTTAAAGACAGCCGTCCGTCTTGTACCAAATAGATCGAGAATTTTTCTCTCAGGGTATCAACGTCCGATGGATTCAGTCCAGTGTAGAGAAACATTCCATGCTGGCGAGTAGGATCTTGAAGCGATTCCCAATCCAAGCGCTCTGCCATCTTGGCCTTGACAGACTGTAATCTCTTGGCGATGTTTTCCACGTCTTGAAACCATAGATTTTTCAGGTGTGGGTTGGACAGGACGATATTGGCTACTCTTGAGCCGTAACCTGGAGGCGAGGAGTACATACCGCGCACGATTTTCTTGAGCTGAGAGTCGACATTACGTTTTTCGTCTCCACCCTTTGGTGTGACAACGGAGAGAGAGCCTACCCGCTCTCCGTAAAGACCCATGTTTTTGGCAAATGACTGACATAGAAATAGTCCGTTTGACCACTGGTATCGACTTTCGTCCAAGCACAAACGTAGCAAATATGCGTCCTTGTACACATCACCTGTATCGAGACCCTGATAGGCCATGTCTAGGATGGGGATCATTTTAAGCTCATGAATTTTGTCCAAAATGCGAGTCCACTGTTCGAGCGTTGGGTCAAGTCCAGTAGGGTTGTGGCAGCACGCATGCAGCACTATGCAAGAGGGAAAGCTGTCGGTGGTTTTCTTGGCGGCTTTTTCCAAGTCCAGAATCCAGCCGTCAACGTCCAGTTGCCCATTTTTGTAGTAGGAGTAGTAGTGGACGTTTTTGAAACCGTTGATTTGGAAAACGTTCGCATGGTTTGGCCACGACGGATTGGGGAACCACACGGAATGGGACATAAATAACGAAAGCAGTTTCGACGCCACGGCTAGCGCTCCGGTTCCAGAAAGCGTCTGCACGAAGCTGATTCGTTCCTGGTTTAAAAATTCTACGCCTTGCGGGCAGCTTTCGCGGTATAAGAACCTCAAAACGTTTTCTCGAAAGTCGGGACAGCCCTTGATAGGCAAATACGACAGATCTGTGTTCATCTCAAAACTTTGATCCAGCATTGCCTGAGCTCTGGCAACACTTGGCATAGTCGTTACATGGCCCCAGTTGTCTTTATAAATACCCACCGTCAAATTGGTCTTATTCGAGTTCTTATCAGCATTAAACTGCTCTGTCAGACCTAAAATTTTATCTGGAGGAGCCATTGGAATTGACTGTATTCGTCCAGATAAACTGCTTAACTGGCGTCGAAGCATTTTCCGTTCTTATTTCGATTGTCCAAACCGAATGCAAATATGGCTTGTAGCTTTCCCAAGTGTGCTTATGCTATCAGAGGCCTTAGAATAGCGATAAAAGCGATGCAATTGATGCTATTTTGACTTTCTTCAAGTTCTTGAAGTTAGATGTCTATAAATCATCAATTTAGATGTAGAATTATCTTGAAAACATCATCATCAACAACATCTTCAAGTTTTGACCAGAAAGTAAGCTCAAGCGAGGTGAACTTGACCAATGATTCGTCGCATTGTGTTGCTGGACACGAACATCGAGCTTGTTGAATGTTGGAAACGTAGTTTAGGCGATTTGAAGTGTGTAAAGATAAGTACAGATACTTTAGATAGTATTGATCTTAGTTCGATGGGAGTGAGTGAGACGAAGAAAGCCGCAATTGTTTCTCCTGGAAACTCATTTGGATGGCTCGGCGGTGGGTTTGATTTGGCATTGAAGGTGTTCTTCGGAGGACCACAATTCGAGTCATTCTTTAGACATCAGCTTCGAATGGGATCATCAGCAGGCTACAAACCAGTGCAAACGACCACCGTGGTGGAATTGGGCACTGAATGGAGTAGAAACGGGATTTCCCGCGTAATCCATGCTCCAACAATGGTAGCACCTTCGCGTAAAATATATGATGCGACCAGACCCGTGGAAACCGGATACAGCCTCGTATTCAACACGCTGTGGAACGTTTTTCTGCACGCACCCCAGGATACGCACGTTCTGGTGGTTCCGGGTCTGGCAACAGGGTACGCCGGAGTTCCCGTAGAGGTGTGTAGCAAAGCCATGGCGCTCGCAATCAGATTGTTTCTGGCATCAGAAGCAATGTCGCAAGAACTCAAAAATGTCGTGATTATGCAGTTTCTTGGGTACAGATACGACGCTTTTGTCTTCGACGGATGTGCAAAAGAATGCGAAGAGTTGGGTATCAATTTTTCCCAGTTGCTCGCATACGATGCACGCACTGATCCAATCTCACACCTTTTGCCTCATCTCCCTGCCACCTCTCCTAATGCTCAGGTTTCCGCGACGCGATTACCAGAATAAGTCCCAGCACAAACGAAATAGTTCCTAGCATGAGGTTAGGGCCGAAAGACCACGCAAAACACTCGCGGTAGATCGTCAAAAGAGAATCAAGTACCTTGCCCGAAAAATGCGCTCGCAAATACCCGGAGTCCCGCAGTAGTCTTGAGTAAAACTCTGATAGGCCATGTGTGCTCATGTAGGACCACAATTTGGATTTGAGGGTTGTATCATATGTGGTTAGTGTTATTGACGTTCCCAAAACGCCGCCAATGGATCGCCACAGGTAGAAAATGCCCGTGAGTGTTGCCTGTTGTGACTTGGGCACCGTGAACACAATGCTCACCAGAACTGAAACTAGTAAGCTGCCATACCCGAAGCTATTGAGGACCGTTGCCAAGACATATAAGCACTTCCAAAGAAATCCGTTGGATTCGAGCCTCAAGATCTTTGCAGGTTCACCTTGGTGGTCGGCATATGAAGTCTGTACTGGCTCCAAAGTGGCCACCAGTACAGTACTCAGTACCGTACTGACCAATTGCAGAACAACGGCAGCTAGGATTATCAAAAAGGAGCATTTAGCAAGGTCCATCTTAGTATGCCGCGTTATGTATCCAGTAACAAGTGACGCACTTGCGGTGGCTGCGGATCCAAACAAAATAAAGACTCCACTCTTAGCAATCGAAATGTTTTGAACCAATTGGAGGTAGATTGGCGATTTAAAGATGTCCCCGTACATGACAAAAGTTGATGCGACGGTGACCAAAGACGTCAACCCGAAGTTTCCTCGCAACAGCTCAAATGGAATGATGCGCTCACGAGCCCAGTACTTTTCATTGTAGGCGAACAGAGCAAAGCTCAACGCAGTGCACACCATGACTGCCTTTTTGTCAAGATTGCTCGAAAACAAAACCAGGAGCCCTCCAATAGAGGCCACTAACGAGGCAGATCCGATCAAGTCCAGTCTTGAAAGATTTTCGAACGAGAACCGCTCATTATGGGGTTTCAAGTGAGCAAGTTCGATGTTCACGTTGCGATGAGCCAAAATCATGCACAGAATAACCATTGGAACCTGGACTGCAAAAATGGGTTTCCAACCTACAGTTGTGATCAAAAACCCTCCCAATGGAGCTCCTAAAAGCTGGCCAGTTCCAAACACGATATTGGCGTAGCCTTGGTACATGCCTCGTTCTTTTGCCGTGCAAATATCACTAACAGTAATGCTGCTCATGGCACTGATTCCACCACCGCCGATACCACACACTGCTCGTGCCAACGAGAATTCAGTCACATTGCGAGCAAAACAAGTCAGCAAGCAACCCAATCCAAAGAAAAGTTGTGCTGTCAATAGAGCGAATTTTCTTCCTGAGATATCCGACAATTTACCATACAAACATTGAAAAGCCGTGTTAGTTAGCAGAAAACTAGTTGCGATCCATTGTTTCCTGTCGGACTCTTGAAACTCGGCAGCTATAGCGTTGGTAATGTTGGCCACCACAGTTCCATCAATTGATACCAAAAATGATCCAAGCCAGAGCGATATCAAAATGGGCGCTTTGCTTAGGCCCATATTGTGGTTATGACATTTCTGTTCGAGTGAGTCAAAATTCTTGGACCCAGTACTTTCACTACCACTTGAGAGCAGCGCAGTTTCTTCAGTCTGTCTATCTGCTTCCATATCGATGTCAAAAGCTCGGTTCGACTAGATCTTCTTCAAGAACCGTACACTCAAGAGATTTACAGAATTCGAAAGATGGCTGTTTCTTGAAAAGTTTATCTTGCAAACGCGGCAACACCAGGCTGCGGGAAAGCTGCTTATAAGGACGATTTAGAAGGCATTGTCTTGGCAAGATGCTGATCGGAGTAGACCGAAGTCATTAGATCAAAAACTGGTGATGGAAGCTATCAATTAATCGTCAAAATTATTCCGATGGAATTTATCGAAGTCGTTTGACCTGTTCTGACCTCTCGCGATAGCAGTTAACCTGATCTATACACAGGCTATCAATCCAAAAAAAACTTGTAAATCGTTGCCTTTGTCTTGTGCTATAATGTTCTATTTACAGGTAATTGTTGAGTAGATGTCACAATGAGTAACAGACTTTGGTTTGACTAGACAGTGTTGCGAAAATTTCAGGTTTTCAGCTTGAATGGCTATCACACACTCATTCCAACATCGCGTTCCTCGTTCTTCCGTAGCCTCTCTGTTTCTTTTTCATTGAGGTACTTGTCGAAGGCATCATTACGTTCAGAAAATGGACGTTTGCCCAACATGCGAATCATGTCTTCTCTTGTCAACACTTCTTCCTTCAATAGTTGTTGAGCAACTCTCTCCACTTCGTCAGCTTTCTCTTGCAGTAAAGCGGTGCACCTGTCGTGACATGTCTGCACAATGTTGTAAACTTCAGAATCCACGATAGCAGCAGTATCCTCCGAGAATGGCTTTGTCAAATCGCTCTCGCTTTTCCTTTGGTAATTGATCCAGCCAATCTTGTCACTCATACCGAGCTCTGTGACCATTGCGGTAGCCATACGAGTAACCTTCTGAAAATCGTCCGAAGCGCCACTCGTGACAGATGGGAAATGCAATTCCTCCGAAACCCTGCCAGCTAGAGCCATGGTCATCCTGTCCTTCAGCTGCTGCTCACTTAAGAGGTAAACGTCACCGGGGAGATATTGGGCATAACCGAGGGCACCTTGACCGCGAGGAATGATGCTCACCTTTAATAGAGGATCGGCAAATTCTAAGAACCAACCGCAAACGGCATGTCCGGCTTCATGATACGCAACAATCTTCTTTTCTTCTGGCGAAAGAAGCTTTGATTTTCTTTCAACGCCACCAATGACTCGTTCAATCGCTTGTTCGAAATGATTCAATTTCACAGTAGAACAGTCATTTCTTGCAGCAGTCAAAGCAGCTTCGTTACAAACATTGGAAATGTCAGCACCGGAGAACCCTGGGGTTAACGCTGCAAGTCGATTTTGTAGATCATCTAGAGAACCAGCGATCTTGATCTTTGATAAATGAACTCCAAATATTTGTTTGCGTCCTTCAAGCTCGGGTCTGTCGATGTTGATGTGTCTGTCAAATCTTCCTGGACGCATGAGAGCTTGGTCGAGTACGTCGGGACGGTTGGTGCCTGCTAGAACAACCACATGGTCGGCCGAGGTGAAACCGTCCATCTCCACCAACAACTGATTCAAAGTGTTCTCCCTTTCATCATTGGCACCCGAAAAATTTCCCTTCTGCCGAGCTTTACCGATGGCATCTATTTCATCGATAAAGATAATCGCAGGAGCGTTCTCGCGGGCAGTCTTGAACAAGTCACGTACCCTTGAGGCACCGACACCAACAAACATTTCAACAAACTCCGAACCCGAAACTGAGAAAAAGGGCACGCCAGCCTCCCCAGCAGTTGCTTTGGCAATTAAAGTTTTACCAGTACCGGGAGGGCCAGACAGGATGGCACCACGAGGAATTTGAGCACCCAATTTCTCGTAGCGAGAGGGTTCTTTCAAAAAACTCACAAATTCCATAATCTCTTCTTTAGCTTCGTCGCAACCGGCAACGTCTCTAAAAGATATTTTGACGTCGGTGTCTTTGTTGAATCGTTTGGCCTTGGACTTACCAACGCTAAATATACCACCAGGGCCACCGCCACCGGCAGCAGATGCCGAACGCTTGGTGATCCAAATCAAACCTCCGATCATCAAGGCTGTCGGAAGAATTTGATACATGGCTTTGGCCCAATTACCTTCTTGAGTGTAAATGACAGGAACTTTGAAGTCTTCAGCGATTCCAATCTGTTCTTGCGCCTTTTGTAATTTGCGCTCAAAACTTTCGATGGATCCAATGGTAAAGAAGTAAAAGTCATGACCACTGTGCTCCGGTTGGTTTTTGCCATTTTCATTCAAAATCACTTTTACAAACGACTTGTTGATCACAACAAGTTTTGAAACATATCCCTTTGCAAGTAGCTCAGATCTGAAATCCTGCCACGTAATTTCTCTTTGTTCTTCCGTGTTGTAAACTCTACTCAGAACAAACGACACCAAAAACAACAAAACGCCGATTTCCAAAAACCCAATGTTCACAGCGAGAACATTAGAGTTCGGGTCATTTAGAATCTTCTTTAGTTTCTCTTCTTCCGCTTTCTTGCGATCATTGATTTTTTTATTTTGGTCAAACGCTTCCTTCTCCTCGTCGAAATAGGACTTTTGTTCCGAGGCCTTTGGGGCAGACTTGTCAGCGCTTGTTACATCATCGTTTTTCTGAGTCTCTTGAGCCTTTTGGGCCTCCTGCTGTTGCTTGTCTTGCTGTCGCTGCATCGTTTCTTCTAGTCTCTTAATACTATCGTCCAGTCTTTTTTTACGCTCTTCACGATTCTCTGCGGTGTCATTCTTTGCATCTCGAATGAAACGTTCGACTTCCTTCTTGACGTTTTCGACGTCTTCATCCTTGGCGTCCCCATTGCTGTGACTTTGATCTGAAGAGTTGGATTTGTAAACCCTTGAACTGGAATGTAATAGGGCAGCTCTAGATTTGTTGATACACAACCGTGGTGATATTCTAGTTAGACCAGGTCTCAACCATAATGTGGAACTAGCTCGACTCCGCAGGAGCGCTGTTATCATCTTGCGTCGTCAAGAGTATAGAGTGTCTTCCAGGTCCTTTTGCCACCCAAAAAAGAACGATCCGATTAGAAAACAACTGAGTCTGATTTGATAAAGAGTAGTGACCTCTTTGATTCTCGGCGAGGTGTTATACTTGACGGTTGGGCTGGCAGCACGGAAAGGTGAAGTAGTTGTCCGGGACTGAAGTTGCAGATGAGTTTCCCAAATAATGCTTATAGTCGAGTTCGTAAAAAGCTACAATATAGTACAGTACATCTGCATTAGTTCGGCAGTAGGTGGAAGCTGTCACTAGCTGTTCCGTTCGAACTGTTGCTGTTCGAGTATGGCCAGCTTGATATCGTCGTCTACCACGTCCTCAAATATATCGAGCGACACGTCTTTAATGCCAATGCATCTCCGTGTCAAATCTTTGTCTGCTATGATGGTTTCATAGACCACACCACCGTCCGCGGGCTTGTCATCCGCATCTTGCGTGTAACTTAAAACTTTTGTAGATTGCGTGGACTGTGGAAGATGTAAGGTGTTTGTATAAGAATCACGCAATCCTTGGTGCTCAATCAAAAGCACTCTTTCTCGGTCGTAGAACAAATCGCTGTTAAAACGGCTACACGCTGCAGCATGCTGGTAGAGCCAATTAGTAGAGCTGATGTTGCTGCTTGGTGCAATGTTGTGGTTGCGTTTGTCGAAAAAATCAACAGCGTTTTTCGCAGGGTTGAAACCCGAACGTGAGAATGCTAACCCATTGGCACCACCTCTGAAGGAGGCAGGAGGTTCCCGTGCATACGATCCCTCTACAACTCGGCCCTCGTCGCGCAACCTTTGAGCATAGTAATCGTCTGTAATGTTTTTCCCATCAACAATGATTTTGGCACCAAATTCCTTGAAAACTCCCCTAGCAGCCACAAGAGTGATTGTGCGTGTTCTATACGAGTACGGTATTATGCCGCGATGGATGAGGTCATTTCTTTCGTCCTGGGATATTGTCAGTTTGTACAAGTTTGAGTGATACTGGAAGAACAAGTAGGAGTCTCTAAACCCCACAGCTCGCGCAGGTTCTGTCGAAAGCATGTACTTCCTTTCGCCACGCGAAGACAACGTAAAAGTTCGTACCAAAAACTGGCGTCCACCCAGTAAATCGCCGTCTCTATTAATTTTGGTGTCTCCCTCAGCGTCGTCAGGAAGCGTATACTCGTCATTTACAACAGGTAGAGGATCCCCGTTTTCATCGACTGGAAATGACAGGTGTGGCCGCTTCGGAGCACCACCGTTGTTGTTATTATTCGTGCCACCATTTTCTAGTTTGGAACTATCAATAAGTGGTAAAGTTGTGTCGACTGCAGTATTCTTACGTTTTGGTGGTCTCCCTCGTCTGGACGGCCCTGATGGTCGGGATAAAGTCATACCAGGATCTTGAGAAGTCTGTCGGCTCCCATTTGTCGATCCCCTGACACCCTTTTCATTTTCTAGTTCGAGGTTGTCATCCTCGTTGTCTTCATCATCAGGTATATCTTCGTTGTAATCTTCATCATTTTCATCGTCTCTCAGTTCTGCATCGTCCTCGTCTAACGAGTAATCGACATTTTTGGTTGCCGAAGTTGATCTTCTTCTAGATGAGGACTTAGCTGCTCTCGAAGGCGAGGTGCCGGCCATTTGTTGATGGTTTCTCTTTGTTTTGTCCAGAACTTGAAGGTATTGTTTTATTATGTCTTTCAATATTCGTTAGGATTTATATAATGGCCATGAAATAAAGCGTCACATTAGCTATAAGGCCATATAAAACCCACAAATAGTTCAACTCTCTAGTCCAGATCAACGATTCCGTTGCAGCGAGAATGGTCTCTTTATAAAACCTTTTCAGTTTGCTTTAGTCGCAAACGTTCAAGGCACTAGCTTTACTTCCTATGAAAAATGTAATTTACTGTCACCGGGGAAGAATAACGTATAGCTCAGAGGTAATTCATGTCCTTCTGTTCTGTATCATCTGGTTTAAAATGAGTCGTCAGGATTTCAATTGCCGAATCTGTCCGAAATACTTTGCCTCCTTTCGATTGTCATATTCTTTATCCATTGGTCGTGTCTCTGACTTCAGAAAATCTGGTGTAATGCTGAACGCTATGGTTCAAAGCTCCATTTTCTGATGCACGAGTCCCCTCCTGCAGTGAAGAGCGTTGATTCACCATCCCAAACAACGGCATTAATCCCATCTTTATGAGCATTCAAATGCTTCACAGTTTTCATGGGTTTCTTGACCGAGTATATCATCAAATGAGTATCGAGAGAAGCAGTAGCAATAAGATCGTCCTCTTCATCGGATCCTGTTGGTCTCCAAGACATGCTTGTGATTTTACCTGAGTGGAATGCCCATCTGGACGTTTTGACACTCTTGGACTCTAGGTCAAACAACAATATTTTACCCATCACGTCTCCAGCTGCCAAAAATTTCTCAGATGGCGAGAGCGATAAGCTGGAGGGTTGAGCTCTCAGGACAGTTGGGATTTTAAAGCTCACAGAAAGATCGGATACATGGAAAATCTCAATTTTGTTGGATTGCTCATATCCAATAGCGACATAAGTTGGCCCCAAGCTTATGGCAGAAGCTGGAGACAATAACTTTTTCGAGGCCACGACCTTGCCAGATTCTCCGTCAAGGATTTCAAGATCATCTGTAATGGTAACGACGGCCTCCGAATTTTCGTAGACTGCAGCAACTTTCGGTTGTGATCCGAATGTGTGCTTCACCTCGCCATTGGCTCTCAAGGTAGTATCCCAAGACGTTGTTGTGATAGCATCCTTGTTCTGTATTGCTACGACCACATTGTTGTGCTCATTATCCATGATAGCACTTTGGGAGCCATCGCCTCCCCATGTCACGATTCTACCGTCGTATGATCCGGAAACAAGTGGAGCTGCGACTAAGGCTGTAATGGCTTTATTATGCCCGGAGATTGTCTTCATGGGCGAAGCTTCTCCGATTTCGAAAACATGTAGTGCACCCTCCAAAGAAACAGCAACGACGTGGTTTTCGTCAATAACAGTGACACCTACCAATTGATTCGAAACAGTAGGTTGTAGCGCCCATTTGTAAACGCACTTATTTTTTTCGACATCCCAAACTCTCACAACAGCATCTGCACTTGCCGTGACAAATCTTTGAGACTCTGCACCATCATCAAACCAGTCAATTGCAAAATGACCTCCGTTTACGGTTTCGTTTTCATCTGCGATATACTTGATAAATTCACCAGTGCGGCCGTCAAAACACACAATTTTCCGGTCACTACCAACAGAAATCGCATAAGTGCCCGCACCTGGAGAAAACTTGATATCACGGATGAATTTTCCTTGATCATGATGGGTGCGGTCACTACCTGCAAACTTGAATGGCGGACCTTCAAAAAAGACACATGCGCCGTCATCACCGGCGGTGAAGCATCTCATAGGCCTGCTGGGCTTGATATGACATGCATTGACACGTTTGGAAGGTCCGCTAAGCTCGCCCAACGAATTCCCGGTATCCCAAGAGATAAAAGCTCCGAATTTGTCTCGTCCATCGCCCACAACACATAGCCTACGACCATGCATATCCCAGCTGATATCGGTCACGGGCCCAGAGAGTACTTGGAATTCGCTTCTCACAATTGTTGATGGTTCTGCAGCTGTTTCAACATCTGACTGCTTAGAAGGAGGGAACCATTCCCACACGATCACACGACCTTGATCGTCACCAGAGCATATGTATCTAGACCCCACAACCGGTTGGAATCGCACAACAGTCACTTTTGCCGTGCCGTGGCCTGTAAACTGGACTTGAAAATCTGAATCTAGAGATCTAACATAAGCTGATTTCCCACATCCATACCCGATACATTTGGATTGTTTATCATGGGAAAGTTTGGTCGAGAAATTACGCTCCGTAGCCGGCAGAGGTGCCAGAGTCGTTTCCAGTTGCAATTGTGCCATTGCTTTCAGTCTTTTGTGTTGATATATCCAGATTTGTCAACAGAAGGGTTAGTTTAGTTTTATCGACAGTAAGGTTAAATATCACTTATAATTAGAGATCTTGATATAACACCAGAGCTATAGGTGTAAAGGATGTGAAGTTATGGTTCAAAAGCTGGTAAATAGTGCATTGGGTAAAGCGTCCTGGCCTTCTGGATTAAATACAGTTTTCAGATTCGAATTTGAACAACGGGAAGCTTCTTAAATCGACAAACAGCGATATGGAGAGTTCATTATAGAGGGTTCAATTCATAAAATTCCGCGAAATGTCGAGCAAGAACTGTGCGGAGCAGTCCAGATATGAGCGACACACCCAATTGATTTATGGTATTCTAATTTTGATAAACACTGAGGCTTCTGGACGAAGCATGGTAAAGCAAACGACTTATATTCCAGCGTCGTCGAGATTTGAACATCAAATATGATTTAAATTCATGCAAATAAGCTGGGACTAGGAAAAGAGGACTTTTGGAGTTTGGAGAAACCGCCATGGTTCTTCAGAGTAGTCAAATACCAGAAGAAAAGTGTCAAGACAAGGACTCAAAAAACAATCTCGAAATTATTAGAACAAAACGAAAACAGCCAGAAGCAAAGGACTGAATTAAAGAAAAAGCTTTAGCTAAGGAAGACTCTGGTAATGAGCTGGCAGAGCCTTTTTAACAGATGAGGGCGCTCGTTCGATTTTCGTGTCGCTGTCTACTTCAAAAGAGTGTCACGAGAATCAAAACGTGATATCAAATTTATAGATGTGAAAAATTGGACTTTGATCACTGAAAATATATCGAAGCAGCTCATCGCTCGAAGAAAACTATCAAAAATCCAACCCTGTAGCTCGTTGAATGTCTTCCGTGAAGCCCAGAACAACGCTCTTAAGAGCACCAGTTCTTCCGGAACAAACCACGCCCGAACAGCGCTACTGGAGAGCCTATGGGACCACCCAACTCGTGAGAGAGCACAACAGTGTCACAAGCGTGGCTTTTAACCCTCAGCAACCAAACGATTTTGCTGTAGCAGCATCTACAAGAGTTCAGCTGTTCTCTTCACGCACGAGGCAAGTTATCAAGACGTTTTCTCGTTTCAAAGATGTGGTTTACGCGGCAAATTTTCGTCCCGACGGAAAGCTGTTAGCCATGGGAGATGCCACCGGTCTCGTATCGGTTTATGACTCGTACAACCCGCGTACGCAGCTGGTATCTATCCCAGCGTCGACTCACCCCACCCATGTGGCAAAATTTCATCTCACAGACCCTCAAACGCTAGTTACCGCCAGCGACGATCGTGTAGTGCGGGTTTGGGACATTTCACAAGCTCAAGAGCCTATCGCTGAGCTCACAGGAGCTTCAGACTATGTCCGCTCTATTTGTATGGTTCCTCAGGCGCCCCATCTTGTGGTGACCGGCTCGTACGACGGGCACGTCCGTCTCTACGATACAAGAGCCAATACTAGTTCCAAACCAATCACCCTGGCTCAGGGCTTGCCTGTGGAAGATGTAGTTGCCGTTTCTCCTACTCAACTAGTTTTCTGCGGTGGACCTGGCTTCAAAGTATGGGATCTGACTGCCCAGAGACAACTTTTGGAAAGAGCAAATTTTGCAAAAACTACTACTTGCTTAGATTACGTGGATCTTACCGGGGACTCTCCAATGAGTTCAACTCTGGTCGCCTCGTCTCTGGATGGTCATGTCAAAATCTTTGATCCGCTGGATGGCTATAAAGTAAAATTCGGCTGGAAATTCTCTGCGCCAGTGTTGAGCTGTGCTGTGTCTCCGGGCGATGCCCAGGGCAATAGACATCTAGTTGCTGGTCTTTCTTCTGGACTACTTGCTATAAGGACCAAGAAGAAGGCAAGTGCTGCCAAAGTTCAAATTGAGAAAGTTGCCAAGAGCAACAACTTCCAAAGAATGATGAGAGGATCTGAATACGCAGGTGACCAAGAACATATAATTCACAATGATAAGGCTCGTCCGCAGCGTAAGCTTAGGGCCTTCGAGCGCCATTTGAATCATTTCAAGTGGTCTGAAGCTCTAGACGCAGCATTCCTTTCGGGCATGGCCAAGGAGCTTACTCTCACGGCACTAAGCGAACTTCGCAAAAGAGGTAAAATCAGAGTAGCATTGATGGGAAGAGACGAATCCTCGCTGGAGCCTTTACTGAACTGGTGTACTCGCGGTGTTGAGGATGTTAGAAGTGCATCTATCGTTGCCGACTGGATCGCCGTGGTATTAGAAATGTACGGCGATCTTATTGCCAGGTCTTCTTTATTAGAGGAGATGGTAGTCGTCTTGAAGATGAAAGTCAAGCAGGAAGTGCATAGGGCCGAGGAAGCTCAAAAGATAGAGGGAATGTTGCAACTACTCATCAGTTGAAAACAAAAAGCGTAAAAATCCCATGATGTTCATAGTCATTAGTTTTTACCGTTGTATATATGCATTTATTTTGGTAAAGTGTAATCCTAGCGTCGCCCCCATTTTCTGCCTTTCCCCTTGGCTTTTGGAAGTTTCAACCTTCTGAAGTTGTTGCTGACCAGGTTATATTTCTGAGGCCTTTTCCGAGTTGTGGTGCTTGTGGCCTTAGAACTTGTTTGAGTAATTGTGGTGCTTGTGGTTTCAATACCGTTTGCTTCATCGATAGCTTGCTGCTTCAGTCTTGCCATTTCCTCTTTGATGTTCACTTGTATGGTATCTGATGTGCTCAACCCGGTAGCAGCCGGTCGCAAGATATGCTTTCGTTTTGCACGTTTGAAGATAACTTCTGATTCGTCTTCAGTGGTTGGATCCTCTTGTTGCTCCTCGTCGTTCTGGAAAACGTCTTTTACGCTTCGCGAAATCACATCGTCATCACTCAACTCGTCAGCATCTTCCATCAGCTTCTCGCTTTCTCGGACGATTTGGAGCAAAGGCTTCCCCATAGGCCGCTTTATGATGGGGGACGGACTTACATTACCAAAACTCTCTGTTTCAGCTATGAGGTTCTGCAAATTGCGTCTGGGAGTCAGTACTGATAGTTCAACACCGTCAAACTTGAAAGGTGAGTTAGGACCATATGGTCTTTTCTGTGGTGATAATCGGCTTGATACCGTCAGATCCAGATGCTGAGTTTTTACGCCATTTCTCAACGGTGAGCGTTGATTACTTTGGTCAGCTCCCAAATTGTCTATTGAGCCCTCTGGTGACATTACAGCTACTCCTTTAGTTGGCGATGACATCTTCATATCGAATAAACCCAGCACCTTTCCGTACATCTGAGGCGTTGGACCGATTTCCAAAGGCAGGTCGGTCTCGTCTTCCACATTTCTCCGCGGAGTCACTTGCAGCACATTGACTCTCTGTCTTTCGCGTTGTAGTGCAGCGTACTGCTTGTATTTGTATTTAAGATCCGGCAGTGCTCGAATATCGTCGCGTGCAGGCGGTCTTCCGTGCTTTTTTTCGAATCTTCGTTCAAACTTCTTGAGTTCTAGCTTTAGTTGATCCATCGATATGTTTATTCCAGGTTCACGCTAAGCTCCAGAGGTGTTTTATCCTCAACTTTAGTTGAAGTTAGCGTTAGATGTAGTGATATTGTCAAATTAACCATTAATTAAGCTATCTTCAAATAATGCGATGAGCCTGAGAACAAAAAGCTAAACTGATAGGTATAGCAGGACTGTATGGTCCTGAGAACCGATGTTCGATGCCTTCGAATTTCTCCAGCAGCCTATTACCTTGAGGAAATGTGTATATTGGCATTTGAACTCGCAATTGATCGATTTGAAGCCGCCTGCAACCCATGAACTATTCACTAGCACTTTTACGTCAAAGAAGAAGACTTCTCGAAAATCAAAAAGCTTGCGAGGCTTGCAAAAGAAGCTGCGAAGGTTTGTGGAACTTTACAGCTATATGCCAGAATTCGTGGACTCTTGGTTGGAATACATGACATATCTGCGGTTCGATTGCATAGTGCTGGACTATTTGAGAGTAAACAGGGAGTTGGAAAGCCAACTAACGCAATTGCATTGGATATTCATCTCTGGTGAATTGAAATTGGGCTTATTTAGTCCCGATGGGCTACTACAATTTTGGTGCTCTCTGGAAGAGTATCAAACCTTGATTGATAATGATCTAAACCTTTCAACAGTGCTGGACCTCGAGCATATTAACGAAAAAGAGTTAAAAGCGCTAGACGCACAGTTGGAGAGTATGGAGCGGAAAGATTGGGTGCATCAAGTGAAATTCTACCACGATGAAGAAACTGTCGAAAAATCTCAAATTTTGGCTCTCATTGGAATGCTGGATAGTCTGAAGAGTCTTCAAACCATAGCAGTCACCAATGAAAGCATGTTCGAAAGAGTAGTGAACTTCCATGGATTCAGAGATCATCCTGGACATACCATTGGATATGCGGTGAAGAGAAGAGTAGCAACGCTGGAACTTAGTCGCTGTGGGTCTCTGGGGCTCGGAAAAGCGGTTGCCAATTTGTCGCGCTGGGAAGCGGTGGGGAAGGTGACATTTGCTTTCTTAGAGGAGCTGGATATGAACCAAGTAATACTCCCGCCGCGTTGTGTGTGGCTACGATTTTACAAGATAAAAAAGCTGAAATGGTGGAGCGCTGAGGAGCTACGTAGTAGATTACCAGGTTCGTGTTTACGATCCGATACTCTCGATCAAATCCTTGAGGCCGGAATCAAAAATATTGCGAAACATATGGACTCCTCTGAGTTATACAAATGCAAAGCTCTATTATGGGACATTTTGCGCCACATTCACCGGGTGCAACTGATCGACGTCAGGGACATCGAGCCCGTCCCAATTTTGCCCATGTGTTTATACAACAGTGGTCAAGTGCAATGTTCTGGGACAAGCAAAGCGGACCAGGTTATTTTTCTATAATACAAACTCGCGCAAGAACCAATCGTGGAATCGGTTGTCATCGGCGAGTTCTGGATGGAAAGATGTCCCCAAAATGTTATTTTGTCTAACGGCCACCACCAAATTATGGCCTGCAGGTGTATCAATTTCATAGAGTATCTGTACAGAATCTGCATTCAAGACACGGTCTATAACGGGTGCACGAATAAACACCGTGGGGAACGGCTTTCCGCTGTTTGGCATGCTAGCGTTTGGGGTCATGAAAGAAGTGAAATCGCACTGGGCAACGAAGGATTGGGCCTGACGTCCGAACGCATTGCGCTGGACTGCCACGTCCAGCGCTTGAAGCGGGGTTACCAGCTTTGCGTCGCTTGTGATTTCGCGCGCGAGAAAGATAAGTCCCGCACAGGTACCCCAAATGGCTTTTGATGGGTCTTGTACAAATTTCTGCAGTGGATCGAAAAGACCACATCGCTGTGCAATTAGCGACATCGCTGTTGATTCACCGCCGGGTATAATGAGCGCATCGCAGCGATTCAATTCTTCCGCTGTTCTCACCTCGCAAACCGTGATTGGATACTCGTTTTCGCGAACACATGCCAGTACGAGCTGTGCGTGTTCTTTGAACGCCCCTTGTAGCGCCAAAACGCCCACAGTTTTCGTGATTGTCATTTTTTGATGCTATGTGTGAAATTACAATATGCGCGTCGTATGCAGGGTCCTTGCCTGTAGGCAATCTTAAACAATGGGAACGCGACTCAAGTATGCTTATGTCAGCAGTTTCCTGTGACTACCTGCTGACGTAATCGGTATTACCTTTTTCAGTTTCCAGGAAAGGAAATCAAAAGAAACCTAATAAACGACCACGGTGTCTTTGCGCCTAGTCAGAAGGGTCTCCTAAAATATATTTGACTCCAGTTTCCAAGAAGAACGATAGGCTTTCTCACTGGTGAACTAGAGAATGAACGTTTAGACCACGAAACTACCGGCTTAAAAAACTATTCCGGAATAAAATACCTCCAAAAGTCTTTTTTCACAATTTTTCCAATTTCTTATGTCTATGACTGATCTGCCAGGAAGTCAAAAGAACCAAAAGTAGTAAGGACGAGCAAGACCTTTCTCCTTTCTGTAAAAACATATTCTCTTCCTTTTTATCTATCCGACGAGTCTTTCTGAGACAGACTCCGATTCATTATTCCTCGTAAGGCAGGTCCCGCTGCACAGGCTAAAGTGCGCTCGTTGAAATAGCGGATCATGAACTCGACCCGATATGAGGCTAAACCAATCTTTATCTTCATCTTCACACTGCTCACTGCCCACTCCTCACCCTAGTCTCTAGGAGTGAATATCCCGTTTGACTTCTCTTGCCACGAGCATTTTTCGCAGAAAATTCGGAAGGGCAGTTGTTAGGAGCATTGTAAGAAATCCAGAGCGCATTCTGACTTGACTAAGTGACTCATGGGTATGTGGGTAGCAACAGAAAATGAGTCGCTATGCGGATATCAGTCAAGATCGGTGCGCACGTAACCTGCCCTGTTGGGTTTACGGGAAAAATAATCGATGGGATTTTAACCAAACGGGTGGCTAAACTGCGATAGCTAAAGCCGCACGTCCCTGTTTGCATGATTCTGATGACTCTGGATATGGAAAGTTGGCGGCTTTAGAGTTTGATCGACAATAATTTGCGTGCTATAAGAAGGTTGACCTATTTTCCCAGGGAAAGGCAGTTGGCTAGGAAGGAAAAACTGTTAAGTTCGGCTTGCCAGATCGCAGATTCGACGATCAACACACAACTCGATCCAGTTTTATACTCTTCTAATTTTCCAAACATATGTCTGAATTCAAGGTCAAAGCGGGTTTGGCTCAAATGCTCAAAGGTGGTGTGATCATGGACGTGGTCACCGCTGAGCAGGCTATCGTTGCTGAAAGAGCCGGTGCTTGTGCTGTGATGGCTCTGGAAAGAATTCCAGCCGATATGCGCAAATCTGGTCAAGTGTGTCGTATGTCTGATCCAAAGATGATTCGTGACATTATGGCTGCCGTTTCGATCCCAGTGATGGCCAAAGTAAGAATCGGCCACACAGTTGAAGCTCAAGTGTTGGAGGCTCTAGAAGTGGACTATATCGACGAAAGTGAAGTATTGACGCCAGCAGACAAGGTCAATCACATTGTCAAGAACAACTTCAAAGTGCCCTTCGTGTGTGGAGCCAAAGACCTCGGTGAAGCGCTAAGACGCATCAACGAAGGCGCTGCCATGATCAGAACCAAGGGCGAAGCCGGTACCGGTGACGTTTCCGAAGCTGTAAAACACATCACTCAAATTCGTGGCGAAATCGCCCAAGTCATCGAAACCGTCAAGACCGAAGAGCAATTCGAAGCCAAGGCTAAAGAGCTACGTGTTCCTGTCGCTTTGCTCAAGGAAGTCGTGGAATTGAAGAAGCTGCCTGTGGTCAATTTCGCCGCTGGCGGTGTCGCCACTCCAGCTGACGCAGCTCTGCTGATGCAATTGGGTTGCGACGGTGTGTTTGTTGGCTCCGGTATCTTCAAGTCGTCCAGCCCAGAAAAACTCGCCAGAGCTATTGTGCAGGCCACTACTCATTACGAAGACCCCAAGAAACTTTTGGAATTCTCCACTGATTTGGGTGATTTGATGCCTGGTACCAGCATTGACAGCATCAACAAGGCCAACGGCACTCGTCTTTCTGAGATTGGATGGTAATCCCAATCAAGTACATGTAGGTATTCAAGATGTTTTCCCAAACCAAAAACCATCCATAATCAGCACAAGCCATTTGTTATTTAAGAATAATATAAATACTTGTAGAAGCTCAGGCATCTGCTACCTGGGCAGACTGAGAAATGCATTCACTGTCCATCGAAGGTTGGCGAGAACATAGCTTTCAACTTGAAAAGTTGCCGAAAAAAAAGACCCAAAAAAAAAAAACCATTACAAATAGTGTTGTCTGCCTTTAGGCGAATTAGTATCATAGTTCGTAAGTCGGACAAGGCGTGTATCCCGATAACCTTGTCCTGCATCATAAAATAGTTCGTAACGTCATCAATCTGATATCATCATGTAAACATGTTTTCCTGCCATGTCTTGTATCATTAGGCAAAATCAAAAATATTCATTCGAGACAAATCGTCTTCTTCGTCATCTTCTCTTTTAATCTCAGGAGCATCCGCCTCCCCCATCAATTCTTCCAGCGAAGGCGGCATGCGGAACTCTGCCTTTAATAACTCAGGCTCAGGACTGAAATTCTGGAAAACACTCATGTCTGACTTTTCCACCTCTTGTTCTTCCTTCATAAGCCATCTTGGAACAGTGTTTGTCACTGCTGTGGTGGCTGCTGTGTCGTTGTCGAATCTCGAGCTATGATTTTCCAAGAAATTCAGTATACTCACGTTTTCGTTACCAAAGTCATGTTCGAGTCGGAAATCCATATCTTCTTCCTTGATGGCGTCTAAATGAAAGTCGCCGAGCTGATTCGATGCCGACGGAGAAACGCTTGAAGTGCTGGGAAGACTAGGAGCAACTCTATTTTCGAACAATTGACGATGTTTGCTGTAAAAATCTTGATGTTCGTAGTCGTCGACAAACCTCATACCGTCAAGAGGATGTGGTTGTATTTTATTGGCCACCAAACTAGAAGGACTGCTGCTTCCATGAAGAAGAGGCGAATAACTTGAAGTTGAACTCGTGTTTTGAAGTGATTGCAAATGATGGTGATAGGGTTGCGAACTTGCAAGGCTGCTATTGGTGACCGTTCTTTGCAATTCTGCAGAAAACAAGGAACTGGGCGTAGACGACGAAAATCCAGGATCTTCGTCGTCTGTCAAATTAGTTTTCGAGCTGTATTGGGACGAAAATGACATGGTGGGTTTCATGTGGGCTGCCGATATGATCGTATGTGAGGCATCATCAGCTTCAGCGTCATCGTCCTCAAACTTGAGGAAACTCTCTGTGTTGTCGAAGAACTCCTTCTGTTCCATTGAGTCCAAAAATGCTCTTTTCTTATTACAGTTTGAATGTAGGCTAGCAGGTGCAATGGCAGAAGAGGCTTCGTTGCGCGCGGAAAATTTATGTTTGAGGTCTTGCAAATGACCAACCAAATGACCCATTTCCTGTTTGAGTTTGAAATTCTCTAACTTCAAGTGTTGAATCTCCTTTTTCAAAGCAGTTTTGGTGAGTTTCTTGACAGTTTGAGCGCCAGTAGCCGGTAACGATTGTTGGGGTCGTATAGTGGTTGTAGCCGACGCAGACGTGGTTCCTGGAGACGTGGGAGACAAGGATTGACGGGGAAGTGTCGGTCCTTGAACTTGCTGTTTTGAGACCAACGCGATGGACCGTAAAGGAGCATTTGAGGGCTCTAATGATGGCAGCGGTACGTTGGTGCGTGGCACGGCAGAGGCGGGGCGTGAAGTGTTTTCTGAGACAGAGGCGGGTTCATTGGACGCAGAGCTCGTAATCGCCGTGACGGGAGGTACAGGGGCCACAATGGGTTGTGTTGATAGCGGCGAAATTGAGCGAGTTGCTGGCGCAGGTGCTGGGATTGAAGAAATGGGCGATGATGACGAAGACGAGAGCAGTGGCATCGGTTCCGTTTTAACTTCAGGCTTCACTAGGGTTTTTGGCCCAATTTTGGGTTCCGTTTGCGATTCCAAGCTTTGTTCAGTTCCCACTTTTTTGTCACATTTCCCACTTCCACTAATGCTATTCGCCCTTGGTGGACGAGCCACACAGGTGTTATCGGTGGCTGGATTTCCGTTCCCGCAGTTTTGCTGCGTTGGTGGACTTGACTTGGATCCTCGTTGTAGAGCGCTCAAACACGGTTTACGGCCCGGTTTGGGCCTTGGAGGAAGCACCCATTGCCTGGAAGTACGAATCACAAGGCCGTGGCCTCCAGGTTTCCGTGTATCGCGAGTAGCGTTGGGTTTCGGGTTTGGGGCAATCGAAACGTTGCTGGGCTGGATCGGCAGGTTTTTGAGCGCCATTCAATAAGTTTCAAATAAATAACCGGGTGATGATTTCACTATTTCTTCTCTTCCTTTTCCACTTCCACTTCTTCTTCTTCTTTTCCTTCTCCTCGTGTGTGCCAAGACGGCAATAAATAAAGGTGTGTTGGGGGGCCCGTAGGCGAGCAGCGGCGGCAACAACGGCGACAGAATACCGATTCGAGCCTGTGGCAGTGCTCTTTCGAGATCCAAAAGGCGAAACCGAGTTTTTTTTGTGAGGAAGCAAAGACCGCGGTTTTCGGCTCAATTTTAACGCTACAAACTCGCTGGAAAAGGTACTAGGATCGGATTCCTCACGCCTACAAGCTTGTCGCGTTATTCAATGGGCTAGATCCCTCTTTTACGGCGTTTTTCTCCAAAATACGCTTGAAAACACACAAGATCAAGTTTCTTGCTGTTTTTTCGTGAATCTGAAATTTGTACTGAGCTCTTGTCTCTTATATAGATTGGAAGAGAGAAAAGTGGTTAAAGTTCATAAAGTTGAAAAATGCGATGTTATCGAGTAATTTTATTTTTTTGAAGTTTTTTTTTTTTGGTCCGGTCGGCACCGATGGAGATCTTTATGTACGGATATGGGGGGGAAAGGAAAGAAGAAAGGGAAAAATGCAAGAGCACGTGACTATACGGGTACTGATCATTGTTAACGGGAGAGACCCGGGTTTTTTTTAAATTTTTTTTAGGGGCGGGGAAGAGTGGCCGGGTAAGAGAAAATTCTGAAAAAAAAAGACGAAATTACCGAAACGGGAAGGAGAAAGAGAAAAAAAAGGGGGCGTGGGGAGGGCAGAAGGGCAATAGTGGGGAATATTTATTTGTCCCGGAACGTAAACTTATGGGTGTGTGTGTGTATATATGTTTTTGACTCGGGTCTGGAGTCCCAAATGCATGCTTATTTAATTGTGCATTGCATAATATGCGGGGGAGTGCATTGCATGATGCATGACGCATTGTCTTTTGCGGAAAGCGAGTCCCGATGATGTATCACGTGCGCGACTTCTTTAAGTCTCTCATCACGCTGCATGCGGCCAAGTTGTTATGTTGGCAGTGTCCTCTCACAAATCAAACAACTGATTACTGTTTCTGGCCCGCAAGGTCTGTTTTGAAGTTTTTTGTCCCGCTTTCGGCGGCGCCGCCGCCGAGTGCAACCAGGGTCCCAATTGCTTTAGTTCTCGTTCCACAAGGCCGCAATACGAAAAACTCTGATCATCCAACAACGTCTCTACGTCAAACGATACTTTTTGTTTCGTTTCACGGCTTCCTTGGCGCCACTTATCGATCCAATGAATAGCCGCTCCGTTATCATCTTTGATACCCGTCATTTTGCGAACCCCACTCAGCACTTTGTAAACGTTGTTTGTGGGCACACCCTTGGTGTACTGCGTGTAGGCGTTGGTATCTTGAAGATTCATCACGTACAGCAAAAAATCGGCCTGGATGATGGGATCCACCAAAGTACTCTTGACACATCCGCACTGGCTAAGACTCAACATTTTCTCCCGCGTTGTGACCCGACCCGGTAGCGACACCCCAGGCGTATCGTATAGATAGATTCCGCCTCTATGGTCTGCAATTCGTATACACTCGCTGGTCGCTCTTGTAACGCCCGCCTGACCGCCCGTTTTGGCCACTTTGCGTCTTCTATGCGTCACCGAGCCGTGGATACTTTCGCTTGTATTTCTTGTCTTTGATGCCCCCACAAACCTCAGGGTATTGACCAACGTGGACTTCCCCACGTTTGGCATCCCAGCAACCAAGATTCGATACCCAAGGGGCAATCCCTCGTTTCCTGCCACATCGCCCAAACTTTGTTTCACGGTTTCATCATATTTCCATTCCAAAATTTTAATCAGATTCCGTACTTCTTTTGTTGATCGACAGTCTAGTGTCATGAACTCATCTCCCATTTGGGAATGCCATAGCTTCAATTTGTCTATAGTTTCCTTCGGACAAAGGTCCGATTTCGTGTATAGAACCAGTCTCTGGGTGTTGTCATTTCGCCTATTCACCATCAGATCGTCAAATATAACGTTTCTCGTGCTTATAGGTGCTCTACTGTCTCGAAGTTCTAGTAAAAGATTCAGTTGTGGCAGCAATTGTCGGAATCGCTGAATAGCGCGCATTTGGTGGCCCTTGAAGTCCGTAAGTGGCAGCCTGTAATCTGGGAAAGCATACCGCGGAACGAATGTAGAGTAGCAGCGTCTAATCATAGTTTAAATGTGCCACACAAGACTTGTTTGGATGAAAAAGATATGAAGACTAGTTCTTTTGGCGGTTACTATTCTTTATTTTCCAATATTAATTTATTTGAAATTTATCACATTGTACGTGTGTCCTCGAATTTCGAAAATTATATTGTAGCCCGATGAGATGAGATGAGATGAGATGAGATGAACTTCGAGCATAGATCGAAGAATAGCCAGTTTGGCACTGAAATAGCATTGGGTAGCTACCTTTTTACAACATTTTGTCAAGCTTATAGATATGCCATTGGTACTTCTAACTGGCTATCCATCTAGTGGCAAAAGCTCCAAGACTAGAGAGTTGTGTGCGCTTCTAGAAAACAAAATCAAGCAGGAGCCGGAGTTGGCCAAATACTCTTTGGTATGTCACTCTGATGAAAGCTTGGGGATCAAACACACTGATTATATCACATCGCAGGACGAGAGAAAACTAAGATCAAAAGTTATCTCGGCAGTAAAGCGCGATCTGTCAAGACAAAAGATAGTGATTGTGGATTCCTTGAACTACATCAAAGGCGTCAGATACCAGCTTCACTGTGAAGCCAAAAACTTGATGACAACGTACTGTCTCGTGCATGTTATGTGTCCCAGTGCAAAACTGTTGGAGTGGAATGAATCGAGTGCTGAAGGACGAATTCCCTGGGATAAAGAGCTTCTGAATCAACTAATACAACGGTATGAGGAACCAAATCCGCAAACGAGATGGGATTCGCCTCTGATTTCTGTTCTGGCTGATGAAGACACAATGGAGTCTCTCGCTGACCCAATTTTCAAGGCTCTTTTTCCACAGCTATACAAGTCGAATAATGATAGAGAAACCGAAAAGCTTTTGAATTCTTTGAAGCCCAATAACGCTACTATCCTGAAACCAGCTACGCAAAGCAACTCCCTTCAAGTTTTGGATGCCGAGACCACTACACTCGTAAAAACTTTCTTGGCCGCATTACAGTCAAACGTCGTGTCCGGGGCAAAACGTATTATAATCTCAGATGTTCAAGACATTAATGACGAACGTTGTCTTTTCGTGGAAGTTCCCTCTCAAGGTGTCACCGTGGCCCAGCTGCAACGTATACGACGTCAATTTGTTGCCATGAATCGTTTGAGAAGCCTTGAGCAGGAAAGAATCGCTCCTCTTTTCGTTGAATACTTAAACAAGAACTTGAACACTGAGTAAATAGTAAGTGATTATGACAATCAGGTTTAATGACAACACAGACAATTCAATCTTGTGTGAGATATTCTCTCAGATCAGTATATGCAATATTGTTGGGATCCGCTGCGTCGAAGAGAGATTCAAGTGCTTTACCCAGTTCCGGACCCACTATAACGTTATTCCGCTTTATCCACAGTAAATGTCCTCCATTCAGTACATTTCTGATGAATTTGACATCGCGAGACTCTGCTACCATATTGACAAATATGGACCAAGGTCTATAATCATTGGCATTTCGCAATATTATCCCGTTTTCCCAAAACTTTAGGGCCTTCATGTATTCCTTTCTCTTAGCCAAGGATTGCAATACAGTGTCGATTACGGGGACCGGAATTTGTGAAGGAAATTCTGCACAAATGAAATCGATCATCCCGTTGAGTGATTCCAGTGATGCGTGCGGTCCATTCATGGTCTTAAACAACTGGCAAATTATTTCAGTATCGAGTAAAAGTTCAGGTTCGATGCCCTTGTATAGCTGTAGAGCTCTAACCACTATTTTATTGACTTGGGCGAGCTCCTGCCCTTCCTGTATATTGGCGTCGGCCAATTGTAGGAACTCTAGTAGATCTTCCTTTGTTAACAAATTACCGCTCGCCAACTTGAATTGTAGTGAGTTGGCGAAGACTTCCTCTAGGGAAAGCCGGCTTTTTCCGCAACAGTTCAGTAACTTCAAAAGGTGTGACCTGAGGTGCCAGTATTCTGTGTCGAATGCAAATTGGGGACTCCACACACTGTTGAAGAATTGCAACCAGCGTTGTGTCTGCACGGTAGTGTCTGCCGGTATCGTCTGTAAAGCCCCTGAAATAGTCTTGAGAGTGCTTAATGAGCTGGGTTCCGACGTTGTCAAACGCTCTGCAGCTTGAAAGTCCTGTTTCAGCAACCGATCGGTCAGTAATTGTTTTTCTGAAACAGTGGAATAAAATCTTTTCTGGTTTCGAGCCACTAGCCGTTTCAGTCCTGCCAAAACGTTGTCGTCGTCTTCCCCAACCGAAACGTCGGGGCTTTGAGGCTGGCGTCTGTAAAGATGCTTGTCTTTTGATGGTGCATAAAGCTCTTCCAAATTTAATTCCTGCCTCCTCGTGTCTGACATGATATTGAGGAAAATGTTGTCGACTCGACAATCGATCAAATACCAGGAATCCGCTTGTGTAGCGCTTCTAGTGACCGCGGGGCGAGAACCTTGCGATTTGCTCAGGTTGGTGTGTCTTGCCAGTCTGCGCTGGCGTCTGCGGAGCTCGTTGGCGCTTATGTTACCTTCAACATGCGGTTGCACTTGGAACTTTTGTTTCAGCAAAGTGTTGACCTCTACGAAACTTTTATAACAGTGTTTTCCCGATTTGGCGGAGGCCAACACGATGTAGTCGCTGAACTTGGCAACCGCAGTAGTGTGATCATCGTCTAAATCTTTGGTTTGGAATATGAGAATATCGACAAGTCCCAATTCGTCACTGAGAAATGCGGTCAGTATTTGCAAGGATTCTGGTGCGTCCTTGGGAAGTTCAATTTTCTCTTGAGGGAAGCTATTTTCTTGGAGCTGTTCCCTGCCAACATTCAGGTACCAAGGCTGGATTTCCGGTTTAGCTGAAACCTCTTGAGTAGGTAAGCCAGCAGGACTTTCTTGAGTTTCTGGGTCCTGTAAGTCATTGGTTGATTGGATGTGAGTTTTAACCGCTGAATCCTCAGAATAAGAGCGTTTTGAGAGCGGAAAAAAGCCCAGTGGTCTGTAACAGCTTGGTATTGTAGCAGAAGCTCTCAAAGCTGCACCAAACCGGTTTCTTAGCATGATTTCGGTGTATTTCAGCTGTTGTAGGATAGCGATCTTGTTGAAATTGACAACAATTTTATACAATTTAAGTCTGCGATGGCCCGTGTTATATGATCCCGACCAACATCTGTCATAGGTGAAGCTACAAGCAACGTCGCAGTCATTGGATGGGATGGGATGATGGAGTATCTGAGTCCTTGTCTGTAAAGTGGAAATTCTGGAGTCTGGAGTAAATGGCTCCGAAAGATGCAATTGTTCACCGATTTCAACGAATAAATTTGAATAAAAATTGGAAAGCGATGTCTTTCCAACAAGACATGGCGGTGATACATTATTTCCTAGCCCATGGAATTGAATCTGTGCTTGCTTTCTGGGCATTTTGGGAGTTTTTTTGACGTTGATGGATTCAAAATTCCAAGAAGTTGTTTAAAGTCGATGTCAAATGACAGGTCAATAAAAGTGATCTGGGTAGTGCGATTTGAGAAACTCCAAAGAACCGTGCAATTTGGTTTACGAGTGGTCGAAGATGAATGGGATTTATGCGTGACTATTCCAAGTCTCTTTGGCATAGTTTACAAGAGTCATTGAAGTCTCAAGAACGAGATGAGCTCAAATTGGGAATTTACTGTCGCTGACGCTTATAGTGATCATCATCGCACACACACACTTTCTCAAAGCATCAGCAAGGACTTCGACGGCTCCCACAAGAATACCAAAAAGACACAGTTCATAAGATACTTAAGCGGATATATAAAAAATATATGATTACAATTGAGGATTTGAGACCAGCACTTTTAGGTGCAATACTACAACTTGAAAATATTCCCCGAACATTACAACGTTGTTTGTCACCTTGGAGCCCCGATTACTGGCCCCTCAACTCGGGCTGGATGTTTTCATCGTTTTCGTCGCGCAGCTCAGGGTGGTGGTGTTGTTGCTGTTGTTGTTGTTGTTCGACTTCCTTCAAGTGCGAACTCAACAAACGCAATTGTTCGGCCACGTCCTGAGGTAGTTTGTTGTCCTCGGCGTCATTGACGTCTTCCAATTGGGCAAGACCCGGATCGTTCACCAAAGACGAGCGCGTCCCCATTTTCACCGCTGTGGAAAGCTTGTTGGAACGAGACCGTTTGCGCGATTCTAGGTCATCGTCATGATCTGCCACAGAGCCGTGGGTTGCATAAGACCGTTTTTTGTCGACATCTGGGGATCCCAAATGTGGCTGGTGTGACAACTGCTGTTGTTGTTGTTGGTGGTGCTGCTGCTGTTGCTGCTGTTGCTGTTGTTGTTGTTGTTGCTGGTGGAGATGGTGTAGACGCTGCTGGTCGTGCTGCTGGGGCGTTTGAGAGCCCGATCCGGAACCGTTGGCGTTGATGGCGGCCGCTGCGGCGGCCGCAGCACTCATGGCGCTGGCGGGCACTCCGTAAGTGCCGTTTTTCTTCTTCTTGAGCACGAAACGAGCCTTGTAGGTGGTGATACGACGAGCAATGTGCGAAAGAAGTTTTTTGTCGAGATCGTGGTCGGAAAGTCCGTATCTTTCTTTCAAGATGTCCAGAATCCCGCTTTCTTCGACGTATTGCGAGACCCGGAACTTGGCGACCGTGTTATCGTCGTCGTTACAGAGCGATTCCAGAATGGAGTCGAATTTGAGGTCGTTTTGCAAAATCCGGGGCACTTTGGTGAGCACGAATTTCGACAACGACAAATTCGATTCCAACGGATGGTTGTGGTAGGGATCAATTTTCGTGACCGTGAATGGACCACGTACCGAGCCCAATTGCTGGGCATCAAGTCCCGAAACATCTGTGACTCCAGCGTCGTCGTCTTCATGGGAGTGATGGTGATGGTGATGGTGATGGGAGTGGTTGTGGTGATGGTTGTGGTTATGGTGGTGAAGATCACCGCCGCTGGCCGGATGACCTGGTTTCGTGTCTGTGACGGCAGCCACGGCTGCTGCGATAGCAGCGCTCACGTCGTCGCGATGTGCGCTATGCGCACCATCGCGACCGTCCACGTCTTCGTCGACCTCGTCTCCGACGCCTTCTCCACCACCACTACCACCACCAACAACGCCCTCACCTTCGCCGTCGTTCTCATCACCACGAGGCGACGATTCAAAGGGACCGTCCTTGTTGTGGCCCGAGTAGCTCAGCAACACTTTGAAAGGACACGATTTCAAATGGCACGCAAACGTAAAGTGTTTGTTGCGATGCGAGTTCTTCAAAATGATCGGGCATCGCGCCTGGAACTCATAGTCGTTGACCACATCGTACCACGTTTCCAGCGTGGCAAACTGTCTGCGCGACCCGGCGTCCGGTCCGGTCGCCAGTTCTTTGTTGATGATAGGATGTTTGTATTCGTACAATGACATTGTTGTTGTTCAAGTCTAACGCGACACTGTTGTTATTTGTTGTTGGTTTGAAATGATCTGGGGGGATTGCCGGTTTCGTTGGACGTGCGGTATTCCTAGATCTCTTTCACACGAAACGGAGGCAGACGGGTTTGGATTTTAGGTTTTTTGTTTGTTGTGTGTGATGATAAAAAGTTTTCGTAAAGTTTGAGTTGGGTTTTTTGAGAATTTTGTGTGGGCGAAAAGGGGAAGGGGGGCCGGGTAATAGGGGGCAGGCTGGGAGGGCTAGCGACAGAATGGGGAAAAGTGATGAGGAAGGGAGAGCATGGAGTGGGAGAGCAAGAAGGTGGTGGGGAGCGAGTTGGGAGTCAGATGGGTGGGTGGGTACTATAGTTGGGTTGGGGGGGGTAAATATTAATGGGTGGTATGTGGTAGTGTCGTTTTGTACGGTCGTGTTGCACGGGTGTTTGATGTTTGGATCACAAGCGGTCGTAACTGTATACGGGAGGATATTAGAGTACTTGTAAACGACTTTGGGTTTATAATGTGAAACGACTTGTGGATCGTTTTTTCTTTTTTTTGTCCACAAGTTGAAACGCAAGGTACATTTTTCGAGTACCTTGGGAAATATTTCCACAAGTTGATTTCGAGCTGATTTCGTTCCCAGTGACTTGTGGATTAAAGAATTGTTATTGAAGTAACAACAATAGCGCGTATCAGGTCGATCAGAAGATGATCACCAGTGGGTCTGACCATTGAGAAACAAGTTCAAGAGGGCAATGGAAGCAGCTTCTTGTACAAGTGACAACCAGTCAACGGGTCAACATCATTCTGACGCTTCATCAAGTGACTCGCTCGCTGATGAGGGTTTACAAGCCAACCCAGCAACAACTGGTGCTGGCCTTGATGAGTACAGAACATCAGCCACCGCTGAATACGTCGCGAGCTCAACGAATCATGCCGCAATGGAACAATCGGAGCTTTATCTTGAGTACTTTCATTCATCAATCATAAGGGAGGATTTAGCTACTATAAAGAATCCTCGCCTTTCACTAGATAAAATGGCAAATGCTATCAGAGAATTGATAAGAGTGAAAGGCTACAGATCATCAGATCATGGGAAAGAGTTTAAGTTCAGGTGGACTGACAACTCGACGTACTACCTGGTCAAGTATTGCAACGAAATCGGTCCATTTTACGGCTTCGAACGTCTGAAATCACCTAGAGTTGAGAAGCTAGAACGAAGCAGCTTCATATCTCTTAAATGGAGTTGATTTTGTATGATCTTCTGTTGTCATTACAATTCGAAAACAATATCATACCAACAGAGGGTCAAATTAACAGAGTGCAGATATCTAACAGTACATGGCACATCCCAAATTATTTGCTGTCACTACAGGAGATGAGAGAAATCCTTTCTCGATTACTGGAGTTGACAAAATAGATGACGTTTTGGAACAGCTCTGTAGGCTGAAAAATGATTCGGAACTGAGTAAAGCAGAATACCATAAACGTGTTACCGACCAACGACATAATAAGAGGTCTGTGGGCCAGATGCTATGCTCAAATAGTATTCCGAGTGTCATTGAGAGCCTAGGAACAGATCAGGCAAGTCGCTGAACTCAAGAGATGTCGCGTCATTTGCCCATTATTTCTCTGAACTCTCAGCACCAACGAAGAGAACTAGCAAGATTCTGCGCTACGAACTATTGAAGCAACACTTTCGGAAGAAAGGAAACGCGAAGCAAAAGCTCAACAGCAGATTATAGAATTTCAACAACAACAAATGGAATACAGCGCTCAAAAGAAAAGCGTGAACAATTCGATCATGAAGCCAAAAAGATTAAGACTGTAATGGAAATGACGCTCATGGCCCAAAGCCAAGACTCTTTAGCACACTATGCGTGAACTAATTATCACAAATGTTAGAGTGTCAGTGTTAGCTAAATTTTATCCGCATGGCTGATTTACAAAGTTTTCATTGCAAAGCTGGCTCAAGCAAGGTTTTCCAGTTGATCAAAGCTTAAGTGCTCATACTGTCTAGAGTAGTAAGTGCCCTCTCCTTGATTATCGATAATAAAATGGTCAAAATATTTTGGAAATTTGAGCCTACTCGTGAATTCCTCGAAGGATGGTGGGTCAATACCAAAGTACTTGGATCCTTGCGATCCTTCTAGACAATGTTTGAGGTTTGTCAGAAAGACAGCGATGGTAAAGTACGCACCGTTTTGTTGTAGTTTTTTTCGGCAGCTGTCAGATTCTGTCCTTTAAACCCCACCGTGAGCACGTCAGAACTCCGATACGCAGGATCCCCGTATATTCTGTATTGAACGCTACTGATCTTTAGAGCTGGCTTCAATCTTCCGTATAAGCCGCTATTTGCTAAAAGAAAGGAGTCGTGCTGACTACTAGCGAAGGGTCCTGCTAAATCTATGCAAATACCATCAGGCGTTGTCACCGCTTGATACTTCAAGATATGAGTTTTTTTATGCCCGCTATACGCTGAATTTTGCAATTCAGAACTTCCATGCGGCCTCGCAATCTTGACGTGCGTGCCATCGATAAAGCCCACAATTCTGCTGTTAGGGACTGATTTGTTGGATCTCAGAAGGCTTTGGTCGATGAGCGATAAGCGGCTCGCAAGCCACGGCGCATTTGCAACTGACAGAGATGGGCTTACAATGTGGAACAAGTAGCATGTCATAAATGTGATAATCTTGGATATTGTAGTGGGTTCTCTGCCGCAAATGCTGGTCAGTACTGTGTAAGTACAGCCACTTCTCAATGTTAGAAGGTATCTTCAGTGCCTTGACTATGCGATCGAGATCGAACTTACTAAATCCGGTCAACTTGCGGAAGTCAGCGCCCGTATAAGTAAGTCGAAACCTCCCACCGCTATGATATCTGCTATTATACCGGAAATTTTTGCCCCGAGCTCTGGTCCTTCTTATAGATTCAAAATTGATTTCATCTACAAGCAGCTTCTCGAGGTATTTTTCCAATGCTTTGTGCTCTCCATTGGAGAAAACTCCCCTATCCTCTAAGTTCTCGAGAGCCATTTGCGGTGCGCGCCGTGTGGTTGCGTTCGTTAGTTGACGAATATAAGCATTGCCATATTGGTACCTCAGAAAATACTGGCCTGAATCATAGTTTCGTAGGAACTCTTGGCGCCCGTCAATCTTTGAATGCCGGGCCAGATACTGCAAGTATCCCGTTAAGCTGTGAACACCGCAGATCTCTCGATGTAACTTAACGAGTAACTCTACCTTAGGGCTCGTCATGTTGAGTAGTTATCAAGAGCAGACGAAATTCGAGTAGGCTCGAGACTAGGCTTGCTATGGGTTACATTTGATTTTTCTAGCGCTTCATGTATACTGCAGTCGCGTAAATAAAAGCCTTTTCACGCCAAATGCCATTTTTTACGCGTTTTTTCCACACTCAATACTCAATGTAAACCCCAACCTGTTTACAAGGGACACCGACCACCTTGGGTTTTTAACCTTCCACAAGTCGTTTCACATGATGAACCCAAAGTCGTTTACAAGTACTCTATTATAGGGTACAAGCACAGTTGAACAACTGAGAGCGTTAGAGAGCGCATGCGATCAGTTGTGAATGGTAGAGGTGGCGATAAGCATGGTTGAATAATTGAGAGCGTTCGATATCAGTGGTGAATAGCAGGGATGGCCAAACACACAATTGAGCAACTGGGAGCGTCAGCGAGCAGTTGTGAATAGTAGAGGTGACGGTAAGCACAATTGAACAAGTGAGAGCGTTGGATGTCAGTTGTAAACAGTATTGATGTCGGCAAACACAATTGAGCAATTGAGAGCATGAACAACCGAGAGCGGCAGCGAACAGCAGTGGATAGTAGAAATGACTACAAGCACAGTTGTAATCTTCGCTGACCCTCTCAGTTGTGAATAGTGGAGGTGGCAACAAGCACAATTGAGCAACTGAGAGCAATGGATGTCAATTGCGAATAGTTGAGGTGACTACAAGCACAAATAAAACAAGGAAAGCGCTAGCGATCAGTTGTGGGCACTTGAGATTACTGACCACTGTAGAACAACTTAGATGTCAAAGATCACCTGGAATTGCATTCATTTTTGCATGCATAGGTGTACAGTAGAGAAGGCCAGCAATCAGTTATGAGTAGTGAAGGAAAATACAACCACAAATGAAACACTGAGCGCTTTGGCTCAGTTGTGAGTAGAAGAGGTGAACAAAAGCACAATTGAGCAACTGGGGGCAATGGATGTCACTTGTGAATGAAAGAATTGGCTCTAAGCACAGCTGAAAAACCGAGAGTGTGTGCGATCACTTGTGAGCAATAGAGGTGGCTACAAGCATGAACAACTGCTCGCGGAAGCTCTCAGTCGTGAGCAATAGAGGTGGCTACAAGCATGAACAACTGTTTGCTGAAGCTCTCAGTCGTGTATACTAGAGGTGATAACAAGGACAACTGAACAACGGTTCGCTGACGCTCTCGACTGTGATAGGAGACTGCCACGAATACAAATGAGAGCGCCAGATATCAGTCAAGGATAAAAGAGGTGGTTTTAAGAACTGAGAGCGTTGGCAATCAATTCTGAATCGTAGAGGTGGCCACAAGCACAAGTAAGCAAGTGATCGCTACCAATCAGTTGGAATGACGATAAGAACACGTGACCTCAAGCTAAGTTACTGAAAGCATTATAGAACAGCTGAGAGCGCTACTTATTTGCTGCGCTTTTAGTTTTCTATAAGATTTACTATTAAAAGTGATCACTTTTTTGTGCTAATTGCGACCTTTACTACTCACAATTGATCGCTGCTGCTCTCAATTCTTCTGCTAATTTCTTGACCACCTCTACTACTCACACCAACCACTAATACTCTCATTTCTTCAAATGTGTTTGCAGTCATCTCTGCCACTTACATTTGATTGCTAACGTTCTCGATTGTTCAATTTTTCATATTGTCGTTACTACAGTCCAATATTGATCGCGTTCTTCAAAATCAGATCACAGCGAAGTTGGGCAAGTTATACAATTATCTGATAACTATACAACTCATCTTCAAGGCCGATCCGCCAATCGAATATGTACTACTCTAGTCTTTGTAGTGGCACGTCCCAAGATGGATCGCCAATCGTGAAAATTAAGACGCTTGTCGAATTTTTCGCTGTGAGATGAATTAAATTTTAACCACTCTACATGTTTGCATTCTGATGCACATACACATTTTGAGACTCTTACTAAGTCTCTGGAGTGTCTCAGTGTGACATCCGTTCCATTGAGAATGAATTACGTATCTTGAAGAGCCGAGAGATTATATATTTTCCTAAATTCGACCTTCAAAACAAAAGACTGGAACGGCAGCAAGCGATGTGATGGAACCAAGTGATGCCATTCGCCTGGAATCTGGCGTTTTATAGGTAGCTTTGAATGCCTGCCCAGTTGTTAGACGAACCAGATCACTTTATCACGAATCTGACTGCTCTTAACTAAAAGACAAAGCCAACAGATCGTAAAACCGATTCCCCTTCATTCTTGACTAAATGCTTGCTACTAATTCACGTTCGACCTGAATCCTCACAGAATGCCTGGTCAAACCTCGGTATACCATTCTATTTGACACGCTACAATCCTTTAAACAAGATCATTTTGATAGAAGTTGTCATCTGTCGCCAGGTCACGTGCCGTACTGCAAAATTCACGGTAAACACTTGTACTTTAGGCTGCATAGTACAAGTCTTCACTCGTCTTATAAAGCAGCAGCAGGCATCTATCTAGTTGCTCTATATATCCTCCAATGAACTATTGTAAAGTTAAAAGAATCCTTTATGAGTTTGTAATTACAACTCCAAATGTTAAGTTTTCCTTCAAAAATATAAAAAATTTAAAAACATTTCCCACTGAGAAACAAAGACTACTCTTCAATACTAAAACCTACCATCCTATATATCCGTGCGACGTCACATACACACCTAAAATCTTGGTCCAAGAATCGTCAAATTCACTTCGAAAAACGCGTAACTGTGCTTTAAACTCTTTCCCTTCCCAAGGCACGTGACACTACACGAACCTTTTTTTTCTGCACCTTCCAAAGTTTACGCGTCTCGTCTGTAATGTAAAATCTAACGCATCCATCTCATCGCCCTTTTGAATTCGTCAATCCAACGCACAACAAAAGCCTTTAACGATGGGTATCAAGGGTCTTAACGCTATTATATCGGAGCATGTTCCGTCAGCAGTTCGCAAACTTGAAATCAAGGCATTCTTCGGTCGTAAAGTAGCCATCGATGCGTCGATGTCCTTATACCAGTTTTTGATCGCTGTAAGACAACAAGATGGTGTACAATTGGCAAGTGAATCTGGCGAAACCACATCCCACTTAATGGGGATCTTCTACCGAACTTTGAGAATGATCGACAATGGTATAAAGCCTTGCTACGTGTTTGATGGTAAACCACCCATCTTGAAATCGCACGAACTAGACAAAAGAAGTGCCAGAAGAGCAACCACAGAGGAGAAACTGAGAGAGGCAGTGGAAGAAGCCGAAAAACAAAAACAGGAGCGTAGACTGGTTAAAGTCACCCCTGAACATAACGAGGAGGCCAAGAAATTACTGCGATTGATGGGATTACCTTACGTGAATGCACCTTGCGAGGCAGAAGCGCAGTGTGCGGAACTGGCAAAAGCCGGTAAAGTGTATGCCGCTGCGAGCGAGGATATGGACACATTGTGCTATCGCTCACCATTCCTGCTGCGTCATTTGACCTTTTCAGAAGCGAAAAAGGAACCCATTCACGAGATCAACATTGAGATCTTGTTGGAGGGTCTGGAACTGACCATCGAGCAATTCATCGACCTGGGAATCATGCTCGGATGCGACTACTGTGAAAGTATTCGCGGCGTGGGCCCGGTGACTGCTCTCAAACTGATCAAAGAACACAAGACGTTGGAAAATATCGTCACATACATCGAATCCGGAGAAGCCAACAACAAGTGGAAAATACCCGAAAACTGGCCCTTCCGCGAAGCACGCGAGCTATTTTTGAATCCCGACGTCATCAAGGGCTCCGAGGTCGATTTGAAATGGGTTGAGCCGCAAGAAGAGGCCCTGATCGAGTTTATGTGCAAGGAAAAAGGTTTTAACGAAGAGAGAATCCGTTCTGGTATCAAACGTCTACAGAAGGGACTGAAAACCGGTGTACAAGGTAGACTCGATGGCTTTTTCAAAGTCAAACCAAAGACCAAAGAACAGCTAGCTGCAGCCAATGCTAAGGCCAAGACAGTCAACACCAAGACTAAAGGTAAAGTTATGAAGCCTGGGAAACCTAGAAAATAGGTATTTCAAGAAAAGTCGCGAACGCTGAACGAACGCACTACGAAAGGAATCTAAAGAGACAATTGTGGTCATCTAAACGTTCACCATCAAAATCAACGGTTTTGTTGTGAAAAAAGTGCTGTTTTTATAGCATTCTCGGAAAACTTTGAAATTTGGAAGAACATTGTTGTAATAACTGAACTGGAAAGCGAACCTTGTATAATGAAAGAAAATACTAACAACTAGAGTTTGAAGGCTCTTCGAGATGTCTCAATTTGCCAGATGTACTACGTCTAAATACAAGTTTGGGGCTCACATATCTACGGCTGGAGGTATCTCTAATAGCGTTACGAATGCTTTCAACATCGGTTGTAATGCGTTTGCGATGTTCTTGAAATCACCACGTCGGTGGGTTTCTCCCGATTACAGCTCAGAAGAGATCGAGAAATTCAAGAAAAACTGTGAAGAACTAGGATACAACCCGCTGGTAGACATTCTACCACATGGTCAGTACTTTATCAACCTTGCCAACCCAGAGTTGGAAAAGGCAGAGAAGAGTTACGAAAGTTTCTTGGACGATCTCCAACGGTGCGAACAATTGGGCATCGGGCTGTACAATTTCCACCCTGGCTCATCGTTGAAGGCAGACCACGAAAAACAGCTGCACCAACTGGCTGGGTACATCAACAAAGCGCACGCGGCGACCGGGTTCGTGAAGATTGTCTTGGAAAACATGGCGGGCACAGGGTCGTTGGTGGGTAGCGATCTGGCCGATCTGCGCAAAGTGATCGATCTGGTGGACGACAAGTCCAGAATCGGTGTGTGCGTCGACACATGCCATACTTTTGCCGCAGGTTACGATATCAGCACAGAAAGCGCATTCGATGCCTTCTGGGCGGATTTCGACAAGACTGTGGGGTTCAAGTACCTCTCTGCGGTGCACTTGAACGATTCCAAGGCGCCTTTGGCTGCGAATCGCGATCTTCACGAAAAACTCGGGGAGGGCTTTTTGGGTCTTACCGTTTTCAAACTCGTGGCCAAGGCAGAGTTTTTACAGGGGATCCCGATTGTGCTTGAAACACCACAGCCTTCGGACGACGGATACGGCGAAGAGATCAAGCTGCTGGAATGGCTCGAAAACTACGATTCCGCTAAGGACAAATCGGAATTTGACGAAAAGACAGAATCTTTGCAATCGATGGGGGCCAAATCGCGCAACGACCAATTGGCGAAGTTCGATAAGAAAACTGCCAAGAAGAATACAAAGACCGCTACCAAGACTCCCAAGAAGACCGTCAAAAAGACAACCCAAACCCGTTTAACTAAGAGAACAAGAACAGCTGACAGAACTGGAAACAACGAAGAAACTGAAACCAAGAAACTTAAACAGGAACAACAATCTTCGGACGATGCTACTGAGGATCAATAGTGAGTGAGTTGGTCAAAGCGCTAACGTCCACCATTTCAAACGGTTCACCGTTCCACGAGTACCGTCCCGATGGCGAGTACATCTCGTTCAAAATGCTAACACGTCACGTGGGGCGATCTTTCATCTTGAATTCATTAACGTCATATCAAGAAAGGGCAAACATCTCGATTCTGTCTAGCATATCTACAACGCACAAGACAAAAACACACAAAGACTCACCTTGTCAGTGCGCTTATCCAAGTGTAATCAATTACTTTTATCCTGTGACTAAGGGCAATGAGTCACCAAGCTGCTGAGATGTACCGTTGCCCGGTCCAAGCGCCAATATTGGAGCAAAATGAGTTTTCGGCCATCGCCAACGAAGAAAGCGATCAAAATGAGGGTTGGACTGCCCAAACACCTCCAAAACTATCCACACAGCAGTTCTGCAGCAGTGGGGACATGTCTATGCTTCCCACTCCTCTGGTGTACAGCCCCATGTCGCCTTACAGGGCCGCGAGATCGCCGGTGGAACCGAGATTTCCCGGCTCGACGCCGTCCAGCGCTCGTTCCAAGAAGAAATACGGTACTCTTAACTCGCCCATCGCGGAAACTTTTAATCGCTCGCATGTTTTGGAGGACAAACAGCGGATCTTGTCCGAATACGCCCCACACAGCGCGGTCGCCCCTGCCACTGCAAACACGCTATCGCAGCGTATCTCTTCCCTTACAGGCGTAGACCGCAAGATGGATGCCGTGGAAGAGACATCGGTCGCTGGAATAGACGATACTTACACGCCAGAGTCGCTAAGTCCATCGACTGATGAGTATCTCACTACGTGGCTCGTGAGCAACCCTTCTCAGCCCCTTCGGTTGCACAAGACCCGTCAAATCGGCGTTGGGAACTTCAGCGACGTGTATTTGTACGAGATAACAGATCACGACAACAACGGCAACGACACAATTGGGAAGTTTGCTGTCAAGCATGTGAAATATCCAGACGCGTTGATTCTTTCATCGTCGCCCAAATCTCCCCGATTTCGCGAGCTACTTTCACGCGTGGAAAGCTCACTGATCCGCGAACTCGAGGTCCTTGCAAGCATATCGCATCCATGCATCACTAATCTGATCGCCATCAATGACCCGATTTTCATCTCCAGCCAGCGGCCCCTCAGCAGCGCCGTTTCCAAGCCCGGAGATAGCCTGCCGCCATGCCACATGGTCTTGTCGTACTGTGCGGGTGGAGATCTGTTCGAAGTGGCAAGTCAAAACGTGCTTCCCGATTGGCTTTTGCGCCGAATTTTTGCAGAGCTCACTCTTGCGGTAAAGTATTTGCATGAAAATTTGATAGTACACCGCGATCTCAAGCTGGAAAATGTTCTTCTCAAGTACCCGTTCGACACACTGATAGAGTTACAAGAACGCGGAGATACAACAAGACTGGATCAACTACACATTGTGGAGTTGGCCGATTTTGGGCTTTGTCGGCGGATCGCGCCCGACGAGATGTGCACTACGCGATGTGGGTCTGAAGACTACGTCTCGCCCGAAATACTCATGGGTGTTCCGTATGACGGTCGTCTCAGCGATACCTGGGCCATGGGCGTCATACTATATGCGCTGCTCGAGGGCCGGCTGCCGTTCGACCCGTTGCCAGCTGCCGTTCCTGGGAAACGACAAAGACGCAGTTCCACCGCTCACAGGATATCCCGGTACGAATGGCGTTGGATCAAAATGCTCGATTCAGACTCACCGGCCAAGCAAATTGTGGAGAACTGTGTCAATCGCAAAAACTCACGGTGGGACATCCAAAAGATTTACGAAAGTGACTATGTTTCCCACGAGGTTGCCAAAATCAAGAATCTGAACTGACCGAAAATACCTGAATAGCACGATGAACCAGCTGGTTCTCAACACTGCTGTCTCTACTAACTCCCGGGCGTATTGTCCACAACACATCACATCGTTTCTACCTTGGTTGCTCGTCATCTGAAAGTCACGTGGTGCTAGAAACTCATTGTCAAATTCATCATCCCAGCAGAGCATGTAATAATGCCAACAATTAAAGCCATCAAGAAGATCTCACCCATAACTTCTATCTTGAACAACAGCTTCATCAACAAAGTTGGCCAGGACCATTGCACTCAAGCAATCCTCACACTGATATCTCATTGCTCAGCTGATCCATTGAAAGGAAAAGAAAATGGCCATCGAAGAAACCGCTACTGAGGTTATTCTTACTCATCCCGACAACAACCACACGGCTGTGAAAATCTTGAAATATGGGGCCACGGTGTTTTCATGGACTCTTAAGGGCAAAGAACAGCTCTGGCTATCGAGCGCAGCCAAGATGGACGGCTCCAAGCCCGTGCGTGGTGGAATTCCGCTGGTTTTCCCGGTTTTCGGCAAAAACACGGACGACGAACATCTGAGCAAATTGCCCCAGCATGGGTTGGCCAGAAACTCAACGTGGGAATTTTTGGGCCAGGTGAGTAGCAACCCTCCCACCGTGCAATTTGGGCTGGGTCCCGAGTTTGCCAACCCGGAATTGACTAAATTGTGGCCATTGGACTACTCGCTGGTGCTAACGGTGGAGCTGGGCTCAGAGCACTTGAAGACGCACATTGAGGTCACCAACACTTCGGCCGAACAATTGCTGAAATTCAACTGGCTGTTCCACACCTACCTCCGGATCGACGACGTGGAGGACACCATGGTGTCAAATTTGACCGGAACCACACTTTACGACCAGATGCTTCAGACTTCGTACTTGGACAGACAGCCTGTTGTTTCGTTCCACGAAGAACTCGACCGTATCTATAAACAAGTGGAAGACGACCGTGTGGTGCAGGTTATCGATAAGGGCGAACCCGTGCACACCATTCGCAGACACAATTTGCCCGATGCGGTTGTTTGGAATCCATGGGTTGAGAAATCGAAGGGAATGGCCGATTTCGAGCCCAAGACTGGTTACAAAGAGATGGTTTGCATCGAACCAGGCCATGTGCACGACTTCGTGCAATTGCAGCTGGGTCAGACATGGGAGGCCTATCAACTACTCTACAAAGATGAATTGAAATACCAAGTAATCTAAGAAAAATGGGTTCTTCAACGATAAGGAAGATGAACACAATCGGGTGACAGCTTTTGTGCTGCTCTTCTGATACTTTTCGGAATTCTGTAGCGTTACGTTACGTTATGTATAAAATTATACATATATGTGATATGAGCACGGTCGATAATCAAAACCTTTTCTGAATTGAATATTATTCAACTGGCGGGGGCAGCACCTCCTGCTAGACCTCCTAGACCTCCTAGACCCTCCAGACCTTCTAGGCCCTGGGCTCCGCCGTTTTTGAGAAGTTCTTGGAGAGCAGCTGCCTGGGCTCCCTGACCGCCTGGTAGACCTCCGTCGAACCCTAGGTCTTCGTCCTTCTGGTCTTCCTGCTCGTCTTCGTCGACCCATTTGTTGAAATCGGTCTTGATGAAGTGGTACTTGAGTTTTTCCTTAGTCAAACGGGGCCAGAACTCCGCGTCCAAGTCTTTCTTGTATAGCTTGAGGAAATAGTCCCTGCCGTTGGCCACTCTGCTTTGCGATTTTTCCACGTCAATTTCCTTGAAGAAGTCGATGTGCAGCTTGTACTTGTGCTCTTCTTCGTCGCCAACGTGTCCTGGCGAGTTGGCTGTGAACTCGAGGTGTGTGGCCTTCAAGTCCAGCTTGGGCTGTTCACAGTCGGGAATCATGATGGTAACCAATAAAAAGTTGCGTTCTTGTTCCGTTGCGCTGGACCTTTGGGCCCATAGAACTTCTGGTGTGAGAGATTTAGACATGATTGGGAGAACAAGTTCTGATGATAGCTCAAATAACAGTTTACTTGGCTTAATTACAGACCGATTTTAGTTAAAAGTGTGGGTAGCTTAGAATCATTGAATAGAATCTTGTCCCTTATATAGTCAACGTGAAATCGTTTCGTGAACAGTGACACGTCTAGAAGATTCTAGAAGAACCGGGGTGTTTTTATGCCATCAGAATTTGAACATATTGTAGCGATCAATTGAGGTGGCATTGTCGAAGGTTCTTGGCTCATAGTTGATGTTCGATATGCGTTGTGTTTTGTTTGTTAAAAAGTGGGTAATTATTTTGATTTTTTTTTGAGAATTAGGGTTCTTGGCGAGGATCGAACACGCGACCAAAATTTAGGAAAAATAAATAAATATATAAATTGGTTTTGGGTCTTAAAAGACTTCTCAGAGAAACATAAGAAGAATAGAGATAAAAACATGGTTCAAAACATATGGTAGCGATGGTCTGACCCGTAGGTTAAGGGCAGGAATCTACAAGGTACAAGATAGCACCATCTTTCAGCAGTGTAAAGAAACTTCCAAAAAAAATAGAGAACCCGAATTCAAATAAGTCAGATCACTTAATACGGAATAACACATACTTATTATTTATATGTGAAATTTTGTAAGCTCTTGGACCATATCAAAACGCATTAAAATCTTCCCGATATGAATACTGGATCACACCAGAAACACAGCACCTTTCCTTGATCAACATTGCGTCGCGTCTCTTACTTATAAATATATCATCGTCTTTCACGGAAATACACGTGACCATGGCCCGTTATTTAAATAACCCATATCCATCATCATCATCATCATCATCACACAGATGATATCAAAACAAGTCCTTATACAACCACCCCACACCCGGTATTCTACCTCCTCCCGAAAACAACGCCAAAAACATATTCCAAGCTTTCCCCCCTACATCTCCTCCCCATCGCTAGGCGCATGCAGAATCTGTTTTCAAACGCTCAAAGCGACTTTAGCCTCCCGGCGGAGTCAATGCTGGACCCGCCACCACCTGAGTATCAGGATGGAGAAGCCATTAGCTTTGTGTTTCTGATCAGTTTGTCGGTCACATTTGCCGTGCTGATGGTCATGCTGATCATCGTGGCGCTGTATGTGACGTTTTGCGCAGCAGATGAGTCTGAATATGACGAAGAAGTGGCATCAGCGATGCCCAATATTTTCCGCAAAAAACGTAGTGGCGTTTTGTTAGACGGTTCGTTTCTTACACCGGGTCATTTCGACGATTCCCAAGCACTTTTGGAACAAGAAGCCATAGAGTTACCCCGGATGTCTAAATTTGAGGTCGAATTGTATCGTCGCTCCCAAGAATTTCAAAAAATGTGTCCTCCCAATATCAAAGAGTTCGGTACCTACATGGACGCTACCGACAAACAAATCATCAAGGACCGCGGAATTCAAAGCTATTACTTACTTCCCTCGATTAACGACAACGTGGACCAGTATGGTAATTTTCTGCCCAGTTTTATCGTGCAAGACAAACTCGACCTTTTGTTCACCAAATATAACAAAAGCGCCTCCACCATCATGAATTATCCACTTCCGCACAACAAGAAGGAAGCTGTATATTTTGAAGTTAAGGTTTTCAAGTTCCCACGTACACCAAATTCCATTTTCAGCTGTGGCCTTACAACGTGTCCGTACCCTTATTTCCGCATGCCTGGGATGGCTCAGTTCTCCATAGCTTATGAATCTACGGGCAAACTGCGAATGAATAACCCATTTTATGCCAATACTTTGCTCCCCAAATTGCAGGAGGGAGACGTTATTGGGTTTGGGTATCGCTACAGAAACGGTGCTATTTTCATCACCCACAATGGTAAAAAACTCATGGATCTAGCTCACAACGTGGGTATAGATCTGTTTGTGGGTATTGGTGCTATGAATGCAGCCTACACAAGAAGTTACAGCCGCGAAGGATTGCTGGAAGACTGCGATAACATTTCGCTGCGGGAAAGGATTTTGGCAAGTGATCTGGACATAAAGGCACCACGGGTGATCAGCGAGCAACTAGAAACTGTGCATGATCCCTCGGAGTCCGATCTGGTATCGGATGAAATCGAATTGCATGTCAACCTGGGTCAACTCGGTTTCGTGTACGTAGAGGCCAATGTGAAGAAGTATGCATTTGGAAGTGTTTTTGGGGATATTGGTGTGCCTCCAGCCTACAATGGTTCAGAAATAAAGAAAGATGTGGTTTTGCAAAAGGGCGATGAACTTCCGCCCAAATATCCTAGTGAAGAGCTAGTGCCCATCAGAAGCGGTTCAATCACATTACAGGAAGGCGAACCCAGTTCGTTGGACCCTGCAGGATACGAGCAGGACTCGTCAAGTTTCGACCGTGTTCACAACGGGAGTCAGGAGCCCAAACCCAAGCCCAGCAAGAAACGAGGTCGCAAGAAGCGTGGGAAACGCAACTCCAAACGGTCCAACTGGTAGTAAGACTTGACACGCGCGGGTGGCTATGTAAATAGGGAAAACAGAGCTGGTCTGTTTTCTGTTTGTTGAAGGCGTTGTAAATTTATATTTTGTGTTTAACGTGGGTACTTATTTGGTCTAGAAAGAGAGAGAGAGAGAGAGGGAGAGAAACAGCAAGAGTATTGGTAATTTTGAGTTTGTCTTGCTTTAGCGCTTTTTACCCTTCTTCTTCTTTTTGCCTGCTGGTTTCGGCTGAGGAGTCTCTTCCACTGCCTCGGGAATATCAACGTTCGTCATTAGCGTCACCATGCCACCCGCATCAGTTGGGCCTCTAGCGTCCAATTTTTTACGCTGACGGGCCACTTTACTAGGTGATTGGATCGATACACCACGAGGTCCCAATGCACTTAACAGTCTCGAAACGTCTTTGGATTTCGAAGTAGAAAACTTGTGATGTGCTAGCAATTGGGCATTCGTTGTACGGAAGGTAACTTTCCCAGCTTTGGCTCCACTTTGGTATCGTATACTCACCACCGTTGAAGATGGGTTTGCCTCCAAAAGAGCGATGGAACTGGTGATATAACCATCCAAGCGAGTTGAAGACATCTTTGGATCCAAAACTCAAGACTTGGTTCCCAATGAGCACGGAAATGGGTCTATAAAACGACTACTTTGACCTGTAATTCGTGGAATTTTGTTAAACTTTCATCAGATTCAACTAGTTCGAATTTTATTGTCAATATATTATAAGAGTGTTAGTATGGATTTCATATTGAGATGAGCTATACCAACAACGACGGGAAACCATTGAAGAGACGTCGAAGAAGCTGCAGGAATTTGGTGTTCAGATAAGTATACAGATATTGTCACAACTGTGTGGATTAGTGGCATTTTTTTGAGCCGACTTTAGCCTTGCAAATGTTGATAACAATTGTTATCAATTGAACGACCAATGTCGGATATAATCTGTGAAATAATAGTCCTGTAGCTGAAATATCAAGATATTCAATGATTCGGGCTGTTTTAACTTGATTTGAATGGAAAATTACGGCTTATAGTCGCCGCATAGCACATTTTCAAGTTACACCGAATAACAATGTCAGAGATATAAATACCAGTAGTTGAAAACCTGCATTTGAAAAAAAAACTGAAATTTAAACTCATGGTCAAATCAAGAACGAAAGGAACGCTCCATATAGGTATTTCCACTATTCTCCTCTATCTTTCCTCTTCAAAAAATACAGAACCTTTTTCTAACCTCAGGAAAGTTGTGCGTTTATCGCAAATGGCATAAACTTGGGCAAAATAAGAAACCGAAAATTCAGCAAAATAAGTACGCATGATAAGATGGAAAACCAAATTCAACGGTTTTGTATGCTTTCTTTCTCAAAGGTTTTGACGTCGTTGTCCGGCACTGTTACTAGGCATCGATCTCATATCATTTTATACAATACGGTCATCGTAACCTATCGCGACAATGCCTTTATTAAAGTAACTCCGAGATCTTTTCTACAACGCCCAGGATTGAAACTCCTCGAAGAACTCGAAGCTGGTATAACCGTGAAGACTCGAATCCAATGGGCAATGGAATCCTAGCTACTCACGGGCTTAGTTACAATGCAGAATTGTTTCACAAACAAAGCTTTTCCGGCTGTTTTGACACCGATTTACACCTATAAATAAGGATCCCGCTGCGGGTTTAAAGTTAAAAATTGGGCTCAAATGAAGCAACTTTAATTTGAAGTCGGGGGAGCTCATTGTTCCGTGGGTGTACCGTTCAGGGTATTCGAAAGTTTGTTTGGAAGTGCCAAAAGCGATCGAGTGAGACCTTTGGCGGGATATCTATCGGTCAACTCGAATTTGGTGAAACAACGAGGAAAAGTGCCAATCGAAATATCTGCCATTATCAAGATACCCGATCCTACTGCTGCAATATCACTAGCGACAATTCACCTTGGCGATGCAAAACGCAGGGAACCCAAAAAACCCAAGAAAAATTAAAACAACCAAAGATCTCGATGGGATTCGTCAGACTTACAAGATTATGCCGTTAACACAGCACAAGCTTGCACTCCTTGCTGTATGGAATATTTTCCCCGGCCTTTATATCGCTCCAGAGTCTTTTTTTTTTCTTTGGGCCCAAATGACGCTGCATTCTGACACAGTTCTGGTTTGTTCGAAAACCACCTAATGCGTTTTCCTTCTTCGAGCACGTCTACCTTCAAAAATGAAAGCGAAACAAACCTCTCTCTCTCTCTCTCTTCGAATCACGCCCGAATTTCACCACCGACTCTTTCTTCCGCACTGATCTAACTCTGACGAAAAAAAGTCCGAGCACATCAAAAAACCAAAAAGTTGGTCCATACGCCAGCTTTGAAAATCATCCACACATGCATTTCTCAGGAACCCTTATTAACGGAGAAGAGATATCTAAGCGCTTCGATTTCCTACCATCCAAAAGGCCGATGTCTCATACTGCTGGAACATTAAAAGAAAATAGTAGGTGCTTTCCATGACCAACACCCAAAACAACCTCAAAAGTGCTCCGATACACTCAAGTGTCTTGATTATCCAAATCGCACAATGCTAGTAAACTGGTGACTCATTGACACACTGGAAATCGATCGGTTTACTACTGTTCACCCCATGTGACATAGGGTAGTGTATCGGAACCGTCTCCGTCGCCGCACTAATAATAGCTGATTAAAATGAAAGTGCTCTCTCTTAACAACCACTCACAGATGATGGTCGAAATCGGTCGGTTGCAACTTACAGAGACTGGCCTTGATGGAATACAGAAAGCCTCACTTTGAGCTGGATAGCTCAATGGAGGATTTGAGCCTGGCCAAGCGTCTGAGTAGTCCAAGTTCGGACTCTAGCGAAAGCAGCGAACTGTTCAATGCAGGATTGGAATCTGAGAGTAAAGCAAGCATCGACAGTGGTAGTGGCAGTGGTAGTGGCAGTGGCAGTGGTAGTGGCAGTGGTAGTGGCAGTGGAGTACAAAGTAATGAGCCAAGTAGAGGAGGTCCTGGAAGCAGGTATTACACCGCTGCGGGACCCGTAAAGTTCGAGAAAGCCAAAATTACCGGTGGAGCTCAAAATTTGCCTCCTCCAACTATCCATGTGGTTAAACCGGATGCTCAGATGCCAGTGGAAGCAGCCGTAGAGGTTCAGTCGCCAATTCAAATGGCTTTGAGCTCTCTTTTCGGCCGGATCGACCGCAAACAGTTTGAGCAATATCTCAAGGAACCGGAGCATTTACGAATCTACAAAAAACAACCCAAAATCAAACAGTTCCGACGTTTGATTCTCGCACAAGAGCTCAATACCAGTTCAGGAACACTCGATCGATGCGCAGGCTCCAGCAATACTTTAAGCAGCCTCGCAGATGGCAGCATAAATACCAGTAATGCTCCACGGGCGATATGGGCCACGAAATTCAGTCGCGATGGCAAATATATGGCCACAGGCGGTAAGGATTGTACACTACGTGTTTGGAAAGTAATTTCTTCGCCTCTGGAGCGGAACGAACTACAATTTTCTGCAGCCAAACCCAACGCTAAGCAAGTGGCAATTCGTAAATTAAGTGGTGGAACCACGACGGGCCGCAGTATCAATGACGCAGATGCTTCTTTAGCAGAGCCCATGAACTTATATGCTCCCGTATTTCATCCCTTACCGTACCGGACTTTTCAACAGCATACGCAAGATATTCTAAGCATCGACTGGTCCAAAAATGGTTTCATCCTTACAACATCAATGGACAAAACGGCACGCTTGTGGCACTGTGATCGACCCAAGGCCATCAAAACGTTCACCCATCCGGATTTCGTCACATGCGCCAGTTTCCACCCGAACGACGACCGATTTTTTATCAGCGGATGTCTCGATCATACCTGTCGACTATGGTCTATTCTGGATCATAAAGTTTCTTTCGAGTACTACTGCGGTGACATCATAACCTCCATGGATGTATCGATGGGCGATGGCAGATACACGGCCATTGGTACTTTTAACGGTCACATAACAATATTATACACTAAAGGTCTGGATTTGATGACCACTTTCCACGTTCTCGAGTCGAGCAAAGAGCACAATAGGAAAAGCTCTCCAAATGGCCCCAAAATAACGGGAATTGAGTTTTTCAAAAACGAGCCCGATAATGACCTAAGAATTTTGGTAACGTCTAATGATTCTAGAATTCGAGTTTTTAGCGTCAAACAAATGAGGCTACTAGAGGTCTTAAAGGGATTCGAAAATACGCACACTCAGATCAGTGCTAGTTTAATGATACCACCGAGTAAGAAAAAACTAGTTATTGCTGCCAGCGAAAACAAGTGGGTTTACTGTTGGCACTTGGAATCCAGTATAGCAAGGCCTGATGATAAGCACGTCCCAGAAGTAACGGAGCATCATCATAAAGGCTCACTTCGCGGCTTGATACGAAGAAGTTTGAGCATAGGGAGTAATCATTCGAGCGATACGAAGGGCAAAAAATCAACGGCAAGAGCAACTTCGCCGTGTCCCACCAGAAACAAATTCGATCAGAGTATCAAGAACTCACACTACGTTGCTTTTCACGCCCATCACCACACCGCGACAACCACAGCGGCAGCTCCCTTGAGCACGTCCAAGATTCTTGCATTATCTGATGATCTCATTTGCGAGCTCACAATGGCTCTCAGCGAGTCAGATGATGACGTTTTTATGATTCGCGAGGTCAAGTCGCTTCGCCAATCCGGGAAACACCGTCAAAAAGCGCAGCACGATATAATGGAGAGACGAGTCCCGTCAATGATAGAGGCTATTGGCTCAATTGTCGTTTCCACTGATAGCTCCGGTGTGATAAGGGTATTTCGCTCCGACATATCAAGCAACGTAAGAAAGAAGCTGTTAAAATACTCCGCCGAGCATTTTGAAGCCACTCAATGCGGCTGCAATGGCTGCAATGTGAGCTATCCTCACAGCCATGGCGGATTGCTAGGGTTAACAAAGAAGGCAGCGCACTCGACGTTGTCGAAGTCTAAGCATCTTGGGAACTCCACGCATTCTATCAAGTCAGCAGGAAGTCCCTCGTTGACCAGCAACCATTAGACGAAAAATGAAAAAAAAAAACGACAAACGAATAACGATAACAAGAATAATGTTGCAAGAGATTAATCTTAATGATTCCTTAGACATCCTGATGACCAAGACAAACACGTTCATCCTTCAATTCAGATTTTTTTAGGAATGTCAGCATAATCGCAAGAAATTATCCAAAAAATGCTTCAAAATGCTTCAAAATGCGCAGCGAAAACGACAAATAATAGCATTTTGTTGACACCGTAGAATCAAGTGTTTCAGAAGCTTCTGAAGGCCCTTTAATAGTGTATCATAGACTCTTTGGTATTTTAAACAATATCGATCATTTGACCGGGTGTAAAGTTTAGATATAGTAGCGTGAAAAAAAATGAATCATACTACATCAAAGTTAGCAACGGTATAAAAACTCCACGCAAAAGGACCTAAACTTCACACTCTTGTAGCTTTAGGTTGGTTCTCTTCCTGTTTTAAAAACTTGCTAATAGTTTGCTAACCATTGTACATTAGATCTCCAGAAGTTTTCACTGGATTTTACTACAACATGTCAAAAGTTGAAAAAGAGGTACAGGCGAAGCTTAACGCTGACAAGCCAGCTGCTCAAAAAGTGAGTAAGACTGGATCTTTTCTCGCCGGTGGGATGGCCGCATGTATTGCTGTCACGGTTACAAATCCTATCGAGTTGGTCAAAACAAGAATGCAGCTACAAGGTGAAATGACAGCAGATGCGAAAAGAATATATAAGAACCCATTGCAGGCGTTGGCTATGATTTTCAAGAACGAGGGTATTCGTGGCTTGCAAAAAGGTTTGTCGTGCGCTTACATTTACCAGATTGGATTGAATGGATCCAGACTTGGATTTTATGAGCCTATCCGGTCTCTTTTGAACCGTACTTTCTACCCGGGTCAAGACCCACATAAGGTACAAAATGTGGCCGTTAATGTCACTTCTGGTGCTACCTCCGGTATTATCGGTGCCATCATGGGCTCTCCGCTATTTTTGATCAAAACTCGTATGCAATCGTATTCAAGCGCGGTCCAAATTGGCCAACAGACCCATTACACGTCGATTGCCAACGGTTTGTCGACCATTTTCCGTGCTGAGGGTTTCAAAGGTTTGTTCCGCGGTGTTGACGCTGCCATTCTAAGAACCGGTGCCGGCTCATCTGTCCAATTGCCCATCTACAACACTGCGAAACGATTCTTGCTTGATAACAACTTGATGCAAGACGGAACCGGCCTTCACTTGGTTGCTAGTACCATGTCAGGTATCGGTGTTGGTGTGGTGATGAACCCATGGGACGTGATTCTGACAAGAGTGTACAACCAGAAGGGTAATCTCTACAAAGGCCCTCTAGACTGTTTCGTCAAGACGGTCAAAATCGAAGGTGTTGGTGCGTTGTACAAGGGTTTCGAGGCCCAGCTGTTCAGAATTGCTCCCCACACGATCTTGTGCTTGACCTTTATGGAACAGACCATGAAGCTCGTTTACGCCGTCGAGAAGAAGATCTTCACTGCATAAGCGTCATGAGTTTGATTTTCTGACCATTTTATACTTTTTGTTCACATTTGATTTCAGGGCATATAGATTTTTAGAGCGACTGGGTGGCCCGCAAAGTCCCAGATCGGTGTATCAACTTGAGCTTACCGTTGAAAATTTCTCCACACTCTTGTTTCCCAAAAAGCGCTACAAGTTGCTGAAGCGTCCCGCGAGTTTGCAAGATGCTTTCGGAGTTTTCAGCAGTAAGAGTTCACTGAGCTTCGGAGTTTGACGACACATAAAGCAGATAAATAAGATGTGCAGAAATTCTTAGCCATTCGTCAAGAATAAGAGACTATTTTGAAGGCTCGCTCAAGCTGAGCATCGAGACAAAGTATAGAGTTAAAGAGATGATTCCTTCTTTCAAAATGGTTGCTCATGGGCCCGAAAGTGAACTTTTTGGAGTTCTTGAAAAAGATTTTAAAGCCCTAATAAATTTTGAACTACCAAGAGAGTGCCAGTGAAATGTCAGAATAGCTCTAGACGTTAGTATTCTAGCTTTGTTGTTTTCGTTCTGGTGCTACTCTATTTTGACCAGTTTTCGATGTCTTACTGTCGTCAGTATATGTATATATAAATCAAAATTATAGAAATAAAATGGCAGATGTGAAGAGAGACCTTCGGGCGCACCTGGAAAGACCAGAATGAAGAGCAGTATTGACAGAAATAACTGAAGACGGACTCAGTTAGTTGTGATGAACTAAAAATGGGTTTCTAGAGGCTTTTGTCATTGTATATAAGAACTAAAACTCGTAGAAAGCGATCACAAGTTACGTTCATAACGATGATCATTCGTACACAGTGACGCATTTTTAATTATTTAAAAAAATTGGGCTTGGCGGCTAATTTTGGTTTCATGTTTCAAAAGCTCTGAGACCCGTTCTTGACTTTTAAGAGACCCTTGGAAATTCACCAGAGTAAGTTCAAGTTTACACGCAAACAGGTTATTTGTCCACAATGGCAATCGGACAAGAACGGGCTGGTATTGCCGAAGGAAGGGTGGAGAAAGAATTGAGGCAGCTTCAGAAACACTCCAAACAAAAAAGACCCGAACTACCTATCTGGTGGAGCTATACATCAGTTCGGCAATATTTGCATGCCCAGAAGCTTTATGTGTACTCGCGGATCTTGGAGTTGAGCTGGGTCCACTGGATCGTGTTTCAGATTCAGAACGCGCTCTTGCATATCTTACAAGTGGGTCCAGTGCCACAGCACGTCTCGTTCATCATGGATGGCAACAGACGCTATGCCAAAGCTCTAAATTTACCCACGAAATCAGGCCATGAGGCTGGAGCTTGGACGTTGCTCAGTTTGTTGGCAACGTGTAAGAATCTAGGAGTCAAGACGGTGTCTGCCTACGCGTTTTCGATCGAAAATTTCAACCGTCCACGAGAAGAAGTGGAACTTTTGACCTCAATGCTAGCTGAGAAACTGGACGAGGTTGCTCGAAGAGCATTGGACCACGAAAGTGAGCTTTTTGGCGTCAGATTGCGGGTTGTAGGAGAAAGATCTTTGATTTCAAAAGCACTCAACGATAAAATTACACAAGTTGAAAGAATGACCGAAGCTGGTGATTCAATGATACTTTACGTGTGCTTCCCTTATACGTCTCGAAACGAGATCTACCATGCGGTTTATGACGCCACAGAACGCTGCAAGTATCATGGCCAGCTCATCGAAGAAATTGACGTCCAGAACTTCACCAACGGCATGTTCTTGGGCAAATATTCCAACAAATGTGACCTTTTAATCCGAACCAGTGGTCATACCAGGCTATCCGACTACATGCTTTGGCAAGTCCACGAAAACGGGGTGATCGAGTTCACAAACACTTTATGGCCAGATTTTGGCTTCATAGAGTTTTTTGTGATGCTGGTCAAATGGAGTTTCCTTACATGCCTGCAACGCCGACAACTGGCAAACACGTCACTCAGATCCCAGGCGTTCCACTTGCTCAAAGATAACTTGTTTCCCCTTAAACCTAAACACGTTTCATACGAAGATTTGCCAGAGCCGCCTCAGGCCGTGTCAGTCATACTAAGAGGATAGGCGAAACAACCACAGAATTTCAGATCTGTCCTACGACCGTCTTAACCTCTCGCTTGCTTCTTTCTTTGGTTCTGGCGTCATCGATTTTTTGCAGATAGCTATTATAAACTACCACTTCTGCCACCAAAACTAAGATCCCACTGAACAGACACAAGAATATCCTATTATGTGGCTGCATTCCTGAAGAAGACCCCGACCAATACCATGCTGCAAAAACAACCGACACAACCGAAACCAGAATGTTGAAAACAGTTGTGATTTGCTCTTTCACCTGTTTATTCATTTGCGCTGGCGTGAGATTTTCCTCATCGTGGGACGCAGTAAGCCCATCTCGTCTCACCATTTCCTGGTATTCTTTCTCATCTATTTCCAGTCGCAGGCGATCCAGATGTTTTTTGAACTTTTCACTGTACCCAGAGCCACGAGTGGGCCGCGACTTGAAGCTAAACTCCAAGGGATGTAAGACTTGGCTGATCTGCATATGTCCCACTTTTTCCTTCTTCAATGCCAACAAGTTCTTCACCGGGATACTTCTGGCTTCCAAGAATCTTTGAATTTCGGGGCTTTCAGGCCCCATGGGCTCCAGAATCTCTACCAGTTTATCATTCAGCTTAATCTCAAACATAGCACGACCGGATGGCGACCTTAGTTTCGGCTAGTTGTGTTCTTTTTGTTGTAAGTTCGTCTTTAAAGGATTCCAGCTGGCTTAAACCTGTGATTTATATATATCATCACATCATTTGACAACATTACCATTGAAGAAGCGAGCAACCCAGAACAGGACGACCCCAAGAGCATTACAGTTGATAATGCGGGATTCTAGTCACCGATGCGTACCACTGAATAGGTCCAGTGTGACTATAACGTCCAGCGTATATGACAGAAGAGGTTTAGACTGCAACTCAGATATTCCACTGATAAACTCGCTAAACCATTTAACATATTTGACGTCAAACTCTGCCAAAGTGCGGGAAACTGTGGCAAATGATGGCGCTCTGATTAGACTGGTTTCGATTTTACACGATTGTTACATTTCACTCGATGAATGGCCCAATATGCGGCTGGAAGGCCATTTGAACGTTGTTCAAAGAGTTGAGAGAGAAAGGAAGCTTGCAATGATAGCATGGAAGTGGACACTAGCATTCCAGTGCTTAGTACTTACGGGAACAAGAGGTACGGAACAGATTCGTAAACAGGTGGTTTCGTCTGGGGTCATTCCGATTCTCGCCACCGTCCTCGACAACTATCTTTTACTGGAGAAGGGCTACGACTTCATCGATGATACGTCGCTGCTGCAGGAAATGAGACACCTGGATTTCAAGAATGGTTGGGCTCTATCACAGGAAGTCGACTTGGATAGTCTTGTTCGAAAATACAAAGCTCTGAGTAAGCCTGTTGTCACACAGTTGGGCACGAGTTTTGCCGAGCTCTGGCAATCCAGCGCTGATACACAAGACACTAGTACCAATGAAACTGATCTATACGAAAACATTGTGGTATCAATACCGAGGGCTTTTTCATGGGGCAAAATTGTACCCAAAGGTGACGATGTAATTTGGTCCTTACAGCTACTTGCCTTCATTTCAAAGTATACGCATATGAAACCTCACCTACAAAAAGTGCACCTCGTTAAGTCTCTTTCTCTGCGAAATGTCTATTCAATCGCCTGGAAAACTCGCGTGCGAGCTCCCGACATCTCGTCACTGAGAATATCGCTGGCAAACCATGTAGAACATCAAAACAGCGTTTCGGACACCGAAGTGATAGCGAAACCAGGGTCTGAACGTGGTGAACCGGTTGTTGACATGAATGATCCATTCTTCATAGACATGAAACAAAGATGCGAAAAAATAGGTGGTCGAGTTTCCTTTCACAACAGTAACGATCGTCCCTCTGCAGTGCGGAAGAATAATCAAGATCCAACAGGGCCACGAGAGCAAATGAGAGCACTTAAGAAAGAGTTCAGTCATAAATGGAATTACAATACACTGGACAAAACGTTAGACGAAGAGACGTTTCTCCATATAGCAAATGCCCCTCATCTGAATCTGTTTCCATTAGTGGAACGATTCACGGTTAAAAAGGAAAACGAGAGAGACATGACTTATTGGAGTTCTGTGATCATGCGCAACTCGTGTCGGAAAAATGAAAGCACTGGCGTGAGACAATGTGCCAACTTCTCCTGCGGTAAATGGGAAGACTATCCAAAGAGATTTGCTAAGTGTCGACGTTGCAAAAGAACGAAGTATTGCTCTAGAGAATGTCAATTGCAGTCGTGGAACTACCACAGGTATTGGTGTCAGGAAGTTGGAAGCTCATCTGCCGGTCAGAATACTACTTCCAACGCAAGTGGTAGAACTACACCCAACCAGCCTCAAGGCACCACAGGATTCATAACGGATTCTGCTGCGACGGATATACCCAACATCGACAGCGAGAGAGCTCTCATAACAGCATCGGATGATAACACTGATATAACACATACAATAGGAGGCCGCAACACGCTTCCCGATAGTGCCTGAGTTGAATCATGGAAACGGGCCCAAAATCAGGATGTGTATTTTGTATATCATGTTGTGTATAGCGTCGTTGACAAGGTGTGCTCAACAGTAACTTTTGTTCGCAGATAGACTAGTATCGCCACGGCGCCAATCCGAAGTTTGGACAAGCTACCACTGCTACTTATAGTGAATTCCAGGATGCAATTTTTTTTAAAACCTATATGCTTCGACCGTCATCGACCTCATCGCTGTCATCACTTTCATAATCCCGACTGACGTCCCCCCATTCAATGTAGTAATCTTTCATCATTCGCTTGTAGCTCTTGAGGAAAAGTGGATCATATGGAAAGTAGCTTTGAAGATCGATGAATTGTTGACGGGTGGCCAGTGACCAATGGCTAACCGTCGCACCGGAGTTTCGAGTGTCAGACTTGCCCATTATACCTTTGAGTCTCTCGTTGTTGTTATTTTCGATAATGCCAAAACAGTATGCCACGCCTTCATGTTGAGCAATACGTGCGAACATCATCATGACGTTTTCATTACAGTACTTCAGTGGGTTGAACTTAGATAAAACCATTCTCTGAAAGAACTTATCTAGATCACATTCCCAATTGTCACCGTCCCTGAATGTGGCATGCCTAAAGCAGAACACATAGCAAAGTGCTTGGAAGGCAGCATAGAAATGCTTGAATCTTTCAACGCCTCCATTTTGTTCCACTTCCTCTTCTCTTTCCAAGACGTAGCGGTTCAGCCAAGATATAAGGTAGCTCGCAACAAAAATGATCTGAGTATGCGATAGCTTTTTGGCCCTGGCAATGAACGAGCCAATGTACTGCAACGATTTTATCCTTTTCTCGATTGTCTCGTTGGGGGAAAATGCGATGTCGATGAGCGTTACTAAGAACGCGTCCATGAGTTCCAACTGTTGTTGTGACACATGGAATAAAATGTACTGAATTGAACGGGTATAATAAGTTGGGAGAACATGGGACTTGAACAGACTTATCAGAGTGTTGAAAATGTTTACGCCGTCTCCATTTTCTATGCTTTCTTGCGTCAAGGACTGCGACAGGCGTTTGGTTATGAGCGAGAGAATTGAGTCTAGTTTTGACGAGAGTTGTTTTATGTTTTGCGAGACAACGACGTTATACTCTTCCTGACCATCCATGAGGTCATCGTTGAATTCATTGTCAGAATCGTTGTCGCTAGCATTTTCAAGATTTCCGTTGACGTCTGTGTCCTTGTCGTACCCATTATCGGCATCATCGTTGTCGTTGTCGTTGTCGTTATCGTCATCGTCATTGTCCTCGTTGTCATCGACGTCGTCATCGTCTATTTCGTCGTCAATGTCATTTTCGACTTCGTCGTCCAATTCGTCTAGTTCGTTTTGAAGTTCAACGTCGATTGAAATAACCTTTTCAATGACCAATGACCACGATTGAAATCTCAACTCGTTGCAGTAATCGGTAAGCTGCAAAACGTTTGCCGCGTAATTGATTAAGTTCTTCTTAGAGTCGTTCTTATTCGGCAAAAACCGCGCAATGTAGGAGTCAATAAATCCAATCGATGTGGGTATCGTGCGAAGGAAATATTTGAGCATTTGATGATGTTGGTCAGTTTTTTCCACAGGCAGAGTGAAATTAGCGATCAACGGGAGCGACACATCTTGCCACCACTTCGGCAAGCTGGAGCACAGAATTTTAATGAAAAATATATATGTACCTAGAGAAGCCTGGGGAAGTTCCCACCACTTCTCGAAGTTGATGATGGCCTGAATCAAAGGTGTGCAGAGCTGCGAGTCCAGTTTACTCACGTTGTAGGATAGGGTTCGCAGGAGGACGTTTAAGTTTTCCTGTGAAATGCAATCGGGGTGTGTTCTGGGCAGCGAAAGCTGCGAAGCTAGCGAGTTTATCTGAGATGCATCGTTCTGTTTTGAAGATGAGAAAGCAAACTTGTTAGTATGAATGTTGATGAACTTACTATCAACGACACTTTATCCGTTTTTTCGACCGAAAACAACATACCCTATCGAGATCCTCGATAGCACTCATCACAAAACTGTGGTAAAGCTTTGCAGAGAACTCTTTGTTGGTGTGATGTTCGCCGTTTTCGCTGTGAATCATCACCTCATCGGCGAATTCCACCCGTCGTTTTTTGCCATCAACAGCGACCACAGGCGAGTCCGAACTCCGTTTCGAAGACTGCTCAATAGCCATCATTTTAGTCACGGGATTGAGAAGGATGAGCTTGGAAGGTGGAGTCGCTACTCGAAGTTGGAAAGTGATGTGATGAGATGAGATGAGATGAGATGAGATTGATTCTCATAAGCTATAAATTATAATTTTCAAATTTTTTCAAAAGAAGGGCTTTCGTCAAGAATGACCGAAGAACAGATCACATGAACAAGAAGTCACGGGAACTTTTAGGTCTCGTGATCCAGATCTTTGCTACGTAATCTGACATGTTTCTTTTATTATACATTACGCGTGGAATGAAGTAGCAGGCTTTTTGTAAAACGACGTTGAGGAGGCAGTAAATGTAGAGTGTATGTTAGATATTATCTAAGATATGCAATCGTCGAAACCTAGCTTAGAATTGCCTTTTCATTCTAAATCGTGACAAGTCTGTGAGCTGGGACAATCGTAGAAAACGATATGAGTTTCATTGGCTTTCAGCTAAACCAAAAAAGAACCAGTTTTTTCGAGTTTATTCCTAAATAACAATCAATTGAACTTTCTTGACTTTCTGTTCGAGAGAAAGATTTCAGCGACTTACAGCATCTGTGATTCGATAGACTCTGTCATCCATTTGCATATGGTCACGTGACTCTTTTCTTCTGCCAACAACTTAGAAGAAGGTGGGTTAAAAGGTAGCAAATAATCACTTAAAAAAAGACCGAAAGCCCAAAGAGTTGCCAGAGCTGTTTTACCAAAGTGAAAAATCGCGTGTATGGAAGGAAATTTGAATCTGGAATGATCACCATATACGTCGATCGCGAATCATGCATTTTTTAGTCGTTCACTAGATCAGTATATAGGTAATTTACCTCGATTTGATTACATAAGTAAGGTAATTAGTGTCCCGTGACCTTTCACACTGCTCTGCATTCATCTGTTGAGCGCTACAGAGACATAGAACCATGCATACACATGCCGAGACGCTATACCACCATCTATCCCATAATCACCTTACGCTTCTTCCCAATTGTTCGCTACCCACATAAGTCCAGCCTCCGAATTGCTGTTGCACGCTTTCGCTCAGAAAATCGTTCACCACGCTGTCCACCGGTAGCTCTTTTGTAAATTCTTGATCAAAGTTACTGGTGTCCAGCGAGCTCATCACAGGCGGCTTGTATGGTGGAATGTATCCCTTCATCCACAAACGTTTCCAACTGAGTTGGCTGAAAAATGCATGAGATTTGATCTCTTCAGCACCGTTAAATCCCAACCTGCGTTTAGGATCTCTGCTCAAAAGACTGATCAATAAGTCCTTGGCATCTTTGTCGAAGCCGTCCGGGAACCGCAAAGGCTCTTGTAAGATTTTCTTGTACATCTTTGGCACATCCTCGTCGTAGTAAGGTGGTAGTCCGGTAAGCATTTCATATAAAAGCACCCCCAGAGTCCACCAGTCTACCACTTTTGAGTAGCCTTGACCCAAAAGCAGTTCTGGCGCAAGGTACTCAGGGGTCCCGCAGAACGTGTTTGTCTTTTCTTGACCCTTCATGTTCAGCTTGCACAAACCGAAATCACACAAGGCGATGTGTCCCTGATGATCTAGCAAAATGTTCTCCGGTTTTAGGTCTCGGTAAATTACATCGAGACTATGCAGAGTCTCCAATGCGCACAAAAGCTCTGCAGCATAGAATCGCGCGCGCGAAAGCGAAAACCGTCCCTCTCTTTGTAAATGGTAAAATAATTCACCACCGTTGATGAAAGCGAGCACGATATACAGCTTATCGGGGGATTGGAAACTGAATTTCAGTGGTACAATGAATGGGTTGTCAACGCGAGCCAGCACAGTTCTTTCCGCCAGAGTATGCACCACTTCAGACTTGGAAACGATGTAAGATTTGCGAATCGCTTTCAGAGCATACACTTTGTTAGTGTCCTTTTTCCTCACTTGCATAACCTTACCGAAGGAGCCCTTCCCGATCACTTTCAGGAGATCAAAATCGTCAATACTCAGAGATCTATTGGTGGCAGGTTTGTAGTCAACACTCACGTTCAGCTTACCGTTTCCTTTCTCAAGACTAATCCATTGATGGTTGTAGAGCCTGAAACTCGTGGCCGAGTTAAAATCTAGGGTCAACGGTAAATTGTAAGAGTCCAGATGGATGTCCTGGTTGCTGTTGATTCGGTCTAATACGTCTCGAATTTGAGGATCGGAAGAATTGGACTGTTGCCATGCTTTTGATGGTAATAAAATGGATGGAATGCGCGCCAGTACGTCGATTTTCAAAAATGGTAATTTCCGTGTCACGTCAAATGTCGAGATCTTATTGAAATTGAGGTTGGATATCGTACCTGATTCTGGTTCTATGGTCGCGACAGTGTTGTCGAATTCAATGGTGAAATACAAAAGTGGATTCAGGTCCGTTGAGCTTGGCAACGTGATTGTGGCAGGAATAAAGCGCGTAGCCACATCCCCTTCTATCAAGTTCTCCTCATCACCGTTGTCTTCAAGCTCGATTTGAGACAGAGACGATATCAGCTGGTCGACGCCCGGTTCTTCTGCTGACTGATGAATGACTCCGGAGCTCAACAGTTTCTTCAAAATCTGCACATTTGAAGTGATTGGAACTGGCAGTTTGAAACCTTCACCACCGTAAACCTTCACTGTCATGATACCGGAAAAGAGTGGTTCTGTGCTTTTTTCCGCTTCTTCCTGAGTCCTCGAGGAATTACCGGATCCATTTAGTCTGCTTGAGTCTCTGCCGTAGCTCACACTTTCGTCATCAGCAGCACTATACAGCTGCTCGGATTCGTTTGATCTGCTGTTGTGTGTGAAACCGCTCGAATCTGCCATCTCATTGTCGTCAAACTCGCCCGTAGTCCTTTGAGAGTCTCTTCCCGTGGATATCGAGGAATTCGTTGTTGAATACTTGTTAACATCCGTAGAAAGTCTAACAGGTGCTATAAGAGACGTTGATGCCACTATTGTTTCTTTCCGGTCTACTGAGTCCCTTGGGGGCTCCATGTAAGGCGATTCACTGCGATGACCTTTGTGATGGAAAAAGCCATGTTTCTCCTTGTCTTTGGCCTTTTCGCGTTCTTTTTCTTTCTCCCGTTCCTTGTCTTCCTTAGAACGACCAAACTTGAACTTGCTGGCAATCTTCCATGAGTACATCGTTAGCTATTGAAGAAACCAACTGTCAACAGTTACAATGGTATGCCTTGTTGATCTTTAGGTTGAGGATGAGTTTAACTATATCATTGTTTTTGATTTTAGCTATCGTCAATGACGAAGGTGCTAAAGTTCATGAAATATCAATAGAGAACGTTCATCTACCTGTTGCGAGCAACAAGGCTCTGACTTTGAATAGTATCTGGTAGCTCAATTCTTATTATTTATTGTCTTCATTGTCTTGAAGTTTGATTGCACATACCGAAAACGCTTTCATTGTGCAAGTGTGCATCATGTGTTGTAAAAATGCTTTGTTAACTTCTAGCGGAGGATTGCAGAAGCGGTCAAAAAGCGTACAGCGATTTCGAAAAAGCTCGATGAGCCTTAAGTTTTGACGGTTGGCTCGTCAGTACCGAGGAATTCTTTGAATTTCAAAAATTTCAAAACACCCTTGATGTCAGCTGCCAAAAACTTATCAGCGGTCAAAGAGTACTGAGAAGCGTCGTCGCTGTAGCGCTCAACGTATAGCCTAATGGTGGCACCCGAAGATCCGGTACCCGAGAGTCTCACCACGAAACGGCACCCGTTGGAAAGTTTGGCAAATAGCCCCTGGTGTTCGGATACAGAACCGTCCAAATCAGTGTAGCTAAAGTCGCCGCAATCCGTCACTGTCAAGCTTGGCTCGCCCGCAAATGGTTTCCCAATAGCCGCTTCTTTGTTCTTGACAAGATCGTCTAGAACGTGTAGCACCTTGTTTGCAGCCTCACTCGACACCTGCTCGAAATCGTAGCGCGTGAAAAAAGTTCTGCCGTATTTTTTCCAGAAATCATCCTGAATAGTCTTGATCGAAACGTCACTGCCAGGGTGATCCCTGTCGTAGATCGCCAATATATTCAGCCATGCAACAACGGCCCACACCCCGTCCTTTTCCCTGACATGGTTGGAACCAGTGCCAAAAGACTCTTCGCCACAAATCGACAATTTCTTAGCATCGAAAAGCGCACAGAAAAATTTCCAACCAGTGGGTACTTCGTAGCAGTCCAAACCCTGGGCTTTGGCGACGCGGTCGATGGCAGCAGATGTAGGGAACGAACGAGCTAACCCGTAGATACCTTGTTTCTTAAAGTATGGAATTTCAGAAGCATATTCTGCGATAATAGCAACCGAGTCACCTGGAGAGACAAAAGCAGGACCATATCCGTAGATCATATTTCTGTCTCCATCCCCGTCAGAAGCAGCACCAAAGGCAATTTTTTCTTTGTCCACTCTCTCCACTAAAGTGTGAGCGTAAGTCAAGTTAGGGTCCGGATGCAGCCCTCCAAAATCTGGCTGAGGAATGTAATTTTGCAACACTTCCTCTGCTGGCAATCCAAGCTCATCCACGAAGATAGACTTTCCGTAAGGACCGGTAACACCGTTCATGGAGTCAAATAAGATTTTGAATCCCTTTGAAGACCGTTGCACATCGATAAAGCGCTTGATCAAGTCAAAATCGAAAATAGACTTCATAAAGGCTACGTAGTCCGAGGTGGAGCTCACGACATCAATCAAAAGCCCCGCGTAGTCCTTGTCTGTGCCCAGAGTGGAAATGTCAATTTTGGGAAAGTTCTTCACTATCTTGTAGCTTGTGAGCTGCTTCGATTTTTCGAAAATTGCATTGGTGACGGATTCTGGTGCTGGCCCGCCATTGCTCAGATTGTATTTGATCCCAAAGTCATTTTCGGGTCCACCAGGGTTGTGAGACGCAGTCAGGATAATTCCACCTGTACATTTTTCGTGGTAAGAGCGAATAATATGCGATGCAGCGGGTGTGGACAAAATACCGTTTTGCCCCAAAATTAGTTTTCTGACCCCATTGGCAGCAGAAATTGCCGCGATGATCTGCACTACCTCATTGTTGTAGAACCGACCATCTCCTCCCACAACTAAAGTGGCATTCTGGCTTCCCTCGGGGATTGCTTCCAAGATGGCCTGAATGAAGTTCTCCGTGTAGTGAGGCTCGTTCATGAAAACTTTGGTCTTTTTACGTAGACCAGACGTGCCCGGTTTTTGATCCTGAAACGCCTTAGTGGCAACGGTCTCAATTGAAGCTGACATTATCGAGTTGTTGACCTCAATTCCTTCAAAATCGTCCAAATTTGTTCAGCTTTTTTGCAGTAAATATCGAACTCAGTGATGTTTCAATTGCGAAGAATTGATACGCTTGATTCGAAGTTTTGGTGATGAATATCAAAAAAGGCCTGCACTTTCAAAGTGAAAAGCGAGAATTTAAAGTTTGTGGGGGTGAAGTCCGTTCCAATGCCCCTTTTATACTTTAGATCTGATCCAGGTTCCGCAATTCCCTACTGTTCCTTTGTCGAGCCGGTCGATAAATTAAATTCCTTGGTCATGTGGTTTCCGTGTGATAGACTTGTTCTACGACTTGCCTCTTGCTAGCAAACTCTCTAGTGATGGAATGTCATAGTATTCCTCGTCTTCATCTTGCTGTTCATCAGAGTTTGCATTGTTTGAAGATTTTGCGGTATTCAACGTTATCGCTAATCGTTCTTGTAGCTTTTCAGTTGACTTTTCTGAGTTGTCAAATTTGGGATTCAAAAGCTTTTCGTAAACGATTGGAAGTTCCGGAACGTCAAACGTATCAGAGCTGCCCACAATTTTCTGGTGCATATACTCAACCAAAATCTGCTGCGTACGATGTATACCCATCGCAGGCGCGGTAAAAACACTAACATCACGTGACTGAGATTTGTTTGGCAACGGTAGTGACGATTCTGACGTCGTGGAATCACTTATAGGCCGATACAGCGGCGTGGAGTACCAGGTTGTACTAGCGTCACTGCCCAGAGTTCTAGATTCAACAAAATCCTCCATCAAACCATCGATCTCCGCATTTTTTTGCGCCGAACTGGCATCTGTCGCTTGAGGCGTCAATCTGGGATAGTCCGAAACACGCTCGTCTTCCGAAAATGGTAGTCTACTCAATACAAGAGCTCGGATTGTAGTGTCTGCGTCAGAGTCAGGACTTTTCCGTTTTTGGGGAATCAACAGAGGACATAGAACGCATAGTTGTACTTCGCTGTCTGTCCGCTGAACATATCTGGCAATTGCTAATTTATTTTGATGAATCATAGAATCCACTAATGCTGTTATTGCCAATGTATCCGCTCGTGTGCCATTCTTGATGGAAGGCAGTATGAATGTAGATTCTGAGCTCAGGTAATGCCGGGGAATTTCGGCACGACCGACGAATCCACGGATGTCTAAACTTGGACTGGTATGGTAAACTCGCTCAGATTCGATGGATGGAGGCAATACCACATAGTCTGTACCATACCTATACGCTTTAGTAACTGATTCGCGTGCAATCGAAACTGTTTGAAATTTCTTATTCTTCTTCCCATCGACCCTTTCAGCGTCTTCCGCCTCCTCATCCTCCTCCTCGCTCTGGCTCTTGTCACGATCCAACGCCTCATACTCTATGATTGCCTTAACCGGTTCGTAGCGGCTGCCTTTTACTTTGGCAACAACGCGTCGATTGAGACTCGGGACTGCTTTTGTAGCTGGGTATCCCTCTACCTTAATGGACGTATAGCTATAGCCCGAATCTGGAGGGCACACCTTCCCAATCGGAGCTCCTAGACGCAGCTCACCATGAAAGATACAAACGGGTTTAACACTTGAAGGAATTGGTGTGGTTATTGCCTCAATGAGTTCGGCCATTGAGACTTGTATGGAGCCTGGTATCATATCCACGCATTTTTCCCATACGGACTTTTCAAGCTTCACTTTCTCTTCTTGCTTTAAACCACACGTTACCAATATTATTCGACAATCAAGCTCCTGTTTTAAAGTATCCAGCTCCTGCTCTGTCAAATCCAGTCCATCCAAATCACAGGTGAAGATCATAATCTGCTTTTTCACCTTACGCTTGTTGAATTCATCCCGCATGCCAACAGAAGAAACCAAAAGACTTTGGACCATGGAATTGACAGCTTTTCCGTTGATATCTTGTTGATCGATTACAGTTTGCATTTCTTGAAGCACTTCTATTATTCTATCAGCAGAAATAGGCGCCGTAAACGGTAGCAGCTCGAAGACGTTGTCGATTTTCTGATTGTTTCGAGTCAATGGACAGTTGGCCAGATAGCAGTTTACCCAATCAGTCTTTCTTTGTTTTTTAGCTTTCATGAACAGGACGTATTCGATGTAAGCCATGGCCTGCTCGGCAAACCCTAGTTTGACCATCGCTGGTGACACATCTAATATGAAAGTCGTTGCCTCACTTCCCATTTCAAACACTTGGGAATACACTTAAATGTGATTGAAGTGCCACACAGAAAGATATCTGACGTGAAAAGGACTCGGACGCTGTGTCTGTCGATCTGTTGTTGAGTCAAGAAACATCCATCATAGGATCAAAGTCTTAATTTACTAAATATGTCAAGAACAAAAAATCAAAAAATAAAGCCCTGTAGGGGGCTCGAACCCCTAACCTTATGATTAAGAGTCATACGCGCTACCGATTGCGCCAACAAGGCTCTTATTTGTATGAGTTTAGAAAAATATTTTACGAACCTGAAGAATGGAAAAAGTCAGCACCTAAGTGCAAGGTGTAAGTATTACCGTATGCACCACACCAACGGTGATGCTACACTTACCAGATATCGAAGGTCAGTATTCCGACTATGCTAATATTTACATGATGCTAAATTCTTGATTGTTCTTGAAATGGTGTTGTGACTCATCTCCTGCTTTTCTTTGACGCTTCAGTCCGGTCTTCATTTCCTTGAATTTTGGGGCCCTGCGTCACAAAATATCCTCTGTTTGACCAATAAACTTCATGGCATTCTCATCTCCCTTGCATAGCTCTTGATTATCCAATGCGTCTGCAATGCATTCCCACGGATCTTTCGATCCACCCCATTTGAGCACAGCGTTCTTGAATTTATCGCCATTTTGTCTACTAAAAGGATCATGGGCAAACAAGTGACTCCACACCTTGCTAGCAATAGCTCTATCAAATAAGTAGCTGTAGTAAGTGGCGCCGTAGCCAAATAGATGTCCAAATCGCCCACACCAGTTGCTCTTGTCATCGCTCAGAACTTCGAGCTTTTTTTCCAAGTTATGGTACATCTGCACGACGTCTACAGGCTGGTCTGTCAGCATGGCTGAAGAATGAATGCCCTGGTCCAACATAGCCATTTTGGCTTGGGAGTACGTTTCAGTGTGCTGCAGATAGTTTGATTCGTTTTGATTCAGCTTCAGCAGCTCAAGTGGCACAGGCTTATTGCTAATGTAGTGTTTGCCAATACTGGATAGGACGCGAGGGTCGCGAGCAAAATGCTCCATCAAAATGCTAGGAAGCTCCACAAAATCGGTCGCACAACGAGTTCCACTGATGTTTTGTAACGATGTTCTCCCAAGCATCGAATGCATGGCGTGCCCCATTTCATGGAATAATGTCTCCACGTCGCTAAACTGTAGCAGACATGCGCTTTCGTCGGATTCCGTCCCTTGAGCAAAACTACACACGAGTGAGATCACTGGTAGCTGGAACCTCTCACCTGTTGACTTTAGCTGCCCAATTTGAATTGTAGAGAGATCTGTTTCTTCTGAATAAATTTGGCGTGAACAGCACACCGTGAAATGTGCAGGGTTTGTCGTTTTGCCTTGGCGCTCGAAAAGATCGCAATACACAACACCAATGATACCTTCGGTATCGCTGACCACATTTATCCGACGAACTTCCGGTGACCATGTTTCTCCGGGACTAGCAACTACTGGCTCTAAGCGTATGCCATAGATGCTTTGGAAAAGATTTGATAGACCTTGAACGACCGTTCCCAAAGAAAAATATGACTTGATCTGTTCGTTTTCCAGCGTTTTCCGCTGTTGTTGAAGGGCATTCACAGCGCTATAGAAGTCGCGGTCCCAGGGACGCACTAAATCCAAAACTTCAGAGTCCGTACTCGGCTTTTTGACACCGATATGTTCACTTTTCAAATCTGCTAGCACCCTTAACTCCTGAACAGCCAATGGCTTAGTAGTATCCATTAAAGATTGTACGAAACCACGAACGTATACTGGTGATTTCGCCATTTTGCCCTCTAACTGGTACTGTGCGTAACTTTCTTTGCCCATGATATGAGCCAAGTATCCTCTCAGCTTCACCATCTGCTTCAATCTTACAATCTGATGATCCGGACAGCTATGCATTGCGGTCCACACTTTCATCCTGATGTTCTCATCCGGGCAACTTCTCAAGATGGCAAAAGGGGTATAGCCATGCGTTGGGATCTTGTAGCTACGCCCGCGAGCGTCACGCGAGAGCTGAGCAAGCAGAACTTTACTCATTCCGCTTTTTTCCAGATCAGAACAAGGTATCGACACGCTTTGAGTTTTTGCGTAGTCGGTATTGTTGATGAAATCCTGTCCCACAAGACTGATCTGCTGTGACAGACTTATAAACTGTTCCCCGATTTCAGGAGCCATGTCGATGCCCGATTTTTCAAAATCTTCCAGGAGTATCTTACCTACCCGTACTTCCTCATCGCTGAGCTTGCTCACAAACGCCGGGTCTGCTAGCACAGATTTGAGTATTTCGCAAAGAGAAGTATCGGTATTCAAAACATTCATGAATTCGAACATTTCTTCATGGCATAGTTGTGCGGCTTGAACAAAATGCGGATCTGGATGCGAAGCCCGTACGAACTCGCACAGATCGATTACTCGGCACAGCATATCGCTAAGTCTGTCGAGCCTTTGAATGTATGTCAAATAGCCGTGAGTGGAGCGATCGGAACGCATGGTATCCACCAGTTGCTGTGCCTCTTCCAAAGTCCTAAGGCTAAACTTTCGCAGACCCTGACTCGATGTAAGGTACGGATTTTGGAAAAGGCCTGTTTCTAGCTTATCTGCGACTTTGGTCGCATTTTTGATTCTCCCAAGGATACTGTTGTTGTGGTCGGCTGCACGGTAGCTTTCATCATTTATCTCTCGCCAGTACCGTTGGTTATCGAACACTTTTCTGATGTCAAGCTTGGATCTTAAGGTAGAAGTTGTTGCCAGAAGCCTCAGTTGGCCGTGGTAAGCGGCGCGATACACCTTTGAAGCGCCTGAACGTCGCAGTATCATGCTAATGGCTCGACCAGCGTAGTTTGAGGATCTCAATGGAGAGATAAGTAAAGCATTGTTCGAGAAGTTGTTGTCTTTTGGAATAGAGTTACGATTATTATATAGGTAAATGGAAGATCATAGTCTTTAAATACAGGATCACTTTCGCAAATAGTGACATCTTTCAACTAAGTTGTTGAAATCGCTAGTTAGCTTGATGGTGTATCGTCCGTGGACTTAGACGCTGCGATCTCTTTAGCAAGTGCGACTTTGCGTAGTTCTTGATGGGCCTCAGTCAAAAGTTCTTGGAAATTTGTTTCTTCGGCCAGGGTTATGGATTCGTTCAATAGTCTCTCCGCTTTCGCTAGGTCTCGTCTGTGTAAGCTAATAACCCCAGTTCCATAGATGGAAAGGGCAATTGCGTGAGCCGCCGAGGGATCCATGAGATCTTTGGCATTGAACCTTAGTTTTTTGTTTTTCTTGGAAAATTTGATAATACTGTCGTAGCACTGGTGTGCCATTTCGAAACAGGAATCTCTGTTCCGATGAAGCTGACGCAAAGTTCTTATGATGGTCTCGTCATCAGATGGAGTAGCGGCCTGTTCACGCTGTAAGGTCAGCTTATGGATTTTCGACTCAAAGTTTTCTGCTTGCAAATACAAAAGAGAGCCCAAATTGGCCTGGGAAAGTAAGATTTGGCCTGGGGGCATATCTGCCATCACCATCCACTCCACGGTGGTGAGTTTGCAACTCAAAGCGGATGTGATATCTTGCGTGGACAAGCAGTATGCGGTGTAAAGGTCCCTTGCGGTGAAAAACTCTTCCTTGAACGGTTCCCAAGCACTGCTGTTTTTGGCCAGATCTACAATCATGTATGACTCCTCATTCAGCTTGATGTTGTCCTCGTTGACCAGGTTCTGAAAATCGAGAGTTTGTGCTTGAACAGCGTCGCCTCGAAATAGTTTTGCAGCGCGGTCCTTGCGTTTATCGAAATATTTCTTTAGTTCTGGAGAACGGCTTAGAACCTCTTCCTGTGCTAGCAGCAAATGTGCTAGCAAATTCCGTTTTCCGATTTGAACGTCTTTGTTCATCTCCAGGGACTTGATGAGCACTCGTAGATCTTTCTGGATCAAATGGGGTCTCAAATTGTCTGCAACACGTCCGGGATTATGCAATGCGTCGAAATACCGGTATAGCATTTCCAAATACAGATCGTGGGCATTATCACTCATGTCTAGTCTTTCGTACATTTCGGCCACTTTGAGCTCAATGCCCGTGTACTCATCACTGATGGGATCAACTTCTAGCTTGTCACATTCCTGCAACGCCTCTAGATAGTATTTCAGCGCAGCCTGGTAATCGTGGTCTTTACGATCACTTTCCTCCCACAATGCCTGTCGTAAGATTTTTGCTACACTAGCTGAAAAAGTATGTCTGGGCCAGTAAAAGTACCACAGACCAGCGGAAAGCGCACCAAATGCTCCCAGTCCGTAAAGCCATTTTTGCCAAATGCTTTGATTTGACTTGAAGGCAGCACCGTACGAATTCGTCGTGACATGTCTAACTAGAGGCAATCTGGTCTTAAATGAAGCGCAGGAAGCTCTACGAAAGCCATTTCTTGCTGTAAGCCGCGCAGCAAACATTTCTAGGCCGTTTTCAAAAGCTCTAGTAGCGATTATGTGTCGATTTCTTGCTTATAACTGTACATCCGATGAGTATTTGACATAAATTACAGGCTTCATATTACTTTAACTCACTCAAGATGAACTTTGATCAAAGAACAGAGAAGGTACGCTACACAGCAACAAACTACGTTGATTCATCCATCAATCAGATGCGTGAAACCATGATGAGTTTTCAAATTCTATAGATTTGCCTCTTTTGCGTCTTCTTGAGCACCACTTTATAGAAACATCGTCACTGTTGAAAGTGTAAAGGGTACCGCTCAAGACAGTTGTGAAGGTAAAAAAAAACATCAACATCTTTAGTTTACCTGTGAATTCAGCTTGAAGTAGTCATACGTGAATTTAGACGTTTTCAAGGAGGCCTTTACCGTGTAGAAAGCGTTACTGGTCATCAAAAAGGGTTAGTGCAATGGGTATATTATATATTTATCAATTGTTGTTGAGCACACCATCTCGTCTCGAAACCGTTGCAAAACGCTAGTAGAGAGCTCAGGAACTGTCACAGACTAGTTTAGGTAAAGATATTGGACAAGGTAAGTAAAAACTGCCTGTCCTAGCTTACCTCTATCGTGAGATTAATTGATTCCAAGCAACACAACCAAGACGATTGAAAAAGGGTTCCAAACTCTTGTACTTCTGCGAAAGCCTCTTTTGCTGGCAATTGAACCTAGAAGTAACCTCTGAAGAATCTCACAATGTGCGGCAGATACGCCCTTGACTGTACAACTGGGCAACTGGACCAACGATTCCATGAGTTGGGCTTTGAATTTGAAAATGACAGACAGCAGGATACAACTGGAATCCAACCTTCCTACAATGTGGCACCTACCAACACCGCGCCAGTTTACACAAATTACGGAAAACTGCGGGACATGAAATGGGGGCTTATTCCACACTGGGTAGAGGACATTTCCAAATCGCAACCTTACAAGACCTTCAATGCTCGTTGTGAGAACATTTCCAGTAGTAAAATGTGGACAGCGCCTTGCAACTATAAAAGATGTGTTGTGCCCGCCAGTGGGTATTATGAATGGCTTACCAAGGGAAAGAAGAAAATTCCCTACTATGTAACCCGTAAGGATCGAGAAATAATGTTTCTGGCGGGAATGTACGACAGGGTAGAGTCCGAGGATCTGTACACTTTCACAATCATCACCGCACCAGCTCCGTCTAACATGGAATGGTTACACAGACGGATGCCCGTGGTCCTGAATTGGGGTTCAAAAGAATGGAATTCGTGGTTGGATGAGTCCAAGACCCAATGGAGCCAAAAGGAACTGAAAGAAGTTCTACAAGCCCAATGCAACGAGGATGAGCTCGAATGGTGGCAGGTTAGTTCAGATGTTGGTAAAGTCTCAAACAACGGAAAGTACCTTGTTGAACCAGCCAAAGCTCCGATTCGAGACTTGTTCAAAAAGGAGGACAAACTTACCACTTCGCTGGCAAAGCACGAAGAAAGTACCGGATTTTCTCATGAGGAGCCTTCGTCTCTTAAGCATGAGGATCGGGGAAAGCCAGATGTCAAAGCTGAGGAGGCCGAAGAAGAAGAGAAGCCAGTTGTTCGCGAACATGGGCAAGATGTAGACAAGGGTCTCAACGAACAACTTCCAAAGGTCAAGTCAGAAACCGAGGATACAAAAGGAATTGGTGGCCAGAAACGGAAAGCTGGTAAAGGAGATATCACGCAAAAACTACGCGCTGCAAAACGTGTGAAGCGCCGCTAGCTCACCATACAACGTTTTTGTTACGAAGAAGCTCTCCACACAAGTAGAGAGATCCGCATACCACTACTTGGCCTGAATGGTTCTCACATAGTTGCTGCAGGGCGGACTGAATATCAGAAGCTGTCGAAACGTTTTTCGTGTAGTTCGCGGCTTGTGATGCTAGATCTGACACTTGCATGGCCGATATCCAAGGCATGCCTTCCACTTCTCCAAATTGCGTGACAATGACAGTGTCTTGAGTTTGGATCAAAGGCGCAAGCAGCGAATGCACGTCTTTCCCCTGCGTCACGGCAATTACGAATGTGACCGCCTCTGATCCAGTCGGGCGAAACGAGTCTGTGACAAATTGTGTAAGACTTGCGGCGGCATTTCCGTTGTGTGCACCGTCTATCAATAATTTCAAATGCTTTTTATGGTCGTCTTTATCGTAGAAGTCCACGTATTGCAGCCTACCTGGCCAGCGGACGCTTTTTAGCCCACTCTGGAGCTGCTGCGATGAAATGGAAATAAGCTGCTTCTTTTGAAGATAGTCCAGCATCGAGATGGCGACCGCCACATTTGATGTCTGGTAGGAGCCATTAAGTGGCACGATTTTGCGGTCTATGTATCCCCAGGACTCACTCTTGATCATGCTGCCATAAACAATAGAAGAGGTGTTTGAGGCCATGCAATTGACAGCAGCAGCTCGTTTTTCAACGACATCGAGTACCTCAGGGTCGTTAGTTCCATCCACAGCTACGAATGGAACACCAGACACAATGATACCTGCCTTTTCCGTGCCAATCTGTGCCAGAGTGTCTCCCAAGAAGCTCTGGTGATCCATTGCAACCTTGGTGATTCCGCAGATTTTATGAACGCCCGCCGAGCAGTTTGTAGCGTCCAAACGACCACCCAGACCCACCTCCAGGACGCACCAGTTGCATTTCATGCGCTGAAAGTATTCGAATGCAGTGCAAGTCAAAAGCTCGAACTCCGTGCATCCAAATCCATGTTTTCTATTTGTCTCCTGTAGCTGGTTTTTTATGCTCTGGAAGTCTTGCAATGGGATAGGTTTCCCATTAATGGTTATGCAGTCTGTGATGTGGACCAAATGGGGCGACGTGAACTTCCCTACTCGATAGTTTGCATTCGTTTGAAGCACAGATTGTAACAATGAGCAGACAGAGCCCTTTCCGTTTGTTCCAGCAACGTGTAGTACCTTAAACTTGTCCTGGGGGTTTCCCAGATGTGACAAAAGATGGCGTATCTTGGTGAGTCCCAGCTCGATAGCCATAGCTTCCTAGCAGAGGACTTTATTTCGCTTTTATGGATGCGATGAGCTTTGGAAAGGTGATCTTATTATAATAGTTGTAAGTATTTAAGCTAGATTAACATCTTTCAAAGAATAGTCAAGATTTGAAGAAAGACCATCGATTGCGGTGTCAAGAAGCGTTTTTGAAGCTTTACAAGGTGATTTAACTTGACAATTGTTGACTAAACGGTTTTAACGATGCCACAACCAGAATATATACAGGGAAGACTCAAAAGTTTGGATGCAATCGATGATCTTCTACTGTCGACGCTTTTACATGCTTCACAAGCGGTAGGGACGATGGAAGAGCTGAAAAGAGGCAACGACACGATGAAAACGCAGTTTGAAAACCATGCCCGTGGTTTTTACTCAAGTTTGGAGCACGCAACGGTCGCACTCCGACGGGAAATCAAGTATCTCGACGATAACGTGGGGACTCGTCTTCTGCCCATAAATGTTAACAAAAAGGCTACGGGACAAGACGACGGCAAGCTGCGGGATCAGTTTGAGGTCTTGGAGCGGGAATTGAGCGGTGGCAATGGCAAAAAAAGCTGAAAGATGGTGAACACAACACACCGTTTTTTCCAGGTATATGTTGTGTTCTCAGGTAGATTTGTCACAGCACTGGAGGAGGCATTTCAATGTATCTGTCCAAATCGTGTAGGCTTCGATTCAAACACTACTTCAGCCTGGAATTACTAACATTATGTATATACTTTTGCCACTTGACTGTTGTTTCGAGCATTTTCTTTGATCACCTCTTCTTACAAGTTTACTTACTCATCTTTAGTTTGAGATTGACTATAAAACATCAAGTTTAAAGATTTGACACCAGATATAAGAACTCGATCATCAATTTGCCACTTTTGTGAACCCATATATATCATTTGTGATCAACAAACAACAACTTCTATCCGGTTAACTTTGGCAATGAGACTTACCATCAACAACGAAGTCACGGATGATTTCTTTACGTTAGATGTCAGTTCTGATATGGAACTCAAAGATCTCACAGCGCTGCTACAACTTGATTGCGGATTCAACAGCGGAATCCACGAACTTTGGTTCACAAATCGTGCTTTAAATGCTCTGGGATCGGAAACTTTACTACAAACAGGCCTTGTTGAAGATGAAATGGTAGCCATTAGAGCCAAGAACAGAAGTGAGACTGGAAATCGAACCACAACCGGAGGTTTTGCCACCACGCAAGACGCTTTGGTTGAACAATTTAGACAGCAGGTGGCCCAAAACCCTGCTGTTCGAGCTCAATTGGCACAGTCGAACCCAGAATTCGCTACCATAGTGGACGACCCAGTGGCTTTCCGTGAAAGGGCAGGCCCTTACGTTCTACAAGGCCTGAATCCACAAGCAACTCAAAACCGCAATGAATTCGGCATACCTCAGCAGGAATACGACCGGCTCATGCGAAATCCAACTGATCCTGCCAATAAAGAACGTCTTGACGAGTTGAAGAGCCAACAGGAAATTGACGAACAAATGCGCAACGCTCTGGAGTTCACACCTGAAATGTTCACGCCCGTGCACATGCTTTACATCAACCTAGAGATCAACGGTACGCCGGTAAAAGCGTTTGTTGACTCCGGTGCTCAAACGACAATCATATCGACGAAACTAGCACAGAAAACTGGACTTCACAGGCTCATTGACAAACGGTTCCAAGGAGAAGCTCACGGGGTAGGCGTTCAAAAGATTTTGGGGAAGATTCATGTTGCCCAGGTCAAAATCGAGACCCAATACATCCCTTGCAGCTTTACCGTAATCGACACACATGTGGATATGCTATTGGGACTAGATATGCTGAAAAGACATCAGTCCTGTATTGATTTGCAGAATGACGTTTTGAAGATCGCGGGCGTAGAGACGAAATTTTTGAGCGAAGCAGAATTGCCCAAGGACTTTGATGCCAGAGTTCTCGGTACCGCTGCAGCAGGCGAAACTAGCGTGCAGAATCCGCAAACAAGCAGAAACGTTCCAAAAACACCTGTGGTTGCTCCCAGTGCGACCCAGTATCCAGAATCTGCAGTCCGACAATTGATGGATCTGGGATTCTCGAGGACAGAAGTACTTAAAGCTTTGCAACAAGCTAATGGCAATTCTGATGTTGCAGCAGCTTTGCTTTTCCAGTAGATCAGGTCATTGGTCAGTTAGGCAAAGTTTCTGAGTCTCCCGGAAAAGGTTGTTGCATTTTACCTTCTTCGATTGAAAAGGATCCTGGTCTGGTGCGTTTGATGCCACCTATCCATCCAACAGCTTTTCACGGCTTAAGTCTTGTCGAACAACCCGGCATTGATGATCTCAACAAGAAATCTTTGATCAAGGTCGATCGAACTCTGATTGTTGACCAAGCATCGCCTGGAAACCAAAAACAAAAACCAAGTCGTGGTGTTTCTATATAAACTATTGTTGAGGAATACATAACAGTGCTCGCAAGCCGGCATAACCTTGATGCTACTGGCTGAACATGGCTTTCACAGCTCTTAGTTGATCAAGTTATTCAATCAAGTTGATAAAATCGGTATACTCATCTCTCACAAGAGCTGACCTCAACCATCAAAAAAACAAGGAATCAAAGCGTTGGTTGGCATAGAATATCCCATCCAGGGTAGAATTTGAGCCTGGGAAATGACTCAGAATAGTGGTGTACCTGACTTTGCGGAATCGGAGAGCCATGCTGATGGAGATGCTTGCAACATCAACGATGAATCAACCCAATCAATGCCAGGAGCCAACACTGCTGGCTTCGAAACCATGGTTCTCGACCAGTTGGCGAAGATTCAGAATCAAAACGAGACTTTGAAACTGCGAATGCAGCAAATGGAGGAGGATCAGCAAGAACTCTACCTCGACACTTGCAAGAAGCTAGAAAGATGTCTGAGAAGTTCCAATCAAGGTTTTGATGAAGTGAATCGTATGAAAGAGGTCTTCAAAGAGATTGTGGCCATCATGAGTGGTGAAAGGGTACGGTTTTTAGATCATTCCGACGAAAATGTTACCACACAAGACGCAGCGACCATCGCTAATTCTCAATCGTCCACTTCCGACCTTGAGACCATCCATCGTATGCAGCAGGCTGCAACGAGACCCGAAGGAAGAGGCAGGAATCATTTGGGTCAGGTCATCAAACAGGAGAATGGTCAACTGTGGCAACGACTCAATTATCCCGATTTCACAGCTCCGAATGCACCAGTGGTGAATCTAAGAATAAACGAAAATGGTGATGCGGATGTTGACGAGGACGAAAGTTTCAGCGATAGAGCTGCCCATTATCGTCTCAATCGGCTTCTTAAAACCGTGCAAGATCTAGCAAGAGAATACTTCGAAGGTCTTCAAGGACAACCTTCTGTAGTAGCATTGGAACGACGATTTGGGCCAAGCTGGCGATGCAAGAGCTCTGAGAGATCTTTCTTCGCGAAAAGAATGCATATCATACAGAAGATAATCGATGTCAAAGACAATCCAGACAGATATGGGCTTCCGGCCGACATGTCCTTGAAAAAGGCCACTCGTGTTGTGGAAAATATGCGACTGGGAAACAACTTATACCAAGGGCAGTCAACGCGAATGACTCTAAACCAATTGTACATGTACTTGGCCAAAAAAATGGACAGGCCAGAAGACTACAGCTTGCAATTGCGAAATTTCGCAAGACCTCGAAGGGTCCAGCTGTTTGAAAAACGACACGGTGAACACCAGGAGGTTGAGGGGTCTCATGATTATCAAGACGGAGAGGTCGATTGTGATAGAGAGGAATAAGAAATAAAGGTTACTGCTCCGCCGCCTTGCGATGAAGTGAAAAAAGATACATTGATTGAAAGCTATGGATCAGTTTAAAATGCGAGTGGTTCAATTGTCCAATTTCTTTATTCTACAAAAAAGGGTCCCTCTGCTGAGGCTATTTACGCTGTTCGAAGATTTGGCTCCACCGCTCTGTCTCGAGATCAAATGCTCGTGTGAGGTCTTCGTGTTGGCCATCGAGAACCATGCACCATTCTTCCAGCAGAAGTGTGTACTCGAAAGTGTCCTCGACGATCCCAACTTCTTGCAACAAGATGTCTGAGGTTTCTTCAGTATCAATGCCATCTTCTTGAGCGCATTTGCGGGCAAACTGCAAGACCTCGATCGTGAGCGTCGCATCGTGCAGATTTATTGCCTCGAGCATCCATTGGGTGAATTTCACGAAATGGCGATACACATTCTCGATCACCACTATGCACGGATCGCTGACCACTAGATCCTTGTTCAACGTTTTGGAAATGGTTTCATTTTTCAATGCCTGTGTGAGATAGTAGTTCAGAAGGTCTATCACCTCGAGACATCTAATGAAAAATGATCCGAATGAAGAAACTACTAGTTCAAGGCTATTGTCTTGGAATCTTTCTTCTTGAGAAAGGTTCATTGCGACCAATTGCTCGTTGAAAAAGCGAAGCTTCTTAACGTGCTTGATCAGAGTTGCTCTTTCGAACCTAAGCGTCGAAACTCGACGTTGATGCCCAATGTACTTGTTCAAGGCCTCGATGTACGCGTTCAAGTACTCAGAAAAGGCATTGGAGGCATTTTGAAGGTGCCTCAACGTTGCTGAGTCGGGAATTGACTCTTGGATGCTCATAATTGGGTCTTGATGTGCTATCCTTTTGGCTTGGATGCAGTGTTCTTCTGGATGTAATGCCATATTCTTATATGGTCGGTCAGCATTGACGAAAGTGATCTGGGTTGAATAAATCGTCAAACTTCTTCAGTATAACTCACCAGATGGTCTCGAAAGATGATGGAAATACTTTGGAATGCTCATGGGAATTATGAGAGGGTCTGGGAGAATTTGGGCTATTTTGTTTGGTCTTATTGTGAGGATTTTTGTCTGCTCATAATTTTATTGAAAATGTGGAACTACTGGTTACTGCTGAGAGAACCAGATTTGCGAAGAATGTTTCATAGGGGTGATGATCAAGTTTAGGTGATTAAGGTGCTTTCTTCCCATCGTTTTCTTTGCTCAGCAACGATTTTTGGTTGTTTTTTTTTGGTTTCGAATTTGAAGTGAAAGCGACGAGAAGCTCGCAAGAGGTTAATGATTTGGAGGAGGGAATTTGAAGGCTATTGGAGGCTTTGAAATACGGGCTACAAATTGGATTTTGAAACAAATTAGAATGGTTGGTGCTGTTCCCTGCAGAAACCTTACGGATTAAATTTAATGTGAAGAATCCAATAAGCCAGCCGGGCGTAGAGAAGAAGCCAGATTTTTTTTTGGAAAAGTCGTCCGATCTATCAAAACGAAACCCTACGTTTCAAAAGTGAGCAGTGTCGGTCTAGGTTAGCCACTGTCAAGCTTTTATCAAACGTGAGTGACATATTAGTACAAAGTGATCTCAAAATGAAATCGATTATTCACCAAGAAAACACGGGCGGGGAAATTTCAAGACTGTGGTTTGAGGAACCCACATAGTGCTCTCAAAGCACAACAATCAGTAGGAACAAGGTATTCCGGGCTCCTAAATACGGAAAAAAAAAAAAAAAAAACTAGACGGTTTCGCTTAAAGAAATCTGGTCTGGTCACGTGACACTTCCAACGCAGTATTAAAAAAATTGCGATTTTATCATCCAGAAAGGTCTGTTGTCCCGCCATTGACAAAAAATCTGAATTGCCTTAGCAAACTGTCTCTCTTGTCTATTTTTCCAGTAAATTTCTACCTTTCATTAGTAGTTGCGAGTCGTCATCACTTTGCACGACCCAATCATCTCGCTAAACCTCAATATTCTCAGCTAGATTAATTTTCAATCACTAAAATTTTCGAAATTTAAACCTAGCTTTAACTAGAACACCTTTAAACACGGTAAACTAAGCATCCATATACCTTTGGCACTTCACTTATTGTCACCTGCCCAAGGGCCAATTGTATCTTTGCTTCGATTCAATCATGTTTAAGAGATTTTCAACACCAATTTTGAAGCCATACTGGCCCTTCTTTGTAGGAGGAGTGATCGTTTACTGGGGAGTTGGTAAAGCTGCCAGTGCATCTGCTCAGACTTCTGAATTCATCAACGATCCTAGAAACCCACGTTTTGCCAGGGGCGAAAAACCCGTGGAATTGAAATAGAAATGATGGAATGAAAATGGTGGAACCTGGCATTTTGGAATTCAAAGATGTATGGGGCTTGATATAGCTACTCGCAACGTCTTTTTATTCGTAAGGTCCATCTTCTTTTAATGACAGATTGTATACAAACACATATATATATATATTCAACCCACATACAATTCGAAAAACAGCAAACATTGATTGAGTTTAAAAGTGATTCTTTTCGGGCAATCTGTATATCTCGGAGGGCTTGCCCCAACCAACGTGCTGAACATCATTTGACACTCTCAGCCTCCGCAACAGCATGTCTGAAAGTTTCCTTCAAAGCCTCTGGGCTCTCGAGACCAACACTGACACGAACGAGATTTCGCTCAACACCGTATTTGGCCACTTCGTCAAGCTCTGTATAGTGCGCTAGAATGGCGTATGGACACGCCAGCGTGAAGTTTGTCCCGAGGGATGGACCCTTGCACAGTTGTAAGGCATCGAAAAACGCGTGTGCCTGACTCTCTGAGTGGAACGTTAGGGAAAACAAACCGCCGTAGCCACCTTTAGCGCACTTCACAGCGTCGTAGTTCTTGGTTGTCTCTGGGGATGTGAGACTGGGGTAAAATATCTTTTTGAACAGCTTGCCCACCTGGGGAATTAACACGTCATCCAGCAATTGCTTGGTGTTGTTGTTGACCGTCAAGGTTCTAGACACGAAATCTCGAGAATTGCGTTCCAGGTAAATGATATCTTCGCACCAGAGCAAATCCTCGAAGTCTCCGCTTTGGAAGAATTGCTGGGCAAAGCTATAAAGCCGGGAACGTGGATTGAGCACCAGTGAACCCGCCATTACGTTGGAGTCCCCACTGAAGATTTTAGTCAAGGAGGAGCATACCATATCTGCATGGGGCAAAACATCGATATTTACAAATCCTCCAGCAGTTTCATCCACAACGATGTAAAATCCGTATGCATCCGACAATTCTCGTAGCTCTATCAAATCACCCATTTTGAGTAACGGATTGGATGGTGCCTCCATAAAAACGGCAAGGATTTGTTCCCCTGAATGCAGTATCTCCTTCAATTGTTGCATAGACTTGCAGTCACCGTCGCCCAGAAAATGTGTGTGGTTGAACTTTTTCAAAATCGAGAGTGTGTCGGTGTAGGGAAATCCAAACATGACAGTCTTTTTATAAGGCGCTCCGTAGCCTATAACCTCTGAGTTCAAGGCGCCTGGCGAATAAGTTCCCGGACTGTCGGCGCGGTCACTTTGCGAAGCGGTTCTGCGGCGTACACGACATGCGTCTAACGACAATAGAAGTCTATGAGCCGTGAAAATTGAGGCCATGCCGCTGGGGAATAGAAAAACGTCATGATCTGCATTGACATGGATGCCTTCTTCCGACGGGGTGGGCTCCACAACATGCTCCTCTTGCTCGATTTCCTCTGCAGGGATACTAGAGTCTGTTGAGGTGACCGTTGCGGCAGCTGGATTGGTATTATTGGTAGGGTTGATACTGAGTTCCTGCATGCGGGAAGTTTCCGCATCCTCTACATCAACGTCAACCACCTTACGAGCGATTCTGCGCTTTATCAGAAGCTTGGCATGCTCTGCAGATGACAGATCTAAATTTCTGCCGAACCGTTTTTCAATAAAATCTTCCTCGTCCTTAATTTCGGCGTCTGCCACTATTTTGTCGCCCACAGGCAGTTTTTGGTAATTCTGTTCCTGTTTTTCTACCAGCGAAAGTTCTTGCAAAACATATTCTGCCATCCGGCTGCTGACAATTTCACCGGTGTGTTGCCAGTACTGTTTAAGCAGGGGAAATGAATCCTTGGCGACAAAAACGACAGAAATGCGGCATTCGCGACGCCAAGCCCGTTCTTCGTCAACTGCCGGTGGTGGAGTTGCAAGTTGCAAGATTCTTACACGAGCTGTGCCATCACTTTTAGTTCTAACAAACTCACGACATCTTTTGGCAACCTGGTAACTGGGGAAAACCAAACAAGTTTCGTTTTCCTTGGCAAACTTGGCCGCCAAGTTGTTGCAGAGTTTTTGAATAGATTTGTGGATGAAAAACCGTGGGTATCCGGTTGTAAGTTTACCTATAATTTCGGGATCGCCCTCTTCGTAGCCTACCGATGAAGCCCAAGTGGGCAGACACACCGAAACCGCATGTTTGGTGTTGGGGGGAATGGATTCACCAATGCTCGTAGAAATCATCGGTAGCAGTAATCGAGCTTTGAATGAGTGTTGGAATTAGAGATTTTCGCTGTCTATCAGTTGTCTTTAGCGTAAAATGCCAATTTTAGTTGGTGCAACAAAATGACGAAAAGTGGTCCAAAAGAGGTGGAAAGACCCTCAATGTGAAGCTGGGGGGAAGGCCTAAGTGGTTGGTTCACCAAAGGCTAGGATTTGAACACTATGAGGTTATTTCTAATGCGTTCTTTACAACAACCGCTTTCACATTATAAATCCAGAGACTGTGATTGTAATATTCGTATGGAAACGGTTCCGTGGCTAGTGATGGGTTTTAGAAAGACACTTTAGTTTTATTTCGTAGAAGACGATGACGTTTTTACCACGTAGCAGCGAGAACTTCAACGGTGAAGCAAATAAGAGCAATTGAAGTTGTAGTTGTGCGATGAGCATTTCTTATTTTTTGTATTGCTTTGTCGTTGGTTTTCACCAAAGACCGAAGATGAAAAAAAATCTACTCATAAAAAAAGTGAGGACTCACTTTAACCCCAAGGAAGCCCCCAAATCAAATACCAGCCCTCAGATACCAGTCTCCAGCTCAATCTATTTCCATTAAAACAAATACAAAAGCTTTACGACTCTACCGCACACACTTAAAATCATTTTTCCGTTAAAATAGAAACATCACTCACGTGATCTTCTTATTACGTAAACTTAGTGTCTGCCTCACGTGACCTTTTTTTGCATTTCGTGTCGCCGTATCTTACCACTGTCACACCCGTCTACAATGATAAAAAACAACAAGCCAAAAACCTAGTTTCGCTGACATCCGAGATAGGAACATCGGGACTTTCCATTAACGGTCATTTTGTCAGTTGTATGTGTATATTTTTCCGTATTTTATAGCATATATGACAGGCTTCTCCGCGCCTTTTTCCAATACAAAAATACAACAACCCCGCACCGGAAGCGGAATTGCAACTCAAGAAGACCGGAATAAGCTGATTGCAAAGGTTAATGGGCGACCCTAAATTGTATAAATTGTGATGTCAAAAATGTCTGGTTTAGTAAAGCTTTGTTTTGCTTTATCCTCTACTTTGACGTTCATCCAGAAGCAGATCTGATTAATTACACGATTACCGGTATATAACCGTCAGAATAGCACCTTTAAACAAAGCGTCGATAGCTTAGTTTAACACCTTTCCATAGTATATTATTATAGATTTCTACAACTAGGATTCACAGCCAAAACAAATGCCAAAGACTATTGCAACAGGACTGGAAGTTCCCCGTCCAGCACCAAAATTGCCCAAAAATGTGAAGGACATGTTCTCGCTCAAGGGCAAAGTAGCATGTATTTCAGGAGCATCTTCCGGCATCGGTGGTGCTGTTGCTGTAGCTTTTGCCCAAGCTGGTGCTGATATTGCAGTGTGGTATAATTCACACGACGGTTTGATTCAAACGGCCAAAGAACTGGCAGAAGAATACAACGTCAAAGTCATCGCTTACAAGTGTCCTGTCACAGACGAAAGAAAAGTGTACGACACAATCCAGCAGGTTTTGAAGGATTTTGGTGGGAAAATCGATGTGTTCGTGGCCAACGCTGGTGTAGCAGGGTCTACAGGCGCTCTTGTGGAGGCCGAAGAACGTGGAGAAGCATCTGAAGAGTGGGACAAGATTCTGCAAACCAACTTCCAAGGTGTGTACTATTGCAGCAAATTTATCGGATCCGTCTTCAAAAAACAGGGCCATGGTTCGCTGATTGCCACGGCTTCGATGTCGGGCCACATCGTCAACGTGCCCCAGTTGCAAACCTGCTACAACGCAACAAAAGCTGCGGTCATTCATATGGCCAAATCGCTTGCAGTCGAGTGGTCAGGCTACGCCCGTGTGAACACGGTTTCTCCCGGGTACATCACCACGCCTATAAGCGTTTTTGCAGGCGCGGAAATCAAGGAAAAATGGCTGGAACTAACGCCAATGGGAAGAGAGGGTTTGCCGGAAGAGCTGGTCGGGGCATATTTGTATTTGGCCTCGGATGCGTCCACTTTCACCACCGGCTCCGACATTGTCGTAGACGGTGGCTACTGTTGTATTTAAAAGACATGCCATTAACGGCAGCTCAGGTTTAGAAGCTAAATACAAAGAAAAAAGACTACATTCGTTCAAGTTTCTTAGAGACTGCTATTTCAAAGCTGTAGTTGCGGTAGTTAAAAAAAAAACTCTTTTCGCTGCGTCCAGGGTGTCTAAACAAAGAGAGTTTACGCATTTGAACCATGCCAAAACTACGCTAGTGCTATTTGAGCTGGTTCAAAACTATAACCGAATTTTAGGTATTGTATATCTCAGCACTTACATGGTATAATAAGTTCAATATTTAGTTAGTTTTAGACTTTATTTTACTGACATCGAAAACAACTGGAAAACCAAACAATGAAGAAGACATTTTTACTACTTTCAAGTTCCTCCATGATAGCCGAACAAATTAAAAATACGTCCTCATTCTACCGATGGTTCATTTTGGACTTCTTTCACCTTTTATATTCGCGAATCTGTCCTTATAACAGTAGAGTCCAATGAATAATACCATCTCGAAAACCCGATCCTAAAAACACCATAATTGGAAACACAAAACCCATTGAGCCAGTCGAGGTAGATAAATTCAGACTTTGCAGATGCTTTTGATCATTTCTTGATCCAGGCTGGTCATGTTGATCTTATATGGCGCTTGTAGTGTGAGCGGAATTCAAATATTATGAAATCTCAACTAGAACATACAACTAAAAGAAGAGACAAAATAACGTTGGAAAAATTCAAAGAGATGGTATCGACTCTACGATATATTTCAAATCGATACGAAACCATCACCACCAACTTGAGAATTCCCAACTGGAGAATGTCATGAAGAAACACACGTGACCTTTAAATGGATAATTGACCGTCCCCGGATTCAATAACTTCAGCTAAAAGAGTCCATCGACCAAAGCATTGGAATAACTATAGATCCAAGCATTGAATCGGTGCATTGAACCGCACAAATAGACTTTCAGTAAGCCTCAACGCTCCTGTATTGTGTGCCCCAAAAAAAAAAAAAAAAGCGCTTTCGAGAGCCTGCTTTAGCAACTAACTCTCAAAATTTTGCTAGACAATATCTGCATCTGGTTTTAGAGATTACACCACGGAACGGCTCAATTGAGCTACCATAGAATTTATCAGCTCATTTTGATACGCAAACGCTTCAAGATCTCTCGAAAACGTCCCACCACACCCCATTCTTTTCACCAAAATGCGTATCATAACCAACCTACTCATATTTGCATCCGCGCTTTTGGTGTATCAAGCGTTTTTCACGCCGTCATCTCGTTTTGTGCAGTACAAGCGGGACCGCATTGAAGCTACTTTCTTACAATCATGGCACGACTACGTCTCGCATGGCTGGGACGCAGACGTCTACCACCCACTTTCAAGAAAGGGTTCTTATATGTATGGATCGACAGAAAAACCTCTAGGGTGGATCATCGTGGATTCCATCGATAGCATGTTCTTGATGTACAACTCAAGCACTCATCATCAAGAAGAATTCAAAGTCGAAATTCTTCGAGCCGAACATTGGATCAGCACAAAACTTGACTACGATATAGACGTGTCTGTGTCACTTTTCGAGACCACTATTCGCATGCTAGGCGGTCTGCTGTCAGCTTACCATCTATCAAGTACATTGGCCGTAGGCAATCCTAATGTGTATTTGGAAAAGGCCAAGGATTTGGCTGACAGAATGCTGCCAGCATTCCATCACGCCAACGCCAAGATTCCTTATTCCAGCGTGAATTTGCATACGGGAGAATCCAGGAAAAATCATGTGGATATGGGGGCATCTTCGACTGCAGAATTCACTACATTGCAACTGGAATTCAAATATCTAAGCGCTATCACAGGAGACGCCAGATATTGGAAAGAGGTGGAAAAAGTTTACAAGCCCTTGTACGAAGAAAACCAAGTCATTGACCGCTTCGATGGTCTTGTACCTATTTACACTAACCCTGACACTGCAAAATTCTGGGGCAATATTATCAGACTTGGATCCCGAGGCGATTCCTTCTACGAGTATCTTCTAAAACAGTATCTGCAGTCGGGTGAGCAATTGTATTACGAACTATATCGTGAATCGATAGAGGGTGTGAAACGGCACTTAGTCTCAAGATCCAAGCCTAATGGATTAGTTTACATTGGTGAAAAGGAACATGGATTGAATGGTGGACTTTCGTCCAAAATGGATCATTTGGTGTGTTTCATGGGTGGTTTGATTGCAATGGGTGCTACTGAAGGCTGGCCCATCGCGGAAGCGAGAAAACAAAGTTTTTGGAACGCGGAGCGCGAAGAGGATTGGGCCTTAGCACAAGATCTAACTTACACGTGTTATCAGATGTACCGCCAAGTGCCCTCTGGTTTGTCTCCGGAGATTGTTGTGTTCAACGATGGTTATATTGGTGGATCGGGCTCTTGGTGGCAGTCCGCAGAGGGCGACTTTTTCATTAAGCCAGCAGACGCCCACAACCTACAAAGACCCGAAACCGTGGAGTCTCTGATGTTTTTATACCATCTGACAAAGGACTCCAAGTATCGCGACTGGGGATGGGAGATTTTCAGGTCCTTTGAGAAACACTCTGGCGTGCAATGCACATCTGACGATTTTGAATGTGCCTACACCTGTTTAAAGAACGTTTTGGCAATCCCCCCAACAAGATCAGACAATGTGGAAAGCTTTTGGTACGCTGAAACGCTGAAATACTTGCACCTTCTGTTCCAGGACGACGTTGATCTTAGAAGCATGGTCTTCAACACCGAAGCGCATCCTTTTCCCATCATTACACCCGAGCAAACCCAGCACGGCGCGCTTTTGAATACCGGTTGGGAGCTAGTCTAACACGAAGCTTGACTGGCAATGCAAAGGGAAAGACAATTACGTATTTACAGATGTATCTTAGCGAAAGCCGAGGTTCACATAATCGGGAGTGGTCTATCTTTGAAGATAATCTTGTAACGTATTACGTCTTGCAAATCAATGCTACCTGTGAGATGGTCGAATTTGAGTAGGCCCAGTGGTGAATCCAATTTCACAACCGAGCCCAAAAGCCGTTGTTTTTCACCCACAAACATTGTTGCCTTTTTCAGATCTGGATCTACCTGCAGCAGACCGAATCTCACTATATCGTCGTTGTTATATATGCTAAACTTATTTTCAGCGTCGTTATAAGGAGGAGCTCGTGGAAATTCCAGCTCGCCTTGAATTTCAAGTAAAGTATTTCCTAAAGCCGTCGTTACAGTAACGTTACCATCTTTGTGAAAAAGGGCCTTTAACTTAGACACATTGACCTCTGCAACGGGCATTGGTCCTACTGTTTGTTCATGTTTCTCATGGATGTGATCTATAAAGACGGTAGCAGTTGTTAATATTGAAATCTTTATATTGAGATCACTATCTACGTAGTGACAGTAGACCGTCAACAAACTATATCGAGGTTTAAAGCATCATTCAGCTGGGAATTCATGGTTATATCTTGACCTCTGACTATATTGAGCATTGTGCCAATTATTTGTTTCGTCCTACTTAGTCGATATTTGAAGAGAGCGTGTCGAAATTTTCAAGATTCGATTTTGACGTTGAAAGAACGGAAGGAAATCTGGAACTGCAATCGTCCAAGGGTCTGGAATTTTCAGTGCACGAAATACTGGGAGGTGGCTTAAGATAAAACACAAGCTCGCGGAGAAAAAGGGCTTCAAATTTTTGAATTTTGGGTCACGTGATTTCAAAGTTGTGATTATTGGTTTGGAATCTACAAGAGCCGTATTAAGATTATTGAAAAATGTTCCAACTGCTCAGACATTAAGTCTTTGTGGCTTAAGAGACTGATCTCGAAACGGAAGCTGATATTATTCGAACGAATGGATTATCTCCGTTGAACAACAACCGTAGAAAGGTATGAGTATTTGATTATGAAAAAAATAGATCACGTGATCAACAAAGCCAAGGGCATTTAATCATGTATTTAGAAAATTCAAGAGTAGATCCCGTGCGGTTATGAGTTCCAGACTCAATAAAGCAGCAAGCTACAGCTTTCCCTTGAACTTCAAATCACTTGGTAAACGCACGTCAACCGCAGTCAGAACTCAAGTCTTCTGTCACGTGATCAAAAATGTGTCAGAGGAACACCACTTGAAAAAAGCCAAAAGTTTTGTTATTCTATTTCGGAGCAAATTCAGACCCGTAGAAACAGTGTTGCGACACTATGTACCTGCTCAAATTATAAATATTACTTGTCTTCCATTGCACTTATCCACTGTATTGAATTAAGCTCATCTTAAAAAACTCGTGTGGAGTGATATCTACATGATTCAAAAAATTGAATTTAGTATATGTCAACTCATACAATACAGGGTAAAGTCAAGATCGATGGGTAAACCAAGTCATCATCAACACTTATCAAAGCAATTGGCCTGGTTGTGATCAATCGTGAGATTCTGGCGGCTTCAAAGATTGTCTGCAACTTTTTTCCTTTCTTGTTTATCGCTCTTTACACCAACAAACTGAGCTGAAATCATGCTTCGTCAAGTAACCGGACTGTTCAAAGCTCAAAGTCAAGAAAGCCTTATCAAGCAGTATACACAAGATCTTGCAAGAATAACGTCCCAGATACATGAACTAGATAAGCGTTTGAAGCAGAAAGACGCGGGAAAGTCGTTGTGGCATAAACGGTTTTATTTACATGGCTCTGGAATTTTGGCACTTTTAAACGCAGTGCTGTATGCACAACTTAATGATAAACATTTTGTCATTGCGTCGCTAATCATGTCGGTTGTGATTATAATAGCATTGAAATCTGGGGTCGACAGGTGGTACGATTTCTCCAGACAACGAACAATGCGGAAAGTGGAACGACTAAGAGCTCAGCACCAGGAAAAGCTGGAAACCCTAAAACAAAAGACACATTTTTACTCCACCAACTCGCTTATCAAACGGTTCTCGTCGGGTCAGCAGGAGGAAGAAGACGCTGTGACTCTCATGGACGAAGAAATGAAAACGAAATACGAAGAATTGAGCAAGTTGAAGCGTGAGCTTGCAGATTTTCAAAAACAGGGCAATCCGCACGAATCGGAAGCGCAGAGGGACAAATGGTTCGACAAGGTGCTGGACGTAATATCAGGCGGGGAGATGAAGACGGACTCCCAGCTCAAACCAGTGGTGTGTCAAAAATGTAAAAAGCACGCCGGTAGCTACACTGTTCCAGGCGCAGCTCTTCAGTACGTGTGCCCATTATGCAATTGGCGTTACGACAGCAAGGAACAGGGGCCGCTGATGGCTAGCGAGAAAAAGAAGGAGCCTGAAAGTGTAGTTTCCAGTGCTCAAAATCAAAAAGACTCTAACGACTTGAGTTCGAAGCCCAGGTTAATACCTAAATAGCATATTTGTTAAAAAGGGAATAAAATTGGCAGAGAATCTAAGACAAGGACATGATGGCGTTGACAATGTCGGAGTTGTTGTCACGCAAGGCCTTGGCGGCTTTGCCTCTAGCACAGTTGGTCTGTTGCATGACCAATTCGATGTCGTCCGCGTTCAAACCAGTCTCATCGGCGACACCCTCGTCGTCGTTGGTGACCTCAGAGACCTTCTTCTCATCAGCGGCGGCGACCATGTCGGCCTGGATGGATTGAGGGTCCTTGGAGATGGCATCAGCACCGGCGGTGGAGACACCTGGGCCAGCAGTTTGGGCTTCTTGTTGAGCCTTGGCCAATCTCTGAGGGAAGTCGTCGATCTTGGCCTCACCAAAGACAACAAAGTTACCACCGTGCGATCTGTACACCTCTGGTCTCTCAATGGCGTAGATCTGGTTATTCTTCTTTCTGAAAGTCACACGGGAGATACCTGGGACTTGCTTTAGACCCAATTGGCCAATGAGTTCTCTGGCTTTTTGTTCGTTCTTGGCGAAGATGGAAACGTTGGCGTCGGCTGGGATTTCAGACATGTTGTGGTGATTCTAATTGATGATTCAATAGTCGAAGAAGGATTTCGAAATTGAGCAAAGTTGCTGTCAAACAAGAAACTTTCAACCTGGATGAGAGAGTTTTTCAGTGGATGAAAAATTTGGTAAATGGGTAGCTTCGTACAAAGCTATTTTTTCGAAGGAGTGATCGCGTGACAGATGAGCGTGAAAATGATGTCAGATCCAAATGGTTTGTAAAAACGGCCTTTGACTGTTCTAAAGATCACAATTTATCAAGCAGTAGCTGTAAAAATTCAGGATATCAGTTGGTATGTTTTGTTCTGTTTTGGGGAAACCTGTTTATAACTTCTGGCCAGCAACGACGCATTCGTTAATAGTGATTTTTAAACAGCGTGGTAACTGTGTTTGTCTCAGATAGCATTTTTTTTGATATGAGCTCTGTGGGAAATAATTCTAAATCTCATCTATTTAGTATAAGCCTCTACTATATTTGTTCCGTTGCCGGTACTTAAAGATTTCTTATCCGGTTATTGTCACTCCGAACGCCATTTTCGATTATCCTGTAGTGGAACCGACATTCCTCACAGATGATGAGACCTCAAAAAGAATCAGGAAGGCCTAGCAGGCTCTCAAAGTAATGAACGACGTAGCCACTATTCAGCTCTGTATCTCGATTTCGATCTACATCTTAGTAGCACGTGATCAAGAAAACCTACCAAAAATAAAAAAGATTGCGAATTCTGTGGATCGAACACAGGACCTCCAGATTACAGATGACCGAAGTTTTTCTTCAGTCTGGCGCTCTCCCAACTGAGCTAAATCCGCTTTTTCTTGAAAGTTGGGAATTTTGAATAGTATATAATGGCTAGGGGTGCTCACGCTGTTTAGTTCTCGATTCCTACAGGTGTAATATACAACTATTAAGGCACACACCAACATGGACAACATCCACAGCAGGATCAACTAATAGCGTGGTTCATACTTGAACTGAAACTTTCTTGCTCGTGCTGGACCTTGGAAATCTTCCCGACGGCAATTGCAAGGTTCCCCAGCCCTTTTTTTCATAACGCTTGCATCAATTACACGATTCCTCACGTAGGAAATCATCAAACGTGGAAATCACGAACCCTGGCCAGGTGAACGATGCAACGATCTCCTTTGGCCTTCTCGAAATTTTTGTGGTCGCCTTTGAAAAGTGAAGTACGTCTTTCGACTCTCAAAATTGCCAATAATGCCAGACTTAGTCCTTTAACAGCGCCTGCAAGCATACGGTGGGTGCGATGGAATCACCACGATAACTCTTCATACAGACCATTAAACAATACCAAAGATAAAAACGAGACCTCAAAACAAAGACCCTCTTCGGAACATAAAACGAACGTCAATCCTTTCAAATTCATCACGGAGCGAGATCGCTTGTTGCTGCAAGCCACAGGACTGCTTCAAAAATTACAGATAAACCTGAAATGGACCCTTACCAGGTCAATGAAACCGTTCAATTCCGATGATATCAGTGCTTTTATCTCTTGGATTCTAGTCAGCAATGTGATTCTAATCATACTCGGAACCACAACGTTTGCGTCCCTGATCATATACCTCGCTAACACCGTTTTCGCCCAGGAATATGTAGCCACGCATATCGGAAACCTACTAACAAAAAATAGTTCTGTTTCCGTAGTGTTCGAAAGCGCTATTGTGCCGGACTGGTCTTCCCGCAAAATATGCTTCAACAACGTTTTCGTTTCGCGCAGGCCCAAAGTATCACATAGCTTCACCAAAGGGTCCCAATATGAGGCGTCTGAAAGGGCTAAACTAGCCATCACGGAAAATTTGCTTGTAAGCAGAGAAGATTTCGATGACGGCAATTACGCTCAATTCGATTTGACCATGGACCAGGTCGAAATCTCGTTGAGTTTTAGCAAATGGTTCAACGGACGGGGTATTTTGGATGAGGTGACAATAAATGGCTTGCGGGGTGTGGTAGATCGAACTCATGTCATATGGAAGGAGAACGATGATGCAAGAAATTATCTGAATGTACATCAGCCGGGGGATTTTGAGATTTCCAAATTCGAAATGAATGATTTTTTAATCACACTCTATCAGCCAAATGGATTTCGCCCATTCCAAGTGAGCGTTTTCAATTGTGAACTCCCGCAGTTGCGCAAACACTGGCTTTTTTTCGATTTTCTCAACGCTAACAATATAAGCGGTACTTACGACAACTCGCTGTTTTCGATTCACAAGAAGTACAAGGCGGACGATTCGCCTCATAATGCGTCTCCGTGGAAGAAAGTGACGCGCATGCGTGTGGATAATTTAGACATTGACCACCTCAATGCAGGTGTGGAGGGTCCTTTTGGATGGATCACCGAGGGTCAGGTGGACATGATCGGTGACATTCTACTTCCAGACAAAGACCCAGACGCTCTTCAATTAAACGAAATGTTCACTGTCATTGGACAGAGATTGCTGAAGGAAGCGCAGCGTCACTCTGCAATTCTTTTGCCAGAACCATTCCAGACGCCAGAGCAGAAGGACATAGATCCACAGAAATACTTCATCATGGATTTCTTTCTAAGGCTGCATAACGTAACTGCAGAGGTTCCTCTATTTGACAACGCACTCAGCTACATTAACAGTGCGCTGATAAGGCCAATTGTTGGCTACATCAACTCCAGACGTACCTACATTCCAATCAAATGTCAAGTCGTCAAAGAGCTGTCCGACTTCGAAGGTTCATGGACGATCTACGATTGTCGATTAATGGATGATCTGAGTGCTGAGGTCTACGACGCATTTGCTGACTACGCTGCCGATGATGAAAGAAAGAACATACGTTTGAAGCGTATAGGGTTCTGGTCATTACAATTGCTGGCTCAATTAGTTCTCCTCAGCTTGGGGTCAATAGCCTAACCCGTCGTTACCTTTGGCCAGGCCAAGCTGAGCTTGTCATGGGAAGAGCGTTTCCGTACCATGTGACATCTCGTATTTTTGACCTTTAAGTCAATCCTAGAGCACACAAGGTGCGATCTTTGAAGAACAGTAGCATATTCACTGACACTTCTCTATTAGCACTGGGCACAGCTGAGACCTTTGAACTGTGCTAACGACTTAGCATGCATAGCAGGCCTAGTCTTGTAGATGGTGTTATTTTTGGGGCACCTTTGGCCGTCGTTGCAGGGCTTTTGACACATTTTGAGATACCATTTCCGCAATGGCTCACAGGACCTGCTGAAGTTCGAAGCCACATGGAACCGGAAAGTATTGTGTACGTTTGTCGGTGTCCAGAACACGGCATGCGCTGGCCTGATGTTTTCAGATTTATCGCAAGTCAGCTTGCAGAACTCACACATGCAGGCTGGGTTCCCTTGATATTGAATATAGCGCTGGTTCTTCAAACACTGTTGGTATTGGGTAAGCTTTTGAGAAAGAGCTACAGCAGAGAGATGACCCAATTGCCAAATTCGGCATTATGCGACCAAACAGATGCCGATGGTCAGAGTATAGATATTTCACCGTACGGACCGCGAGAACGAGCCTTACTGCAATTTGAGAAATTAAGGCACAAAAAGCTGAACTTCAAGTATTGCAACGAAGACTCCTGGATACTAGAGGAAGATTTTCTGTTGCCGGCTGGAGTCGTCAAGCCATTGCTCAAACAACACGGACCAGGCGCGATGTTTTCCGACTTATCACCATCGACGGTCGTCGCGTCTGTTGGCGTGCAGACAGCCATATCTCAACGGTCTTTGTCTTTGCCTCAGTCCGATGAGCTACCGGTTGATAACTCCACGGCTGGTTTGGCAAGTTCTCCGTCAAGCCAAGACTATCCGCAGCTTTTCACTCCTAAACGAAGCCTAGACGCTGCACTCAGCTCACCACCTACCTCAAAGACACCGGTCTCACCGGGCTTCGAACCGAGACATGCACCGGCTGCTGTGAGCCTATCTAAAGACCCGTTGGTGCTAGAAATTCAAAATTCTTCCAGAACATCCTTTTCGTCTTCCCAAAACGCAAAAGACACCCTTTGCACTCCAGAACATGTTTTGCATGCATTTCATCACCCATCTCCAGCAAAATCTAGCATTTTGAGAACCGCGGTGACTCAGGAGCAGGTCTACTCACAGCCCTTTATCTACTGAACCGGACAGTCTCGTGACTTTTTCATCTAATTGAGATCATCGCCTTGACAAAAAATTTTGGACTGGTCTCTTCTCACAAACTCAGACAGAAACGACAAGCTCTGAGTACTGTGTTGTTCATTTTATCTTGCATCATTATATCTCGTCTTGCCAGACCTGATTGCATTTTTCGTTTATACTATCTTGGATAGTTTAGAAACTCTCGTTTTGCGAAGAAACCTGTCATAAAGAAAATGGATCCCTCGACTTTACTACAGTGTTTCGCTGGTACACTGAGTCATGATCAGAATGTGCGCAGTGAAGCTGAGTCTAATTTGAAAGTTGCGGGAAAGACTACTGGCTTTCTTGGTGCAAGTTTGGACATCATTTCTTCACCTGAAATCCCAGAAGACATTAAGTTGTCTGCAGCTCTTTACTTCAAGAACAAAATTGTTCACGGATGGAGTGGCCGCCAATTGGGAAGAAACGAACTGCTCAACCTAAATGTGGACAATGACGAAAAACCGGTCGTTAAGGACATGCTGGTAAAAGCTTTGGTGCACTCGTCGATATACTCTCCTAGCTGCGTTCGTCTTTTGCAGCCAGCTTTGAGCACCATCGTCGCAGAAGAGTACCCTAAGAAGCAATGGGACTCGCTTTTAAATACATCCTTTGAGCTTCTCGGCTCGAACGACATGAATTCGGCGCACATCGGTTTGCTTGCTTTAAGTGAGATTTTTAGAACTTATCGCTGGAAAGACAACGATTCCAGACAGGAATTGGAACATCTCATACTACAGTATTTCCCTATTTTGCTTGAGTTCACCACAAGTACGCTTGTGGACAATGGCAGAAATATCGATAACGCCAAAGCAGGTGAAATGGTGAAGCTTGTACTTAAAATCTACAAGTTTGTCACTTATCATGATCTGCCCTTTGCCCTTCAGAGGCCCGAACAATTTATTCCGTGGGCCAATTTGCATGTAGCCATCATTCAGCAACCATTACCCTCTCAGATTGTGTCGTCTGCGATCGCAAGTACTCCACGGTATCAGCCATGGGTCAAAGCTAAGAAATGGGCATATGCCAATTTGTCAAGACTGTTTCAGAGATACGCATCGACCTCACTTTCGCGAAAGTTTGCTTATGATGACTTCAAGCAGCTTTATTTAGAAGACTTCTTACCACAGATAGTCCAACTGTACTTTCAACAAATTGAACAGTGGAGCGAAAAATCTCTTTGGCTCAGCGACGAGGCCATGTATCATATTTTGGGCTTTTTCGAGCAGGTAGTAGTGCAGAAAGCCACATGGCCGTTGATGAAACCCTACTACCCCGTGCTGCTGGAGCATATCATTTTTCCTCTTCTATGTCCAACTGAGGAAACACTGGAAACTTTCGAAACAGATCCTCAGGAGTATATTCATCGGAACCTAGAAGTGTGGGACGACAATTACTCGCCTGATCTTGCAGCTTTGGCGCTTTTGACAACCTGCGTGACGAAAAGAGGTGGTACCACTTTGGCACCTACCGCGCTTTTCGTAACGGAAAAGCTGAACAAGAGCTTGGCTCATCCTGACCAATTTATTGAAGTGGAATCCGCGCTCAGGATTTTCTCCAACATTCTGGACCGCTTATTTCAGAAAAATTCGGGGTTTGCAAAGGACGTCGAAAAGCTATTGATCTCATTGGTTTTTCCTTTCTTCAACTCTCCTCATAATATTCTGAAAGCTCGCGTCTGTGAAATATGCTCCAAATTGGGCGAGCAGCAATTCGAAAATCCTCAAGCTTTGGAAACAATCTACAACGGAATAGTTTCGTGCTTTATGGAAAATTCCGATTGCCTTCCTGTAGAGCTTTTGGCAGCTCTTGGAATTCAGGCATTTATTCACGAGCCTGCATTTCAAGGACCAATATCTGCCAACGTCGTTCCAATGACTCAAAAATTACTGCGGATTTCAAATGAAATTGAGTCCGATGCTGTTTCAGGCGTGCTTCAAGAGTTTGTAGAATGTTTCTCTGAACAATTGCAGCCTTTCGGCATTGAGCTCATGACTGACCTTGTCCAGCAATTTTTGAAGTTGGCAATTGATCTCAACGACTCGTCAAACTTTGACGTTAACAAGATTGACGACTACAGTGAGCTACCTGACGATACGGACAAGCAAATGGCGGCGCTGGGGATATTGTCAACTGCCATCTCGATTTTACTCTCGTTCGAAAATTCGCACGATATTGTAAAGAACTTGGAGCAGTCCTTTTATCCAGCGGCTGAGTTCATTCTCAAAAACGACATGGAAGACTTTTACCGCGAAGTATGTGAGTTTATCGAGAATTCCACCTTCTTGTTGCGAGACGTTACACCATTCTCATGGAAAATATTGGAGCTTATTGGAGACTGTAACCGTAAAGAAGAGGGTATGGTGGCATTTTATTTGGAAGACTTTATGGTGGCTTTCAACAACTATCTCGTTTATGGCCGGGAAGAACTCAAGAAGAATCCATTTTACTCGAACATTTTATTTGAAGTTTACAGTAAAGCTATTATCAACGAGGACAGCTCGCTCGATGACATGGCGCATGTTTTCGAGCTGGCTCAAAAGCTTGTACTCGCTTTGGATACTTCAATCCCTGCTACATTCGTTGAGAAGTTTTTAAGTGACGTTCTCGAGGCTGTTACTCGTGAGGCTGCCGACTTGAAAAAAAATGTTGTTTTCACCGTGAGCTCTTTCAACGTCATAATTGCATGCTTAGCCTGCAATCCCACCGACACCTTACGTTACCTTTCCTCTAGAAACGCCCTGGAAAGTTTCTTCGACCTTTGGTATTCGTATCTAATACCTCACTACAAGCGAGTTTACGACATAAAACTGTCTTTGATGGCGCTTCTGAGTATAAACAGCAGTGTCCCACTCTCGGATCTTCAAGCCATGTCGCTCGAAACTGTGGTAGGGCAATCGGGTTCCAAGATTGTGAAATTACTAACTGTTTTTCCTCAGGCGCTGAAAGACCTGGACGAAAAACGTAAAGTCTATTCCGCCGGTGGCCTTCCAGACGATGCGTTTGGGCAGTTTGAGCAGGACAGTACTACCAATGCGGCGCAAGGCGGAAACGCCGACGACGACGAAGAAGATGAAGAAGATGATCTCGATGAAGAGGCCTATCTCGATTTTCTCAACAAAGAGGCCAATAGTCTCAAATTCGTTGACGGAAGTGCCGACATATTTAATCCTATCGAGGACTTTGAAGACCTGGACGAAGACCCTCTTTCTGGCTCCGTTGTCGATCATGTAAACGTCTATGACGTTTTCAAAACTGTGCTGTCGGCGATGCAATCTGATTCTGTAAAGTATGATCTTTTCACCGCCAATTTGTCGCCTGACGATCGTCAAGCTATAACGACCATCATGAACTCATGATCTCCGTACCAGAGACCAGGTAAAAGATCCTTGATCGATATCTTCTATCCGTCAGAATCCAGTTCTCGGGTCGGGCTCATCGCATCTTGTTGCATTGATCACGCGTAAGTCACGCGACTATATGCGGGTAATTTTTAGTCTGAATTCGAGCTGGAAAATTTTCAATTTCGAGACGCCGTCTAAAATTCGAATATTGAAAAATAATTCAGCTCATCTCATCGCTAAAAGGTTAGCCAGCCAATAGAAAGCACACTACAAGAGTTCGCAAACATTCGAATTTCTGACCTATAATCGTCACAATTGGGACTTTTTGACGTCGTGCAACAATGCTGTCGAATAATGACATTATTGCTAGCTTTTCGCCGCATTCTAAAAGCTTCGCTTTCAGGTCCAACGGTCTGCAAAGGAAATATGTCGATCTGTACCCATTGAGCGAAGAAAGCGATTATCAAGTTACCAGTTCGCAGGCACACCACATCGACTACGAAAGCTGCGATTTGCAGCTTGAAGATTTAAAATTGACGACGTGGTGCTCGGAGAACAGTCAAGGTTCAAAAACTAAGCGGAAAAGGACTGAAATTGATGTAACTGGCAATGAACAATTAGGAAATGCAAAAACGATAGAGGAATATTTTGTGAACGTTTTCAAAGGTGGGAAAATTGTGGTCTTTTCGCCCACGGGAAAAGAAATCGTCAATATAATAAAAAACAAGCAAGAAATTCTGGGACTTGGGTTTTCGGGTTCCACGCTATGGATTCTGGACGCCGACAAAACAATCAAGCACTTCGACTACCGTTCCTCGAAACCCTTGAAAACATTCCATTTGGTGGACGGTAAAAATGATGAAATTACGCATCTACAAGTGCTGGAATGGCAAGACAGCGTGCTGCTGGCAGTTTTCACCACGACCAACCTATATATTGTGGATTCCTCGAAGAGACGTCCCTCCACTGTGGTGAACATGGATTTGCCTATGGGAAAGCGCTGCGTTTTGGGTGCTGATGGGCAGTTGATCGTTGCCGGATCCGACAAGGTTCACGTTGTCGAGTTGAAAACTGGGAAAGTGGTGTCCAAATGGAAATTTCAAGCCGCAGGACTCAAGTACCAAGATGGCAAGGTGTTTGCCCAATCCGTTGACGGAGCTGTGTCCGTTTTCGAACTTGGTAATCAGGGTGAAATTTGCTCACTCAGATGTCAGCATTCCAAAATTATCGACTTCACATTATTGAACTCTGGCATAATAATTGCATGGCTCAATGTTAATGAGCCCAAATTTGAGCACGTTACATTTGACGTGCTCCTCAAGAGCCGCGAAATTATCTTCGATCAAGACCAAAAAGCTTCTCCAGAGGCTGCGGAGGTCGCAGAAGCGGAGCCCAAGACAGAAGTTTTGGAAAATCTCAAAAATTCTAAGGCACAGGTAAAAAGCGAGGATAACGCGGCTATCCTTCTGCAGGCTTTAGAAGACGGTCATAATTCAGACGACATTTTACGAATTCTGGAATCTGATAGTTGGACTGAAGCTCAAATTAAAGAAATGGTCGATCTCGAGCTATCAGAAAATCACGTACAGAGCATATTTCCAATCCTATCGCGCACAATGGCCCAGAATCCTCTGTCTACGAATAGCAAGTCATCGTGTTGGTTAAAATGGCTTCTCACTCTAAGTCATAATAAGGTATGCCCGCCGGACAACCGCTCGAATCAAAAGGGACTGAAGCAAGTTCGCTCAGCTCTACGTCCTAGTGTGGAATCCTACCCTCTCTTACTTTCGATAAAGGGAAAGCTTGACATGCTTAGTGAGCAAGCTAAACTTCGCCAAGAGTTTACTGCCTTGTCTATGAGCTCAGAGGGCTCAAATGCCATTAACGACAAGGATGAAGAATTAATCGAAGAGCAGGAACCCGTATATATGAACGGAGAAGGAGATGAGTACGTCGATGCTGTTGATTATGCCGAGGAGCGTGTTGCCAAAGCCAATGCAAACTGACTTTACTCGAGCGTCAGATAGTAGTTTACGTTCGCTGTTTAATCATAAGATAGGAAAAGTTCATACGGTAAAATTGTGTAGTCAAATGGTAAGACCACTTTCTGAACCGAACTGATGAGCTGTTGTTGATCGCGTGAGAGCGAAGGTCCTTGAGCTGTGTGATTTTTTTCAGCTCAGAGCGGTTTAAAAATTTTCCGCGATGAGCATCGACCTTCCTATCGATCCTGTAAATTCAAAAGAGACTCGAAGAAAGAGCACATCTACAATCGACTGATATATTCAGTTCACATTATTCAACTGCAAACACTCAATACAACGGGATCCACAATGGTTGAAGGTTCAGACTCTGAGAAGATGTTTATCTCCTATAACAATATCCATAAATCTTGTCAAAAGATCGCTAGTCAAATCATGGCGAAGGGAGAAAGACCTGACGTGATCATTGCCATCACTGGCGGAGGTATGATTCCTGCTAGAATCATCAGATCCTTTTTGAAAAGTCGTGGTGAAAAGAACATTCCTATCCAAGCTATCGGTCTCTCGCTATATGAGGATCTTGGGCTAGACGATCATGTCGAATCTATTGGCAAAGAGGTGATTAGAACTCAGTGGTTAGACTTTGGATCTCTCGAACAACATTTTGATTCCTTGATCGGCAAAAGAGTATTGATCGTCGACGAAGTGGATGACACCAGAACGACTTTGCACTATGCTGTCACTGAACTCGAGAAAGAAGTCAAAGAGCAGCAGATCAAGCTAAACAGACTAGGTGAGGAGACCGTTTTCTCGATTTTCGTGCTTCACAACAAAGATAAGCCCAAGAAGGCTTCGCTACCCGCCGAAATGATGGACAAAGGCCGTTATTTAGCAGCTGAGACTGTCCCTGATGTGTGGTTGTGCTATCCTTGGGAGGCAATTGACATTGAGGAGCACACTGAGCTCGCAATAAAGCAGGGAAACAACTGAGTATCATTGCTTCCATAAAGATCCCCACACTTTAAATACACTTGTATCACACTTCACTTCTATAATTCACCTGACTAGCTCTTGGAGTTCCACTAGCTGCTGTACCTGCATTTGCATCAATTCCTTTAGATCATCAACATCATTTTCTAATTCCTCGACCCTCTCCGTGCGTTCTGCTAAAAGTCGCGTCGTCTCGTTCAACCTGTTTTCTAATTCAGCTCCGTGCTCAGAGGATTCTTCGAGCTGGTTCTTGACCTCTGCAAAGCGTTCGTTTTCTTCCATCAGTCTGAATATTGTGTCATTTACGGTCTGCTTTTCCTTTACCAATTTCTCATGAGACTCTTGTAACGATGCGAGCTCTGTTTCGAGCCTTCTTATCTGACTTCCAAGCCTGCCAATCATTTGGGCATTTAACTGGGTAACTTGTTGATCTTGAGCAGTATTATTCAGCTGTCTTGACGGAGTGTAGTCGAGCGATGTCATGCTGCTCTTTCTCAAGGAGTTAGATAAATCGAGCTCCTCATTGGGTAACAGTTCATCCAAGTCATATTGAGACTTGATACTGACAGAGCCGTTGTTTTCATTGCAAGATATATCAAGTGTCTGCAAGTTTTGAAGTTCCCAATTGGACACTTTGTCGAGATCTTCAAGGTTCGTTGGAGTCACCTCTCTGTCCGGATGGTCTGTCTCTGATTTGACGCGCAGGTCATCTCGAGCGCCGGGGTTTTGTAAGACAGTGTCGAGTTCTGACTTCCGAATCCTGTATTTCTCCTGCCAGAGCTTTACTTCATCTTGAGCGTTAGTTAACAAATTCCTCAACTCTTCGATCTCGACATGGAGTTTTTTCAAATCTTTGTTCAGCGCGTCTTCGTTCGTTCTCAAGGCTTCGATCTTGGACTTCAAACTGGCAATTTCTTCATGAGCTGCATTGAGGCTCTCGTTGGTATGGGTATTTGATTTGGTGGACTCGCGTAAACTATTCTCAGCATCATACAATTCCTGGCGAAGAGAAGCTTCGAGTTTGTACCAATTTTGACGACTGTTTTCGAACTCTTTTTCGAGCTGCTCGTGCTTTTCAGCCAATTGCCGTGAATCTGCCAGCTGTTCTGGTTTAGTAGAGAAATGACTTAGTTTTATCCTTGTCTCTTCCAAAATGGTCTCAAGGCGGCCTATTTCTCCCTGAGACGTTTCTTCTAGACCTCGGTATTTCATATCTGCTTTCAAAGTCATTGTTTCCAATTGATCCCGCGCCCTTTGCAGCTGCGATTCCAGAGATTTTATGGTCTTTTGATCAACACTAACTTGCTCCTGTAATTCTGATAATTGGCCCCTCTCAAGTGCATCATTTCTGGCTCTAATTTCATCTCTTTCCTTGAGAGCTTCGGCGAGCTTTTCATTAGCTTCCTTATGCGCTGTTTCCATGAATTCCAACTCTTGGGACAACGAGTTGTATTCACTTTTCCTGCGTTCCGTATCCTCTCTACTCCTTTCGATATCATATTCTGAGGCCTTCAATTTATCCCGAAGTCCCTTGATGGTATTGTTGTGTCGCAGTTCGAGTTTAGACAGATTTTCGCCCTCTTTGCGAAGATCAGCAATGATGGAGTCCTTTTCCTTGATCAATTTGGCCAAGCTGGTGTCTTTAGTACGCGACTCGGACATTTTCAGATGAGGTCGCAAAGCTATCAACAAATCTTCAACAGAAAGTTCATGATAATGTGTAGGCAATATTTCTGCGAGTTCCTGCAGAAATCCAGAATCCAATTGGGAGCGCTGAAGCTCGCCAGATTGCTTAGGAGTCTGATTTGAAGTAGCAAGGGCGTCTTGTGCTTCTGCTGGACTCAAATTTTCGTTTCCAGCCTCCGATTCGAGCACAGGTGCTGCGGGAGATGGGGAGTCAAGTCTCTTGCCCTTTTTGCGCGTCTTTCCGCGGGCTGCAAGAGAAAGTCTCTCCTCAACAGAGAGCTTTTTAGCAGCGGCACTTCCCGTTGACATTGAATTGAGCGGGAAGTTCAAGTTGGGACGATTGGTTGTGGATCTAAGCTCGCTCTTTCGCTTGACTTAGAGATGATTTCATTCAGCACTTCGCTTAAATCTTGTATTCATTTCACTAGATGTTGGTGTAATTTAGCATATTGAAGACCTTTCAGAGATTCGAACGAAAGATCACAATGTCGATATTTGAAAATCTTTGGAGTTGACCGGCAAGCCAAAAGATGTACAAACACTAAATTTCTCGAAATTGAGGTCACCCAACCCAAACAGGCGACAGTAAAATTATCTTTCTTATTCTTGTCATACATCTTTACAAAATGCTGCAAGTTTGCTGGGATTTGCTCCAACTTCTTCAACTGCTGTGAGCATCACTTGGCTATTCATGAGACAAAATGAATACTCTATTACTGGTAAATAATCCGCCGAAGTGTCACTAAACACAACTACTATTGTCAGGCAGCGGAAGCGTTCTTGAGCTGAATGATTGAATAAAGTAAAATACAAGGATTTTCAAGAACAAAATACCACGATCTGAAGCCTACTTCCGGATACCGGCGCCAGGTTTTTACGTCTTTCATTGGCGGTGTGTAAATATGTTAAAATAGCACTCTTTTCGTAGTGAAAAAAAAATTAGTGTTTAATTCGAGAGCATCGCATCTCATCGCATCTCATCGCCTAGACAAATCTTAGAAAGACAAGCTATTCTGCGCCTTGTGTGTACCAAATATCATCATGTCTGCTGAGCCGCTTCCATTATCTAAAGTAGCCAAAACTTTGGAGACTTGTTCCGGCTATGAATTCCAAGTTGTATTGAAAACTATCAGCTCGGCAAAATATGTCGACGATAAGCTTCTGAAAGCAGATTTGGCCGTCCTGGTTGCCAAGATTTTGAAACTTTTGAGGTCTTCCGATGATTATCTTGTTTGGAAAGGCTGTAAGCTTTCAGATGTGCTATGCTCTTACAATGCAGTCGTGTTGTGCTCTCAAGCAGGTCATCTTCTCACTGCTCTTTTCAATAAAATGGAGCAGAAAGCGGGTTTTTACCGCACTACCGTCTCAAGTACCCAGGGAAAAACCGTGCTCTTTTCGCTAGTCAGATCGGTGGACATTTTGCTAGATTTGATCCGTGGCAAACCGGCTTTGACCCGTGAAGTTCTCACACCAAGACTTCCTGCCATCATAACGGTTCTTGTTAATCTGGCACAATTCGAACCAGAACTGTGTTGCCCTGTTTTGAAGAAAATTCTGGTCAAAAACACGACCACCTTCCGCCCTCATATCAACAAATACAACAATGTCATTGTCACTTTGATTGTGAAAGACTACAACCATTTTAACAAGCACACCAGAAAGCTTATTCTCGAAAACTATGCGTTGTTGCACTTGCTCAAGCAAAACTCTGCAGCTAAGGATGACAGCATGCGTCATCACAAAGCCCATCAAGATGAACAATGGAGACAGGGTATCATGCATGTCTTGTGCAGCTTCAAACCCGTAATTAGTCTATGTGGTGAAATACTAGACTTTTCGGCGGACGAAGACATGCGAAGCCTTTTGAATCGGTTGCCGTCGAGTAGTGACGATTCAAAGAACTTTCTGCCTCCCGTGAAAGTAGACTTGAATAAACCCACAACTTTATGGGCAATCGCCGACAGATTGGAACTTTTATGTGATCTCACTTTGGCATTTGTTTCCCAACACACACCTTTTCGGATGCGGGTGCCTCTTGGTGGCATTGCTACCGTCGCAGAGGCCATTTTAAGCTTGACTACTAATTACTTGCCGTTGCAGCGCTTGCTGCGCCGTGACGCAGAATTGACGGCTACGATATATGACCTACTACCTACCCTCCAGGCAAGCGGCATTTCGCTTCTTGGAAGTTTGTCGAGAACCTATGGTAAGTCTTTATTATCTTACACGCCGTCCATTCTAGGCTCGTTGGAATACTTCATCCCAATAAAACAAGGAACGACTTCGATTGATTTCGACAAGGTGGACACATTAAAATATCAATTCTTCGAGCTTTTCACGGTTGTGGACATTTTTTTGAATCACACGGGGCATTTGTTCAGTGAGACCACCTTGTTCACCAAACTTATAGACATTGCATTACACTTGACAAAAGATCTGGTACCATTGAAGCATCTTTACCAACAGCAAAATCCAGCTGCCAAAACAAATTCGCAAAAATCCAAAAAGGCTGGGAAGCAGAATACCGGTTCGATGTCAGATGTATACTCACATCCCCAGGCGTTTATTGATAAATGCTCTGTCAGAAACCTGGAATCTCTAAACCAATTTTTGGTGAGAATTGTAGTGAATTTGAAGCTCCAATCTGCACAGCAAATAAAGATCGCCAGGTACGCCATAACAGTAGCGTCGAGAGCTCAGCGGGAACTCGGCCGTCTGCCCTCGTCATTTGCTGGCTTGCTTCAGGCGCTAGTCATGCACCCCGGATATGAAAAGGTCTCCATTCTTCCAATAGCCGTAACACTTCTCAAAAGCCAAGGTGACGACGTTCTCGACGTCTTCTGCAACCCAAGGCTGCCCGTTGCCCCTGTCCAATCCGTTAAAAGACTAGAAGAACCTATGGCCGCTCTTGAAAAGGACGAAGAGAGAAGCTTAGGCGAGCAACACGACGAAGATGAAGAGATGGAGCAAGCCGATGAAATTACTGAGGCAGTGAAAGAAGTGGCAAGAGTTGTGGAGGAGGACAACAACCCGCAACCGTCGAATTCCACCACCTACTTTGACCAGCTAAAGGAAGACAAGCCTGAGAGTATAATGCGGAAAAGAAGTGTTGACATTCACGAGCGCACCCAGGAAACCAAGATCCGCAAAACTGAGCAAGTTCTCGATTCAGAAACTCGCAGTATTCCAGTAGAGGTTATTGAGAAGAAGCAAACAGTCGTTGAAGTCCACGAAAAGGATGAAAGTGACGCTGATGATGATGATGACGACGACTCTGAATTTGAGATTCCAGAAATCAATCTCAGCGAGGACGACGAAGAATAAAGCGACAAAATTAAAACATCTCTGAAAAGTCTACCAATTCAATGAAATGGGCGTCTTTCGATTTGCGTATAAATTTAGCCCTCCATAAAATTCTGTAGAGCCCCGAACATTGGCCATGGAAATCCTCCACCGGCACTTTCCCATCTGCCTTCATCAATCGTTTCAAAACATCTAGCATAGCGTCCGCCACCGAGTCGATATCCGATCCCTCAGGTGAAAGATCGACAGCAACAAAATTCCGCACAAGTAAGTTTAAAATATTCCATAATTCTGCATTACAAGAGCCCGCAGAAAGGGATCCTGATCTGCGGTTTTCGAGCGCTTCATGATGGTCTTTGAGTCTCAATTTGAGCAAAGACTCCAGTATTTCTATGCCTTTGTTAAGCTTTTCTTGAATACTAAGCATATCTTTCAACTGATCCAATGGTTCCTGCTCTAAGTACTCTTCACTGGTTTCGAGCCGTTTTCTCAATTCGAACGATGCCAGACTCCAGCCGAAAGGATCAGAATGATCGGGAAAAAACATGGGTTTTTCCATAAACGAATTCCAAAGCCCGATATCATCTTTTAAGAGTGTATCTGGTGTGTTCTTCTCGACCTCCAGTGCTGCCTTTGCCTTTTCCAAAAAGTACTCTTTATTGGCGATTCCTCGCTCCAATTTCCGCTGGTAATCCACCAATTCCTCGTTGATATCCATCACCCATGGATTGCGAGTCTCAAGTGCCAGTTATCAAGCACAGCGGCTTCAGAATTCGTGTTTTCATCAACAGTAGTGACTTTAGCCAGAATCGATGATCATGTTGTACTACATCTTCATTTTTCAAGATGCAATTCAGTTGTAGGGCAGCTAAGACAACTTGTATCTTCTTCAACTCGACCAACTACGACAGGGAACCTTTCTTGGCTTAGTATAACACAATTCTAAGCATCTCAGATGTCTTCCATTAGCCCTAACGACCTTGCAAATCTAGATGACAGCTCCAAGAAGGAAATTATGACCTTTTTGGAGTCAGAGAACTCCAAGCAAAAGGTTCAGATGTCGATCCACCAGTTCACAAATATATGCTTCAAGCAGTGTGCATCGAACGTCAACAACAGTAACCTGAGTTCCCAGGAGGAGACGTGTTTGAAAAACTGCGTCAACCGTTTCTTGGACACGAACATCAGAATCGTCAAAGGCTTGCAAGGTATCCAGTAATCGGACGGGACAAAACACACAATGACAATCAAGCGAAAGTGCAATGAGTTCGCCCATGTAAATAATGTCAATAGCTTTGAAACGAATTTTATACCGTTATTGAACGCATCCAGGACCGTTAACGTCTGCTCGCAACTTTAAACTAATTCCCCCATACATTGCAGTCTCTTTTCATTCTGCAGGTGTTCGAAAGCATGCACACCAATAGCTTTCTATCACCCATTCAGATCTCTAAATCCAATGATGATACTCTGCTTTTCATCAGTTGACGTTCCTCTTCAGTCCAGACAACACCTTTGACCTCTAGAGCTTTGATCAAGGAACGACATTCTCTTTGTACATTTTCGTCTTCTTGCAGTTTTTGTTCTGTAAGGGTTCTTTCGCACGCTACCAAAGCGCAGGCCAACAGATTGTATCTGTGGGCGATGACTCTATCTTTAGGGCAGTTGTCGATAAACGCTTTGAGCACGGTGAAGACGCTGTGTAGAATGTTCTTTAGGTCTTGGATTTGGACGCTACGTATCAGGTAGTCTCCAAACACATGTATGGCTCGCTGTAAGTGGATCACAGACCTCTCCCCCAAGATCTGCACACATGCACCGACTCTATCCACGGTATCGATCGTCAAGTCAGGATAGCTTATGGCAATTCTGGGAAGAGTGACTTGAAGTAACACTTCAGATAGAAACTTGCTCACATTTTCGTAGAGCAGCTCGGGTCTGGTGATGAACTCCACGCGGTACAAGGCAATTAGGGTCGGAAAAACTGTCCCCCAGATTTTCTTGGTCAGGTTAGGATCAGTAGACTGTGGGAAATGATACCACATCGACGTAAGTATAGGCTCAAAAACCTTGAAAAGACCGGTACCTGAGAAGTCGAATTGCGGCTGAGATGAAAAGCCTACAGTTTCGGTCAAGAAGCGTTCCAGTAGTACTGCACCTTGCAACTTGATACCTTCGAGGTCTGACGTGTCGTCCATTAGATTGAGAATACCGGGCACTATCCAGCCCAGATTCGACGAGACATCTTTTATTTTCAATTGACCGAGAACCACGTAAAATAGCGATACAGTCCTTGTGCCCCCCTGTTGAGCCCAATTTGAGCGGATTTCGTCCTCTTTGAAAGCCAGACCTTTTTTAGGATTCAAACCCGATAATTCTTGCTGTTTGAATCTTCCCTGCTCTGATAATCGGCTATTTTTCACTTGTAGAAGCATTGGGCGTAGATCCTGGATAATTAGGGCTAGTGATTTCGAATCAGAAACTGCCTTGAAACAGTTTTCGCATTCGATTCTCATTGGGAAAGATATTTGTGGACCTAAACAAAAGTAACCCATGCTCTTTAGACTTCTTACACGATCTGCGGCTGTCAGGCTATTGGAACATTCTAAAAGATCTGTGCAAACGGTTTGGAGCTCGCTGGGGCTGGGACGAAAGTCATACGACTCTTCGACCTTTTCATTAAACCTCTTCAGCCGGCTTTCGCAATCCATTGACGTCCTAACACTCTTAACTCGTGGTTGTTCAACAACTCAACTTCCCAGCGTTACGCTGACATCTAATGCATTATGTAGATATTTAAATCATCTTTCGAGTACAAATATCGGAAAAATCACGAGTACATTTTTGAAAGTACAAATGTACTCGCTGGCTTTTATGTCAAATTAATATAAAGTGAACTCAAACATCCCTGGCGGCTAATCGACTTACCAGTGGCAAAAACACATTCTAATAACGAAGAATGAGCTTTAAGCTGAGATACAGCGTTGTCAAGAGCTTTTAAGGCGTTTGAGCTTTCATTAAAAGATCTGGTTGAGCTTTCAAACTCTGTTAAATGCTTACTTTTCCGTACATTCATCGTTTTGTTTAGCGATGAAAAGAAGCTTGGTCACTGGTTAATCTCACACGCTTACCGTTTAAAAATTCTGAGCTATGATTGGCCTTACCCTGCAACATTGGTGTTATAGCTTTCGCGGGCTTTGTTAGCATTTTGGAAAGATCTCGTGGGATGATTCGCACCTAAATGCCACTTTCTAAGCATTCGGGAGGGCGATGAATGTGTAAGGAAGATGGAAAAATACACTGGATTTTTTGATTTAGCACCTTGATTTCAATCACGACTCCGCAAGGTCAAGCTTTTCCTTTGTTTGAGACTGCGAAAGGACAACTCCATCATCTTTTAGCCAGTTTGTGGTTCCGTTACGAAAGAAAGCTTATGTGGGATTTTGAAGTCCTCGTTATCGTCTGTTGTAAAGCTCCAGAAAGAATAGACTTCAAAAGTGACCTTTTCCCTCTTTTGACATCGTCTCTTCATAAGAGGACAATGAAGTTATGAACGAAGTGAAAAAACATCACGAAACCTGAAAAGATGCAATACGATTCTTCGCGGAACTCATGCAACTATCAACTCATGAAATGAACTGGTCCGTTGAGTTACTTTGTCTCTACTTTGTGATACTTGACCTTTGGTCTGCTGCAGCACAACTGTTCATGCTTCATCACATGATAGACAGATGGTAAAGTCCTCAACAATCGATATGTTTATTATCACAACCGCTTAACTGCCTCGAATTTATCAATCCATCCAGGGGCCAATGTTCAGAATTTCTTCTATCTTACGGTGCAAAAGACAATTTCATAAACTAAGAATCTCAGATGAGGTGAGAAGTGCTTTATCCGGCAAACGACCAATTGTCGCTTTAGAATCTACCATCATAACCCATGGTTTACCGTTCCCTCAAAACTTGGAAATGGCCATGCAAGTGGAATCTCAAATTCGGAAGCAGGGCGTTACTCCTGCGACAATTGCTTTCGTAGATGGGATTCCTACGGTGGGATTGCAAAGTTCAGAACTCGAGCTATTAGCCGCATCGGCAAAGTCGAAATCTATCAATAAAGTGTCTAGAAGAGACATCGCTTACACAATGGCCAACAAACTGCTAGGAGGCACTACAATTTCGAGCACCATGATACTTTCTCATATGGCAGGTATCGATGTTTTCGCCACGGGCGGGCTAGGGGGCGTTCATAGAGGAGCAGAAACCACAATGGACATCAGCGCCGATCTAGACGAACTTGGCAGGACACCTGTAGCTGTAGTGTGCGCAGGCCCCAAAGCCATTTTGGATATTGAAAAGACAATGGAATATCTCGAAACCAAGGGCTGTATGGTAGCTACTCTCGGACCTCCCGGATCCAACGTCCCAGGCTTTTACTCTAGAGACTCTGGTGTACCGTCCCCTTACAATTTTGAGAACTTCTCCGAAGCTGCGCGCATTATACATGCTGGGCGTCAAATGGACCTTCAGTCTGGCTACCTGATGTGTATTCCACCTCCAGAGGAAGTCGCTTTAGATGATTCGTGGGTTGAAAGTATCATTGATGAGGCAAACCATAGAGCCGGTCAGCTCGGCATTCGCGGTAAAAGCCTGACACCGTTCTTGTTAGGGGAGATCGCTGAGGCCACGAGGGGAAAATCAGTCAAAAGCAATATTGACTTCGTTTTGAATAATGCCCGCGCAGGCGCTCAAATCGCTCTAGAATTGTCGAAGCTTAACAAAGATACGCGTTCTGTCTCCTATGCACAGCCAGCTTGTATCAGTGTCCCGGCTAAATCAGCAACTTCTTCCTCTGTCGTGGTTGGTGCAGTTGCTTTAGATACACAGAGTACCATCATTAACGATACTCGCATGAAAGATTCAAACGTAGGCAGGGTCCGAACTTCAGTTGGAGGCGTCGGCTACAATGTCGCATTGGCTGCGCATTGGTCTAATAGGTACCCTGAAGTGTCCACGAGGCTAATAAGTTCTGTGGGCGATGACCTATCAGGATCTGCTATTTTAGCCAAACTAGGCATGCCAAATGAGTCTATCTATGTTGATTCCAAAAATTCAACAGCTCAATACTCTTCGATGCATTCAAATGATGGTGAACTACTTGTCGCTTGTGCAGATATGGAGATAGCTACTAAGCTGCCGCCTGAATTTTTGTCGTACCAGCTTGAATGTGCTAAACCGAAAGTATTGGTTGTGGATGCTAATGTCGCTGTTCAGACTATTCAGGACTTAGTTGATCTAGAAAAAAAATTCGGCTACATGGTAGTGTTTGAGCCGGTTTCGGACACTAAGGCACGAAAGCTAAGCTTGCTCAAAAATATCGAGGTATATCCAAACACCCAGATCTACCTTATAACGCCTACAGCCTCTGAGCTCCGAAGCATTTATGAGTCTTTTGAGAAAGCTGGTAGGTTCGACGTTGACAAATGGTTTCCCGTGCTTGACTCGTTACAAATCGACAATGCATTGAGGTTAGAAAATCAAGCTAAAGGCTTCTCCAAAAGTCTGAGCGACGTAAGACGATCAGGCGTTTTCCAAATGGCCTCTAATATACTACCATACTTTCCAAGGATTTTGGTCAAGGACGGGGCGAACGAGATCTATGTTTTTACTCTCATAGAAGATCTGGATGAGGTGCGTTCGCTTGAATCCGAGGCAGATTATGTTTTCTTGTCTAAGGGTTTGAGTTTCGGGGGGAAACAAATAGGAATGATGTTCGAGCATTACAAAATACCGGAGGCTGCTTCAAAAGTTGTGAGTGTCACAGGCGCCGGGGATACTCTACTTGGAGTGCTCTGTAATGAACTTTGTCATAAGGGCGATATTTTCAAACTTCCGGCTGCTGTTCGGCTGGCTTCTTTCAGACGAGCGCAACTGGGAGCTAAATTGACCGTTGAAGACACTACAGCCGTGAGTGAGAGTCTCAAAAACTTGAAATAGGAAAATGCGTCATTCCATCTGCCTTATAATACATGATCATACTAAAGTCTTAACTTTGGCTACAAATGAGTCTCTTGCCGTCGAACTCAAAGGTTTTGGTCCGCTGAGATACTGACTGAAGAGAAGTCTCCCAATAAGCGGTTCGTCGACCCGGCCCAGCATCACTTGCTCTTCTGATTTTCGAGAACGGTACGATAACTGCAATGAGCCATTGACTTGTAGCTCAACTAGCAAGTCATCGTTTTTGGGGACGGAACCTTTCCTGATAAAAGCATCTTTCAGTTGTTGAATCCCCCTGGACACTACTTCCTGATTGCTCTTGGCGTCCGGGTGGTTCAAGATAGATTTCACTAGTCCCTCTTTCAAATGATTGAAGTCAGTGTTCCTGATAGGTGTTATTTTTGCTGTCATGCGTACCCCTCCGTCAATCAGGTTCCCAATAAGTGTTCTCGATTTGACAGGATCTCTAAGAGCTAACTCAATGTTTTCAGAATGGCTTTTCGAAGCATCCGTGTCGACAAACGCTTGCGACAAATAATTGGTGCTGAGGATTTGCGATATCAACGACAAATCCTGCTTGGCTACGTAAAGCCCCAGAGCGTAAACTTTAAAATTGACAAAAGTAACAGAGCGGGTTCCGAACCCCAGAAGCGTATAAGCGGTCGTGAGAGGGAAGTCAGGAGGACCCAACTCGGTCAAAAATGGTGCAACTGATTTATCAACCATCACCGATTCACGATTATCCTCTAATAGACCCACATCGTTTCCGACCGAAAGCGGTTGTTCCCATTGTGAAAGGCCTGCGCCAATGAGTCCCAATCCTAGCCCAACGGTCTTTATTGCAAACGATGATCTGGTGCCCTCCCAAAAGCTTATTTTCGCAGCACGGTGGGAGCTGAATCGTCTGTGTGAAAACAGCTTAGAGAGTCGTAACTCGCGTACTGCTGGTGACTTTCTGCTAATTCTGACGAACATATCGTGTGGCGAAATGGATGAGTTCTTGACGATATCCTGGTCTTGATCCCTTGACAGGCTGCGATCCATCGAGAAGCTGAACCTATATAAATTCCGGTCTTCGTGTTCTATGATCTCTGAATTGAAATATATCTTACGTAACCCATTTTAATGTCAGCTGATATTCATCTGATAAATAAAACGTGATTTGAGTATTACATAATCAATGGGTTATATAAGATAGTTTGACTATAATAGCCGATGAAATAAGAGTAACAGGAAGCTAAGAACAACGACGCGATTAGAAACGCTGTTACATTTATGGTCACCGCAAGCCCTCTATAATTCTGCTTACAGTCTGTAAGCGATTTTCCGCTTTTTACAATGCGTCCTCAGAAACGTCATCATGGAAGTACTTGCCTTCCAACGTGGGCTTGATGACACCGGTCCTGATCAGGAAGTCACCAAAATGTTCGCCCTCAAGTCTGTGTAGAGACCAGTTCTTGAACATCGGCTTCAAAGTCGCAATGATCTCTTCCTCCTTGATGGAAGCTTTGTAGAGTTTGTTTAGTCTCTGTCCGTGATATCCACCTCCCAACATCAAGTTGTAAGTGCCAGGAGCTTTACCGACGCAGGCTATTTCAGCTAACCATGGACGCGAACAACCGTTTGGACAACCGGTCATTCTCATAACGATCGAGTCGTGGCGCAGGCCGTATTGTTCCAAAATGTCTTCCAATTTGGTGATGAGCACAGGCAAGTAACGCTCGGATTCGGCCATCGCAAGACCACATGTAGGTAAGGCAACACAGGCCGCAGATGAGAGTCTCAATCCACTAAAGTTGGTGTTGTCGAGCTTGTACTTGTTCAACAGGGATTTGACTTTAGCCAAATGTTCATCGGAGATGTCGCTGATCACAACGTGCTGATTACCTGTCAGACGGAAGTGACCACTGTCAGTTTCTTGCATGTATTCGGCGATCTTTCTAAGACCAGCTTTCTGAGGCAAGTCGGGTGTGTCTTCCACTCTACCGTTCTCGATGAAAATCGTGAAATGGTTTTTTCCCGTCTCGTCCTTGACCCATCCGAAGTAATCAATGTTAGATTTGATTTCGTAAGGTTGTTCAGGGCCGAACTTCTTACCCCAAAGCTCCTCCGTTTTTTGTCTGTAAACGTCGACACCCATGTCATCAACGGTGTACTTCAAACGGGCGTGTTTACGGTTGGCACGATCACCGTTGTCTCTTTGAACAAGCATTACATTTTCGATCGCGATGTGAACCTCGTCGGCGCTTACGAAACCCAATGAAGAACCTGTTCTTGGGTATGTCTTCTTGTTGTTATGAGTACAACCCATACCACCTCCAACATACAAGTTGAAACCCTTGATTATTTGAGTGCTTTCGTCAACGATGGCAATCAAACCAACGTCGATCGACCATACATCGACATCATTGAAAGGGGGCACGGCCATATTGATCTTGAACTTTCTTGGCAAATAGGTAGGACCATACAATGGCTCAACGTCAACAAGGGCATTGCCGCTCACCAGGGTCTTCTTCTTCTTTGGACCCTCTTTTCTGTTTTCGAAAATTGAAGGCCACTTTGGGTCGTCGTCCTCTTTATCGGCACCCTCCAGCCAAATCTCATGATAGGCGGTTGTTTGTGGTAAAAGATACTCCGAGATTCTAGCAGCAATGTCAGAAGCTTGTTTATGAACCTTTGCATTTGCAGGCAAAGCAGAGACCATAACGTTTCTGTTTACGTCACCACATGCAGCAAGGGTATCCATAAGCGTAGAGTTCATGGCTCTAATAGTGTGCTTCAAGTTCTTTTTAACAACACCGTGTAGTTGGAAAGTGGCTCTGGTCGTGATCTTTATAGTACCATTTCCTGTCTTATCAGCTAACTTGTCGAGAATGAGCCACTGTTCGGGAGACGCTTTACCACCAGGGAGTCTAATTCTGCTCATGAAGATATAGTAAGGCTCCAAGCCTTGTGCCTTACGAGTATCTCTAATATCACGGTCATCTTGCATGTAAATACCATGAAATTTGGTCAATTGTTGGTCAGTGGCAGAAATGGCGCCAGTAGAGTCATCCTTCAAGGCCTCTACGATGGTACCACGCAAAAAGTTGGACTCTATCTTCATATCTTCATTGGTAATCGGCTTAGGCTCGTCTGGAACGGCGGCACCAGACACTCCAAGAGCTTCCCAAATTTTTGGTTCCCATTCGCTATAGCCAGTTTGGTATCCGTCAGCATCTTGGTCATCACCCAAACCTAGTGGGGCCAAAGGCTTGGCGGACAGAACTTCCAATTTCTTGAAAAGATCTCCACTGGGTTTATTGTAGTAATGCTTATCCTCTTTACGAGGCCAGTATAAGGAATCACCCAAGCCGAAAACGGAGAAGTTCAGACTTGCTAAATCCAGGTCTAAAGATGCCTTGAGCTGATCCCAAAAAGCCTTTCCGTCCTGTGGAAATTCACCTTGGCCAGCAGTTGAAGTAATGAAAATAACATTTTGCTCGTCTTGAAAGGTTTCGAAATCTATATCGTCCATGGACAACACTGTAGCCTTCAATCCCCTAGCAGCAGCTCTAGTTCCCAGCCTTTTCGCCAGGTTTGCCGCGTTACCACCGTCCGACGCGTAATAAACGTGAAGAGGAGGCCCAGACAAACCTTCGAGCAATTGCTCGTAGGCCGCGTTTGCTCTTCTGAGTTGTTTGGCCTCGATTCCGCCGCTGGCACCATGTTTCAAGTTTCTCGCAAGCTCGGGGCTTTTCCGAGTCAAAAGACTTAGCCTGTTTTCTCTATCTAGAAATTCCTGGAGCTGTCTGCGGATAACGGAGGACTCCAGCTTGAAGGCTTCATCGGGATTTTCTTCTTGAGGGTTATAGCGGTAAAGTGGCCAGTAGCCAGACTCCACACCATTTTTGGTCTCCTTTAAGATGTCTAAAGGAGTGTTGCGCTCCGAAGAGTATGGCAAATATGCTAAAACGATAGAAGGACCAGCGTATTTGGAGGCTTCAATAAATGCCGTTAGCAACTGTGTGTAAGAGGAGTATACGGCCACCGAGGCAACGTAAGCGTTTCCGAAGTTAAGAGCGTACAAACCCACATCTTTCTTCCTGAGCTTAGATTTGGAGTTTTTGACGTTCTCATAAGGCTCCGAGTCTATGATGAGCATGTTGATATCCTGTTGAGACGAAAGAACATGATGGACACCTGAATTACCCAAGTCATAAGACCAGGCATCGGACCCGATGAGCCATTTCGAAGCAAATTTGAAGCTTTCTTCCGTAGGAGCGGCCTTCAGAAGCTCTAAGGCTACACTAGAGTCCTGATTTTGCTCCAGAATCTGGAAAACCTCTGTGGCAGTACGGTTGGCATCTTCTAAAGAAGTGACAGTCTGTTGTTGTTCGTTCAAGCGAAGCCATTTGGATAAAAGTTCCACGATACGGACAGCATTGGGTGATTGATAAGCGCTAGCATCAAGAGACGCGCGAACCAACTCGATCAAACGCTGCCTTTCGCTCTCCTGCTTGGTGGCCAAACCGAACCCGTACTCAGGGCTAGTGGCGTTGACATCTGGATCCTGATATTGATTCAAAATCTGGAGGTTTGAGGCAAATAATTGCCGAAGAACCTTCAAGTAGGCATCTTCCAAAGAGATGACGCCCTTGATAGAAGATTGAAGTTGAATAGCCTGTTCAGAGGCAGCTGTGGTGGGCGTTTGGCCAATAAATAAGTTGTGGTTGGGGCTTTCAGCATTTGCGTTTGTAACGATTTCCTGGAGAGCCGCTGCGGGAGAAATATCTTGTAGCTCACCCACGTTGGTCACCAAAAGCTGATCTACGCCCCTTTCAACCAACGTGTTGAAATCGGCAAAGAAGTCGAGCAAGATAGGTTCAAACCCACTGGTTGTGAACGCGCCATTGGTGCGCTGCACTATGACTATCTTACGCACAGACGCTGGCACTTGTTCAAAGAACTGCTCTGCAGACCATGGTCTGTATACACGCACATCGAGCAAAGCCGCGTCGGCAGGAAGGCCATCGGCGAACGCTTGGGCGTATGGAGAAAGGTTGACAATCAAAACCGACGGTTTTTTGGCAGAGCTTTGGTATGCAAATCTGGGCAGCTCTTCGATCACATTTTTTTCTTCGTCTACTTCAGCAGAAGCGACCACATTCTCCACTGGACCTGACAATGCTTGAGACTCCACAAAATGGAAAACTGCCTGTTGCTTTGTAGTGGCGATCTGTACGGCAGCTACGGCGTGTCTGGCCAGCACTGAACTCGAGGTCGACACGAGAGTCGCATATGCCAAATCTTTGACCAAAGGAATGGCAGCGTATTCGTGGGAACGCAATTCCACCGTTACCACCGCGGGCAAACGTTGCAAAGAATACAAATGTGGAAGACCACGCACCAGGGTCGTTTCGTCTGTGAACACGTTTGTCACGGCATTTTCGCTGCTGTTTTCCACCACTGCGGCAAATGGGTCTGTACCATTTACCAACTGGGTTACAGCTTTAGTGCCGTCATCACTCTTAGTTTGCAAAGCTTGCAGAGCTGCTGAGACGCCGGACTGGGCAGCTTTGAAGTCGGTAGTGTAATAAATATCGCCATTTGTGGCCTGGGCTACTTGCGCCAAGTACTGCGCTGCAGTAAGCTTACCCATTGCGTATGCCTTTGAGATTGTGGATGAGCTGGATTCGTAATGGCTGTCCAAACCGCTCTCATCGTTGTTATATATGAATTGAGCGGGCGTCGTGGAGGTCAGATTCATTTTGGAAAAACTCTCAGCTTAAGCGAGACCAGCTCAACACACACAACTGTGGCATTGGTATTGTAGAGATCAGCCTGTACTTGAAGAAGTTAGACAGAGGTTAGCCATTTCATGTGTAGAGAAGCATGTCACGAGGTCTCGAGTGTGGTGGCGGTGAGTACAAGTACTCGCTTGTTAACACTACCTCAGTTCTGAGAGCGCCAGCGATGGATGATGAACCAAACAGGTTTACGATTCACGATCAAACCACTTGGAGGCCTCGTTCAGTGCCCAGGAATGTGGGTATCGTCGTCCGATGAAGAGTTATCTTCACTTTGCAGATCAAAAGCAGGGCGGGAACGTCGGGATAGTTGGATGACGAATTTGTTCTAAACGAACTTAAGCATGTACTCTTGACGATCGCGACGCTCGCTAATAGCAGCAGCAGCTGAGAGGAATCTAAAAGAACTTGACCCAGCTTTTTGAAACACGATTGCCATAGGTGAAGCCATGACCATGAATGTAGTTTGTAGGAATGTTGGAATGGCAACAAAATTGTGAGTTTGGTAACTCGCTGTCAGGTAACAGAGGCTTAAAACTCAATAAGGCATCAATAACGCCTTGGATTAGCACCAATTGCGGGAGTGAACGTTTGATATGCGGTTTAGCGTTTCATCTGCGGTTGGCGCCAGGTTTTTCTTCCCATAACCTTTCGATTTCAGCTTCCGGCACTGAAAATCATCACTTATAGAGACACAGTTCTGTTGACATCTCAAGGAATAATCCATTGGGTTAACTCGAGCACGCGAAATGAGCTGTTTTATTCTCAGCGTTTGATTACTCAGTCAAGCAGCAGCATAACCTGGGGTTCCAGAGTAACACACTCAACCTGATCATCTCAGCAAAATGGCTCTGTTTGTAATCAATGTGCTGTGATATGTTTTTGGTCTCTAGTGTCTTCAACTTTCACTTCTAGACCCAGAGCATACGTTGAAGATCCTGTTATGGAACAAGCGCAAACTTGCCATCAAATGGTGATTCTGAAGAACCGCCAAGGCAGAAAATGCAACTTTCAACGTCACTTTAGTGTTCAACCTCACGTCGTGACATGATTGACGTCCAAGACATCGATCAATCCGACAAAATGCCATCGGCGGCAAACTATATACAAAATAAACATGGATAACTAAAGAGACGACAGTAAGGAAACCTTTAACGGTTTCTTTGACATAAATGCGATCGAAATGATTTGGTACTAGTATGAAGCAGCTTCAGATCGTAATGGATCGTATTCTTGTGGGTTTCTTTGTGAGTGTTTAGTTCATTGCCACCATGACTTCTTTCTAGCGTCTAGCGACTTTATGAGCATACGCTGTGTACTCGTGAGTGTACTCGTGAGTGTACTTTCCTTGGGTGTCAGCGACTGCAACTCGATCAGATTCACACCGAACAAGTATCTCGGAAATCAGGTTGGATGTCAGTATTTTCTGACGCTTGTTGAGTTCCGGTTCGGTTCCATTCTTTAGCCGTTCAGCGATCGATAGTTCGGAAAGTGAAAACGATGACATCGAAATTAGACCTTGAAGGAGTTAAAAGTTCTAATAAAGGATGGTAGGTTAAGCTACGAGGTATTTGATGATGTTTGTATCTCTTTGTGCCAGTTTTCAGCTTCTTTGTAGGTGACTTGTCTGTTATATCTGGTTTTTCGGGAATTTGCGAGTGATAAAGAAGGCTCTAAAGACAAAGAAATGGAGGACGCAGTAATTGTCCTATTAGGCTCCGAATTTTTCGTCAACACAGTTTGAGTGGAAGCAGAGTGGTGAGGAATGGGTGGATTATTTTAAGATTCAGTAGATTTTTTCAATTTATTGTTTTAGTCAAGATAGATGATATTAGGTTTGTTGTAGAGTAGATGATTACTGCATATACTTTGACATTGAATATTGAAGCAGGTCAATTTTACAACTCGTGAAAAGCTGGTCATAGAAAGTGGTATGAGTTATCACTAGTGATTTCGAGGCAACGAATGACTCAAGTTGGTCAAATGAAGATTTTTCAGGCTTACTTTAACAACAGCTCAATGTTTCTGTAGGATTCAAAATCATACCTTTGAGAAGCTAAGAGGGCGCCAGGAAATGTGTGGTTTATGATGTAGTTGTCGGTTTTGCAAAGGTTCAAACAAGTCCGAAATGTCTATCAGAAACCTATGATGACGCATTGTAACTTGAGTAACGAGGTCCTGTCTTATTCACAGAGGTCACGTGATGTTTAATACTGCTACTGCTGCATGTGCTTTTCTATATGCGAGTCCACTACTTGCTAGTATCCGTTAATTCTCACGCCCTTATCTCTATATTATTCGATGTTTCACTCAGATATGTCCAGTGGCGCTTTGTGAAAGTCCTTTTCCAAGCTTCTTCTAAATCGTGTTAATCGATGAAATGAGCGTCGTCGTCTCAATAAAGCGCTAACATAGACGCAAAAAAAAATGCACAAAGGCCCCAGATTTATTTATAAACCTCACAGCATACTCTGAACCCATAAATAGCGCACATCCAATTGAAATTGATATTGCAATCGCCTTCCCCATTGCTTGTTTTTCGTCTTAGAAGCTTTTCGACATTGTTTAATATCGTGTCGTTCATATAATTACGATTAATCGATAAAATCACGATAACTTCATCATTTTTGAACAAAAAGTCAAGTAGCAGACTTTCGCAACATACTAGAACCCCGAGAATAGCATTAGAAACACTTTAACAGTATCAAAGTATTTGAAAGAACCCTCCAACTCTTAAAACTATCAAAAACCTTTTCTATCACTACACACGAGCCACTACAAATCTCTTTCTAGTTTACCAGAGCCCAAAACTAGCACTGAAATTCATAGTTTTTGAACAACATTTTAACTTCATCACATAGAATGCTTGAGAAGCCACCTACCTGTAGGAGTTCTCTCTCGTCACTATATACGAAAAATGTTTATTGGTAGTTCCCCCTTTTTTCACCTCATTGTGATCAACCAAACCTGATATTCCCAGTAGAAACTCAATGTCTCGACTAAGTACGCCTTAAACTAAAATTAACACCCTACTTTACCTTTTCTGACGCCTTTCAATAACTCCAGCCCACAACGTTTAAAACGATACCACCTTCCACTGCGAGTTCATTTCTCACTATAAGATATTTCAATTAAAGTATTCATCATTTTGTCAAGACAACAAGACACCATAAACAGATAGCTCCAAACAAAGATTCTCAAAGTACTCACAGAAAAACCACGATTCCACCGAGTACTTGAGTCCTTCAGATATCGGCGGCTATTCTACTATTCAAACACACACTGCTGCAGTTTCAAAAAGCGCTCTTTTGTTCTTGAAACTCCCGTTGATTTGGTCAAAATCTGTACCAAACTAAGTTACTTTACCCCCCTCTTTTTCCTAGCTATGGATCCTACAAAAACCGGGATTGTAGACAAAGTAAACGCTTTTGCTAACCACCGGCTGGATCCTGAAACCGGATTGCACAAACACGCTGCCTCTGACAGAATGGACCCCACAAACGAAGAAACGATTGCTGCTGCAATTACGCAGTTAAACAGTCACACTGGTCACGACGCTCATGTCCAACATTCAGACCGATTGGAAGCTGCCGCTGCCGCTGCAGGCTTGGTGGCCGGCCCAGACCATGATGCTGCTCTCACAGAACAGCATTTCAGAGACACGTATGGATTTGATTTCCGTAATTTCACCGTGAATCCTTGTCTGAGTCCAAATTTGGAAACGTCCATCAGAAATGACGGGGAAGTGGACCCCAAGACTGCAGCTCGTTTTGACAACTGGCTGCGTCTCTCGCCGTTTGGAATCTGGGTCACAAAATACCCTACTTCCAAACCATACGCACAATGCAAATTCTCTCAGTGTCGCTTGCAATTCAAGTTCGACGGTCATGCAAATACATCCAATATCATCAAACATATGCGCAGGCGCCATAAGGAAGATTACGAGCTCTTTGTGTCACTTCTGGGACGTGATCAAAAACAGAAAAGCACCACTTCAAGCCACGGGAACGCTTTCGATCAACAAGCGCAGCACTCTTCCGCGCCCCGAAAAGCCTTCTCCTTGCGTAAAGAGCTGGCACCTTTGCTCCAGAATAAACAATTTCCTCAGAAGCAGCTAAACGTCTTCATAGATTCGCTTCTTCCGCTCAGCACCGCAGGCTCTTTTGCCCAATTCTTAAAAGCGTGCAATTTTAGCAACAGCGAGTTTCTTCTGACCCCGGACGATATGATTTTGAAGCTGGACGAATACTTCCACGAATTCGAAGCCCAGCTCAAAGAGATCTTGCAATCTACTACATTGGTGAACCTTCTGATTGACACATGGACTTCACCGGAAAACAGAGTGTACCTTGCGTTGATGGTGTCATTTTGTCCCAACTTGGCCCTAGAGGATCAAGTTTTGAAAAGAGATTCGATAACGCTAAAATCAGGCCCTAACGTCCACGTTCTAGATCTTTTAGAGGTCGGAAACGAGTCCGCGAACATCCTGCCTATCGTGCTTCAAACGCTTTCTGATTACGCAATACTTCACAAGATTGGTAGCGTCACAGTAGATACCGGATCAAACATTTTGGTCGATCTACCAGATCAATTGAAAAAAAGTTTGCAAGCGGAGAACGATAAGAGTTTAATCGAGATCAGAAGTTTCAGCCATATCTTGGAAAATGTCACTGAGCTTTTGTTGCGAATCTTCAGGGAAAATTATCCAAAACTTGTGGCCAAGATTGACGGTCTCTTTATGGTTTTACAAAAGAATGTTTTCTTGAAAAAACTGTTCCAGAAGTTCTTAAACATTGCAACTTCGTTGAGCTCACAAGCTGGACCCATTTCACGCTACCATTATTTGCTGAATTTTTTAAAGTTCGAACACGAAATCAAAAGCTTTGGTTCCACTGGTGGACATGAGAAGATTGGCGACCTGACAGCAGACGAAATTCGCGTGTTTTCATATTCATCGGAGGAGATAGCAGTCCTGAGGGTTTTTCTCAAGGCGATAGGAATTTTTGGTAACTATATCAAAATCTTGCAGGACGATACGGTCGATGTCCTGCCCAATGCCATTGACTACTACGTCCAGATTGGACAATACTTTCAAGCTTGCGACAGGATTTTGAGTGGCATCTACGCGGAACAAGATGTGATTTTTGTCGGACTAAGAGATGAAGATCTTTTGACTATTGATGAGAATACGAAGAACAATCTCTTTACTATTATTTCAACGTGCAGTTCCTACTTCAACCCACAATTGGAATGGGCGCTAAAACAGAGTGGATACTGGGTTGCGCACATTTTGCAGCCGCATTACAAGACTACCAAGTTGGGAGGAAACTTCGATGACGCAAGGTTTAAAGACGAAGTTCTGCGGAACGCATCGTCTTATATTGACCACCACTTGAAAAAGCAAAGCGAAAGTTTTGTTGTGGAGCTGGAAGAAGCTGCTGGCAACCGGGCCATACGTTCAAACCTCAAACGGGTCACAAAACCAGCAACCACGAAGAGACGTCCCGAATTAGATTTAGTTGATCAGGCTGCCGCATTGGCGAACTTCACTGAACACGAATTGGGTCTTGAATCTGAATGGGCATTATACTTGGATGAGCCAACTGAAGAAACCACTGACGTGGTAAAATACTGGGTCCGCAATCAGAAGAAGTTCCCCATGCTAGCTAAGCTGGCGCTGTCGTTGCATAACTGCAAGCTATCGAGCAACAAAGTTGAAAAATGGTTCCGAGTGGGACGCGGAGCGCTAAATGCGTCGATTTCGCAAGGAAGCATGAGCTTGAAGCAAGCCGTTGTACTGCGGAACAGACTTTTAAATTTCCAGCCTGCACACGGACTCAATTTTGTAGAGTTTGTCGCGGCTGCACAGTGGGGAGCCGATGAGAATCGAACCTTAGGAGGTGCGGACGAAAACAGCGGTTGATGAAAGGGAAGCTGGGGTAAAGGTAAAAAAATTGTAATCATTATATTCAAGAATGGGAAGAGCCGTGTAAGAAGGACAATGATCAAAAAAAAGCTTAATGGCCATTTTTCATCTGGCGTGCGAGAGAAGCGCTCATCGAAAGGGAACCGTGCCAGCATCCGAACCCTGATTTTTGACCTCGATCTTTCCAATTATGCGGAATACATATATACATATGCATATATATGTATAGTTTCGAACTATGCTGTCTATACCTATTATTTTACAATCTTGCGTTTTCTGGTGACGCCCGACCGCGCTCAACGCGCTTCAAATTGAACCATCCGTTTCGTGCGGGCCTTGAGCAGGATCCGATGGCCACATTCCTTGCATCGCACTGGATCCGTACGCGAAAGAGAAAGCTTGGCTGAACATTCAGCACAGATATATTTCAAAGTAGCCGTTCTTGCCGCTGCGGTACCGGCAGCAGCGGCATCAAGATTGGTAGGGATTTGGAAACCTTCGCGAGACATTAGAAAGTATATGGAACGGTCAAAAAAGTAGAACGCTGGTCCTTTAGAGAAGAAAACAGTCGATGCGATGGGATGGATATTCTTACAGGATATATATGCTTAAAATTTTGAATATTATTGAAAAAAATGATTCAAGAGTATTTAGTACAAAGTGATTTGAACCGATCGCTTGATGGGTATCGGGACAAGACAAAATCGGTAAGAGCAGCGATTGTTTTCAACAGTAATTTGGGCTCATGGAATCCATATAGAGCTGTAGATTTTTTGGGTTTTTTAGGTGTTTTTTCGTAGTCTTTTTTTTTGGTTAATTTCCTACCCAAAATTGACCATTTTCACCGCGATCGATTTCTCGTCTTAGCTGTCGGCTTAATAGTACCCCCACTTCGTAACGTTCCTTGTTTTTGCGATCCAGGTATTCTTGTAGTTTTTGCAAAGCACTGGAAATTTTGCGAGAGTCCTCAGGTGCCAAAGCTCCACGATCTCGTAAATCCGAGAGATATTGAATTTCTCGCTGTAATTTAGTACACTTTCCGGAAAGGTAGTGGTGGCGAGTCTGAAGTTTTTGGGCTTGACCATGTTCTGTTTGCTTCGAGATTGATACGACGCGAAACGGACTGGGGTTGGAGGTATGACGGGGCTGCTGTGGGGTGTTGAGTGGCTGGGTGGCAGAGGGATCAGCGGTGGGTTTCCGAGTCTTTGGAAGTAGTTGAGGCTGAGGTGAATTACTTGGGCTTGTGAAAGTTTCCGGCTGTTCCTCGAAAGATTCGTGTAGGGGCCCAGAATTTGTGATAGCCGGAGTTGGAGGTTTTTCGTCAAAGCCATTAGGAGCACTCAGTTTTTTTGCGGTCGTATCGAGAGGCAATGATTCTTGTATCTGCTTTGTTTCACCAGTTGGGATGGGACGTTGTAGATTATTATCGTTCGCACTTGGACTTGCCGGTACTTTGAAATCATCCTCTACCACGTTTCCAGACTTCATGGACAGCTTCTGGGGCTCGATCTCGCTGTTTACCATGTCTTTAGAATCCACAAAAATCTTCTGTTTCTCGTTCTCATCTTCTAACCCATTTCCAGACTTTATGGAAAGCTTCGGTCCCTCAAACTCATCACCAATCATACTCAAATCCGCCATTTTACTCGTTACCTCTTCCTTTTTGGACCCTGCTTCTTGCCCTTCTTTATCACCACTCGATCTCGTTCCACGCTCACAGTTGGCCAGAAATTTGGCTCGTAGCTCCTTTCTCTCGTCAATCTTACCATCATCCACCTTATTGTCCAATTCTTCTTCGTCCAACTTCTCGATTTTGCCCAGCTGCAAATTCTCGTCAATTACACTATTCATCTCCTCTATTTCTAGCTCAATTTGAGACATGCGTTTACGCAACTGTTCCTGGTCCATCTCACAACAACTCCGTTTCTTGTTTCGATGTTTCGTTTTCTGGTCTTTAAATGCTGTAAAATAGGTCTTTTCGAGCCGCTTTTTGTTCTGGTTTCTTCCTGAATCTCCTAGAAACACTTAACAGCACTCAAACCCACGCCCTGGTACTCCGATTCTACGTTCTCTTTCGAAAGTTGTGGTTTGTAGATGGTAAAGTTGATGTTATTTAAGATCTTTATAGATCTTTAAAGATTCAATATCTTCAAGATTACCGGGAACAGCAACTCAAAGTAAGCAATAATGGTCCTCAAAACAACTTAGACGTCGCGATGAAAAGGTTCACGCGTCTAGTGAAGGGAAAGAATGCTTTTCCAGGTGTTTCCGTGGTGAAAGACCCAGTAGACAGCGACTTACAGCTTGACAGAGGAAATAGCATCAATGATGATGATGATGATGATGATGATGATGATGATGATGATGATGATGATGATGACGAGGAAGGGAAGATTGAGACTGATATGGATGAAATAGGAAGCAGTTTTGAAGCTGCAAATAATTGTCCTCATTTCGAGGATCAAAGAGATGTCCCCTTCGTCTCTGTCGTGATGGGAAAGGGACTACTGGCGTTCCCAAGTGAGACCGCTTTTGAAGCGTTTCGAGTGAACCATCGCCGATTGGATACTGTTGGAAATGAGGAAGCAGTGGGGTTTCCCTTTTTGCATGCCACGAAACCCGGCTTGCTAAGCTCAATGACTAGCCATGGTGCTCCAGTGATGAAATTTCAACGCTATACAGTCGTTGACACTGAAGTGGAATCTCAAATGAAGGACCATTATCGTGAAAATGAACACTGCAAACAAGTTGCCGAGTCTGGTAACTTGCATGTATTTTGTTTGGATTTTTGTCAGGTCTTCCAGCACATCGACTCGAGATCAGGCCAGGTAGAATACCGATTTGTGTTTTCCATCGACAATAAATCCGATCACAATTGCTTCACATTGCGGTTGAACGTTCATATTCAGCAAAGAGATTGTGACACTGTCATGGACGGAATGCGATTAAGATGGCATGGCACTTCAGGATTTGCGTTCGTAAGTGGCACCGGGGAATTTCAACTGCGAGTGCTCGATGACGATATGCCCTCGTTTGCAGACTACGCAACAGAAACAGAATATAGCAAAGCCTGCAACAATGCCCATCCAGCACGCAACGTTTCGCAACTGCCGAGCTGGGGTCTGTACAGCGATAAACGAGGGTCAATTGTGCCCAAAAAGCGTACATTTCGTCGTGCGGATTTCTACGTGCAGGAGAAAGCACTATGTGGGAAAGGTCTACGTAACATACCAAGAGAAACACTGATACTCACTACTATGTGCATGTTTCTACACGAAATGGAATGCAGTAAGGACAAAGGATCTTCCATGAGTATTGGCGGACGAGGATTGCCCATGATGGTATAATACACTGCGGGTCCCGTCTTAACCAATGGTTAAAATCCGAAGTTAACCGTTAAATTCTTATTTTATTATATGATTAATGTACATTGTTGTCGTTATAGATGGCCCTGTATGCATGGATCCCAGTCTCGTCATAGTGAAACGGTTTGGTATACGGTGCTGGTACTGGTGTACGTGGTAAACGCATCCACAGACTGGCTAGGGTCTGTCAAATATATTGTGGTGTAATAATCGCTGTCGTCGTAGTATACTGTGCACGATCCATCTTCATCAAATTGAGTGCTGTAGGCCTCTTCGCTCAACGATAGCGTGGAAGAAAAGGTTGAGGAAGCACTTGGTGACGACGTGACAGTCGACTTGGAAAGAGTGGTTGGGCCGGAGCTAGAAGTGCGACTTGGCAGCTGCGAGGAGCTAGAGCTCTCAGCAGAACTTGAAGAGGGACTTAGAGTACTGGTCGCACCAGAAGAACTGGAGCTGGAGCTGGAGCTGGAGCTGAAACCTGTGCTCGAGGAGGAACTTGAACTCGAACTAGAACTAGAACTTGGACTTGTAGAAGAACTGGAACTAGAACTAGAACCAGAATTGGAGCTGGAGCTGGAACTGGAGCTGGAGCTGGAACTGGAGCTGGAACTGAAAATGGAACTGGAACTGGAACCAGGACTAGAGATGGAGCTGCCTTGAGTGCTTGCCGGCGCCACGGTTGCCGAACTGGTGACTGACATTGTAGATGTTTTCGTGACCGCTTTGGTGGAGGATGTGATAACCTCGTTAGCTAACGTCACTGGAACCACCTCTGTAGTTGTATAGTACAAAGTACTCAAATAAGTGGTTGCAGGTCTGATAGTACTAGTGACAACTGCAAAGCTGTACACTACACCATTGGATGTGATGTATCTGACATCGGAGTCCGCTTGGACAAGGGAAGATAGGAAAGCGAGTGCTGAGGCGGCTTTGAAGAATTGCATCTGATAAATTGAAGGAATGACTGAGGTTGAGAAAACGAATGTTGAGCGAACGAGTCGATAAAGGAATGAATGAACGCAGTTGGGAAAGTCGGGGTAGTTATAGGGCCAGTCACCGAAAGCTAGGCAGGAAAGTTGGGAGTTGGTTACTTAAAGAAAGGAATGTTTAGTGGTTTGGTTCTATTGAGTGTTCTCCCCAATTCAAGATACCTGCTAACATTCTCGTCCTCTTCTTATACTCCGTCAGCCACTTGAATTTTTGCTGCCAGGTTACCAGCTTGTGCTGGCTATGCTGTTATTGTTGAGTATAACTCGGGCTTGCTGTGTTTGTTTTTGCTTGCCACGTTCAACCTTGGTACAACGATCTTACAAGATTCCCGAAGAACTGCGAACCGATGCATCACCGATGATGGCACCAGCCAAAACAAGCTATTTTCCATGTTTTGAACCAGCTTGAGTTTTTCCTAGCTTTCACTGCAGAGCTTCGCTCGTTTGTTGATGTTCGCTTTTTTTAAAGACCAGCATTGTGAACTTTTGACCTGTAATGTTTGTTTACTTTTCGTGAACTGTAAACAAACAATAAGGCTGGCTAACGGTCGAACCGCTGGTGAAAAACGTAAAAAGTGAGGAATATCGATACCTGCTGGCGTTGAAGACCGTTCGACGCCATGATATGGGTGCCAGGGCTCGCCAAAAGAGTTCTGAAGTATACCCTATGCGCCTGAGCTCATCGTTGCGTGTGCTGAGGTGAATGCGTAGATGCAGCGGATTGGCCTCGTACTCTGTCAAACCATCGTATCATGTTTTTTGGTGGTTCCCCGAAAACGACGTAGTATTCGCAGAATATGCACATTGGCTTATCGTTGTTGATCAGCTGGGAAAAGTCTGGTGCACTCCTAGCGCCGCGAGGATACTGAAAAGACTCCCGGTTCCCGTGACAGCAGCGCGAATGCGAATGCGAATGCGAATGCGAATGTGGATGCGAATGTGGATGCGAATGCGAATGCGAGCGAGATGCAGACGATGACTGGGATAGAGCTGGTTCGTCAGCGCGACACCCAGCCATGTCCATGTCCACGTCCACGTCAACGTCGAAATCAAAATCGATGTTCGGCTGTTTTCCATGCGGGGCATGCTGCGCAAGACTCGAGGCGACCATCTTTTTCAGGTTATCGCTGAGCTCTTCCGGAAAAGAAAGCAGCTCGTGTTCGCCTGTATCAAAGATTATCTGGTCTTTTCCGTCTTCCACTGGCTGTGCCATCTTGTGCATGTGCATATCTTGTTCATGTCTGTGACCTGCGCTAGAGCCAGCGTTTACCACGTCTAATACCTTTTCTGAGTCTTGCTCCATGTTCGGTTCATTATTCTCACTTTCCTCCTGAACCTGGCTCGTCTTTGGTAGTTGATGGGACTTGCAACTATTTTGACTCGATCTCACTTGCTCATCACCATCGATTTCCTCAAAGTTCTCGCTTTCGAGGGCTTCAAAAAGCTCCTGAGGACCATTCCCATCTCTTAAACCTTGTTTCAGACCTCTTTCCACTTGAAAATTCTCGTCAGGGCCAGATTCTTCTTGCAAATGGGTTGTTAACATGTTTGTCAATGCTTTTACGCCTTCTTGCATCATTGCGTTGAAATCGCCACGTCCATCACCCGGAAAGACTTCCGCAGATGTATTCTTGAGTATAGGCATCAAACCAGCAGTCAAAGGGCTTCTAGACAGTACGTTTTGGTCAAAATGCTGTCGCGATGAGCTTACTTTGGGTGATGATCGGCAATTACCTAGAGTTCTTATAAGCTACATACCTCTGCACGATCCACAGCGTAGCCATCGAAAAAGCATATAAAAGGCTTCGGGAACATAAGGCATGGTCGACAGTGTCTCTCAACGTTTCAGAGTTCTCTGCTTTTCCGCGTTCTGGATCAACTTCTCGTTCACGAACAGTCCCTTTCTCCTGCGGATCATGTTCATATGCTTTCTTGCAATATTCTCTTTATCGGCCGTGTCACCTAAATCTTCCAGCTCCTCTTCTGTAGTAGGGACCCAGAATGGGTCCAGGTCGATAGTTTCAAACCCGGCAAAGACTAGCTGTGGTTGAGCGGCACCAGACGTTTTTTTACGAATATCTTCGCTGAAGCCGAAAGCCTCTACAACTGGAATCTTAGCTTCGATTTGAAATAGCGGGATGCCTTCTTTCATCTCTTCAGACACAATACGACCGCGTCTCTGCTGTACAACCGCGTATACTTTACCCAGAACCTCGACAGATGCCTGAATGTCGCACTGATACATTGCCCACATAATCCGCGGCGACCAATCTAAAAAGGCGGCATGAATGGAATCTCTGGTTGTCGTGATCAAGCGTCCTGCAAAATTGGGCAATCCGACCTGATGATTCTGTAAGTTCGATTCTTCTATCTCTTCGGCACTCATTTCATGTATGTCCTCTACGAAAACGCACATTCCCTGGACCGGTTCATTGCAAAGTGGACCCTGGTTAACAGCTAGTTCAAACCCATTGATGAGAGAGCTTCCATACTCAAAAGTTCGTTCGCCAGAGTCGTTTGAAGAATTTTCGAGTTTCACACAATTGGAGATTAAAATGTTTGGACCCACTCTTTTGCCTCCAAAAGCAGATACGTCTATGCTAGAATGCGACCAGATTTTGTCTTTGGAGGCAGCGTCTGAAAATAATTTGTCCAATGAAGCTCTGAATTCTGCGACGCCAGCCATGTTCTCCTTGCGCTCTGAAATGGCTTTGATTTCGTGTTCATGTTCAAGCAAAAGTTGCGTTATCTCATCGGGCATGGGTACCGCTTTGATCGTCAAGGCATACTCATCAAGATACGTTTTGAACGTTCCTCTTCCTAGGTCTGCGTCTTTTGCAGGGTTCATATCAGGTGTGGACAAGAACGATTCCTTGTACGGAATCGCGGGCTCTGATGAAGTAATACTGATACCAGCAAATCTCTCCGTCAGATCCTTCAAGCATCTTTCTAAATGCAGTTCACCCGCAGCACAAAGGATATGTTCTCCTGTGTCCTCGACATAGGTTTGAACGCAAGGATCGGCTTGATACAACAGTCTCAGACCACGCGCGAGTCTGTTCATTTGTGTTGGATTGGTTGGCTCAAGTGCCACGCGGACAATGGGGGTTACGTGAAGATTTACACCAACCAGATTTGCACCTTGAACAAGTGGATCAACAATAGTACCGTTCTTGAGAATCTTCCCCGCTAGCCCACCAATACCCACAATGTTTCCCGGTGGGCATTCTTTTAGTGGTACCAGGTCCTTGCCCATGAAAATATAAAGTTCAGTTATTTCAACCTCTTCAACAAAAGCAGTTGGATTGTGAGGGTCGTACTTGGGGCCTAAGACGGCTATCTTTTGTCCGACCTTCAAAGTGCCACTATAGAGCCTCGCTATTCCAATCATCACCTCATCGCTTTCTTCGAATAGCTCTTCAGCATCGTCGGCCTCCTTTTCTAGAACATCAGTTTCGAACGGATCTTCTTCTTCATACTCGAACATCGAACTTAGTGGATCGTTCACATCAATATCCGCCGGAATATACTGAGGTTCAACGTCGCCGTCTTCGTGCGACTCGCTCTCAGAACCGGGTTCCGATTCGTATTCAAGACCTAGATCCAGCGCCAAATCAAACTCTGGTGCGGCTTCGCTTACAATATGGAATTCGTCGTTTGATGAAGGCTTCTGAGCTGCAGGTTTTGCTTGCTCATCCAATCTGGGTGTTGCCGTCGTTTCTTGTGCTCTAGTGTACATGCCGGTATCGTCCTTTTCAGATTTACTAGCATGCTTGAGACTTTCCGCTTGTTCGGCCGCCTTTGCAGCTTTAAGTGCTCTTTCGCGCGCATCACGACTTCTTTGCATCAGCTCGTCTGGGGTTAACTGGACGCCAGCATTCAAGGGTAGCTCTTCTCTAGGAACAGAAATCATTTTCGAAACGAAGGCACAAACAGGTCCGTTCTTGTCACAGCGTCCCATAGCTTCCCGAAGACTGGGGTCAATCATTTCGTGCCCAGGTGCAGTACCTATGATTCTTTCAATTTTCTCACCTTGAGCTTCAAGTGGCGAGGGCAGTTTTTCGATAACTGTTAAAAGAACCGAGGAGCTGACCGGAAGCCATTGTCCCATGACTGTTCGCAGTAGATTTTTCAAATCTTTTGAACGTAGATCCCTTGGTGGAACCTTGATATTCAAAGTATTAGTGATTTTCTCCAGGACCTCTGGGTCTCTGTCGATCAAGATATTGTTGTAGATTTTCCATATGTTTTCGAGGATCAAACTTACAAACAAAGGCTTTAAAGTTCGTCCCTTGAGTCCCTTGCTGTTGATGAATTTTTTTGTTTTGGGGTCCATGAAGAAGTCACCCCAAAGCACTTTTTGTAGGTTTTCTCTCTTGGCACCAAGTTTCTGTTCATAAAATTTGGCTAACTGTCCGATGTTGAACCCCCAGCCATCAATGGCCGATGCAAAAATGACGTTGTTGTTTTCTGGTTTAAAGTAAATGTCCGAGTCGTCTTTCTCGACAAATTCGGTCGCTTGATTGTCTTCGAGCTGTTCTCGCCATGACAGATCGTCCAGTAGTCGTTGTCCGTTGTAAAAAGAGCCGATGATGGAGTTCACCTGCTCTATAATCTTGTTCAAATGCAAATATGCTTCTTGAGGGCTCAATTGGAGCTCTGTGATCAAACGGTCCATTTTATTCAACACTAGCGCAGGTTTGAGTTTTTCAACCCAGCATTGTCTTAGAACTGTTACCGTTTGCGAGCAAACACCTTCGACCACATCTACGAGCACAACAGCACCGTCACATAATCTAGAGGCGGTGCTAACCTCGCTGGAAAAGTCGATGTGACCGGGAGAGTCGATCAAATTAATAAGGTGCTCATTTACCAAAGGCTCTTCTTTACCCTGTTGTTTGTGCAAGACCCTGAAATACAAAGAAATCGCGCTAGATTCCATCGTAATACCTCTGAGCTGTTCATCGGGCCTAGAATCCAAAAACCTTACCTTTCCCGCGAGCTTTTGTGAAATAATGCCATTAGATGCCAGCAATGAGTCTGACAATGAAGTCTTACCGTGATCCACATGTGCTAATATACAGATGTTTCTGATACATGATGGATCTTTCTGCAATCTTTTAGATGTTTCTGGACCAGCTCTCGACATCTTAGGAGTATTTTAAGCTCAAGTTTGGTTGATCTGTTCTTAGAAGAAGATCTCTTTCTGTTAAAAGCTATATTGCTAAACTTGAAATTTGTAGATAGCTCAGAATCAGAAAATCGACAAACTTGATGGGAGATACAAGATGTCCGCAGTGTGACAGCAAGCTTCAGAAATGTTTGATCCAGCAGAACTACAGTTTGGTGCTGTGCACAAATTTGAACTGTGGTTATCCGTTCAATGAGCGTGAAGTTATGGACAATATTGTATATACCAAAGATTCGCAGATCTTAGATGCAGCGAAAAGACGTCTTCGAAAAGAAGAGCAGGAAGACAAGAGTAAACCTTAGAAAGATGATCGCGTCGTGAGAACGAGCACTGGAAGACAACAGACCTTTTTTCTTGCTTCTTTCAGAGGGCTCTTTTGTAGGGTTACGATTTAGATGCTAAAATGTCTATATTTGTATAATTTACATGGTTGTCCAATTTGACGCCGTTGATCTTCGGTCTGGAGCTTTCAGAAATTGTAGCTCAGCATATGGTTTACCTCGTGGTTGTTGCCTTTGTGGACACTAACGCTGAATTCGAGGTCGTCGTCCGTAGTCATGTCCCAAGTCTTATACACCATCATCAGGGCAAAAATGTTGCATAGACTTCCAAAAAAGAGCCCGTCGATGTAGTGCTTCACACCCGTGCAAATGGCAGCGGAAAATGCATAGATGATTAGTTGACCGGCGAACAGGAAGAAAACGCCGAGGAGCACAGCACCTGCAGCCCAATAGTTGGTGATCACAAATAATGATACCAGCAGCTGGCAGATAATGTAACACAATATGGCCAGAGCGTTCAGCACATACATGACAACGAAAAGACCCATTGTATTGGAGTTTGTGAACGTGGAAGAGGATTTCCAGGCTTCGAACGAAAAAATGGCGACGAGAAAGTTGATCACAAAGCCGAGGAAAGCAGAGCCCCTCGTCAAGGCCATCGATTTGTGCGTGCCGTCTTCCCAAAACCGGAAACCCAAAAATCCAACAACAGCCATCGTCCAGCAGCAAGCGCCCGCGAATGCTATCTGAACGGCCACGAAATAGGGATATGACAACGAGCCTGGTGGAGATACCCCACAGTCAACCACTAGAGTAAACACTATAAGCCCCAAACACAGCTCGAACAGAAAGCTATACTCAGATCTGCCAATTGCAGTGTATTTCCGGCGCGTGGAATAGATCATGAACAGAATTACGCCCAATGCACCAATATTAACAAACGCGTTGCCAATTTGAAAAACGACCGTGTTTGCCACATCGATCGAGCGCGCATAACACCGGGGCAAAATGCCCATTGTGAGGCCCTTGGGATCGAAATCGTGTACGGTTTGCTCATTCGCGAGGACTAAATGTGTAGATGATTTGACCACCGAGCACAATGGCAGCGGAGTCTTAGAGCAGATCGATGCGAAGTTGCCGAACCCCATGGTCAAATAGGCTTGGTTGTTAGAGTTTTGGATTTTTTGGAAAAGAACGCGATGAGCTTTGATCTATATATAGAGAACAGCTCGAATTGAAAATTATTGATCCAATCTCGATCTCGAACGCACAGCACAGATGAACAGCAGTTTAGGGTCAGCTTTCGATGTGGTGAGTAGCACGCTGGAATATCGACTCAAAGAAGCGTTCAAAAGAGATATTTGGTGTCGATCAAAAGCTCGAGCTTTGTGAAACATGATGCATATCTTGTAGAACGGTTTATGAGATTTGGACACGCGAAATCTAATTATTGTCATGTGATACAAGACGCGATAAAAAAAAGCCAAGCGACGCGAAAACACTGTAGTGATAGGTGAAGGAAAGCGGTGGGTATTGGAACGGGAAAGGCGAAATAGAAGGATCTAGTCAGCCTCTTTTGACAGCTTTTCTCTATGGTGTTGACGTACCTTATTATTGGTGAATTATGAGTGTTGACATGCTGATGTCACGTACGTCTACAATGATAAAGGAAACTCGACCCTCCGAAATGGTGTTCATAATAGACCTGACCGATGCATTTGGAAAGTTTGATTTGAGCCAGGACCGTTGTATTTTAGCCCTCAACAAGAAGTATGTGATATGCATCGTTAAATTTTGGTCTTGGCTCGAAAACCCTGATTAAAAATTAAAAGAGATAATTCACATCTCTGGAAGTTTTCGTTGCATAAATATTCGTAGTTCTTGAGATAATGACACGAAACTAGCTGGACCCTTACCTCTAGTTCGACCGCGCCGTAACCTGCGGTTGTGTCAAACTTCACGGCGACGATGCCAACTAAGTATTTCTGATATGACTGCTCTCAATTACCAACACCCATACATTTCATTATTTTTCATGAAAAATAATGAGCTTCCAGAAAAAAAGATATATTGCGTGGGAAAGTTGAGAGTGCGTAGGTGCAGGCGTGAAGGGACTTGGAACAGCGCTCCGCCTAGCACTCCAGGCTCAGTCTCTGCCCAGCTCCTGGGCAGCTCTCTGCCCACGGTTAGAGATCGCTACCGGAGAGTTCTGTCTAGCCGTGGTGGGAATCCAACTCGCTCCTCGCCGTTCACTCTCGCCAGGAGTGGAAAACTAGTTACGATCTTCAATATAGTTGACGGAACACTGCTGTATAGCGTTCATACTGTTCACCACCAAGTAAAGAAGTATCAGTCGCAATGGGTATGTCAACAGACGAGTGAACAGATTCAGACGGGATAAGCAACAGCGAAAATGTGGGAGCCGAGAGCCAAAAGTGCACCTTGTTGGAGCGAGAATGCGTAACAGCGCCAGAAAATAAGTGATCAGCTTGGGAAACAACAATTAGACCTATGAGCAGGTCCTCGAGGAGCAGCGTCATGGTTTTGAGAAATGCAAGCTATCAGGACGTTCTAGCGCACATCAATATGAACTATTGACTCCTCTTCTTTTACACAAAATGAACGGGAAAAAGCTCATAAAAATTTGGGTTTCACTGGTCCTACTACTCCCGTCTCGCAACCCGCATTTTCTGCATTAAAAACCCCACTTTCACAATCCAAGTACTAACCTCCTTCCCAGTTAACGTTCCAAAGACCAGAAGGACCTACTGCAAGGGTAAGCAATGCCGCAAACACACCCAACACAAGGTCACCCAATACAAGGCCGGTAAGGCTTCCTTGTTCGCCCAGGGTAAGAGACGTTACGACCGTAAACAGTCCGGTTTCGGTGGTCAGACAAAGCCTGTTTTCCACAAGAAAGCCAAGGTCACCAAGAAGGTCGTGTTGAGATTGGAATGTGTTGCTTGCAAGACCAGAGCTCAGCTATGCTTGAAGAGATGCAAGCACTTTGAGTTGGGTGGTGAGAAGAAGCAAAAGGGCCAAGCTTTGCAATTTTAAGTGTGCGCTCAAGTGCTGCTTTTATTATCCAGTTTTACTACTCTTTTCGCACATTTTGGTCATTTTTCCACCTACATTGTTCCCATCTGTAACTAAATAGGTAACAACGAGATGCTATAATCAAGAAAGGACCCTCAGGTCTCTGAACCGGCGGTATTCTGTTGGCAGATTGGCTCAAGATACATAAGTCCAACGCCACTACAACCAGTGCAATCCTGCAGTCGTGTCGATCACTTCCTCTAGCTCATCAGTTTAACGTTGTTGTAGACGTCTTTACTAAAACGTGATATCCTTTCGAAAACGTGAACGGTGTTACCCGTACGACGCGAGTAGCTGAAATAATAATAATAATAATGGTACATGACAACTTATAACCGAACTTTCTTGTAGATCATAGCATCTTGGCCAAACCGTTTGCGTCAAAAAGTGCCCGAAAGGTCAAGCATTGGAGCATGTTCAATGGATACAACAACGCGTACACGAAACCCAACCCTACTTACGAGTTTTCAGGGATGAAAACGGACCAGTACAGCGGTAATTACAGTAGTAATGATGAAGATCAGATTCGTTATCCAAGGGCATCAAACGAGTCCCATACCTCGCTGTCTAGACCACCTGCAACGGCGTTTAGCTCGAACTATATGAGGGAACAGGGCTCACATCCATCTCTGCAAGGACATCTCCAAAATCAAGTGGAATCTGTGGGCGGTGGGTTTGCTGATGTGCCCAGTTTGTCGTATCCGTCCACTCCAACCACGTCCCAGCAAAACTATACATCTCCAAATAACCAAAACGTCATGAACACACCACCAGCGGTAGGCACTTTTGGCAACGGCAACAACGCGGCCCCTAGTCTCTATAGCCACGGCAACAACTCCCAGAGTAACTTGCGCAACAACGTCTATCCAAACCTTCAAGTCTCACCGGGCCAGTATTCCGTGACATCGGACTACATGCCCGAAAATCACACCTTACAGAGTCCTCAGCATCTCTCTCAGTATAATAACACTAGGCAGAGTCCACAGCATAGTACGCCCTTCCAGGCTATGGCCAGTCCTCAGCATGCGCAGCAGTACGGTTCGAACGCCAGCGTACACCAGCAAAGCCCGGTCAGAGGCCTCCAGGGCCTGCCAAACAGTGACTCGCAGCAACGTCTTTCTGCTGCTGCTCCACCTGCTTCGAACTACATGTACTTCGAAAGACGGCCCGATCTGCTCTCAAAGTCCACTCAGGACAAAGCCGCGACAGTCAAGCTAAAAATTGAGAACTTTTACCAGTCTTCCGTTAACTATGCCATAGAACGCAATCAAAGGCGTGTAGAGCTTGAGAATCAACTGGTTTCGCAAGACTGGTCCGATGAACGCAAAAGCAGACAGCTTTCCACGTTGGGCAAAAAAGAATCACAGTTTCTGCGACTACGTCGTACTCGACTTTCTTTAGAAGATTTCCAAACCGTGAAAGTGATCGGTAAAGGTGCATTCGGTGAAGTAAGACTGGTCCAGAAACGAGACACGGGCAAAATTTATGCGATGAAGACGCTACTGAAATCAGAAATGTACAAAAAGGATCAGTTGGCGCATGTTAAGGCAGAAAGAGACGTTTTGGCCGGAAGCGATTCGCCTTGGGTGGTATCGCTGTATTATTCCTTTCAAGATACTCAGTATCTGTATCTCATCATGGAATTTCTGCCTGGCGGTGATTTAATGACTATGCTTATTAGATGGCAAATCTTCACGGAAGATGTCACCAGATTTTATATGGCAGAGTGCATTTTGGCCATTGAGGCCATTCATAAACTTGGCTTCATCCACAGAGACATCAAGCCAGACAACATATTGATCGATATACGAGGCCATATTAAACTATCCGATTTTGGACTTTCCACTGGTTTCCACAAGACTCATGACTCAAAGTATTATAAAAAGCTTCTACAGCAAGATGAAGTGAACGCAGCAGCAGGCAACCTCCAAAAACCACAAATGGGAATCACTGCCAACAGTTCAGGTAAAAACCGTAACACCATGTTTGTGGATGCCATTCATTTGACCATGACCAACAGGCAGCAGATACAAACGTGGAGGAAATCGCGTAGGCTAATGGCATATTCGACAGTTGGTACACCTGACTACATTGCGCCTGAGATTTTCTTGTATCAAGGCTACGGCCAAGAATGCGATTGGTGGTCCCTGGGCGCGATCATGTACGAATGTCTGATTGGGTGGCCACCGTTCTGTTCTGAAACACCTCAAGAGACTTACCGTAAGATCATGAACTTTGAGCAGACCTTGCAGTTCCCAGACGACATTCACATCTCGTATGAAGCTGAAGACTTGATCCGCCGGTTCTTAACACATGCAGATCAAAGACTCGGCAGACACGGTGGGGCTGATGAGATCAAGAACCATCCCTTTTTCCGTGGTGTTGATTGGAACAGTATACGGTTAGTGGAAGCGCCTTACATTCCAAAACTAAGCAGCATTACGGATACTCGGTTTTTCCCCACAGACGAGCTGGAAAATGTACCGGACAGTCCAGCTATGGCTCAAGCTGCCCGCCAAAGAGAGCAGATGATGCAGCAAGGCGGTGCTGCTGGCAATCCGGTGAGCAAAGAGGACTTGCCCTTCATCGGGTACACCTATTCGCGTTTCGATTATTTGACGCGGAAAAACGCATTGTAAGGCCCCAATTTGAAGACTACATAAAATATCTTCTAATAAACATTAAGTCTGGGTTTCTTGACTGAACAAGACAGGCAGTTCGCCTCATTACTCCATGTACGTGAGAAAATTACCAAGACTTTTGATTTTTAAGAATGTAGATACAGCTGATTCCCGATGTCTCCTATTTTTACGAGAAAAATCAACATAAGGCGCCCAGCAACGTTCTGTAATTTAGTCTACGCTTCTTGCCAACCCCGGAACCTGGAAAAGCTGGGAGCACTGTCCTTTCCCTCTGATGAAAAATTATGGGGCCAGCGTGAGCGATATAAAATGATGTTGGTTCTTTAAAAAGAAGTGGACAGGAGGGAAGAGGAAAGAAAGTGAAATAAGTCTGTCCTTTTATATACTCTTGGATTTGAGGCCGGGTAACGTCTAGAGTGATATAATACCAGGGCTCAATAAGGCCTTCTAGTGAAATGAACATCAAACGACGTTTGTTGAAAAGCTTTGGAAGATCCCATCTTTTCGATTGAAATGGAACGCACAATATGATGTAATTCAAGTGCAGGTTTAGGCCTATTATTCTCGGGATTTTCCCAACAAAAATTAGCGATTTTTTAAAGTAACAATCCATAAAACGTACGTGGTGTATTCACAACAATTGTCGCTAAAAGCTCGGAAAACGACACATATATGGCTCAGTATTTCACGGTAGCTTAGCCATGAGTTACAAACTGTTTCCAAGAAGTGCTTTGGGATGGAAACGTAGCTCACAAGCTCAATGTCAGTAAAAAAAATGAAGAAAATAAAAGAAAATCGGATTTCATGAGTTCTTCCGCCTTCAGCATCGGAATTCAGTGCTCAAGACCTTAACGACGAATTCTCGCGCTCGCTATTCATGCTTTGTCGCTGGCAAATCCACGATTGGTGCTTTGACAGATTAGTACAAAGTGACACGATTTGGCTGTGTGTGTAGCGTATTGAAGTGTCTAACCATTCAACAACGGCCGACAAGATAGCACTTTCAAGACATTTTCAGGACCGTCTCAATTCGCTTTGCCCAGTTTTGCTTGCCCTCCTCTTATGCCTCCTCTGTGTAGTTTTTTGTAAATCACAAACCAGATCCAGGCGATGCTGGTGACAGCCACGAATATCGCACTTCTGTAGGGCTCTTTGACCTCCAAAAACGGATACGGATACACCGCACCGTTGTCATGATCGACTATAACTTTTAGGTACTGGTTATATCCCAGTCCCAGCGCTGTTACGACAAACCAGGCCGTTTTGGTCGACATTTGGAACGGAGCCGGTTCCAGCGCCAGATAGTCCACTGCCAGATACACAACGGGCAGCAGATGAATTGCACAGTCCACAGGCACTGGCAGGGGGACCCTGGAACCGTCTTTCACGTTGTGCATTATCAGAGGCAGGAAAAACAAACGCAATGGCCAGTACACCAATGCGACCACCGTTTCAAGCACCAGCGCCAGGGGCAAAGCCACCTGTCGGCTGGTGTGTCCCAACGAACGACTGTTGGCCCTTGCGTACGACACCAGTGTTACCACATTGGTCAGAATCGTGGCTGCCAATGCAATGTTGGTGAGAAACTGGCGATGGCCTGCTTCACGCAAACGGATGGGCAGCACTACTTTGGTTGCGCGATACGCACCCCACAAACTGGTGCTGAGGCTTACCAGATGGACAATGGCCGACGGTGTGCGAACTATACTGTTGCTGACATTACTCGCACTACTGCTGCTGCTGCTCATCAGCGAAGTTAATTTGATTCGGGTAGGCTAATGAGACGACCAAAATCGACGATACGAAGCACTTAAGCGACCTTGTAATGCTACAATTTTCTATTTCAGGCTGAACGATCGATCGATTCAGTCGTGTATGTGTGCCCAGGTTGAATCTTCAACAAAAGTGAGAGTCTACAACAATTGGTTTCCGGGTCCCGATTCGGGTGGGATTTTTTTGCAACCTTCAACCTTATTTTCCTTAAAGACAAGACCCAACATGGCTTCCAGGTCTCGAATCCGGGTTTTTGCTACTTGCTTCTCGATCCGGGCTGTCCGCCACACCCTATTGAGCTGTTTTCGCTAGCTGGACAGCATCTATCCCAGTGGGCATCGGGTAGTAGAAATTGAAAAACTTACAAGGTAAAAAGATGCAATTGGTACACGTTTGGAACTCTCACAAGTGAAGCAGAAACATTGGAATGCAGCCAGTGGGCTCGTTGTGTAGCGACGAATTCTGGCTTTCTAACCATGTATTTTTCTTGCGGATATTCCAACTGTACACCTCCCGCGTCAGGGTTGGAAGTTTTCGGGATTTTCAATTGTTGCACTAGATGAGTAGCAATTGCAGGGGAGATCCGGAACCGTCTGCAGATGGAGCTAGCGATTGAACGTAACGTTCAGACTCTTGCTTCGGTTCGTTGCGCTAAATAAAGATTCCATGACAGATCTCTGGGGAAACTGGCCTGTGGTCTGTGTGTATAGCCCGATTGGGCCAAATTGCGGTGACTGAAGTGTCTATTGGGACTCAGTTGAGATGCAGAGACCTTAAAAAGTCTTGGTAATGCGTTTTGTGCGTATTTCCCGTAGCAGAACGGTGGCTTGGGATAACCGGGGCTGTTTGTTGTTGTTGTTTGTTAGCAATCGCACAACGAGTCCAGGGGAGTCTGGAACCAGTGCAAACGGGTGGTGGTTGTGGGAAGTATAAGAAGCGAAAGTACTGGGTGGGAAATATTGGTGAATACTGGGTTTAAAGATGACTTTCTTCTCCTTTCCTGTAGATATTAGAGCTTAAATTCAAATCTACCAAGCCAAAGTTCATTTCCCATTTCAACCCAGCAGAAAGCATGCACGTTGCTCTCGCTCTATCCTACGTTGTAGCTGTTGCTACAGCGTCACCCGTTGGGTTTCTTTCAGAGCTTTTCAAGCGGGAAAGCTCAGACAGCTCAGACGACTTCAGCCCGCTAGAGGTATATCCTGGCAATTTAACGCAAATGTCCAACTGGTCAAACTGGACCAACCCTTCGAACTGGAACAGCACTTCGGGATTCAATGGCACCGGTAACGGTACTGTTGGTGGTGGAAACGGTACTGCTGTTGGTGGAAACGGCACCACAGGCGGATTCCCAGGCATCGGCTGGCCATCGCCCAAGTTGCAGGTTTTCATCACGGGCGGTGAATACCAGATGTCCAACTGGACGATGTCTCCGGACGTGGAAGTCACCACTTTGTTCAACCACTCGTCTCTCAACGCAACGTATCTATACAGCGTAGCAGCCTCGGTCTCTAGCTCGCTAGAAAGCGAGCAGTACACAGGCGTGGTGGTTGTTGGATCGGAAGCAGCTCTGGAATCGCTTGGTTTCTTCCTCAGCGTCGTGACAGACTCGCCAAAGAGCCTGGTGGTCACTGACGATGTGGACACAGGTATCCAGGTTGCATGGTCTGAGGACTCATGGTGGCGCGGAGTCTTGGTGGCCCACAAAACGTCTATCTACTCTGGGGCCCTTTACTCGGCCTCTAAGCCTCATGCGGGCAAGATAGGCGCTATTTATCAGTACGAACCTTGGTTCTGGTTCACACCTGCATGGCCCACTTTCTTGTCGCCTGACAACACGCTACGCTACGAATACACCAATTTCACCGAAGTTACAACGGCAAATTCAACTTTCAGCTCCTCTGCTCCAACCATCCCCGTGCTGTACGACGGCTACTTCGACCCATCGCTAGTGAACTCGCTCAGCAGCTCCATTAAGGGTCTGGTCGTGGTTTCTTCTGGCAATTCGACCACCAGCGAGCTCAAATCGCCTTCTGTGCCTGTTGTGTTCACCTCCGATGACGCAGAGCCCGTCTTTGAAGAAGACGTACCTTCTGGTGCCATTGCTGGCGGCTTGTTTTCGCCTGTGCAAGCACAGCTACTACTATCGATTGCCATTGCCAGTAACGCTACTGATCCTTCCGGTTTGCAAGACTTGTTTTTGTCATAGACTAGCCAGTCATTGGTAAGAACCCAATTTGATATTCGGAGACGCAGAGACGCTGGACAGTTGAATTGTCCGTTTTATGATACCCTCTAATGCCCATCGTCCAACCCATTTGTTCGTTATAATACTTCATCAAGATGATACCTTCGAGTGTAGACACTCGCTACAACGTACATGACACCAAAATAACGTTTAGACATGTAAAATTAATGTACCTACTTGTGCCATTGTTAAGCTAGAGAGCTAGAGTGAGAATATTTACTGATTTCTGACCAAAAGTGGAAGATTCGTTGTAGTTTTGATCAAAAGATTGGTGAGTGCTAGAAAGACAGAGTTTACCACGTTTAGCGCGGCCTGTTTTTGTAAGGGTATCTGCGTTGATATTTACAGATCCTGGTGCCAAATTGAACAGCAACTGATGTCAATGGCTTGGATACTGGGACATTCATGTTTCTTTCTTCTGGATTGACTAATTGGACTACTCAAATACCTAGCTAGGTCTAATGTTCATATTGGGCTCAAAAACATTAAAAACAAGAAAGTTTGGATTTTACTATAGGCTGAAACTGCTTGAATCAACCCCAAGGATATACCATGATTATGGGGCGATTCTAGGCTTTATTTGATTAGTTTCTGGTGTTTCGAGGTCGAATGTGGGATTTGAAATCGTCACATTGGTGCAATGCAATATATTTAGCTCAATCATTAGGAAGCATTTGAGATTATCGCGAATTCGACGTTTTGATCAATTATTTGTATAAAGCTAATTCAAGCGGGCATTCTAGACCTTTTCAACCTCAGTGAACATTTATCGCTTCTGGTGACAGTGTTTATCCAAACACATTAACTGACATTTGACATTCGACATTACATGACAGATAAAGTGATCAGAAATAACGTTCCAATGACAGTGAAGAGTTAAGAGAGCTTCCAAGATATTTCCACCCAACTGTCTATACCAGTTGATCTGTTTCTTTATACCTCATGTCTTCCTCCGCTCTTTCCTACTTCCCAAACGTCTGATTGGAATTTTTTACGACGACTCTCCTCGGTTCCACCAGTTTTACGTTCAAAACAGCCCATTGCGATAGCTGTACGCGTCTTGTTCTTACAGTTTTCCATCGATTTCGGTGTTTCTACGTATTTTTGTTATTCATAAAAAAAGTGTGTCGTTTCCCTAGGTGTCCCCACCAAATAATCTCACTTCTTGGACTGCACCTTCATTATTTGGTTCCCAGCATCCCGCAACGTAATTGCAAAAGATTTGAACTCCATACCAGTCAGCTTGCACGTCTCATCGTTATTATAGCGTGCCAACTGTTCAAGATTCGCTTGATTTTCCACTTGCGAGCCCGCGGGCAACTTGTCCTCCAACTCTGGGAACGTAGCACTCAGAATATCAACAATTCTCTGTAGATTGAATTTACCATCTTCGTAACTGTGCTGCTTGACCCCTGTTCCGTTGACAGGAAATAGTCTCTTCCCGGCCAAATCAGGGTTTCTGAGCGGCAGGACGTGAAGCAATGCAGCGTCTCTTACATCACAGCTAATGCCCCGGGGCTTGATGAAAGGTCCTTGATCTTTTGGTGTCAAATCGAGCGCCTTTTTGATAAATTGCGCCGTAGTGTTCCATTCTCCGGTTTCCAATCCCCATTCAAAGACGTGCGGGCCGAAAACATAAGGAGGGTTTACGGTTGTAACTGTATAGTTCACAGAATCCTTGTTGTCGTTGTAAAATTTCCACACCATCTGTTCCGCGATTTTTTTGGATGCAGAGTACGCCTTGCTGTCTTTGTCCTTGGCCCGCTCCCAGGTGATTGGGTTCCACGATTCTTCCGAAATGACACACCTGGGGTCACCGGCACGGTCCAAGTCCATGAGTGCAGAGAATGAAGATGTCACCACGACCCTTTTGACATTCGTACCAAACTTATGGATGGACTCAAGAACGTTTTTCGTACCCTCGGTTGCCGGAGTCAAATATGCGGCCTCTGTGGTATTTCCTTCTCCCAAAGACGCTGGCGGTGCTGTGTGGATGACATGCTGGATATCAGGATGCTTCTGGAACACAGTTTCAAATGCATCCGGTGCTGCAGTGTCAGCGATGACTACTACATCCAGTACAGCGTAAGGATAGTAGTGTTCAAACGCATATGAAATCCGGTCAGCTTTCTGTTGAGTGTCCACCGTAGCTACCACATGGTAGCGCTCCGATTGAAGGATATTCACAATGTGCATGGCGATATAGCCGGAAGCTCCCGTTACTAGTACTTTCTCATCCATTATTCTGAAGACTCGGTGAAAAGCAGTGAGAGAGTCTGGTGCTAGCGAATTCACCCAACACACCAGACTCGCAAAAGACGGGTTGGAAAGATCCCGTATTCTTTTATACAACACTGAGGCTAAAGGGTAGGGTCAGGGGCCTAAGTGAGAACACACAAGTGGAGCAGAGGTAGGGAGCCGTCATCTGCAAATTTATTGTGGGGTGTACGATTGAAAAGCAAGGCGTTGGATGCAACTCGTGTTATGCTTCCTTTTGTCGTAGGGGAGGTAACTTGACGGTATTGCTGATGTCAGGTGTGGAAGTTGCAAATACAACGAAAAGGGTAGGGAAGAGTCCTAAGGAACCGCAAGCAAACGTGGGGAAAGTACGTGACTTTCAACAAGAACCCAGAATATGATCTTGTTTGCGAATTTTGGGTAGGAATCTGGATACAAAAACCGGATGCAATCGGTGCCGTCTTTGAAAGTTGACTTTGAAATTCCATTAATATAGGTATCTTGACACATCAGACGATATTCAGCGCACCGAGTGGTCTTAAGGTCACCGGAACCTTGCAATCGAACGGTTTCGGTGTGAATTTTGAGCTCACAATGTCGAGTGTTTCCGCCATTTTGCAATGATTTACACTTGCTCCAGGTTCACCTGTCATCGTAGAAGTAGTAACTTAACAAAAACGATTCATAAGCTTTTTGAATGCTCACCAAAACTTGATGCAATGATATGACGGAATGTAACAGTTCAATGGTAAGTTTAAGTTTTAACAGCAGTCCTGGATAAAAACAAGATTACAGAAGTAAGTAATCACACAGAGGAATTACTTGAAAACGGCACCAGAAAGACCCAGGAATTTGGAATCGATCTGTACAGCATAAAAACTGGCAGTCTGGATGAATTATCGTTCAGTCTCCGGGCTTAAACTGTTGGTATTCCTCGCCTTTTTAATAGCTCATCACTTGCTTATCCACACATCTTATATATATAGTCTAATAATTTCGATCCCCACAATTAAAACTCTTTCCTTTACATGTCACTTTTTAAAACAACCAAAGCCAAAAACATGAAATAGAGCATTGAAGCAGTCAGAGACCACAGAGAACTTACTTTCAGAATGCAGAAAATGTGCTAGAAATTCAATGTGCCCGTTTTCCCGGTGTGAAATTGCATAGGAATCGAGAAATGGACCGACAAACTTCAGGAACGAAAAGATGGGGGCAATCCATAACTTATTTTGGCAGCAAGAACGTCATTGAGGCTTATTAGACAAGGTTGACGTTGTTTTGTTTAACGCTACTTTGAAAACCCGCTAAAAGAACACAAAATCGCCACCGACAATGAAAATACCCGCGATCACTAAAGACGGACATTGATCATCCCACACGTATTACGCATCACGTGATATGACTTGACTCACGAGCGTCCGTGCACCACATCATCTTTCTCTTGGGATGATGACTCTATTTTTTTTCTTTTTTCCTGTGTTTTCCCTCTCATGCTTTTACCAAGACCGATGGTGCATTCACGCTGGCTGGAAGCAGATAAACATACCTTTTACTGTTCACGGCCTTAAAAAATTCTTATCACCTACCCTTTCCTGAGACAGTAAAGGGAATTGCATTAAATTCTCTAAAGTTAGGCGCGAAGCTCTCAGAAATGGCATCTTCCTTACCAAAAAAACAAAATCTATGAGGCACTGGAGTCAGCTAGTGTATAAAGTTTCCACATTTACTTCTCCTCAGTGAGGCCTCTCCAATCTCATCGCCGTTGTGATACCTGCAAATGTGAACACCTGCAAATACAGCCTTGATGGCTTTCTGTTAATCTCCCGTGGTATTTTATCTGCAAGTTAACTGTTAATTTTTTCAGCGGTTTTTCAGAGAGCTCCCCTCCAAAAACTTTGAGAAAATCTGCAAGGTGATGCCCGCGCTATCTTTCGGTTCTTATCTGAACAGAGAAATACTTATCTTGTATCGTGGTGATGTGGTTGGCCAGAAGATGGACGGTTGGTGAATCTAGCAGAAACGGGAACGACGAGACTAACAGGTATAAGTATATGATGCATTTAGCTCATTACGAGAGCGTTGAGTCCGGGAAAACAGTTGCACTTGTACATTGCATCTTCAACATTGTCTTTTCACAGCAAGGGACGGACCTCATTTCGTTGAACTACTGAGCTTGACCCAAAAAAAAAAACCGCAGCTCATCGCATCGCTTGCTTCAATGTCTGGTTTAAATCTTACTGGTACCCCGACCGGGAGTGGTACGGGTGGCAACACACTCAACACGGACTTGAACACCCAGTTTCAAGCCGCTGACATGGTGTGGGTCGGCACTGCCGCCGCTTTGGTGTGGATTATGGTTCCCGGTATCGGTCTTTTGTACTCGGGTCTTTCGCGTAAAAAACATGCACTTTCGCTGCTATGGGCATCCATCATGGCCGTCGGTGTCGTTTCCTTCCAATGGTTCTGGTGGGGTTACTCACTGGTATTCTCGCACAACACCAAAGGGCATGGATTCATTGGTACTTTGCAATTTTTCGGTTTCAAAGATGTACTCGGCGCTCCAAGTTCCGTGAGCAGTGTGCCTGATATCTTATTCGCTTTGTTCCAAGGTATGTTTGCCATGGTCACCGGTATTTTGATGGTTGGTGGTGCATGCGAACGTGCCCGTCTGTTCCCAATGATGATTTTCTTGTTTCTATGGATCACAATTGTTTACTGTCCGATTGCATGCTGGACATGGAACGCCGAAGGATGGTTGGCTCACTTGGGTGCTCTTGACTACGCCGGCGGTGGTCCCGTGCACATCTGTTCTGGACATGGTGCTCTGATCTACGCTTTGATCCTTGGTAAGAGAAATGATCCTGTTACCAAAAGTGGAATGCCAAAATATAAGCCTCACTCTGTGACTTCCGTCGTTCTTGGAACTGTCTTTTTATGGTTTGGCTGGTTTGGTTTCAACGGTGGCTCCGCTGGTAACGCCACCATCAGAGCTTGGTACTCTAACGTGAACACCAACTTGGCTGCTTCTTGTGCTGCTCTAACTTGGATGTTCATTGACTATTTCAGATTTGGTCGCAAATGGACCACCGTTGGATTGTGCTCCGGTGCCATTGCGGGTTTGGTCGGTATTACCCCAGCAGCTGGTTTCGTGCCTATTTGGGCCTCCGTTGTCATCGGCATTGTCACTGGTCTTGGATGCAACTTTGCCGTCGACTTGAAGAACTTGCTGCACATCGACGACGGTCTTGACGTGTACGCCTTGCACGGTGTGGGTGGTGCCATCGGTTCTGTCTTGACTGGTATTTTCGCTGCTGATTATGTGAACGATTCTGCTGGTGCAGAAGCCGCTCCTATTGCTGGTGGCTGGATTAACCACAACTACAAACAAGTGGGTTACCAACTGGCCGCTATCTGCTCCACTGTTGCCTGGACCTGTACTGTCACCGCTGCTTTGCTTCTCATCATGGACAGAATTCCATTCCTAAGACTCAGATTGAGAGCCGACGAGGAAGAACTTGGTACTGATGGTGCTCAAATTGGCGAGTTCACTTACGAAGAACACGAAATGTACATCCCTGAGCCGATCAGATCTCACCAATCCGCCCAGGTCCCAAACCCTACCACCATTGATGACAAGATTCAAACTGACGACGCTCCAAGCAGCGATCACACCGGTCATCCAACCGAAAAGGTTATTGTTTGATTACAACAAAGAAATGTTGCCGAAATGGCACTGTAGCCTTCCAACAGGTTTTTGGGTCAAATTCAACTCCCTCATTGATAAATACTGTATAATGTTTAATGCTATGGCCGTTTTGGTCATGTTAGTAGGCGTTCGGCTCTCTTGCTCGTTACTCACGGATAATTAGAGTAAGGTGACAATATTATAACTTGACTCAATTGATATACCAAAGCAGCATCACAGTTAAACCACTGTCAAAGAAAAGAGGTAACTAGAGTTCGACTTCATGAGATTGTGGAACTTATTTATAGTGTTTATGGGTGTCGTGGCTTATGCCTCGACTTTCGGTAAGTAGATCATGTTTTTTACTAGTTCAGGCTGGCTTTATATTCGACCCACCCCTACTAACGTATACGGGCAGATCAAGCTAAATCATATATACTGACGCTTGACGAAGACCAGGATGCCTGGAAAGGTAAACTGGACGATTTCAAGTCTCTGGTGAAACAAGCGGGCGGCAAGATTACGCACGAATATTCGCTGGTCAAGGGTTTTTCCATGGAACTGCCTTCTGCACACTCGTCAGATATTGTTAATCAGCTTTCGAAGTATGCTAAAAAGCTGCAATGCAATCTCAACATCGAACAGGATCAGGAAGTGCACGCCATGAAAAAGGGTCCCAATGGCCCAGTGCATTGATACAGCAACGATGGTAGCAATGCAAGTTTTTATTTCTCCAAAGCAAACGGCGTCTTTATCTAGTGTATTCGTTCTCTAGGAATTTTGGTTGTAAGTAGATTTTTTTTCTCCATTATGGCAGGTTCGAAGGTTTTCATCGCTTGCGTTTCCCATCCGGTGGTAAATGCTAGCCTAATTGTGCGTGTGTGAGTCTGCGAGTGCGAGTGTGTATGTTGTTGTACATGGTTAACGCTCGAGATTGATGTTATCACCAAACTTGCCATACAGAGCGGTTTTCAGCTCTGCGATACGAGAGTCGATATCGGCCTCTGAATCTTCCAATTGTTCGATTTTGGCATCCACGGTTTCACCGTCTTTTTCCAACTGTTCTGCCACTTCACTTTGCTTCAGGAATACAAATGTTTCGCCAATCTTGTACTGGATCTGTTCTTCTTCGTCGATAAGCTCGATTTCAAGGGCCACATCGTCCAAATATCCCTTCTCCTGTTTGAAATGTGCCAATTCCACATTGATGGCGTCCTTTCTCATGATCAGCTTGGAAAATTCGTTGATCTTTTGCTGATCCTCATACAGCACTTGAACAGCGTTTTTCTTACCTTCTGGTAGCTATTTTAACACGGTTAGAAAGCGTTTAAAAGAGAGAGTTTTACTGAACTAATGACTAAACATACCAATTCCATTATTATAGTGTCTCGGGGTGGTTAAAGCTTTTATTTTCGCTGGAGTGCTTCAACTGATCAAAGCTAGATTTGAAATATCTTCCAAGTTTTCATTTCATTCGGCATCTTCACGTATTATAAAAGGAAAATTACATAATCATGGATGTTGTGAAGTGAACCAGGAAACGTGAACCAGGAAACGTGAACTTTGGTTGATTCCACACCACTACACCACACAGTGTATTCAATGCTTCAAAAAGACTAGGTAACAAAGCTAGCACAGTGCGTGCAGTCTTTGAATGCCTTGGCTCAACCTTTTAGCAGCCTCTTGCAACTGTTCGTCATCAGCAGCATATGCGTAAGTGATTCGCAAGAAATGAGATCTATGATCCGAAAAAGTTTTGGAAACGGCCATGTTAATTCCCAAAACCACTTTGACACCTTCTTCTAGAAGAATGTATGAAAGTTCTTGCATGGCTTTGGAGCGGTCTTCGATTTTGGGGAAATGATCGAAATTGATTTCGAGAGCAGCAAACATACCAGCGGTCACAGGAAGCATGGAAAACAATCCATTTTTATAAGCTTCCGAAGACTGCAGTGCTTGGAATAGTACGTTTCTGCGATGCGTGTACTGACCGGCCACTTTCATGACCCAGGCCAACCACGCTTTCTGCGGCGAACCGAATTCGGGAGCCCACTTTTGAATAACGTTGTTGACCATCATTTGAGAAACACCGCTGGCGGCCCGAGTGGATACATCTTCGAAGTCCAGGATCTTGGAAATCAGGTACTTGTTACCAACAATGAAACTGAATCTCAAACCGGGGAAAAAAACTTTAGAGAAAGTTTCGCACCGAATAACACGGCCCGAAGTATCGAGGGTTATGAACGATTTTGCGAGCATTTCGTTCTTGTATTGATCAATGCTGAAATCTTTGCTCTCGTACGGGTTGAAGAAGGGAGATTTTGGGTCGAAAGGTGGGAATCTTAGGTACCCGTATGGGTCATCTTCGACAATGATGAAGTTGTGCGCTTCTGCGAGCGCGTAGATCTGTTTGCGTTTCTTCAAGGACAGAGTCATACCGGTTGGATTTTGACCTGTTGGGATAGTGTACAGCAGCCGAGGCTTGGGCAAATGCGAGTATTCGCTTTGGGACCAGTTTTCCAACAAATGGGTCAAATACTCCACATCGATACCCTGGGATTCCGAGTCTGCAGTCACTTGAAGCCGCATGGGGACCGTCGTGGCGCCCGTTGCAATGATGTTGTGTACGGTAGGTGAAAAAGTGAATTCTTCGACCAGGACTGTGACATTGGCTTCTGCTAGAGTTTCGAAGATTTTGAAAAGCGAATCGGAAGACCCGTTGGCGAAAGTGATGTCCCAATCCTCGTAGGCGGGCGGATTTGCGTATTTTACAAACTTGTGGCAGAAATCTAGCATTTGAGTAAGACCACGGGTATCGTTATATTGGAACCCAGACTGGATTGGGATGTTTTGAGACGATTCAGGCTCGTACCTCCACATGTCCACCATCTTCCCGTCTCTGAACTTCTGGGAGACCAGCTCCCTTTCATCGCGTGCATTGGGATCTTTATTCTCGGATTTATCACTGCCATTTTTGCCATCAGTAGCCGCTGCATTGAGATGTAGCTTGGCAGACCGGAAATCATAATCCTGGTGTTGAAACGGATAGTCTACCACATTCAAATGCACAGACTCGATAGGAAACAAGCCTTCGTTGGGCAGTCCAGCTCCCAAATCGATAGGCTTTGGGTGCGGCTTGACATGGTCAGGAACAGCGCGGTTCCAGAAAGGTTCCATTTTGCGACCCGCTGCGCGCGATGATAGAAATGGTTTGTAGCGGTGCTCGAGCGACATTTTACTTGAGTGGATCAGTGCTAGTTGGTGGTCGTCAATTGTGGTTGGTGGGTTGGGAAAGCCTTGGATCTTGATATCTTTCCTTTTTATATCTGATTACGCGAAATGGGCGGGCGCGATATGGGTGTGACTAATATTCGTCAAGAGTGAGGCGCGCGGCAAATGTGTGGGTGTTTGGATTTACGTGACAAAACGCGATAAGAGACAGGCACGTGTTGGAACTATGCTTTTGTATCGGATTTGTCTGCTAACAGAGTCTCAGCAGTTTGAACACGTAAAGAACTTAAATGGAGTGCCAAATTTAACGCTTGCACGGAACCCAAACACGCCAGAAGCGCCGCGTGCATTAGGGCACGTGACCTCAGGTCTGATAGCAACGAAATTCCCGTACGAGACGCAGCAGCACCCAAACCAACCGCATTTTGATGTAATGAACACGCGTCTATTAGACCCCCCAGGGCAGTGATGATTCCCATGCTTGTAGGTGCCAAACTGAAGAGCCGTGTGAAGCGACTGCGTGCGCCCACAAAAATGACAGTTAACAAAAGACAGATGCGACCTAGAGCAAGTTGAGACGGTATTTCGTGGTACAACAAAATCATTGCTGTGATCAAATGTGCCGCCATAATTGCATGAACCATATTGGCTACAGCTCCGTCACGTGACCACCACGATTGCCCAGACGGGCTCGCACAAACGTGATCACAATCATCGTATACGAAAATCTCCGGCCTTTTTTCGTTTTCCATTATAATTGTACTCGTGCAACAACAAACCAGTAAACAAACCAGTAAACCACCGTGAGTACTCAGTTGTTTGGTTTTCTATTGAGAAAAACCAGTCTTTAGCGTGCGTATGCTCGTTTCTTCAAACTTGTTCTATCGTTAATCCCTCTTCAAAACGAACAAGACTGCTGAGGTCTTGGCCCGCAGCTCCTCTTGCGCTGTTTATATATTTCGTCCAGCTGGTCTACTGATGCACTCTTGCAACGCTGTTTACCCACGCGTTGGTGTGCCAATATTTGGCGATGCCACTTACGCTTGACAACGGTCGCCACAGTGTGCGTGGGACTGAGTTATTGGGTTTCCACGGGCTCATCGCGATAATAACTCATGTATTAATAAAACCGGGGCCCACGCCCGACCACGTTACCTGGAAACTAAATTAGCTTCCGTACATCCAAATGCACAAAGGTGCATAACGACGCATAAAGGCGCATAAAGGTACACACAAAGGCACGCCCTGCATGATAGTGCATTTATGGTGCATGCCGAGATTTCTTTTTCTCTTTTTCCTTTCTCGGTTTGGCGTAGGGCATCGCTGCCCTGTATGCATTAACTCTCCAGCTCGAACGATCTTGGTTTTACGAAGATCCTTGGCAAACAAAATGCTATCGACATGGTCATGGCTATCGCATGGACGTAAGCTTGTAACATGTTGTAGTGTTCAGATTGACTCTTGCGTGATTGGTCTCTCTGTGGCATGTGGTTGTCGAGATTTTTGGAACGATTCTCAACTTGGTTTGTCTTCCTCAGCACCGGTGTCAATTTCTCGTTTCTCGTTGCCAGGGCAAACAGCCTGGTGTTGGGTAAACTGTGGAAAGGGTCGTTGATTTTGGACCTGCAGCACGGGAGCGGCACGGTTGCAGGATGCTTGCAGGATGCTTGCAGGACGCTGATTTTGGCGTGCTGTGGATGTAAAATGAGTCGGAGGTTCGCCAACACAGGCCACGAGCGCGTCGTTCGCGATTCAATCGTGCAAAAGGATTTGGTGGAAAACGGGTTGTCATTTGGGTCCTTGACTTCAGATACCCGGGTTCCAAAGTTTACAATCCGTTTTGTAACCCGAAAAGCAGCGACACACACAGCGACACACACTCAACAAGCATATGAAGAGAGAGAGAGGGAGAGAGGGAGAGAGGAAAAGAGGATGGGTCTGAGATCTTGATGACATTGAAAAATCAGATTTTTTCTCAAACCACTGTGTAAGTGACGTTCTACTTGGTTGCTGCTCTGTCCAGATCACTGTAGAAAGTAGGATACGTTGATCTCAAGCATTGCAGAACCTCTTTCACCTCTGGATTCGTTGGCGTTGTAAACTACCCAGTCTGGCGTACACGGATGCATTTTCACAATTGTAAACCTCAACTATGACAAGCTCAAAGTCAAAAAATACACTCCTTCTCTTTTGAATGAGACATGTATCAACGGTATGCAATAAATAGCCAAATTCCGCACTCGCAATACTCCATACGCAGCGCAACCACAAGAATAGTACAATTGTGCCTCAATATCGTAGCTTCAACCATCTCCAAACCCATGATAGCAGTTTTTCGACATCTGCTTGCAGCTCGGCAAGTGTCAGTATTACGATCACAATCTTCTCTCCTAGGGCCTACAGGGCCGCCACTATAATGGTTGATCTGCTTCCTACTTCGTTTTCATTCGACAACTTAAATTCCACCAATGCTTTCTCCACCTCCTCGAACAAAACCTTCAAACGTGGCCACACCTCTCTTTCCTCCTCACCAGAACTTCAAAAATCTTACCTGTTCTTGACACTTTCTCGCTTGAACGTCAAAACCCGTTACATGCTTGAATATTTACAAAACATTTGCTTCACAATTTACTCTTCACGAACCGACGTCCCTTTTGGATGTTGGTGTCAAGCTCGCCCAGACACACTGCTAACGATTTCTTCTCTGCAGCTGACACGGAGTCCAACCATTTGGCATCAATACGAGCCACGTCTCCGCGTGATAGCTCAACGGGCGTGGCAAAGTATTCTGCTTGTGTGTTCAGTTTGGACTGTAGCTCGCGGCCACCTTCAATGCCTGGAAGGTACACGAATGCAGGTAGCGGTGTTGAGTCCGGTTTTTCGAGATGGATGCTGCGAAGCACTTGATCTGTAAACTGGAATCCGGCCAGTGCCATCGATAGGGTGGCAGAACCGGCGCCTTGCTTGGCCTCCACCACCTCATCCCCGCCAAACTGCACGCGGTGAACGTAGGCGTCGTACGCACGACGATTTACGAGCTTGGAGCGCAAACTGGGGTTGGCGATCAAAGGCACAATTGTCGAACCCGAATGGCCACCCACTACGGTTACATGCTTTTTCATCGACTCGCGGCTGTAACTGTCGGCACCGAGAGCATCACTCAAGAATGTTTGAGCACGCACAACGTCCAGGGTAGTGACTCCCATCACCTTGCCTGGCTGGAAGGCCCCCAATTGTTTGAGGGTCTCGCAGGCTACCGGAACTGTTGAGTTTACGGGGTTCGAGATGATCAAAATGCGGGCATTGGGCGCATAACGAGCGCATGCACTCACCAAATTGGCCACGATCCCGGCGTTGACTTTGAAAAGATCGTCCCGTGTCATTCCGGGCTTCCTGGGAACGCCTGCCGGGATGACCACGACCTGGGCTCCCTCCAAAGCCAGCTGCAGCTGGTCTTTGTCGTATCCTTTGCAAGTGGAGTTGGTGTTGATGTGCGACAAGTCGCGAGCCACTCCGGGCGCCAGACGCAAATCGTAAAGCGCCAGCGTGGAGACAAACGGCGACATTTTCAGCAGTAGCGACAGAGGCTGTCCTATGCCTCCAGCGGCTCCCAAAACTGTGACTTTGGTCATTTCTTGTGTGTGTGTGTGTGTGTATGGTTCAGATTTCAAGCTATGGGAACCTTCTTGGTATCGTTGAAATCGTTAGAATCTGCTCTTTCTAGATAAACAGGTTTAATGACGTTTCAATGTCAAACAATTACACTTTTGAACAGATCAACGGTAGTCCTGGGTTTAAGAAGTCTGTTTAGATCAGTTAGAAAATGGGAAGATATTCCTATCGGGATCCTCTCTTCTTTATATATATATATTTATATACCTTATTTTCAGAATTTGATTTACGCTTTGGACCGACAAGGTTTTGAGGAGAACGGAGTCATCATTGTCACGTGACGATGTTATCTATTTTCGATAAAAAACACAAAAATGAATTCTACCCCAATTTTTCGTATATAGTTATTGAAGATAGGTGCGGGTAACAGAAAACAAATGATTTTGCGTCAATAGTGATGATGAGCTTTGTCATATGACCTCCGTGTGAAATGAGTGATAATGGGTAACCAAGTAAGTAAGTAACTGAGCACGATCTTCTTGTGGGTAGCTAATTATATACGGCTTCATGCAAAAGAGTACTTTTAAACGACTGCTAGCTCATCATGTGAAACGACTCGTGGAAGGATGAAAACCCAAGGTGGTCGGTGTGTGCCTTGTAAACAGGTTGGGGTTTACAGGAAAAAACGCGTAAAAAAATGGCATTTGGCGTGAAAAGGCTTTTATTTACGCGTCTGCAATACACATGAAGCACTAGAAAAATAAAATGTATCCCAAAGCAAGCCTAGTCTCGAGCCTACTCGAATTACGTCTGCTCTTGATAACTCCTTAATATAACGAGCCCTTAGGTAGAGTTTCTTGCTAAGTTACATCGAGAGATCTGCGGTGTTCATAGCTTAACGGGATACTTGCAGTATCTGGACCGGCATTTATAAATTGACGGGCGCCAAGAGTTCCTACGAAATTATGATTCAGGCTAATTTTTTCTGAGGTACCAATATGGCAATGCTTATATTCGTCAACTAACAAACGCAACCACACAGCGCGCACCGCAAATGGTTCTCGAGAACTTAGAGGATAGGAGAGTTTTCTCCAATGGAGAGCTTAGAGCATTGGAAGAATACCTCAAGAAGCTGCTAGTAGATGAAATCAATCTTGAATCTGAAAGAAGGACCAGAGCTCGGGGGCAGAAGAAGAACGCGTCGGTATAATAGCAGAAACCATAGCGGTGGGAAGTTTCGACCTGGTCCGTAAGAAGTGATGTAGCTATTTCAGAAACTTCAGTATTATGTCTATAAAGAGTATGTACTCACCAGTAGTACCAGGGGTCAAGTGATGGGTTTTGTTGTTGCGTGTTCTTTTTTTGTGGGCTGAGACTTCAAACGGCAAGGTCAGATTCCTTTCAAGTCGAAAGCACCTGGGGTATTCGATAACAATAAGGCACTTTCAACCTGGTTGTATCTTTCACTGCAGCATATCCCGTACATAGTGACACAACAAATGTCAAAGGGAGATAAGTTTACTGACAAACCACCAAGTCTACTCAGCTACGAACGCCCTTAATCTGCAAACCAGTCAAGACCGGCCCCAAAACTAAAGACAACTTTTTAATGTAACGAGATCATAGTGTTATTCCAGTTGCGCAATTGTCACTATATACGTCATGTTCATATGGCCACGCGCACTGGTCTCGAGACATATGGTAAATACAGTAAATACATGACACTTTAAGCGGATAGTTGGATAATGGATATCCTACAGATACTTCACAGCACCTTGATGCTTTATTCATCCTTGGTCTCCTTTTCTTGCACTTGCTTGGATATGCCTTGAAACCATTCCAGACATTTGATCCTCTCTTCACGTAGCACTTACATCTCGTTATTTCTTCCCTCATCTCCATTAGCTCACTCTTTCCAAAACTTTCCGTTTACGCCCCACAATCGATTCCATCAATGTTTCCAGACCTTCCCCACCCAGAGCACTGGTAGCCCTTGTTTCGATGGGAACATTTTCGAGTTGCAGTAAACGGCTCAAATCTCTCTGCAACGTCTGTGACACGTTTTCAGCTTCATTCACCAGATCCTTCTTGTTGAGTAGCACTACAATCCGGCAATTGTACCCCAGTCTATCCCTATTCCGCAAAATCGTTTGTAGTTCGTGCACAGACTCGTCCACCCTGCTTGCTGCAGCAATGTCCATTACCCACAGTAAAACGTCCGTTTTATCAAAATAGTTGTCCCAATAAGGCCGTAAAGTAGACTGACCGCCGATATCCCATAGTTGCACATTATGGCCGGCAAACGGTACCGTATGGATTTGAAAGCCCACCGTTGGCGTAATCGCTTGGCGATCTTGATGCTTATAAGTACTCAGAATCCAATCCACCACCGTGGACTTTCCAGAGTTATCCAAACCCAACACTAGGCATCGACACTCCTTGTCCTTGAGTTTCTGCTTCTTTATAATGGTCAATAGCCCCATATAGCTACGATACTCATTGTATTCTTCAACTTTTGAACAAACTAGCCCAGGTAGCCTTTAGATTAACATCATTACAAGCATCAAATTAGACATATTGACGGACTACCCAAGTCAAATCGAGCTAAGCGGCACACAACAGTCGAGAGCGTCTTGTGGATGCCAGAAAATAAACGTCAAAGAACCCTAGTGGACTTCAAGATCCCCAAAACAGACGTTTTACCAGGAAACCAGCCAAAAAGACGTCGAGCTGAACCACTTTACATCGATTTAGAGTGCGATGAGCTAGAGACAGAATCATCTGTAAAGCAAGAAACGTCTTCAACCGGGCCGAAACTGTTCGTTACCGAAGAGGACTACGAATACACTGAAAAACTGGAAGTTTTAACAGATCGTAATGATCCTGCTGCTGGTCAAGCACAGCTTGAAGAAAAAGTGACGGTGTCACATATTTCCACAACAAAACCTGTGGCTACTGATTGGCCTGAAAAGTATGACAGCACGGAAATAACGAACTCAAATCGCCTTAAGACTACCTCTTCTGCCAGTAAAGCATTTCCAGTCAAATTGCAGTACAAACCCGAAAAGAAGCCTAAAGTGTCATCCCGGCCTTCAAAAGTGGACATGGAATTAGCAGGTTCAGAGTTGAGAATTTTGCCTTCTGTATCAGAAGTAGGGCCTGAGCAACAGGTTTTATGTCCCGCTTGTGGCATTGTTTTAACAGCGCTTGAAATCCACGAACGAGAAAATCACTGCGATGCCTGTCTGACAACAAAGCGACCCTCAACTACAAAACGAACGGGCAGACCTGTGCCCAAACTCCCGAAGGTCAAAAAACTGCATTTCAAAAATCATACCATTGTGGTTGACGGTTTCAACTTCGACTCCGATCCTGCCATCAACCAGTACTTTTTATCTCATTTCCATGCCGATCATTACATGGGCGTCAAAAAGTCGTGGGCCCAGGGCTCTATCTATTGCTCGAAGGTCACCGCAGACCTTCTTTCTTACAAATTCAAGGTTCCACATGAAAGGATGGTAGCTTTGCCCGAAAATGTCACCGTGCAGGTGGCAGAGAATCTATCTGTCATCTGTTTTGATGCCAACCATTGCCCTGGGTCCTTCGTGTTTTTGTTTCGCGAATTCGACAACGAGGACAAGACCGTTCAGTGGGTGCTTCATACTGGTGACTTCCGAAGTAACAATGATCTCATCTCGCGCATCAACTCCCACACTAACAACGCTCGTATCGACAAAGTGTATTTGGACACAACATACATGTACCCATCATATCATTTCCCCCTCCAGCATCTGCTACTGGACGCTACGAGTGATTTCACCTGCAAACTGAGAGATGAAGGTTTTAAAAAGCTCTTTAGTGATCGCCAGACCTCCATTATGAGCTTTATATCCAAGTCGCTGCGTCAAAGACATCTTTACAAGTATGTGTTTCTGGTCGGAACCTACACAATTGGCAAGGAAAAGCTTGCAGTGGCCATTGCTCAAAAGCTGGGGACCAAGATCTTTCTACCCAAGGACACTACCAAACATCGCATATTTCAAACCTATCAAAGTTCGTTTCCTGAGGGTATCATTACCCATGACATAACCAAATCCTGCGTACACCTTGTATCGATCAGAACTCTGGCGTCAAAAGAAAGCCTTGAGCTATATTTCAAGCCAATCTCACACATTTACGAGAATATGATCTGTTTTTATCCTACGGGCTGGTCCTTCAAGAATGGGGGTAGGTTTATAAAACTTCACGAAACCGCGGATCAGAAAAGAACCCACACTTTGGAATTGCTGGACAATACTGAAGTAGACAACTTGGATGTTGCCACTTTATATTCACAATACGACAGTCGAGCTCGATTTCAGGTTTTTCGAGTTCCTTACTCTGAACATAGCAGCTTTAAAGATTTGGCCAACTTCTGCGTTAAACTTCCTTGGAGCCAAATGATTCCCACCGTTAACACTCATGATGCATACATGGTGCAGCAAATGGAGCAGTGGTTTGATGTTTGGAAGAGTATACAGAACGAACATCGTTGATTGCACGAATCCCAAAGAGTTAACAGCATCTTCACATCATAAAACAGAACTATAAGGCTACATATGGGTTCGTTGTTCACAGAACACTAAAATTCTGATCCAGCGACCTATCGGATTCTAACTTTTCCACAAAAGATTCTGGCACGAATAAGTGCGATGGAACCCTGCGGTCCTCCGGTAAGGTGTGCCGTCGATATCTCATTAGTAGGTTAGCCTTTTGAATGCCAAACCTCTTGACGATCTTACAGTAGAACAGGCCGCAGGCATTGCACACTGTTCTGTTCCCATAAGGTCCTCTGCGCCATTCTGGAGTTTCTGTGCTCGCACAATGGACGCATTCCATACCCCGAATAGCGTTAGCGGGTCTTTCATTTGGGGGCGTATCTAACAATGGACTTGTCGTTGAGGATGTTGTTGGCCTTGACGGGGTGCTTGTTGTGGACGGCTTGGTGATATCTGAATCGTTGTGTGCTTCGCCCGACTTGACGATTGAGTTTACAGGTGTGGTAGTTGAATTGTTTTTGGCGCTTGCACCAAACGTCGGTGAGTGGTAAGCCGCTCCGTTAACTAGCACCATGCCGCTTGTGACTATTGGCGATGTAAACGTGGTCTCAGCCGCTGCTTTCGGTACAGCACCATTCTCAAAGCGTTGGGACGAGCCCATTATGGTGTTGTAGCCAGGAAGCAAGGTCGGGTGTTGGGACTGGTAGGTGTAATTAGCGGGCTCTTCGTGACGAATACCGACCTGGCCTCCGGTGTGTTTCAATTGAAGCAGTGCTCTTGCTTCAGAGGCCAGTTCTTCAGATCTTTGGATAACCACTCCAATGTCTTCAAAAGAAAGGCTGTCGAAAGCACATTGATTGTGGCCATAAGCACTCAGCGGTGCGGAAGTTGTGGACCAGCTTTCCAGACTGCGGACAATATCAGTTTTAAGCCTGAGAATGTGGGTTAGTCTGGCCTGCCATTCTGAGTCTGAGCTGTTGTTTTGCTGCTTTGGTTTTGGCCGGGCAGTTTCGACAGCTTCGACTGCGGTCATCAGGGAGTCCAGGGAATGCTTTCTGGCGTGGTTTGGGATCTTGTAGCTGCGGCTCCGGGGCTGTTTTGAGGGAGGAAACCCGAATTTTGCGACATGTTGCTGATGGTGGTTGTGACGGTGTCCTCGTATTGGACTTGGGATCAAGTTGGATTCTAAGGCTTCTGTGGGCGCCGGTGGAGAGACTGTTCGATGCTGGTCGAAGCTTGGGGACCTTGGTGTTTGTGTCACTTTGTTGTCGTCAGGGTCCGGACTGACCGCTAGGATATTGGCCAAACTAGGCTTTTTTGGGTGATTCAAGGCATTGTTATGGCTAGACGAGGATTTGAGTTCCTGTACTTCCGAAATGTGGTTATTCAGATGCAATGCCTTGACCCTGGGCTGTCTGCTGGGGTCTTGCAGAATTTCCGCACACGAGGTTTTGGCAAGCAACATGATGATGATGGCCAGTCAAAGCGCACTTTCAAGCTATAAGAGCTATAAGAACACAGACACTACACACTACACACTACACACCAATTACAAATTATAGACGACCTTGTCACAACAAATCCAAAGCGATCTACGTGCCGCAACTTTCCGAGACTGTTGACAAGATTTTTTGGAAGCTTGATACATTCCCGGCTATTTATATGTCAGTCTGTCTGCCAAGCTTGTTTACCCACCAGACTTGGACTCCCCTTCTACCGTGCGCTGTTCTGGTCAACTTACTTTTACCCTATCAACGGCTTCTTCGCCTACAACCGGTACTACTACTACTACGGAGGGATGCACAGGGCAATTGTCAGCCGGTGACTACTACCGGGCTGCATAGAAGCCGTTATAACAGGATATTCGCCGGACTGGTCCAGATTCAATGACAAGAGCGATATCTGGGGCAAATCCACCACCTACAAGAAAAACCGGCGAGAAAACCGACATTACAATTTGAGCTCCATACTTCTGCACAAGAATTGTTCTTTGATCTTGGTTTTTCGGTTTTTCAGGTTTTCGGTTTATCTTCCAGAGCTACTACGACATGGCTATTAGACGAACTGACAGATATGAGCCGTTACTCAACTAACGACTAACTAACTACAGCGGTGGCACAAGATACACACAAGACAGATACGAGACATTCTGATAGTTTCTTGAGGCCTATTCAACTGGTTCTTCAAAAAAAATGGTCCTGTTGATACTCTACCATCTTCTCTACAACCAGATAAGAAAGAACTAGAAGAACTAGAGTGTTTTTGCAAGTGGCAGTGAAAGAGTTGTGGACGAACTGTCTTGCACACGAACTGTCTTGCACACGTCCTCCGTCTTGAATGTCTTGTTTGCCTTGTTCAACTTGTTTTCTTTTCACATTCTGACCACTTGCTGCCTTTGCCTAGGAACCAGCTGCCTTGCGGCGTCGAGTTTGGCGATGGGCATTGAATGTGGTAAGCAAGGGGAATGCGTTGCTGCGTTGCAAATCCACGGAGACGCAAGGACGTGCCGTGAAGATCCGGACACCGACGTGCAAGAATACTATTGCCGGGTGAGTCCAGATGAGTCTTATGGACAGTTTCGAGACTACAGAAGGGTAGGGCAACCGGGAAACCGGGAAATTCGTGATGACTATAGAGCAACTAGATACAAGTGTGGGTGTGTGCGTGTGTGTGTAAACTCTGGATGAGTTGGTGAGTTCTAGCTCTGGCCCTGACTTTGGCTTTGACACTGGCATTGGACGAAGACGACGTTGTTGAAATTCTAGAATGATTGATCGTCTTCGGAATTAAACATCGGTGTTAGGAACATGGATTACGTAATATTTTGCGAGAGATGGCGAGGATGGACTCGCGAGTACGGAAAAGGGGAAAATAGGGGAGGTGGTTTCTTTTTGGGTTGGAAAACGGGTCATCATGATCAACGGGAAGCTTGAAAACGGGTACCAAGTCGGGTTTCGATTTGCAAGAGACGCTTCATCTGTACAGTGACTTATCGAAATATCGTCCGACCCTGCTCGATGCGGGGTTCCAGCGGCACATTCATTGAGCTCAGTACCGGTTTTTCTCACATTTGGCTACTTACAAGCTTTGCATATTGCTCATGAATCGTAACCAGTAACCTCCCATTTCCATAGTGACACTTTTAAACGTTGCTAGGCATAGTATTGCGTCGCCACCGGTGATGTTGAACAGATTCTATAGCCCGCTAGCCATCAAATGAAATTCGAAAAGTATACAGCCTATGGCTATACAACCAGCACACAGTCATAGAGTGGAGCACCACACAATGCTGTTATTCAATGGGTAGCTTCTTTGTTGCCGGTCGTGAAGAGTTACAGTCCGTTTCGGAACCCGGTTGGGAACCCGGTTGAGGACCCGGTTGGGAACCCATTTAGAAGCTCTTTAAGTCACGTGTAGCACTGCACAAAAATCATTACATAAGCACCCCAAATGCTTACGTAATCAACCTTTTCCCAACCACGCGACTATCACGCGACTATCACGCGATCCCATTCTTTCCTCCCCAGTAATAATATCATCATACAGTAATCTACTTGGCTTAGGGATATAAACCGATGAGAACGAATTCAAACACCATCAACCTAAACCCAAACCCAAACCCAAACTTAAAGCCCTCGAATACCCACAATGACCCGTGTCAAAGACACTTATGACCGCAAGACCTTCTCGCGACAGGAATGGAAAGAATACGTGCTTGAGTCGGCACTCCCGTTTGACGTTGTTGGGTTTGAACGCAATTCCGCAGTTGGGTCGGACTCGGTCGCCAAAAGGACGTGTTTGGAACCATCCATTGCGCATCTGTTGCTCAACTACTTTGTCGTTATGAGCTACGAGGAGTCCAGCATTCGAATGGCCAGAGAACTCGGGTACGTTCGCAACAACAAAGACGCTTCCACTTTCAATCGCATCTACAAGATCAAAGAACGGGCCCGTGTGCGAGAACTTATCAAGTCCGGAAAAATCTTGGAAGCCATCGAACAGATATACACCGAGTTCGGGGTACAAGTTCTAGAAAAGGACAGATCAGGCATTGAGGACGGAACCAAGACCAGTAGCGACGACGACGATGACTTGCATTTCAAACTGCTACTGCTGAACCTCATAGAAATGATTCGAAGACACCACCAGAGCGGGGCTTCGCCGGAAGATTCTAGTGATTTCATCCTGGAACTCATCGAATACTCCCAAGAAAGACTGGCTTCCAAGGCAGACGCAAATACACAGTACATGAAAGAACTGGAGCTCGTCATGACGCTTCTGTTATTCCCAATGGAAAAATGTCCCGAAAAAAATGGCGTCGAGAACATGGCTTTGCCCAAAAGTCTGCGTAATTTGTACTCGCTTTCCCTTCGCACCAAGATCGCAGATCTCGTAAATCGTAAGCTCTTGGAATCAATGCACCCGCAGATTTCCGCTGCCACAGAAGATCGCAAATTCCCGGACCTTATAGGCTTCAATGCCTCAGATCACGATGCTGGCAGATACCATGGGATGTTTCCCTCTAACAACGATGAGGACGCTGGATTCGGAACCCCGTTTGATAATCCCAAAAACCTTGGGTCGACTTCTCGAACTCCTTTCGAACAGAAACCCTGGCAAAAGAGCTCATGGAACACTACCAGTCGGCGCATGGAACAAGAGGACCATTTACAAGAGAGACCCGCAACAGATCTTTACAAGCATGCCGAGTACGAAGCCAGACTGAAACAGGTGATGAAGCTGTGGGCATGGTGCGAGAATCAGCTCCATCATTGTGGGGTGGGCGTACCTCGCGTTGAGGGCGGCATCTGAAAGCAGCCTAAGCTCAATTTTCAATGCACTAGCAAATTGAGACTTTTTATGGTTTGGGTCTTCTCTTCTTTTCATAGTAATTACACAACAAACTTGCACTTGATGGTATCTCCGGTCTCCATCTTCAAAAAACATAGCTGTACGTCGTCTACTGTAGTGGGAAGCAATTCCTGCATGATATTGTATATCCGGACGCTATTAGAGAGTGTGAAGGGTTCATACACACCCACCTCACGACCACGCACAACATACTCTTCGTGCAAATGGCTATCTTTGAAAAAGTGGTAGAGCTTGCGTCTCAGAGTCTCCAGTATGCAACCAAACTCGGGCCTTTTCTCGAGTTCCCACTCCTCGGGTGAAAACTCTAGATGAAATATAAAAGGTTCTGACAAAACCTTTTCGCTATTTTCAGACGAGTCCTCCTCTATGACACTGCATTCAACGTACAAGTGCGATACATGCACTGGCTTGGCAAAGAACCTATTGAGCGTCTCGAACTCTTCGATGACAATCCCGCTTTTCTCGTCAAGCCATTCTTTGCCGTGAAATTCGTCGTCTATAACCAATGGGTGATTTCTCAGGCTCTCCACGTCGAGTGGAGCATTGTTCAAGTCATCGTACGTTTTTTTCTGCAGTAAACTCATTTCAATGGTGATATAGAATTCATTCACCAATGCCATCAAGCCAACTGTTGTTAAGAACAGCGTAATTCGTGCACTTGTGGGATCATTAGTGTACTCGTGCATAAAAGGGAACCTTCGCAAAAGACCGATGGCCTTGCATTCAAAGTCCAGATACTTTGTCAAGAGCGCTCCCCACATCACCAAAGGTCGGGGAAGATAAAAACCCAAAAATCAAGCAAACGTCTTAGATGTCAAATACCCACGGGGTCTTCACCTAATGTTTCTTCAAGGCTTTTGCAATTTCGCGTCAAATCTCACTGCCGAACTGATGTTTAGCTTGTGTGTTTATTCCTAATAGTAAAGCAACGAAAAATGGCTTGTTTTGCTTCAAAATTAGCACTTCTGTTAGCCGATGAGCCTCCAGTCTCATTTGACTTTCCAAATTTTAAAGGTGTGATATTGCTTCGTACAGTCTGGCCACTTTGGCCATACGATTTTGACGACTGTGACGACACAGACCTTCGAAAATTTCGATCTTTTTTCAGCCTGCTTATGTCAGCAAATGGTTCATCAAAAATACTCTTCCAGCCATGAGAAATATTGGCGTCGCGGACTCCAGCGACTGCGAAAAATGAAAGCCAGCTGCTCAGCCTGGTGTGGGCGACGGTTTTCGTATTTCTCAACACCGTCTGTACATTCTAAAAGCTTGTTGTTCGCGACTTGGAAATATGCAATACTCGAAATGGGTTGCTAAGGTGAACGAACGGTCTCTATAAGATCTCACGTGGAAAGGGCATAATAGAATGCGGAGTCTAGAACGCCAGAGGCTTGGCCCTCGAGGCTTTTCGGAGAAACCTGGGCATCGCTCTTGATCTGAATCTAAGCCGAGAGCTCCTGTCTCTCGAGAGCTGGGAAAATAGGTGTCTAGAATCAACACCATCCGATCTGCAAGCGTCAAAAGGATGATTTCCGTTTTCGTAGCGTCACACTCACTTTTGCCGTCTAGACCATACTCGGAATAGAGTTCCAAAATAGCCAAGCCATGTTTGCTTTCTCGCTGGGATTTTGTATAAATAGGATCTTTGTGAGCTGAATGACAGTAGAAGGTTAACGGGTTTAATTCTGTTCTTAGTGTCAACACTGATCCGAGCAAACACAACCACGGAACATCAACCAAGAATAAAACACAACAATGTACCCTCAACTTACCTTAGCAGTTTTAGTCACCACGGCGTTTGCAGCAGAAATTAACTTGACCGGGGGGCCAGCTGCCGCGAATGCCAATACTTTCACCACACAGCCTGGCGCTCAAATGACCAACAATGCCGCTCCTTCAATCGCTTCTGACGCTGCTGACACACCTGGAAATTCCACAACAACGCTTGACGGTTCCGGATTACCCAGCACAGTCAACTCCACTGTGGCTAGTACTGAGCATCCTGAGCAGGGCCCATCGGGATCTTCTGGAAACTCTACTATCCCAGCTGGCCAGGCGCCAATTTCTCCTGGGTTTGGCAGCAACAGCAGCAGTTCGGATAATACTACTTCAACTGGTGGTATGGGCTCATCATCCAATTCGACTTCTGGTAATTCCACTGGCAGCGGTAGTGGAAGCAGCGGCAACGGTTTGTCATCTCAAGCCGGGTCTGCCTTCATCACAAGCACTGGCTCAGGGTCTAGTCCTAAAAGTAGTGGATCCAGTTCTGGTTCCAAGAATTCCAGCAGCTCCAAATCTCAGCTAAGCTCAGGCGGCGCGCAAGCTTTGGGAGTTCCACTAGGTGCTGGGGCCTTGGCGGCTGCAATGGCTTTTCTAATGTGAAGGGAAAACGAAATGATAAATTTTATATGCATAATGCTCAGCACGACACGGTTCTAGGCTTATATTTGTAATGCACTGGGAAACACTCACCTGTCGACCAGCGTAGCGAGCATTTTTTCGATCTCGTCAACCTGTGCGGCTAGTTAGTAGAAAGTATATTGGTTAGTAAATGCTTTTTTCGGAACATACCCAAGTGGTGAAAGCGACATCTTTGAGTTTTTCGCTTATGATGTCGGGCGATATTTTAGTTCTCCGTTTAGCGGTATTAGTCTCTTCTGATTGTTCAGACAAACCTGAGCGTCGATTTTGGCATAGACCTTCTAATGGGTGCGTTAAAATCGATTCTACTTGGGTAAACTCGCCATAAGACTGGGTTTTCGGTGATGTGAATGAAACTGGATAGGATGGGGCTTTATCTTTGCTAGCAAAATCTTGTAACTTTCCATGTTCAATGCAAAGTGGTGATTTATCTGCAGCTTTAAAACTGACATCTGTAGCTGCAACTGAAATATCAAGATCGGGTACTGTCACTTCATCCACTTTAGATTTTTCTTGCTCTATTTCAGGCGCGGTATACGCAGACACAGCATAGCTTTCATTGACATTTGTAGCAGAGTTTAGACACCTCACAGGATCGTCGGCATTCATTTCAATTTGAAGAGGCTTTTTACCTACCTCATCAGAGCATACGTTTACGCTGGTAGACTTTGCTAAAGAGTTCTGGTGAACAAAGCCATTTTCAAAGTTTGCGGATAATTTGGGTTGCTTGGCTTTATTCTCATGCAATATCGCCGGTAGCTGATAATTAGCTACCTGTACTTCGAAGTCATTTAACTCCTGTATCAGAGGGTCGTTCATGGTCTGTGAAAAGCTTTGCGTGTCTAGCCCCGTACAAGACGGAGAAATATTGTACACACCGGCAAATTGACTGTTAAAATCATCCTTGCTTTGAACATTTAGTGGCGGCAGGCGTTTTTCGTTCTGGATAGCTCGTGTGCTAACAATCTGAGAGTCGGGCGGGGTCGAATAAGTCTTGTCATCAGCATACTGGGAGCTCATTATGGTTTCTTCGAAGCTTTGTGAGAACTGGCTTGCATGGAACATGGGCGCCATCTTGATGTGGAATCCTTGAGAACGCAGTGCTTCACAACATCTTTCAAAATCACCCACACTATAAAAGCCTATCTGGAATCTTTTCATGAATACTTTGCCTTGCAGCTGTATCAGGTATTTACACAGCACCGCGGGGTATTTGGCTGAATATTGAGCAATTTGGCTCAAGGACTCTCTTCTTTTCCATGCGATCTGTTCCACGACCTGAGCGTCCACAACCAGTTGCACTAAGCCTTCGTCAAAGCCTTGCTGGTGCAGCTTTATATGTATCTTCCCGCTGCCTTGAAAATGTTGCCATTGATTGATGTTTGTAGGAATTCTTGTGCTTTGGAATCCTTGCGGAGCTGGTGCATACTCTAAATAGCTTGAATAACGTCTAACTTCCAAGCTCAGCGCAGATGTGTTCATGTTTTCTATATAAGTTACAAAAAGCGTAGCTTGGGCTGTACTAACGTGCTTTTGGGTTTTATGTGAAGATTAAGAATTAGCCGCCGAACTGATTGCTGCCAATATATATGTTTGTAACGGTCATTTTGTACGTAGATGATCTAAAAATCAAATTCAATATGCTATTGCTCGATTCATGCCATAAAAAACATCTTGGACCGTAGTGGAAAGCCCAAACTCATCTGCATTTACTACCAAACGGCTTTTTTCGAACTGATATTCCGCTCTAGAGATTAGTTGCCCTAGAATGGTTTATTTTTACCGAAGCGAGAGTGAAAACGGACAATCCTACGCGGTTATTTTGGGGAAGGACAAATACGAAAATGATATGCTCATAAAACATGGCTTCAAGGAACTCAATTACATGTGGTTCCATGCTGACAAGTACTCCAGTGGTCACGTTTATCTCAAGCTAAAGGACGACGAAAAGCAACTGGCTGACGTGCCGAAAGACGTCATCGAGGACTGTTTACAGCTTTGCAAAGCAAACTCCATCCAGGGGAATAAGTTGTCACAGTGTACTCTTATTGCCACTCCCTGGATTAACTTGCGAAAGAATGGGACCATGAAACCTGGCGAAGTTGCATTCAAATCCCTGCGCAAAATTCAAAAATTACAATGCTACGCCCGCGACAACAAGGCTTTGAACAAACTCGACAAGACTCGACTCGAAGTCGTGGAAAATGTAGAATTGTGGCTACACGAAGCTAAAAAGACCAAAGATCCGGACTTTTTTGAGGTTTATTTAGCTAATAATGCTGAGTTACTCTTACAACAAGAGCAAGAAAGAAAAGCCGCGAAAAAGGCCAAAAAAAATAAGGCATCTCCGGAAACATGAACAATTGAAAAATGAGATCAGAAGCTAAGCTTCGATGCTAGTAATCTAGGCTTATCTTTGATGAGCTTCACATAATGACACTTTTCAAACTCGAAAAATCGTACACCACGTGACGAGACTTGAAATCCAAAAAATTTTTTATTGGAATAGATGAGATGAGATGAGATGCGATGAGCTCGCAACCTGCATCAATTATCTGAAAGTTGCAAGCATAAAGAGTTGGTTTTTGCTAGGACTATCTATTTAGTCGACTACCTAGCCCATTGAATCACCTTTTAAAGCGACCTGAAAAAAATCACTTAACATGTCGAAAAGATCCGCACCAATTGATGATTCAAATGGCGTCAACAACGACCGCGCGGTGTCAAGCAAGCTTGCTTCCGATGCTGTTCCAAGTGCTGGTGTGACACCTGTGGCAGGCGATGATGTCGAGATGGGTGAATTCGAGGACCAGTTCAGTGATGAGTTTGAGAGTGATGGCGAAATTATTCAGATGGATGGAGAAGAAGACGACGAGGACCAGGATATCGAGGTGGACGCTGAGATTGATGGGGGCGACCGTTCCGAGACCATCCAGCAAGATGAGTCTAATGAGCAGGATCAGGGTTCCTCCAACGCAGAGCCGCAGCAGCAGCTTTATTTGCCTCACTTGTCAAAGCCACTTGGTCCAGACGAAGTTTTAGAGGCAGACCCTTCAGTCTACGAAATGTTGCATAACGTCAACGTTACATGGCCATGCATGACACTAGACGTTGTTCCCGACCGTCTTGGGTCTGAGCGTAGAAACTACCCACAGTCGCTTCTGATGGCGACTGCCACTCAAGCCTCCAAGAAGAAGGACAATGAACTGTTGTGTCTGAAACTATCTCAGCTCAGCAAGACTTTGGTGAAAGACGAAAATGAAGACAGCAGCGACAATGACGAGGACGACGACGAGGATGAGGACCAGGATCCCGTAGTCGAGAATGAAAACATCCCACTAAAGGACACTACCAACAGATTGCGCGTCTCACCTTTTGCATCCGAATCGCCTGAAAAGCTCACTGCGACCATGAGTGAAAACGGGGAAGTGCACATATTCGACCTAGGCCCCCAGTTCAAGGCCTTCGAAACCCCAGGCTATCAGATACCAAAAACCGCTAAAAGACCAATTCACACCATCAAGAACCACGGCTCTGTGGAAGGGTATGCTCTTGACTGGTCGCCCTTGCATAAAAGCGGCTCTTTACTGACTGGTGACTGCTCAGGAAGAGTTTACCTTACACAGAGACACACATCCAAATGGGTTACAGAAAAAACTGCCTTCAGCGCGGACAATAATCAATCGATTGAGGATATTCAATTTTCCCGCACAGAAGCGACAGTCTTCGCTACAGCTGGCTGCGATGGCTATCTCAGGATTTGGGACACCAGGTCCAAAAAGCATAAACCTGCCATCTCCGTAAAGGCCTCCAATACAGACCTTAACGTTATCAGCTGGAACGAAAAGATCGGATATCTTTTGGCCAGTGGTGACGACAGCGGTTCTTGGGGTGTGTGGGACTTGAGACAATTCTCTCCTGCAACAGCAGCTTCCACGACTCCTGTTGCTCAGTACAACTTTCACAAGGGTGCTATTACGTCGATAGCATTCAACCCCAACGACGATTCCATCATAGCTGTGGCCAGCGAAGACAATACTGTCACACTATGGGATTTATCCGTTGAGGCTGATGATGAAGAAATCAAACAGCAAGCTGCAGAGACCAAGGAACTGCAAGAGATTCCAGCTCAGCTTCTTTTCGTTCACTGGCAAAAAGACGTCAAAGACGTCAAATGGCACAAGCAGATTCCAGGTTGCCTCGTGAGTACTGGTAGTGACGGTCTAAATATATGGAAGACCATCAGTGTTTAAATTATACACGGCATTTTAAAAACTATAGAGACAGACAGTGTGCACCTAGCCATTTGGGAAATACTGGCGCCAGTGGCATTTCGATTGAACGCTCGACTAGCATGGGCTGTCACTTGACAACGTCCAGAGTGATAATTTTTTTGGTAAATAAAGGTAGACCAGACACGCTCGCTTGAGCAGCTTGAACATTACAAACAGTCGAGGAGAAAGTGATGCTCTTGGGTCCCTCAAAACCACCACAAATATCTGCTGTACCGCTACTGAAAACTGATGAAGATTGTGTATCGTCAATAGCCGACGAGGCTTTACAAGCTTTACACTTACCGTACTCTAACTGCATGGTGGTATTGACCACTAAGCAGATTTTAGTCTACAACTACAAGCCAATGGCTCTGGTATCGTCGTTTCTGCGTAGTGACTATTCGCTTGAGAAGTACGGTGAAAACAAGAGAGCTTATGCGGATTCGTTAAACAAGGAAATGTTTCAAGACCTCATACCAAAGACTGACATCAAATTCGATACGACAAATAGCAGTAAAGTGACCTTTTACGTGACATCCTCACTGAACTTTGTATTTGTGTTTGAGATTCTGTTGAGTTCAGGTGCTGTTAGTCTATACAAGGAAACTGGAATTCCTATCTTAGACATAAATAAGGTGGACCATGATTACGGACAGGATATTATGAACAACACTGAGGATGACGACACCTTGACAGTCTTTGACAGGAAAGAATCCACCAAGGTAATTCAAAATGGATACGCTGTGGATAAACAACAAGGATTTTTACATTTTTTGACGAAATCCGCTGATACGCTCGATGAGATTCCAATTAAAAAGGTTGAACTGCGTCTACAGGTGATGTTCAGTTTTGGCCGCTCGATTATTGATCTTGCAGGCTTCTGTGATACCAATTCAAGAGGTGAGTCCAAGAGGCATGAATATTTAATGCTCTTGTTTCCGAATCGCGTACATGTTTTAGTTCTTCAAAACTTCCAAATGAAAGACAACATTTTAATCGATGTCCCAAACGGTTACCGACTATTACAATATCACGGAAAACCATGTGTTGTGTCTGTCGATGCGCAATTAAAAACTACATTGACCGAACTTGACCTTTTAAAGAAGTGCGGCAGTCAAATACAGCTCAATTACGACGCACCAGGACCTTTGCTTGATATTCACATCAACAATAACGTTTTAACGTTCGTGCATGAGTTTTACGTGTCACTTTACGATCTCAATTCAAACACAACAATCAAACGGATACGATCGCGAAACAGCCTGATATGCAGCGGCTCAATTAGCAGTGAAGACAACATCATGTTTACCAAGAAGGGCTTCAAAATGTTTACAAGGTGTGGTAACTGTATCGTCTCTACGTTCGACGATGATGAAGACGGCGAGGAAGATGGCAATTTATCAGGTTCCTCTAGCTTTACTTCCATTGGCGGGTCTATTGTTACAACCTCACTCGACGGTAAGCTTAGCAAATGGGATTTGTGGTCGAAAGTCATAACACCATTTAATAATTTCAGGAACTCGACTCCTCTGATTTTGCAAACTGAAAATAACGATATGATGCTTTTCGCACCGACATCAGACTCTTTAGAAAATGTTCCTTTCCAAGTGATCAAACTGCCTTCTCAAACGATAAATAATCATGTTCCTCTGGTCAGGACAAATGGTTCCATTACAATCCTGGCAGCGTTTGTGTCCAATAAGAGCATCTTGTTGATTCACAATCTGGTTACCAACTCGTGGCTCAGCTTTATGGATTTGAATTTTATTGATGTTCAATGGCTGGGCGACGAATACCTGTTCTGCCATTCGCTGGGCGAAGACATGAAGCAACGGCTGCAGTGCTACCATTTTCCAGCACAAGGAAGTATAACCCCAGAATTGTCTGATAGACTCATTTGGGACTATGCTATCTCTCCTACGATAGAAATAAAGAGCATTCACGCAAACACTCTGTCTCGGTACAAGCTTTTGAAAGTAAAGTCAAAAAATTCAGATAATGAACAACTCCAAAACTTGTTTAAAACCGCTGAAGTGCTGATTCAAGATGACCAAGGCGGCCTGCGAACCATTGACATCATATCTAAAATCGGGCCTGGAGAGGCTGTCGAAATTAAGGTCTTTCACCAGCATCCAGCTGAGAATGTTTTCTCCCAAAAGGAGAAGAAATGCCAATGGATAATGAATCACAACGGGGGTTATTTTGTGAGCCAGGGGGATCAGATCTTGAAATTGGAGAAGACTGAAGAGGGAGTTTGGAAAACTTCGGTTCTATTGGAGAAAGTGGAACGCACTTTGGACATTATAGAAGCCTGGATTTACGTTGTTCAAGATAGTAAAGTCACGGTCCACAATATTGAAGAGCTGTGGAATGCGAAGGGCCCAGTTGCAGTTGTTGAAATCACAGAAGGGGATTACCCAGTCGTGATTTCACCGGAGGCGGCGATAGTTCACAGCGTTCAATTTGTTATTTCCAATGAGCGCTCGAAGATCATCCCCAGACAGGCCATTTACCTCGACCAGGTGATAGACTATCATCTAGCTGCAGGCACGAGCTACCAGAACATTGACTCCCGGTACCGCTCCTTACAGCACTACAAGTTCAGTTTGGAAAAGATATTATCCGGGAAAGTGCTGACGAACGAGCCGCTTTCAGATATTGTCAGTCTCATAAATTTCTACGACCAGGGTCCCAAGCACAGCGGGAGACTGGAGATTATCAGCAATTGTTTGCGGAAAATCGAAGTCGAGCATTGGGACTATCTGTTCCAAAAATTGAACCTGTCTCCACGAGATTTGTTAGTGCAATGCATCGAGCACGATGAGGCTCGTGTTCTAGGCATTTTGCTGATGGTTTTCCTGAATTACGATGGCAGTAAAAAAACTGAAGATTTACGCCAAAACCAAGAGGAACTTCCGACGGAAATTCAAGATACGGAGCCCGGATCTATATCCACCATATTGAACGATGAAGAGCTGATGTTGCAAGTCTTGCGAGTGCTCGTGAACACTGCTTCTTCGTCCTGCGAACGCGAAGAAGCCCGGGAATTTTGGGACATGAGCTTTCAGCTGGTACGTTTCATCCAGGCTCTAGACAACGAAAACAAAACTTCGCTGGTGCAACGCGCTGTCCAGATCTTAAGTTGAATAATGAGCTGGATTCTTGTATTGTCGCTGACACCTTATGGTGTCGCTGTCATTGGCACCTAGAGGAATTGGCTCAAGTAAATCACATGATTCAAGACCAATAAGAGGGCCTAAAAAATCACAGCTTGTACAAAGTGATATTTTGGGCAAATTAATTGAGTTCCGAAAAATCCATATTGGAAAAAACTAGCCCAATGTTGAAAAATGTTGACCAGAATCGTTATCCATCCATTGTCGATACTTCCAGTTCCCACGACTTACGCCGCTGCTTTCTCATCGCCAATTGCATCGTGAACAGCATTCGAAATAATGTCTGACAAACAAGAATCCCCATTGCACACCGTCGGCTTCGATGCCAGATTTCCAAACGTTAACCAAACCATGCACTGCTGGCAATCCTATGTGGATTACCACAAGTGCGTGAACATGAAGGGTGAGGACTTTGCTCCTTGTAAAGTGTTTTTCAAGACCTACTCATCCCTGTGTCCTCTTGAGTGGGTGGAAAGATGGGATGACCAGAGAGAGAAGGGCAAATTCACCGGTGACATCAAGCCATAAGAATGAGAATCCAAAAAAGAGCGTACGTTCAACCAAGAAAGGAAATGCTTGGAGTCCAGGAACATCTCTATTTAAAGAGAGGGGTTTCAAACTGCACTTTCATTTGATTTCATTTCATTCCTCAATTCATTCATACACGGCAAAAGTGTTGTGTTCATGACAAGACCTTTTGAAAAACAACATCGGAAAACCTGGGTATACTCTCTATGCATCCGATTACTATAATTTATTTTACCATCCCGTACCATTCATTCACCAACGCCCTAAAGTTATGTTGCAGACTTTTTTTTTTGCATGGACCTCGCCGGTTTCCTTTCTATCCTGTGTATCCTCCCATATATAAGCGGAATCTGAGAAATAAGAATTTGTTGGCGATTGTTCCAAGGTTTTAGTGGAAAAGAAGGATTGGTAACACCGATGCTTTCAGTTAAAGAAGTAGAAGCTTCGTGTGTCAATGTGTTCAATTGTTTTCGACCCTTTCCTGGTTCAAGTCTCTCTTTTGATGCTCTCCTTCAACTTTGAGGCTGTACCTTCCTTCTTGAATAGCAGCTCGCCAAACGTGGCATAATTGGCGACAACAAACTCGCGCTGTGACAATTGTAGGATGTCAGGTTGTTGCAGCGACGCTTCCCAGCTTTTGTATGCATCATTATCGATTTTGTCTGCAAAAAGTTGATGAAGTTGACGATCCTTAGCTGTTCCTGTCTCCGAGAAATGCCCATATTTGTTGGTTCTGTCGAGTAAAACTGCATTCCAACCTGCAGCTTGTGCGGCTCTCAAGTCATTGGCCTCTTCGTCGCCGATATGCCAACAAAATGACTTAAGTTCTTCCATTCCGTGTTCTGAAGCCAAAGCTGGATAACGGCCCACAACGTCCTGTAAAACAGCGTCGAAAAATCTACGATCCGGCTTGGAAACCTCGAGATCATAGGACAAGTAGACGTGGCTGTCGAAATATGACTTCAAACCGAGATTTTTGATCAACTTGTACATAATAGGATCCGTGTTGCTCACAACTGCCAATACCGTTTCTGGATAGCGCTCGCGAAGGATCTTCAAAAGCTCCAAAAGATCTGGATAGACGGTATAGGCATCGCGGCCTTCAAAAAGCCGTAAGATCTCAGATATCATTTTCTTAGGAACGTCAACGGGAGCGAATACACTGGAAATCAGTAGTTCCCACCATTGCGTTGGGGTCAAGCCAGTGTGTTTGCCATAATTCGGATGTGTGTCCCTAAGGTTTTTGAAGACTAGGTCTGTGTTAGTAGTCTGTAATCCTGCCAAGAAAAATAGTCATTGTCTCTAAACATACTTTTGGGAAACCGTGAGGTCAACTCCTCTGCGCTTGTTTTTATACCAAATCGGTGGCCCACTTTAGCATACTGGACCATTACCGGCAGTGTCGTTGAATAAAGTGTGTTATACGCATCGAAAGTGATCAACTTTGGCTTCTTTAGAGGATTTGCTAAAGAGTCCCATTGCTCTAGTGTAAAGCGCTTTGGGTATCGCATCATTTGAGGAAACTATCTTGTTTGTGAAAAACGGACAACCTTTTACCAAACTTTTGTATCTAACAAGACTACTTACTTTCACTTTCGATACCATTTGCTACAAAGGATGCTAAAATTTTTATATGATCGTCTATGAACGCGGTATTATATTCTACAAAATGGTGCTCAAATGCCGAGAGCTTCTTCAAGCAAAATATGCGTTGTTCTTCGCGGAGCAGTAGGCATCGGAAATGGCTATAGCCTCGTATCTACCTTGTAAGCTCGTGAAAGTTCTGTATTCGTATGCGTAGATGTCTTCGACTTTATGGGTCTCGACAATCTGGGGTCTTCTTTTGCCACGTTTGTCGTCTGTTTGTTCGGTCCGGACGTAGGTCAAAGAGAAAGGTGGAGTTCCTTCGAATGAGAATATTATCTCGGCCTGGTCTCCTTCATGAATGTCCTCCACAATGTAGTCGCCTCGCGAAACTGTGACTGATGGAATTGGATGAACATCAAGCGATAGCTCTTCGAGTTGATGTTCCATGCCTGGCTTCTTGAAATTTACCACGCATTGAGACGCAGAGTCCTGTAAGGAGCTGATGGATATTCTGCCTGCTTCGGACGCCAGTCTCACAAACTGGGAAGTGCTTTCTTTGGATCTCAAAGACACCCCATTGAATTCGTACTTGATGGTAAACGGCGCCATACCTCCCAATTGGTACGAGACGTAATCGCCAACACAAACGTCCATGCTTGGTTCCACCAAAGATATACGTGGGACGTCTGTAATGGATATTATGACGTGATTGTTCCCCGCTTTAAGATCTGAAGTGCAACCATTGGCATCGACTACCTCAGCAATTGTGACGATGTGGTTGCCTAGGTTGAGATTTTTGAATAATTTAGCGTGGTCGAAACTGTTCTTAGTAACATTGTTGATGGTGACGTAGTCAGTTTTACTCGTGCTCTCGTGGTAAATGTTGAAGGAAACAGACAATGGCGCCTGCCCCGCCTTTACGTGTAAACCAATTTTCTCGAGTCCCGCAGTATGGTCCAAATCGGCTGAGCAAGTGCGATACGTCTTACCAGGCTCTGAGAAATGAACGCTGGGTAAAGGCTTTACTTCTTGTCTGATGATTTTGGGAACGGAGCCAGAACCGACCTTGGCCAGGTCCTTTTCAGAGTAGTGAGAATCTGAAATTCCCTTTATTGTCAGTGTATATTGGCCAGCTCTGTCGTTGGGCAAGTTTATTGTCGCATACTTTGTCGCCACATGTACAGATTTGGGAATGATCTGATTGCTGGGGGATGTGAGCTCATAAAATACCACAAAGGGTGGAGAACCCTTCAAAACTAAGTCGACTGTTTCTTCGTGCTTCTCACAAACTGAAGTTTTTCTTAAGACACCATTACTTTCGCGGAGCCTGCTATTCTCGACGACAGAAAAGCTTGGTTTGCTCAAGAAAGACACTCCAAATTCCTGGTTCAGGCCCACCCTTCCAGAGCAGCTCCGATCTGTGACAGATAGCAGCTTATAAGTACCTTCTTTCTCTGCCCTCAAAGTGGCTTTGTAGCTTGATAAAAATTCTGTCTTGAATGTACCCGTGGTTTGCCCTGCTTTGTTGATATGTTGATAGCTAACGGCGAATGGAGCTATACCTGATAAACTTACGGGTAGCTCGGCGAACGAGCCCTCCTTAATAAGCACTTCATTGTTGTGTTCGAAAGAATTGAATTCAGCGGAAGGAATGTCACGACGAACTTCTATGCGAGCGTCTGTCGAGCTGATGCCCACCTCACAGCCAGAGCTGTCCTTGACAGAAACAAGCGAGAGGATGTAATCACCACCCACATCAAACTTTGGAGTTTCGACCTCAAATGTATAGGAATTGATATCTTTAATAGAATAGGTCGACCGTTTATTTGTTGAGGTCTCTAGAATGTCATACTCCAGTGCAAATGGTGCTTCACCTTTGAATGTTATCGGTATTTTGCTTTGACTATTCAAGCAGAGTTGAGTAGCATACTTCGAAGAGATCGAAGCATCCGGTTTCACTCTCATCGAGGTGGCGAATGTGAAATTCTCAACAGGAGCTAAAGGAATTGCTTTGGTAAACAAAGTGTTGGAAATTTGGTCAAAAACAATTTCATAGTTTCCCTCAGTGGCTGGACTATAACGGAATTGATTTCTTGTTCCTTGAGAAGTGAATTTCTTCGTGTCATGTAGAACACGATTCTTGCCTTCGATCTTGTAAATTTTTGTTCTGTAGTAGAATGGTGGAACCCCGGTAAATGTCAGGTCAAAATTCAGCCCAACTTGTCCAACGCATTGGTCTAAGATTGGTGTGGACTTGACTTGTAAGCTAGGAGGGATTGGCTTCGTTACAAGAATACTCGACTTGTCAATCACAATACCTGAGCAAAACCGTGAGCTCACCGACTCTAGACTATAGGTACCCGGTATTTCAATGGGAATTTCCGTTGTGGGTTTGTAAAGGTCATACTCGAAAGTTGAGGCCTTGTCGTCGTCACCTAATACCGAAAGGGCAACTTTGTAAGGACAACCTTGCTCCCAGTTTCTCGTGTTTTCAAATTTCACCACCAAAGACCTTTTAGTGGGAGAATTATGATCGAATTTAGAGTCCAAGGTTGCCTTGGGCAGATTGTGAACGTCAAAGCTGTAGGAAACACCGTACTTTTGCAGCAAGTCCGGGGACATGGTTGAAAAGTCCATCACATTGCCGAATCCATCGGTAATTTTTTCTAGCGTGTAGGTGTAAGTACCGTCATCTTTCAGGGTTGACTCTAGACTGATGGCAACGGGATGATTTCTAGCCCAGTGCAAATTAGCTATTGCGTCATCCGAGAAAATCTTCTGACTTGATAATAGCGGTGATTCGAATCGCTCGGGTGCTAGATTTGTGTCGGCGAATCGAGCAGACTCGCCATCCATGGAACGCTTATACTCAAGCTTGAGTGGCGGAACACCATGTGCCTCAATAGAGACCTTGCTTAAATCACCGACACATCTATCTTGCTCACCCAAGCCAGCTATGACACCCCATGGACAATGTGGGACGATAACTTGGGACTTGAACAGCCTCAAGTTGAATTTTTTGGAATCAACTATCTCTTTCACTTGGTAAAAGCCGATTTTCTCCACTGGAAGGGCAAAGTAGCGAATTGATGCGTGATGAGAAGCCTGGTCTTTTTTGAAAAAAGAGTGAGATTTCGGTACTTCAATGAGTTGCTTTTTCGTAAAATTTAGCAATTGAGCATTCGAGGAATCCAAGTCGCGATACTCCAATTGAAGAAACTCGATCTCTGAAGTCGAATTGATTCTGAGAGGGATATGGAGATCCTCAACGTTGACGCCATTCATGTTCAAACAGAATGAATCGTGGAATGGGTTCAGCATTGCAGTATTTTCCGGTAGAATTTTGATTGTCAAAGCTCCTTTGAAATGTGAAGTGGGATCCATAATTTTGCGTTGGTTGACGGAACTACCCGTCAAACTCAATTGTTTGGTATTAAACTTGGACCATGCAGAAATAAGCACTGTCAAAAAAGGAAAGCTTTGTTCATTTGACAGAAACACAGTCACGGCTGTTGCAAGTAAGATTTGCACAAAGACTGCAAATGGACTGAACGTCAACTTTGGGATCTTCAAGTTTGGTAGAAGGTAGAGAAACAGGGAATCGATGACCACGTATTTTGCTATGAAATTGAAACGTGAGCTTGTCAGCAGTATTCCTGAAACCGGAAGTCCTGTTTTCAGTAATATCAGATCGTACAATTTATAGGCCTGGATTATAGCGAAGATAGACGCAACAAGCGCCCTTTGACTTGGAATGTCTAGCGCTCCCAAGGATATCAGCGGCAGGTCTTCATCTGCAATTTTGCGCTTGACATCGTTGCCTAGCTCAGAGTGGTGTGTGGCCTGCTTTGAGCTCAGAGGACTCGAATCAAAGCGGTTTTCGTTTCTGGATTGTGGCCATTCGCGCAAGCCGAAATCGGGTCTTTTTTTTCGGAGATCCGTGTACGTCGGTTTGCGATCGCTGAAACGATCTCTCAGATCCATGGTATACCGACGTGTGAGCTTTGCGTGGCCGCTTTTTGATGATTGTTGATGAGCTCTTGAGTGTGTTTATGTATGGTGAAGGTAATATACGTTAGCGTTTTTTTGAAAGTTTGTATTTCGTTGATAGTGATATATATTACAAGCACTATTTAAGCGTTTTAAGCGTTAAGAAAAGTGTGGCACTGGATATTTAAAGGCGTTATTGAGGATTTCTGAATTTAGCATATTTTCTAAGGGCTTGAAGTTCATTATTTTTCTATTTCACGGGACGTTATCTTTGGTTTTGGTGGTCAGATATATATATATATATAGAGAGAGAGAGAAAGAAAAAAAGGAATCATTTGGACAAGAGTACAAAAGACGTAAAACAAGCTTTCCAATTGCTTCGAAGAGGCTCGACCAAGAGTGCTTGCTTTTATGTCCTTCGAAGATCTTTAACATTTTATACTGTTTTATCGAGATCACGTGATACAGCGCCAGCGACATATCAATATTAAAATGACAATTGTCACTGTCAGTATGGCGATGTCTTGGGATCTTATAAGTATCTCCATTAGCTGTGTTGAGTCACTTTCGTGAGCTAGCGATGCTTCTCAACAATTTCAATGCATGATTCCATTGGTCTACCGACTTTAAACCGTTTTTTTCCCGCTATAATAGCACTGGTTTGAAGAGTACTGGTTGGAATTGTCACTCTAGCTGATATTCGATACCTGTCCAATTGTTGAGACGCTTGAATACCTAGACCATGGTGTTGTTTCCAATCATTTTTCGACTTCATTTCCCACGTTCAATTCTTCCCGCACAGTTTTGGTATCTCCGATTTCTGCAACGAGAGCTGACAGGCTAAAATGCCCATCGGGATGCTACTACCGGCTGCAAAAACCCGATGGTTGCTCCCAGAAATTGTGTTGCTCCACATTTGAATTATCATTCATACATTCTAACCACTAGCTCAACACTTCAGCCCCGAATTTTACAATATCAAAGACGGTTTGCAAAGAAGCAAGGAACTGACCAATCTTTGCAGAACAATGGATTGAAAAATGCACCTGAATGAAAGAGCACAATGATTTTGTCTCAATTGCTCGACAAAAAAGCTCCGAGTCCTCTTGCAAAGGAGGACAAAACCAACTTTAGTCCATTTTAGCTTCAAGCATTCGCTAATGGACTGGAAAACGTCCAAATCACTTCAAATTTTGTTCTGAAAAGCTCTCAATCACTGCAAATTCACAAGTTTGCAAATCACAAACAAAAATCACTATATCGATCCTCTATCAGACCTCAAGTTCATCAAAATCGTCAAATCGCGATGAGCTTCTGGCTCATCGCTCATCACATGCGTAACCTCATGGTTAATGACAATTAATTATCTACAATTCAATGGAATCTTGAGTCAAACGAGCTTCAAGTCCATTAGAAAAGTAGTCCAAGCTAGCCGCTATCTTCACTTGAAATCCGTCCATTTGCTCATTAACCTCCTTTCAGGATGTCTGCGGTAGAGGTTTTGTCCAAGTTCGCCAAGTTTATTGGGCCAGGTATTCTCATCAGTGTTGCTTATATGGACCCTGGCAATTACTCTACCAGTGTATCCGGTGGTGCACAGTTCCAATATCAGCTGCTGTTTGTGGTTTTTGTCTCGAACATCTTTGCAGTGGTTTTGCAATGTCTGTGTGTGAAGCTGGGGACTATAACAGGCAGAGACTTGGCTGAAAATTGTCGTCGACACCTACCTCATAAGTTGAACGTGGCAATTTTCGTGTTTGCTGAACTCGCTATCGTGGCTACCGATTTGGCAGAAGTCGTTGGAACAGCTGTAGCATTGCGAATTCTATTCCACATACCATTGTTGTGGGGTGTTGCGTTGACGATTTTGGATGTCCTGGCGATCTTGATATTCTATAAGCCTGAAGCTCAGTCCATGAAACAGGTGCGTTTGTTTGAAATGTTCGTCACAACTTTGGTCGCGGCCACTGTGGTTTGTTTTATCTTGGAACTTTTCAAAATTTCTATACCCAACAAACTTGCTGTTTTCAAGGGCTACTTCCCATCAACTATCATCCTGGAAAATAACCAGGCCATGTACATTTCTTTGGGAATCTTAGGTGCCACTGTCATGCCACATTCGCTCTTTTTGGGCTCCTCAGTCGTCAAACCCAGACTGCATGATTATGATCTCAAACAGTACGGGAAAGTTAGCCGTAAACCTTCCCTAGCGGCCATCAAGTACACTTTGAACTACTCATATGCGGAACTGATCATTTCCTTGTTTCTCATAGCTACGTTTGTCAACTCAGCCATTCTTATCGTTGCAGCTGCAACATTGCATGGACAGCCCGATGCAGAAGACGCCGACCTCACATCAATCTTCCAACTGCTGAGCTACTACATTTCTCCAGCCGCAGGTTTGATATTTGCGCTTGCGATGCTTTTCTCGGGCCAATCTGCCGGTGTAATTTGTACAATGGCAGGTCAAATTGTCTCGGAGGGATTTTTGAAATGGACTCTCAAACCATGGGTTACTAGATTCGTGACAAGACTGATTGCTATATTGCCTTGTTTCTTTGTTGCTGCCCTTTTCGGTGAAAAGGGTGTTTCCAGCATCTTAAATTTGAGTCAAGTTGTGCTGTCACTGATCCTTCCTATTGTATCAGCGCCTCTAATCTACTTCACTTGCAACAGCAAGATCATGTCGGTGGATGAAAGCAGGCAGTTGAACCCAGACGAATACGAAGCCACCGAGACTACAGCATTGACGTCAAGACCAGTAGGAAAAGTCAACTATGCCAACAGCAGATGGCTCGCCATAACCTCCATCTTGGTTTGGATTACGATTAGTGGATTGAACTGCTACCTTGTTATAGCTTATCTGTCAGGAGCCGACGTTCACTTTTAATGCCATGCCATGGCCTTCGTCAAATATATATTACACATGAATGATCTATAGGTAGAATTTGATAGACAAGCTTCTTTTTCATTTTCTGTATTTCTTCTTTCGCGTTTGGACACTCCGTACCACTGGTATGCTACCCATGTAGTTGGCTTGTAATACAGGGAACGAACGTGATGTTACCTGAGGAAGCTTCCTCACTTGTTTAGCAAGAAGTACTTCCTTCATGATCCTTTGAACTTTATGATACAATTGAACTTCTCTTGCGGAAGGTTGACTTCTTCGCCTAGTGATAAGGCGTTTCCTTTTTAAGCTAGCTAGTTCCAGAAGCGTTCTCGTTACCAATTGCTCGTGCGTCCCTTTAGAAACCGCTTCAAGTTCGTCATTTTCAATGGAATTACCGGGCGTCCAATCGTAGAGATTTTCAAGCTTTATCGAAGGTGTTGTTGATGTTGCTTGATTTGTTTCGGTTATCTGTTTTTCATCGACTTTTGTTTCTTCGTCGAGCTCCTTCGTACCATTTTCTGCATGCCTTTCTTGATCAGATCCATTAGTTGGTTTGCTCTCCACTGGTGCATTTTGAATTTCATTAGAATCGGTATTAGAAGCAGTTACTGATTCAGCCTTCATCTGTTCTGTGCTTAACTCAGATCCAACGGTATTCTTCAAATCTTGATCTTTCGCAGCTCGCGCCCGTTTTTCATTAACCTGGACATCGTGCATGTTCCGCAGCCTGATGTACCCAATTTTTTCGAGCCAAATAGTCCCTCTATGGCCAGCGTCAATAACAGTGCTGCTCTCATTGAAAGAAGGGGCCCATGATTGATATTCGCCATACTGAAGCCATACAGTGGTCGGCATAGCATACCAATTTGGATGCAAGAACTTTGACATTATTTCGTATGGTGGTAAAGTCGGATCTGGAATATTGCTTACATTGGCTGCAAGAAAGCCCAGTTTTGGAGCGATTTCATCTCCAGCCTGTGGGATGACTTTATTCAATTCGAAACTACTGTTTGGAGCTTCTGTTGATCTGTGGTCGAGCTGTGACTTTGAGATTGTAGACGTGAAGAGGTCCAAGTCTCCGGACGAAACATAGTAAGATTCGGCGTAAGGAACTGCGTACGCCGTTGAAATTTTGATGAAATCATGCGAAACTTGCCGGCTTAAAGGACTTTTTACCGAATCATACGGCTCCTCTGGAACTGATTCGTCCGTTAGCTGTATGCCCAGTCTATAGCACTCTCGCAGCAAAAGTTCGGTTGCGAATTTGTAGAACTTATCCACCATCTGATACGTGCGAGTGCCCTGGGGGTAGAAATGGATCAGTAACGTACAAACTAGCTTCACGTCGTGATGCAGGCGGTAAAAAGCATTTTGCTTTTTAGCGTACTCATTCTTCTCGAATCGCTCACTAATAGTCGTTACAGGAAAGTTCTCTTCGTTTTTGATGGCTCCTTCGCTATTTATTTTCGATTTCAAAAATTTCTTGTAGGATTCGAATATCTTGTTGGGATTCTTCTCGTAAAACTTGCTAGGGAACTTTTCATCGATAACTTTACATTTCGATGAAGCACTGAATGTTGTTTTTGTTAGTATCTCTATGCTCATTGATGCTTGGACAACTAGCCTCAAACATAACGAAAAAAGCAGCTTGAAAAGCTCCTGGAGCAAACATACGCTTGTAGAATCGCATGCAAATTCTCAAAAACCTGATTCAGCTCCATTTAGGCCTCCAGGTCCACGAATTTCTTAAAGTTACTGTGTCTGTTTCTTATGTTGTGTATGATATATAACATCACGAAATTAATTGATTATACTTATGCTCTTCCGTGTATAGTGATTTAAATGCCAAGTAGTATAAAATGGAATCGAGAATCGAGAGCACACCACCGTCGTTGCCGCTCAAAATGCTGCTGGGATTTAAGCTTATTTGTAGTCATTTCACCGTTGTTTTGTGTCTGGTTTGCTTTTTTGGCGAAGTTTTTACCTTTTCAAAAATCCATGCAATCAAATAATGATCGAGTGCCACTACGTTCAGCGTTGAAAATCAGTAGAATACTCATTTCTTGCCGGCTTTTTGGTCGCTGGATTCTTTGTAATTCTTGGCTGTGACGAGCTTCTCAACAACCCATTGGCCGGCTATTTTTTTCTGACGCACAGCAACGGGATTGAGATCCCAACCAACTTTCAAGTCGCTGTCAATCGTGCTTCCAAATCGTGGAGTAACGTAGCACAATCTTTCGGTGCTTGAAATATCTATAGGACGAATTCCATTGCCGGCAAGAGGCTTGCTGTAGGTTACCAAAGAGCCCTTACGAGCGATGTTGACCAAAGGTGTGCTTTTGATGTCACACAGAGGCTTGATGCGTGTCTTAGATTTTTCAGTCCGTTGGTTCAAATGCAAAGAATGATACACGAGGTATTTGGGAGGCTGCTCGCCGATATCGTTGAGGATCGAGGTATTGTGCAGATAAACGAAGTTCTGAGAAATGTCACCAGGCACTATTGGAGCTAGGACCGGCACGTACGGTACTGTCGAAACAGCGGTCCTGTTTGTGATCTGGCAGTCGTCGGGAGCAAAAAGATCAGCCCGGATAGCTACTTGATCCACAAATCCAGCGCACACCATTTGTTTCAGTAATTTCACTTGATTCGCGCTTGGAACACTGGATTTGAGATCGTCTTCAGAAACACTGGCTCCGACATTTTCTCTGGACGTGTTGGACTTCACAATGTAAAAGATCTGTTTTCTCAGTTTCCTGGTTTCTTCTACAATTTTGGGCCTCATGAAGTTTGATTTCATGAAGGTGATTCTTTTATCTGGCCCAACATAATCCAAAGAACTGACGGCCGACAGTAGCTTAATTGCATCACTGTACTTGTCAAGCTTGCAAAATTTCGATTGACTTTTGAAGTACTGAGCTCGCAATTGTTTCTTTTGGTCGATCAAAGCATCATTTTGAGGTGTCGAACTCTCCGACTCGTCGTCAGTAGCACTGATTCCCAATTCATGTTCGGTCAAAAATGGCTCTCCTACAGAGAGCGCGCTCACAATCGAAATGATATAAGGCAAGCATCCGTTTTCGTTGCCCACCAACAGCATCTTTGAATATCTCGGACTTAGAGGAAACATGTTCATTTTCCTGCCATCGTCGGTAATGGCCTCCTTGATGTCTAGTGCACCCAAATGCTGGAGCATTGCTATAGCTTTCTGCAACGAACTGTAGCTGGGCGGCGTTGGAAATGGGAAATTCAGGATGTTGTGAATTGCCATGCTTTTCATTTGCAAAACGACACTTTCCACAGGCATGCGAAGAATCTCAGGCTTTGAAAACTGCTCAAAGTCATTTTCATAAACCGCAGATGAGTAGAGTCTATAACAGTGACCGGGACCAGTACGCCCAGCTCTTCCGCTTCTTTGGTCTGCAGAAGCTTTGCTTACCCACCCCACTTCAAAACTCTGGACCCCGTTTGTCTCATTGTAAATCCGTTCCTTTGCTCTTCCGCAATCAACAACGTAACGAACATTGGGGATGGTCAAAGAAGTTTCAGCTACATTGGTAGCGACGATACATAGCCTGGATCCCTCTGGTGGTTCGTTGAATACTTTGAGCTGCTCTTCAGTGGGTAACAGTGAGTAGAGTGGAAGCACATACAGGGGATCCGAAGCCGTTTGACCTTCTTCCAAATTCTCATCAAATCCTTCTTCTTCCGAGTCGTCGTTTTCAAAATCATCGTTTTCTTCGTCAGTTCTATCATCAGCCACATTTACACTGAAGTCAACATCCTCAGCCTCGATGTCAACATTCTTCGCGTTGACTTTGATCGTTGGGTTGCTTTTCACCATTTCTTTATAGTTTTTGGAAGCCTTAGGAAAAGGGAATTCAGCGCGAAGTCTTTTCACCATGTTTGTGATTTCCTGTTGTCCCGTCATGAAGATCAGAATAGCACCCCTCGGAAGCCTTTGGTGAATTTTGCATGTCTTTCGAAAAGCCTCCTCCGCATAATCGAATGCAGTACGCTTATTGAAGTGTACTGACACAGGATACTGACGGGCATCAACTTTGAGCACAGGAGGCGGTATTTGAAACAAAGAATGATTTTCGCTGAAGTCAGAGACTCTGAGTGTCGCTGACATGATAATCAGCTTCAATTTCTTGAACTTCTTGGCGTCGCTAGCGTGGTTCTTGGCGCGCAATTTTACACATCTGCTCAATAGCCCAATCAATATGTCTGTATTGATATTTCTTTCATGTGCTTCATCAATGACGATTGCAGAGTACTTGGCGAGCATGAAATCATTCATCATCTCTCTCATTAATACACCGTCCGTCATAAACTTGACCTTGGTGTTATCTGACACCGTGGAGTCAAATCTTATTTGGTATGACACACTATCCTTATGATTACCAAGCTCAGAAGAGACACGCTTGGCCATAGAAACGGCTGCGACTCTGCGCGGCTGTGTAACACCAATCATCCCTGGTGTATCAGTAGAATGAGAATCGCCATAGCCGGATTCGAAAAGAAATTGTGGAACCTGAGTCGTTTTACCAGAACCCGTTTCACCACAAATGACTACAACGTCGTTGTGGTGAATGGCCTCCATAAGTTTGTGCTCTTCACCAAAAACTGGTAGCTGCATTCGAGCTTTTTGAATCTCATCTGACCTTGTTACGTTGACGTAAAATGCCTTCCTAGTAGACTCTTGATCTATTGGTGCGCTGTCATCTATAAGGCCGTCTTCCAAATCCTCGGTTCTGATGATCTTATGGTATGGATGAGCCAATTGTGGAGTCTCCAATGGTGTTTCTCGGCCCTCTAGTTTTTTTATCTGGCCCTCTGCCCACTCTTTGAAGTCGTCTGCTTTGCTCCCTGTGGGTTCAACAGATGATTCTGAGTCTGAGCCTTCGCTGGCAGACTCGAACCTTTCTTCTGACTGCTCGCCATCGTTATCAGAGGCTTCAAGTTCGTCACCTGTAGATCTTTCGGCTACACTTCCACTTTCGCTTCCACTTTCGCTTCCACTTTCACTTTCAGAGTCGCTGGACTCAAAATCCATTTCGTCGTCCTTGTTGTGCTTGCGTGCCTCCTGCATCTGGACTCTTTCGCGCCAATTGTATCGCTGTTTAGATGGCGCTTTCGTCTTGTGCACGACTTTGGCGTTTTGGAACCCGAAACCGAACCCGGACCCTCCGAATTTGGCTGGTCTGTTGTCGACAAAAGACGAGGACGATTGGATGGTCGTAGGCTCTTCTGTTTCGCCTTCTTGGCCATCAGAATTGTCGCTAATAGCATTGTGATCGGACACATCTTCGTCCTCGCCAGAACTGTCGCTTCCATCCCATTCCTTGACCTCGTGCTCCTTGTACAGAATATTCCTAACATTTTCGTCGGAACGACCCATCTTTTCCAGTTGCAATGCCTCCTGAAACTGCTCTTTCTTAGTCTGACGGCCATGTCCCAGGTTTTTGGAGCTCGTTAGCATCGATGTGTCGATCTTGTGCTCCTGTAGCTTCTCTATAATGGCCTTTTTCTCCTCCCTTTTCAGCTGGTGCTCCACAAACTTATCCAGTCGCTTCCTTTTGAGTCTTGACACTTTTGATTCCTGTGGCTTGAAGAGTTCTTCAAGTTTTCTCTTTTTCGCCTCCTTTTCGGCATCTGTGAGCGGCTGCAAGATTTCCGCATTACTGTTGGGATTCTCGCTACTTTCTACTGATTCTTCCACCTCAGTACCGTCGTCCAAATGTCTTAAAAACTGTTTGTTCCTCACCTTTTTGAGCTCTTTCAGCTTGGCCATTTGGCCTGCTCTAGCCTTCTCATTGAAACGCTTACGGTATGTTCCCATCTCACAAAACGCCGCCTATTCTTATACAAATGGTCTGAGCCGGTCTTGGAGTACTTTAGGCTTGGTATTTGAGTGCTCTTAACAGCTTTTCAACTGAGATGTGTTGAGCGATGAGATGAGATGAGTTCTAAATTTCAAGATATTTTTCACTTATTGATGCGATGAGCTAAGAACCATGAACTGAATACGGTTTAGGCAAAGTTGTAAAGTCTCAACTGGGGGACCGAGGAGCAGTCCAGGCCTCTTGTAAGCTCGTTGAATCGATTCCTTGCAAAATTTTGTATATAGATCCACCGGATTGACACTTGACGAGCATTTATAGATGGAGAAGAAAGGGAGAACAACTGTAAAAGAACAGCTTTACGGAATTATCGAGACACGCAACATAGAGTATGTTCAGTTTGGCGTAGACCTACGTTTTCCCACATGGTACGGAAGTACAGCGTATTTCCAGCAAACAACACGACATTTGGGGCTGAGAGACCCCGACGGTCGACGATCTCGGTGCAATTCAGCGCATCTTCCAGATGAAAAAGAAGAAAAAGTCAAAAAGTCCAGGAAAAGAGAGCTTAGTACGCCAGATTGTTGGCTGGAAACTCTGTACGTATGCGAATTTTGTTTCAAATACACAGATGTTGCAGATGAGCTGAAAGAACATGCGTCGCAATGCCAGTTTCGTGACAGAGCTCCAGGAAGGATCCAGTATCGCACACCAGAACTGAGCATCCGCAAAGTTTCAGGCTCCCGCTATCTACTCTTCTGCCAATGCCTGTGTCTCTTTACAAAACTGTTTCTTGACAACAAGTCAATGTACTTCAAAGTTGAGCATTATGATTTCTACATCGCCTATAGTAATCTGAACAACAAACCGATGGCCTTTTTCTCCAAAGACTTGACCTCGTTCCAAAAAAATAACCTGGCGTGTATTTTGACCCTCCCGCCGTACCAGAGGAAAGGGTTGGGAACGCTTTTGATGGACTTTTCCTACAAACTATCAGTTCGTGACAGGATCGTATCTGGTCCAGAACAGCCACTATCGCCCTTCGGACTAGCTGGCTACTTGAAATATTGGTCAACTGCACTTTGCTTACAGTTTTTGGATGGACCGCTACAAATGAAAGCCCGCGTGGGTTTGAAGGACATTTCTAAGTCAACAGGAATGCGTCTTGGCGACATCGTGCTTACACTTCAAAGCCTCGAGTGTTTGAGTGAGAAAAATGAGATTTCATTGCAGGCCCTCCGACGGTGGATCAAGAATAACAAACAAAACACAAATGCATTTGTCAATGACAACTATTTGATCTTAGATGACTGACCTCTCAATAGAACAAAATAATAGTGGAAATAATAACAAGCATCTCATGACCTACTCGAAAAGCATTTGAATTTCTTCTATTCTACGCTTTCTCCGATCGTCCTCATCTGCGTCAACCGCCTCACCCAACGAGCGCTTTCTCTCTTGTATCCGTAACATTTTTTCTTCGATACTATGCTCCATGATAAACCTGACCACTTTAACATCATTTCTTTGACCAATGCGATGTATACGATCAATTGCTTGATCCTCCAAGCTTGGCGACCACCATGGATCCATCATGAACGCCCTAGAGGCACATGTTAAATTCAAACCAACGCCTCCAGCCTTTAAGGACAATAATAAAACCTTCAATTTTGTTAGATCCTTTTCTGCGAAATCAGTGAGAACCTTTGAACGTTCCTTCATAGACAGCCTTCCATCAAATTTGTATACCTTCAATTCCGATTTCGGGAAAGAAGCAGACAGCTCTTTTTCCATTATGTCCAGAAAAGACGAGAACTGCGAGAAGACAACAACTTGTTCACCGGGACATGCGTCTTGTAGTCGCTTCAAGTTTTTCATCAACGAAGTGATCTTCGAAGATTTGGATCCTGTGTCGTAAAGCACTGGCTTCAATTCTCCATCGGAGCATTCTTGAATTGACACCAACCGCTTAGGGTCGACCTCAAAGCGGCAGTTCGGACATTTGATTTGCTGTTGTCTTTCAGACTGGAAGCGAATGTATTCCAATATGCACATTTCGCAAAATGCATGACCACATTCGGTAAGCACAATCTGCTTCACCGGTTCTATGGGCTCTGCTGTGCAAATGGAACACTCCAGCGTTTTAAAACTGTCACTGGTAGGGAATTTCTCTCTAATTTTACCCAAAATAACGTTGGCCTCATCGTCGCTAATCGCAATGTTGGAAGCAGCTTCATTTGAAAGCGCCTTTTCTGTGTTGAAGTTCTCCGTGAGCATTTTATTACCAGCTAGATCTTCATCATTTTCATCTTGTGATCCAAGCAGATCGGCATGGCAGCACACTTGCCTCAATCTCAAAATGTGAACCAAGATTGTGGAGTACTTTTTGAGCAAATCGCCTCTATCCAGACCCTCCTTCACGGAGCTCTCGGCTTTATTCAGAAAATATTTGTAGAGTGCATCCTCATGTCTGTTGAAGTTGACCTTTTCAATAGTGACTTCTTTCGGAGGGAGCTCGACCAATGGCGTTCCATCCACGTCGCGCATCTGTTTAGTCCTCCGTAAAATTACTGGCTCAAGAACGGAGGATACGACATCAAAAGCGCCTTTATAATTTCTCTTCTCGAATGGCTCAGAAACAAACGATTTCCAATATCCAACCTGGGACCATGGCTCCAGTCGCATGAATTTTACCAAACTATATAAATCGTCAAGACGATTTATGATTGGGGTTCCTGTAAGAATCCATCTTCTTGAGCTGAAGAGATCAACCAGCGATTTAGATGTTCTCGTATTCCTGTTCCTGATCGTGTGGCCCTCATCGATAACAATTCGGAAAAACTCCACAGAGTAAAGACCTGCTGTGTCATCCTCCACATGCGCAACCCCGTTAGTCACAAGTCTGCTCCATTCATGCTGCACTGTTCCATAAGTTGTCAAGAGAACTACAGGAGGGTTCTTATTCCTCGTTAACAACGTTCTCAAACTTCCTGTAGTCCCTCCATAGTATATTTCACAGTGGGCATTTTTAGCCGCAGATGATTTGTCGAATTCTTGCTGCCATTGTGATAGTAAAGACATTGGTACCACTATTAAGGTGGTACCGGATGCGTAAGGTTTGGTATGCTCAGGTGATTGAGAGAGAAGTTGCGAATTGGAATGTTCTGCGTCGGGCGGGTCTTCGAAAAGTTTTGGCTTCAGATATTTTTTATCAAACGGCACCGTGAGAACCATCGACAATATGCTTATAGTTTTACCGAGACCCATTTCATCAGCGAGAATTCCGCCTTTCAATAGCGACTTGAGGATCGGCTTCTCTTGAGAGAACTCGGCCGTATGCAAATTGGCATAAAAAAATTCGTCATCCTGAGAAGCGACGGGACTATTTTCAATCTTTTGCGCAGCCCATGATAAATCTTTTGGCCATCTAAACTGCTTCCACAAGGGATTCATCATGCTCCCTTCAATGTCTTGGGATGCCGCAGCCGAGTCAGGCACTTCATCAAATTCTCGCTCACGTCGCAGAAGCCAGGTAAGACCCTGCTTTTGATACCCTCGGAGCTCTAGGTTAAAAACTTCTGGGCGGGGTGTCGTTTCGGGTAAATGTTTAGACGACTCCATTGACAAAGTGGCTTTGTAGAGCGATTTCAACTGATTCACATTCAAAATGTCTTCCTGAATTTGAGTTGAATGCAATGCATCAGTTTCAGAAGCAACAAGGCCCTCACAGTCACCTTCGTCGAGATCGATGACCTCTGTCGCCTCAGGTGTACTTTCTGGAGTCTCATCAGGTCCTAGCGCTATGGGTCGTAGTTGAACTTTGTCGAACAATGATAGAAGAGCCAGACGTCTCGATTTCATCAGCAGCTCTTCTCCATTTTCCACAACATTTGTAGAGAAGGCACGCCTTTCGGTATTAAGCGCGCTAGTTGTAGCCCTTTCGCTGCCCGCGACATTTCTCTCAAATACCACAGAAGTCAAAAAGCAATCGAGCTGTATTATGAATGAGTCCCCGACGCTAAGTCTTTTGTTGTTACAATAAATCATGGTTGCTTCGAAATCCAATTCGTCGTCGTCCAGAAGAGGAAATAAAATCATCGCCACTTCTTCCGGAACACGACCCACTTCACGACCCAATCCTATATCCACAAGTCGCACAAAGTTCGCCATAGAAGCTCTTTTACGTCCATTGGCACTGTACAATTTTGATGACCCTTCACTGTTTATCTTGGTAATTTTAAGTTCGCTCCCATATTTCAAAGGCTTGACAGTCGGCCTTGTTGCCAAGGCGCTCACCTGAATCGATCCAATAAAGCGACGCCAATTGACTGAGGGACGAGGTTTTTTCAGAAGCCTCTCGCCATAATCGCGTACTTTTTTGCGGACGACATTTTGCGAGGGTCTTGAGAAAAGTAAGTTTGTGACCTTCTCAGCTGGTCTAGTTTTGACTGGAGATTCAATGGTAGGTTCTGGACTGGGCTCCTTGCCAAAATACATCTCAACGGCGCTCGAGATTCTCGTGTTCCTGTCATCGTCTACACTTGTTTTCGCAAGCAAATTGGCTGCTTGTGAGCCCGAAAGACCCGGGATCATATCCTGCAGCTCCTTGGAGTCTGATGAAGCGTCCTCATTAAGTTCATTGTTCGAGTCTGGTGCTTGGAACAAAAATGATTGCTGATTTTCCAAAAGTATGGTGTCTGCATCATTGTTCGACTCTAACTCTTCACTGAAGAATCGTTTCTTGGTCAAACCTTCACCATTCGAATCGTTAGCTTCGTCTCTCTCGTCCATCAAGCACTAGGACTTCTTTATAGAAGTCAATCGATGTGTTTTTGTTAGATGCAACGTTGGTGCCATCGAGCTCATCGCGCGCGTCTTGAATCGTAGATCATATTTGATAATTACGATTCTATAGCGGATTTTGGAAAGCTCCAATTTTCGTTTCAAGTGATTAGTATTTTCAAATTTTTGATTATGTAACACTATATTTCTGTACGAAATATAAGATGTCGTTCGATATGATATTAATCTTTTTCAAATATCAAATTAGAGCGTCTATAATGAAATCAAAACTGACACCATCATCTTTAAGAATCAAAAGAGTTCAAGATCAGGCTGAAGAAGGTCTTGCATGATGGATTGATTGTGTCGTCTTGACGCGTTCCACAAAGATAACTTGTGCACCTTTTCAAACGAAAAAATTGAACAACTTTTGGCCGTTTTAGGGATTGTTTCCGTGCAGTGAAACCTAAACCGTTTCTAGCGCTGATATCTTTAGTTCGACAGCAACAGTCTCCATTGGTGAAGCAATGGATGTCAAACGCGAGAGCAAAGTGTCAATATGGCTCTATCGGGGATCGCTGATGGTGCTGGTTTTATTGTTCGTCGGATTTTCTGTGGTGATGCCTATTGACGCAATGGCACAGGCTTCTCGCTCTAATAATGACGCCCTCAATACCTTTATTGTCGTAGGTGCGTTTGTGGCTTTTGGTGTTCTGAGTATCATCATAGCTGCTGGTAGGGTTTTTGTCCAGCGCAGTTGTCTGCAGGAAATTCCCAAGAGGTACCTACCTTTCACTCCGGAGGATTTGCCTCATCGTGGTAGCAGAGAGTTCATATTACGCCAAATGGACCGGTCTCATGAATTGGCACAAGTTTTCAAAAAACCAATCGAAACGGTTGTGCATGCAGGTTTATCGAGACCCACTAATGAAAACGAGGAAGATGGACTCATAAATTTACCTCCTCTGCTCAATTACGAAAACAGTATCAAGATTATCACCAGTCGTTTGAAATATCAAGGAGCCTTTTTTGGGCTCACGGAGCTAAATCCTCCCACTGGTTACACGTTCGCCGACGTCATTCATAGCCTGTTCACGCACACTGGACAGCGTCCTCTTGAGGCCACGGAGTACGTCGAACTCTACGAGCAGATCCGTTTTTCTGGTCAGGAAATCACCTCCGAGCAATTTTTGCGTTTCATGGACCTTTCTCTTTTCTTTGTCGATGTACTGTTGCGCATGCATCAAGACTCCGCACCTCGGACGCCGCAGCCAGACGACTCGGATAGCTACAACGAGGTAGACTATCTGAATGTCGGTGATCACGGCTCTGAGGTACACTATTTGACAACAACAAACACCAACAGTACGGTGGCCCGAAGAGTGACAGCAGAACACCTCGATCCAAATTCGCCTCGAGGTCAAGGGACATCTACCTCTGACACGGAAAGTTACGAATCAGTTCTGCGTGGGTGCGATATTGCCACTTAGACCTTTTTTAATTTGGTTCCTTTACAGGACTATCAATTTTATACTACATCTATTTTTGTCTTCAGATTTCTCTCGATCACAGCTGCTGTAGCTCATTAAACCAGTTTGCGATGATCTCTTTAGTTTTCTCATGAGAGACCTTTTCACTCAAGATAGCATTGAGCTGATCGATACTGGTGGCGTACTCATCAGCGTACTTTCTCAGTATGCTCTTCATGAATCCTAGACAGTTCTCGTACTTCCAAGCGAGCTCAAGTTTTGTTATATCTCCAGAATCTTGGGACACACTCACAGCAGCATCGGAAGCAGTTCCAAGCTCTTTGACGGTGTCAGAAGCGATTTCGCTCAGTCTTTCGAAAAGATACACAAAGGTCTCTACGCTGGCATCACGGCGTAGAGACAGCTCTGTGAGAGTTCTGAATGTGGACTCGATGGACGTTGCATCCACAAGACCCCAATTCCTTCCCGCGTCCTCCAAAAACGAGAAGTTGAGAATGCTTTTGGCCGATAAGAGCTCGAAATTCTTACAGGTATCCACAATCAAATACCCGGTTTGAGAATTGCTATTCCAGTACCGAAGGATGGCCTCAATGATCCACCTTTCCTTCGACTCTTGATCTAGTTCAATTTTCTTGAAAATTTCTAACAAGTCGTTCTGAGAATCACCAATATATTTGTTAGCATGCGAAAGTGATCTGTTACCGGAGAATGTCAATGCTTGCAATAACGTAGTAACGACAAATCTGTTGAAGTCAGCGATGATATTGCCATGGTTTTTTTGTATTTCCTCGAATATTGCGATCAGTTCAGAAACGTTTCTGTCTAACGGTTGCTTATGGAAATAGTTTATCACCTCCTGGACTAGCTCACTGAATGGAAAACATGCCTGGGTGAAATACATTGAGTTATCTTTCAACAGGTTAGGATCCACTTGGAAATCCTTGAAAAACGATTGATAGTAATTCACCAAGTCATTCTTTGGCACGAACGAGCTGTCCAAATAAGGCTTGAACTCATCAGTGAGACTTTCTTCAACATCAGCCTTGCTGGAAGTCAATCTCAACTCTTTTCTGATTAAATTTCTCATGAAGGTCACTTTTGGGCTGTAAAAAGTATTGTGGAACCTGGCGGATTCTTCCTCCCATTCATTCCATTTCCACGAAAAGTTGAAGTTGCTCATTTGTATGGAAAACCAATCAAGGTATCTCAGCTTCAATTCTAGATCTAGCCCGTCTAAGCTGTTGAAAAAGTAACGGAACGCCCTTCCAAAAACAGGAGCAATCGCTTTTGGCGAGTTTTGGCAAATTTCTACCAAAAGTGTGTAAAAATAAGCAAAGGGATGGGAAACGGTAGGAAGCTTGAAAATCATGCTGAGAATCTTTTCAATGGCAAGATCTTCAATTTTGTAAGTCGTGATGATCGGATTCTCTTCATGTAGAGCTATTAGTTGAGCTATCGATTGTCCTGGCTCCGTAAAAATACCAGGCTTGAAAAACAGGTCCAAAGTGACAACTTGTTTGGCAACTTCCTTACGATTAAATTCCATGCTTTCCACAATGTCGATGATAATGTCTTCAAATAACATACCCGCGTAAGTGGTAAATGGGACAACAGTCTCGAACTCGCCTACTTGGTTTGGCAAATAGACCCTAAACGAATAGCGAGGCACTTTCCACATACCATCAATGGACCCCATACCTCTATCGAGACCACTGAAGGGCTCTAGCTGCTCTGCGGAGGGCAAGTTCAATGGATCGTTGAATCCCTGGTTTCCTGGCTGTGGCTTCATCATTGTACTGTAATCCGGGAATAGTTCGAATAGTTGTTGCATATCATTTGCAAGCACCCTTTTCACGTTTGGCAGAACTGCAGAAACCCATTGCACAGGTTCATAAGGGCTATTGGTGTTGTATTCCTTAATCAAGGACAGATTCGTGTTTTTCACGGTGTAAGAGCTTTCCACGTTTGCGATCAGTGCTGCCACCTTCTCTCTGAGGCTGTCGTTGCTTCTGGAAAAATAAAACAGATATGGTATATTCAGAAGCGTGTTGCAATATATGGCCTCAGATAGTGGATTTCTCTTGTCTGGATTGAGATTGTTCAAACTGACACTCAGCTCGAACAATCTTTGATACAGCAAAATGAGCTCATCTTCTTGCACCATTGGTGACAGCAAGGACAAAAACCTCAATAGAAGCTTGATTTTGTTCCATGGTCCCGTTTCGCTCGATGTAACCTCCAAGTCGCCGTCAATGGAATTGCTGCACCATTCCTGCATTCTTTCAAAGACGTAATTTAGAATGCTTTTACCAGCAACAGGGTTGGCAGCGTTGACGACCATTGTCAAAAGCGCAATTGCAGGTTGTTTGTGGGGTTGCTCCACTATCACGGCACTGATCGTCTTGTAAAGTGCATCTTGAAAATACTCCTCGTTGCCAAATTCATTCGCGATAGCTTCGCTTAAAAACTTGATGTCCTCTTCGAAAGCCTTGATACTTTCACCCAAGGTTCTGATGTCTGGCATCATTTCCTTACATAATTGTACGACAGGTGGAATTCTCTGTCTCTTGGGCATCCTTGGCCGGAAATCCCGGTATCCGTCATCCTCATCGAAGTCTGCGATTAAAATCATGGTTTTGTTAGTATATATGTTTTTGAATGGCTTAATGTGATGGTTTGTGTCACCAATGGCAAAGATAAAGGTCTAAGAAGGAAAGACTAGTCATACTGGCTCCTTTAAATCAAAGATGCGATCTTCACCACTCACAAAAACGTCTCTCTCAATCTGTCGTCAAACGTCAAGTTGTTGATTGTTCAATTCTAGTTGCGTCAACGTCATTGACTCGCTCAACAGTGGGGAAATCTCAGGACTGGGAGCAAACGCCGTTGAATAAGAATACGTACTTCTCGATCTTTTACCGCCAACCATTGAAGACAAATCGATGGTACAGATAGCTATTTATCTGTTTGTTTAGAGATGTTGTTCTACATACGTTGAAAGATGAATATAGTTCATGATGGTCAACTTTTCCAAATTGAACCCTTCGTATAAAGAGACTGTCTCTTGGCCCGAGCCTGAAGTAGTGGAAGTGCTATCTGAACTCTAGAAATCTAGTCCGTTTTCGTGCCAGCGTGAGTTATTCTGTTGCACAACTACGACACAGACTGTTTGGTAAGTTGATCACTCAAAGCAGCAATCTCTTGATCTTTTCGTTCAAGAGCCTGCGTCAGAGAATGTATCTTGTGAACCAAGTCTGCGGTGCTGGGCTTCGCACCATTTTCTTGTAGCAACAACTGCTCTTCGGCAATGTAACGTCTGAGCCGCTCGTCGTTCAGTTGCTGTATCAATTCCACCACCTTAGACGATTTTTTTCGTAGTTCGATCTCGAAATCCACGAATGATAGTGACATCCTTGCGGCATCCGTATCGCTGATCCTGCCGGTAATCTCTTGTTCTAGGCGAGCTTCTCGTGCCACCGATTCTGCGAGCTCTTGAGACAAGAGGTCGATTTCCTTCATCAACGTGGTCTGTTCCGTAAGCACACTCATTTGATCGCTTGATATGAAAATAGTCTTGAACTTGTGCTTGTTGTGGGCATCTGGCGCAATATCCAACTCTGCCTGTGATGCGAATATTGGCTTGTAAGGTTCAGACACCGTGTTGTCGAAGTTAAAGTCGTCGTCATTCTGGTCCCGGGAAGAGTCCATGAACTGCGATCCTAAAGGCTGTGATGAGCTATGCATGCTGGTTTCACCCCTTCTGATGTCATCTGCATTCAAAGTGGTGTCCAATTGAGACTCATGGCTGTTTCGCCTGCTGGCATCGGCATCAGAAACGGGTGATTTCTCTTCTATGTTGGCCAAAGAAGCATACGACTTAACACGCTCACCTGCGTTTGTGCCGCTCGAGGAGTTTGAAAAGAGGGAATGGAAAGACTTTCTCTTGGGATTACTCGACTTTGAACTCCACACTTTTCCCTCTGGAATTCCATCTTTCTCGGAAACAGCACTATCCGAGGTTTGAACTCTGTCAAGAAGACTACCGGCACTAGAGTGTCGGGAATTTCTATCCAATCCATCGCCTTTACTACCTCTAGAAGAAAGTTTTCTGAAAAGGTTACGGGTTTTACTAAATCCGGTTTCTTTCCGTTCTGAGGATTTGTTTCCAGCTCTGTTGAATTGAGAGCCCTGAGAACTGATACTTTTTGAGGAGTTCGCTCTGCTGGTTATGGTGATTTCCGAAAGGTTGTGCTCGTTCACTCCATCATCCCTTTCAATCAACTCGGGTGCCGTGACATATGCATTACCGTCAGTTGCATTGTCGAGCATATACAAATTATTCTGGTTGCGTTTCTTTGTAGGAGAATCGGTGCTAACAGCCGATTCCATCGTGGCCATGGACTGAATTTGAGATCGTCTACGATTCCCATAAGTCATCCCAGGGTGCTGGGGGCTTGCTCGATTCTCGGAGGAATTGAACTTCGGAGATTCTTCGAGCTTACGGCCGAGCATGCTTGAGTTTTTGCCATCCATTGAATTCGAATTCGCTTGATCGACAATTTCTGAGTCCATATTTGAGCTATGCATGGTGTTTCCCCTATCCAAAAGCTCTCTTTGATGAGGGGTGGAGAGTTTGATGATATTCAATTTCCCGGTATTGATTGTGCTCTTTTGTTGCGTTTGCGGTTCTGAATCCATGCCGCCATGAATATTCGGCATTTCCTTTTTCATTTCAGCCTGGCTGTCGGGCGTTTGACTACGTGCACGGTACGAGGGGAAGCTCTTATCACTCAAAGCAGAAGATGAAGATGCATGAGTTTCGTAGTCCCTCAAAGCCTGTGTGCTGGTTGCATCATAATCATCCTGCTCAGTTTCAACAGAGGCACTGGTGACAGCTTTGAAACGTTGACTGTTCTGAGAAGCGTAATTGTTTCCTACTGTTCCAGGTGGCAGTGTTGTCGTTTGCATGTTCTGATCTTTAATGGATGGCCCTGGAGTGCCCTGCGTGCGTGGTTGGAACGCTCTGGTTTGCGGTTGTGATGAAGGATACGCCTGTGGCATCGGTCTTCTTCCTGCGGCAGCAGTAAGCGACATAGCTCTTGGCCCATTGTTGATTTGCCCATTGTTGATTGGCCTCTGTACATGGGGCTGCGGGGACCATCCTCGAGCCTGTGGTGGCGGGCCGGACATCATGGAATTTGCACGTCCGTACTGTGCGGTCGGAGGCGGACCACCTGCCATCATAGAATTGGTACGCCCGTAAGGCATCATTTGAGGAGTCCCTGAGGTCATCGAATTGGCATGCGAATATGGAGCCATCTGACCGCCATAAATTTGCTGTTGTGGCGTATAGGGATTTTGAGAAGACTGCAACGACATGGCTCGAGGGTCGTTGTTGAAGCCCTGTGCGCCTTGTTTATTTTGTTTTGAGATTGCACTGTAGTTCATCTTCTTTTGGGCGGCCAGGAACTTCCTGTACTCAACGTTGTTCATTTTATCGTGGCTTTTCGTCATTAGAGTTGGAATTATGGGTGATGTATCGTCCATGCCAGCACCCATGCCGTATTTATGGCCCCCGTTGTTGCGCAACGACGAAATGTCATTGAATGTCAGTAGAGAGTTATCTGCGTCCGTAATAAAAGTTTCTTCTTCGTTGTCATTTTCCACCTCTTTGGAGCGGTTTTGACGCAACTTGAACAAATTTGAAATCCCATTGGACTGTAGAGACTTCTTGCCAGAGGGAGCAAACGATTGAGACGTCAAGGAAGACGCTCTTGGGTCTTGAGGAGCGTAACCTGAGGCTGGCATTCTTCTGTTATTGAAAGGAATATTTCCAAACGTCTGGGCCTGTTCATTTTGCATTGGTTGCATTTGTTCATGCGGGGCAAAGTACTGGGGCTGTTGATATGGTACTTGTTGATACGGCTGTTGTTGTGGTTGTGGTCTATTGTAATGGTTTGGAGGGAAACCTGCCGGAGGTCCAGAGTTCCGTGGTCCGGCTGCTCTTATCTCTTCATCAGCAAAATCTATATTTCCCATATCATTGCTTAAGAGCTGATTTCGCAGTTGAGCCTGGGCGGATTGGTTTTTGGCAAAGGCCGCTGTACCAGCTTCCATTATTTTGAAAGTTGTGAAAGGGCAGAGCGAAAGAGAGGCCTTTCAAGCAGGAAAAACAACGCTAGTCAGTACTGGTCGTATGGTATTGAGAGCTTTTGAGAGTTCAAACTCTCTTGATCGTGCAGTTACCTTGTAGGAATGGTCTGAACTCGCTAAAAGTCGCTAAAAGTCGCTAGAATTCGCTAAAAATCGCTAGAAGTCGCCGGAAAAGCGCTTAGAACCGTTTAAAACAAAAGAACGCGGGTTTCCGAATGATAAACACTTCAAATACTCACGAAATAAAGCTTAAAGGAGTCGATTCGGCAGGTAAACTCTAAAGGAATGTATAAATAACTTTCTGTAGTTTAATCGAAAAACTATATAGTGATGGGTTTATTATATTATACCTGGCACACGCATAGTTAGTGAGTTTCGAGCAGGTGACACAGCCAAGAAAATTCCCATAAATGAGGACACATGATTTTCACGTGTTCCGTATACGATGATGACTACTGTTTTAAACTGTTTTTAGAAGAGTCTAAGTCGGTCTTATCTGTTCAGAAACAGTGAGTAAGTTGTTCAAGAAGCTAGGTAGCGGTCTTGTTTGATTGTTCGTGTTTCATCAAGCGGACGCGTGAACAACTACTTTTTTCGTATTAGATGCTTTGTGTGACATGACAGCATAGTATATAGTGATGTGAAGGTTCGCATTGATATTTTATAACAAGTCGAACGCACCGATAGTCGGGGAGGAGAAGCTATTTAGGTGATTGTGTGTATTTTTCTTGTGTGTGTCTTTGTTAGCGGCATAATTGATTTGACTCGTTCTTTAGCTTACTCTTGTATAGCTACAATGACAGTTTCGAACGACACCTACGACACTTATAGATTTTGAAGTCGCCAATTTGAATGCGAGGAAATCAAGCATAAATTCTTCATACCATCGGCCGTTCCCCAAGCAGTTTAATGTTTTAGTCTCTATTTTGGACTTTCAATTATTAGCATGTTCAGACGTCATGTGTTCATCTTGCAGAACTGAAAGAGCCTTGGCTACATACAAACGACTAATCACCACCTTTCCAGTATCAGATTTACATTCTAATTACATGTACAGATAGATACGGTTTATCCTGGCTTTGTAAAATCCACTCAAACTTTTCTAGACTTGGTAGTCTTGTTGGCACTCTTGGTGGCCGTAGTTTTACCCTGCGGTTTCTTTTGAATCGAATCCGTGTCCTTGAGAGGCTGTGGTTCAGTTTCAGCTTTTTTGCCTTTAGCTCCGGCCTCGCGTGACAGCTCTTCATTGTCCTTCAACTTAGCATACTGTAACTCGGCGATAAACCACGTCACAGTAGCCCAAAGTAGGACTGCAATTACCAGTAACGCAACAAAATGCACATTTTTGGTGCAGTAGATCAACCAACCCAGACAGCACGCCAGTAACAAAAACGAAACGTGAGTGGCGAAAACCAATTGCGGCGACGTTCCCGGGGTGAAAATGCTGTGCCAGAGCTCTTCGGCAAAATTGGCCATTGTTCTATGCTTCAGTATAGGGTTGAGTTGATGCCATTCACCAGATAGAACTGGGAAACGAGTATCTTGCACACCATTGTAAAGGACATTAAATTTGAGAGATGATGTGTGACGTATGTAGTGATATACCGTTGAAAGAGCATTTTTTTGGTTCTTTTAGGTCCAAATATCAATGATTCATGATATCTGGGGTTGAATGTTGACTGAAGGAGGAGGGGAGCACTTGTTTCTGAATTGATCCTTTTTGGAAACGATATGTTTCCAATTCAGTTCTTTTTAATGTATGGTTTCGTAGAAATTGAGGGGTCACGTGACCTCGAGCTCTTTCAAGATCTCTCGAAGAATTGTCAATATCGTAAAGGGCATTTAAGACTCGGCCAAAAAACCAATCCCTTCGCTCAACTCCAGTGTCCATACCTATACCACCTTTATCTCCCAATCTCTTTCTCATAAAACCTTACTTTTGTTTCAGTAAAAGTACATAGTCTTACAAACCTGTAAATTTTCCCGTGTATTATGCAATTTGTTGTCGTAGTTGTGCGTGTGTATGATGCGTGTTACCCAACGCACTGAAATGAAATGAATGCGGGTTCCTGACCTTTGTTTCACCTTGGTTTCACCTTGGTTTTACCATTGGTTCACCATTGGTGCAATTACAAGCCAGCGCCTAGGACGAAAGAGCCAAGCATGGTGGCACCCAAAAGAGCACCGAATTTCCACGACACTGGGTTGGCCACGGAGTTTGGAACAGCACCGCTGGACGAAGAGCTCGAGGCCTTGGAGCTGGAAGCCTTGGAGCTGCCGGAAGAGGCACCAGAAGTGACAGACGATTTGACAGACGACGCAGCGGACGAAATCGACGACTTAGCAGAAGAAGCACCGGATTTCATAGAAGAAGCAGCGGACGAAGTCACGCTACTGGCTTTAACGTTACCGTTAGAGACCAAGTTAGAGGCAGTACCGACAGAGGAAGAGGAAGAAGCCATTTTGTTTTGTGTGTAAAGTTTGGTTGGTGAAAGTGAGGGTTAATGTGATCTGTTACAATTGAGAATTGATGCAGTTTGTTTGATAAGACTAAAAACAGATCTCTCATAACCGTATTCTCTCTATAACTTCATTCTCTTCCACTTACTTATACACTTTTTCCCGTTTGGGTCGGCTGGTTTCTCGAAAATTGATTTCATGCTGGGCATGATAATTTTGCCAATACCCGGTTGACACAGCAGCTTCTACGCTAAAATTAACCTTGGCTCATGGCTGCTTCCTTTTCCGCACATCGCAACGACGCCATCGGCTTTCAAACTGTCTTGCGATCTGTTGCTCCGTCTACTTACTTCCTAGTAAGGTAAAAAAAAAGCCCAGTGTATCGATTTCTGATCTCGCCAGACGTGAGGCGCTGTTGCACACACGGGTGCGTGCGTGGAAGAAAAAATTAGGAGCTAGTAGCGGGTTACCAAGACCAAGATGTGATTTCTCGATGATGCCAAGCATTCTTACATTCGCGTCAGCGAATATCACAGGTTGCGAGCACTAAGAATAGAAGCAGCGGATCAGAACTACGCTACAAAGAGAAATTATGGCGTAAATCCACACACACACTTACCAAGCCCAAATGAGTGTTTCAACGCTGGATTTGAGTGAATGGGTGGTGGGTTTTATTGAAGGGCTATTCAGGTTAGGTTTGGTTAATTGGAAGAGTAATTATTGACTGATATGTTAAATTTTTCAATGGCTGGTGAAACGGTGAAAAGATGAATGAACGGTGTTGAAAAGGGTGGGTGTGGAGAGAGAGAGAGGGAGAGAGAAAGAGATTGATTGAGTGAAAATACGGGTCAACATAGCAAATAGATTTGGTGGTGAAGGGAAAAATATGATTCGTACAACTCGCATCACGTGATGCTCTACTTTTACCGGGGATGTATTTTTTGAACGGGTTGTAGTTCCATACGAAACGGGTTTTTTTCGTGTCTGCCGGATCGAAAAAGCAGGTTCTTGTGGGTCATAGCTTCGTACGAAACGGGTTGTTTCTTGCTTGCTCGACCACGTCTGGTGGCACACTATAACATCTCGTACGGTAGAAAAAAACACTTATGAAAAGTTGGCTTCCCGAACAATCAAAAAAAAACTAGCCCACAGACACAAGAAGAAGCAGATACCTGCGCCAGACCAGTGAATTGGTCAAGTATGCACCGTTGAATGAATAAATGCCCCGCACCATGTCATCTTGTTATTTAGTGTCGCACCCAAAGTGCACGTGACCAGCTTTTCCTCTGTGTCTGCTTGTCGTAAAAAAGTCCACTACTCGGTGCTCACCCGATCCACACAACTCGCTATTTCGTTACCTTTTATTAAGTTCATTCCCTCATGCATATATGCTATTTACAACCCCTCCCGTCATACGGACAATGCTCCACACACCGTGAGAAGCGTTATTGCAGCGCCAAGTTTCCAATTGGACCCATTGGACCTAAACCCGAGCGCTTGACCAGCACCGAGTGCTGCTCCGTTGGAATGCTGAACGGATGGCGACGCCGAAGTCGAGCCCGCTGTAGTTGCGGTTTTGGGTATCGTTGACGACGACGACGACGCGCCCGTATTAGATGATGATGATGCTGATGCTGATAATGATGCTGGCGTCGATGCTGATGCAGATCCCGACAATGTGGAAGTCGCCATCATGAAATCAGAATCCATGCTACCGTCCCTTGATCTTGTGAATCTGGGGCGTGTGGACACCGCTGTTGTGGACAGCATCTGTGATTGATCCAGCGATAGAACCCCGCCCGTTGAGCCTCCCAAAAATGCGTAAGAAACAGTTGAAGATGGATCCTGCGATGAGCTGGCCGTATCTATTTGTATTTGCATGGCCATCTTGTACGTTTTAGAGATGTGTTTATGGTGAGTTTATTTTTAGGGCTTGCAACTTAAGGCTTGCGACTTAGGGCTTGGATCTTAGGGCTTGGATCTTAGGGCTTGGATCTTAGGGCTTCGTTTACGTGACTTGGATTTTTCGTCAGTATCCTATGCTATAGTGAACTGGATATCGAAAATCAAGCTCACGAATGCAACGGTACCAGATTTGAATTCTCGAAAAACACACCTAAACGGAAAGAACCTCCTCGCCCCTCTGCGACACGTCTTTCCCGCCGACCAAGCGTTCTTTAAGGTTTATATAGATGTATTTTTTTGCATCCATCATCTTCTCCTCAAACGCATTGTCTCTTCTTCAGTTTCAATCTGACATACCAGCGCATTTCATACTTACTCACAGCCAGCAGCGCAGCTCTCAAGCTGTCTTTCTATCATGAATCTCAACGCTTTTTTTCAAATTCACACGCGTGTCTCTCTACCACCACGTACGTATTTCATGAAACGCGGGTGCTACCAGGGATTCTTACAGGATCTCATCTACGTAATTGCGCACCAGTTGTTGGTAATAACGCGTCCATTTGTAACAAGTTGGTCTGGACTTTATCCAGCGGGCCCAGCGAGAAGTTTTGGCGAACGGCACGCGGCAGAGGCTACGCTGTGAGAGAAGAACTATACCTACAGCAGTAAAAGTATAACAATGCAGTGTTGATGTAAAAGGAGCGTCAAAAATTGTAATCGAGGTTGCAGCGCCGCGAACGGTTCTGAGCTTTGGTTTCAGACCCGAAATGCAAGTGCAAATTGCAATTACGTGGTGACCAAAATCAGGGTAGCTGCTACGCGACAACCGACAACACACGCCAGCGTATGTGTGTGTGTGTGTTTACGTGTGAGAGATCTAGACATTTGCAGATGGAGAAGAATTTCAAGAAGTTGAAGGAGGAGCTGGCAAAACGGCCTTTCGGAAGTCTAATAGTTAAACAAACGTTGGTCAGGCCGGCGATAATGCTTTTCGGTCAGCGGAAAGATGTCGTGGATGGTATTAATCGTATCAAGACCTATATTAGTGTTATTAAGCGTTTTCTCCTGTGAAAGACTTGCGGACCAAGAATAGTGGTCCCCAGGACAGATACAAACGCTACATGGAGAAAAGTAAGATTCTAGACGTAGTGCGGGTCTCGAATAATCGCCATAGGCTGGCTGGAGAGTGTGTTTCTTACGAGGAGGCCCTTAACCCTTCTCCCATGGTAATTGAAACAATATTCCTCTTGCACGGTTCACTGGGTTTTTCCCTTGTAGGTTACGGCTTTCCCAACAAGTAGATAGGGTGGCACCCAGGATATACATATATATATATATATCTTTCCGTCCTTTTCAGCGTAGCTACTGGTCTGGGGTGCGCACGTTCTGGTCTACCCATGCACCGACTCTTGAATAAATTTTTTTTCAACAATTCTGAAACTTTTTCACTATAATTATATAAACTCATCGGTAGTAAACACTCGATTCCCTTCTACACAACTTTTGAAACCTTTCTCAAAACCTCGGTTTACAACAGTAGAATAAAATGGGTGCCTACAAATATTTGGAAGAGCTACAGAGAAAGAAGCAGTCGGATGTCTTGAGATTCTTGCAGAGAGTCCGTGTCTGGGAATACAGACAGAAGACTGTCATCCACCGTGCCTCTAGACCTTCTAGACCAGACAAGGCTAGAAGAATGGGTTACAAGGCCAAGCAAGGTTTCGTGATCTACCGTGTCCGTGTCAGACGTGGTAACAGAAAGAGACCTGCTCCAAAGGGTGCCACCTACGGTAAGCCCACCAACCAGGGTATCAACCAGCTCAAGTACCAGAGATCTTTGAGAGCCACCGCCGAGGAGCGTGTTGGCCGTCGTGCTGCCAACTTGAGAGTGTTGAACTCCTACTGGGTCAACCAGGACTCCACCTACAAGTACTTTGAAGTTATCTTGTTGGACCCATCTCACAAGGCCATCAGAAGAGACGCCCGCTACAACTGGATCTGCAACCCAGTCCACAAGCACCGTGAAGCCAGAGGCCTCACCGCCACCGGTAAGAAGTCTCGTGGTATCAACAAGGGTCACTTGTTCCACAACACCCAGGCCGGTAGAAGAAAGACCTGGAAGAGACAGAACACTTTGTCCTTGTGGAGATACAGAAAATAAGCGAAGCGCCTTTGCTAGCTCTTTTCTGTCTCTTGTTTTTCGAGCTTCTTTTTGGTCGCATCTTCCGCTTTGGTTCAGTTTATAATCTCTACTGTTGCATGTGTACGTTAGTGTGCTAAGAATCGAAAAATAGGTACAAATCTTTGCGAGTTTTCCTCGAAAAAACGTCGTTTGAAAACCCAATTCCTACGGTCAAGTCAGAACAGATCTCCAGCCGTTTCTAATCGTCTCATCTCGTCCCGTCTTGCCCTGACTCGCCTATCTGATTGACTCTACCGACTCCTAAATTACTTAATTCTACATTGAATTCATTATTGAATTCATTATTGGAAGGTCAAGTTTATTGATATCATCACTCACGAATGGTCTAATTGGCCTGTGAAAAAAATTTTAAAATATTCAATTATAACACCAGTAAGCATTGATAAACCCATATATATATATGTGTAAAAGGTCGAACTAGATCCGATTTTTCAAGTCAATCTTCCGCTCGGTTCGTCAATCATCTTTGCATTCCGACGTTGAGAGGCTTTTTCTTCTCTTTTCAATTCTTTCTAGAGGGTTTTTTCAACAATACTGGTTTTCACTAGCTATCAATTGAGCCCAATATGTCTAATAAATACTCGAAAACCGCTATCTTGTCGGTCTACGACAAGACCGGACTGCTAGATCTGGCCAAGGGTCTTGCGGAGAACAATGTGCGTATTTTGGCATCAGGCGGTACCGCCCGTATGGTGCGTGAAGCCGGATTTAGCGTGGAAGACGTTTCCTCGATTACTCACGCTCCAGAAATGCTAGGTGGCAGAGTCAAGACTTTGCATCCAGCTGTTCACGGTGGTATTCTGGCTCGTAACTTGGCCTCTGACGAAAAGGACTTGAAAGAGCAGAACATCGACAAAGTGGACTTTGTTGTCTGCAATTTGTACCCTTTCAAAGAGACCGTTGCCAAAGTTGGTGTGACGATCCCTGAAGCCGTGGAAGAAGTGGATATCGGTGGTGTGACGCTATTGAGAGCCGCAGCCAAGAACCACTCGCGTGTGGCTATTCTTTCGGACCCCAAGGACTATCCTCAATTTCTCCAGGAACTTTCCAAGGGCGATGTCAGTCAGAATTTGAAAAACAAACTAGCTTTGAAGGCCTTCGAACACACCGCGGATTACGACGCTGCCATCGCGGACTTTTTCAGAAAACAGTACTCCGAGGGCTGCACTCAGCTGCCTCTACGTTACGGTGCTAACCCACATCAAAAGCCGGCTCAGGCTTATGTCTCATTACAAGAAGAACTACCATTCAAAGTGTTGTGTGGCTCTCCTGGCTACATTAATCTTTTGGATGCCCTAAACTCTTGGCCTTTGGTCAAGGAACTGTCTGCGTCGCTAAACCTTCCAGCAGCAGCTTCTTTCAAGCACGTTTCCCCAGCCGGTGCCGCTGTTGGTTTGCCTCTAAGCGATGTTGAAAAACAGATCTACTTCGTCAACGACATTGAAAACTTGTCGCCTCTTGCTTGCGCTTACGCCAGAGCTCGTGGTGCCGACAGAATGTCTTCTTTCGGTGACTTCATCGCTTTGTCCAACATTGTTGATGTACCAACTGCCAAGATCATCTCCAGAGAAGTTTCCGACGGTGTGATTGCCCCAGGTTTCGAACCAGAAGCTTTGGAGCTGCTATCTAAGAAAAAGGGAGGAAAGTACTGCATCTTGCAAATTGACCCTAACTTCACTCCAGAGGCTTTGGAATCCAGACAAGTTTACGGTGTCACTCTTCAACAAAAGAGAAACGATGCCATCATCAACAAATCATCATTCAAGGAAATTGTCTCTGCCAACAAAAACTTGACCGAGCAAGCTGTGATCGACTTGACTGTGGCCACCATCTCCTTGAAGTACACTCAGTCCAATTCTGTGTGCTACGCCAAAAACGGTATGATTGTCGGTCTCGGTGCCGGTCAACAATCCAGAATCCATTGCACAAGACTTGCTGGTGACAAGGCCGATAACTGGTGGTTGAGACAACATCCAAAGGTTCTAGGTTTCAAGTGGGTCAAGGGTGTCAAGAGACCTGAGAAATCAAACGCTATCGATTTGTTTGTTACAGGTCAAATTCCAACAGAGGACCCAGAAAAATCGGAGTACGAATCCAAGTTTGCTGAGATTCCAACTCCTCTCTCTGCTGAGGAAAGAAAGGACTGGATGGGCAAGTTGAACAACGTTGCCTTGTCCTCGGATGCTTTCTTCCCATTCCCAGATAACGTCTACAGAGCCGCTAAATCTGGTGTCAAATACATTGCCGCACCTTCAGGTTCCGTTATGGACAAGGCCGTGTTCTCCGCTGCCGATTCTTTCGACTTGGTCTACGTTGAGAACCCAATTCGTTTGTTCCACCATTGATTGGAGGATCCATACAAAGCAAACGTCTTATGCAACGATTGTACAGTAAATAACAACAAGTAGTGAACCATTTAATGTTGGTTAACAGGAGTGACCTTTATAAAAAATGGACGCGTGTGTTACGACGAGATAATCAGTGTTTCCCCCGCTTCAAGACCAAAAAAGATAGCTACGACAAAACTTGATACACAGTAGCATCAAAACAAGATTTTACAAAAATGTCAGCAGTATGGTTTGACCCAAATGATCACTGGCCCATAGGGCCTACATAGTGTTTAGGAATATACCGCGGTAGAACGACACAAAGGCGACCGAGCTCAATCGCGCATAAAAATGCACGAGAACTCAAGGTACACGCGTCCCACTTTATCTGGGTACCTGTCGACGGGGCTACTTCTGTTTCATCCGTTGAATCGAAGATCCGACGGCAACAACCGACTGTTCATAGGCTCGGAATCGAAAACACTCCAAAAGCTACTCAAAACCCCGCCGAAGCAGAGGAGATGCCATGAAGCGAACTCAATCCCGAAAAACAGTGGTTCCTTGAAACTCTGCCTCTCGAGCGCCGAAAACTCGACAAGATAGAGACCAGTTAAGCAGCAATAGCAAGAAACAGCTCAGCAGTTTTCCGAAGAAAAGTGAGAGTATTTCTCCGGCACTCCGTCCTGTCGAATCAGGTCCCTTGGGTATTTTGAAGTAAAATCAAGAGAAATCTCTAAAAGGTCTTCAACCCGAAAATCTGGCCTCTTATATAGTCCTTTTTTTTCAATTTTGCTTGGAAAAAAAGAAAAAGTGCGATGATGTTACCCGGCCCATGCTTCGTATGTAGGGCTAGATCATTTCTATTTGGTATGATTTCGTGTAGTATGATTAGAAAAGTGAGACTGTCATGAAAAACGGGTTGTTTTGAATACCGCAAAAAGTGCATCCCAATTGGGTCGTAACTATATACGGAACGGATCCTTGTTTGGATCCCAGATCGGATTTTGAATTGTGGAATTCAGGTACTTTTCGGATACCTGGCTCGGTAAAGACGTCCTAAAAGATTTACTGTATATGCCTAAGTGACAGCGACAGCGACAGTGACAGCGAAACAAGTTATATCTCTCTTGCAATGTGAAGACAGATGCTACGGCACACTTAAACCGCATTGATCCTGCTGTAGCCGTTCACGGGCACTCTGCAACAGATGCAGGTGTTAAATCCACGAACGCCCAAAGAAACGCGGCATTCCTCGCAAAGGGCAAAACATTTGCAGGGCCATAGAACGATGTTACGAACATTGGTCTTGCAAACGACGCAGGATAGATCGCGGTCCGCGGAATTGACAGGGTCGTCTCTTTTCCGGGCGTCGAAAGTTCGCTCTGCCATAATTTCTTGTAATACTCTCGATTCGTTTAGGCGTGCGTATTGAGAACGCGTTAGTCTTCGATCACATCGAGTTTCGTACTGCAGAATGGACCACATGGATATTAGCCATTGCGGGTCTTGATCTTCAGTGTCAGTTGGCGCCGCTACCACCGGAAGCAGAAGATCCGTGAGCTCGCTGCCTATGTGTCGTCCTGAAGATTGCGTTTGGTCGTCGTCCCCGCCCAATAAGTCCAAGTTCTCGTCACCACTTTCACTCTCCTCGCTAGCCTCTCCGTCTGAAGCAGAACAATCTTCGATATAATCGGCTGACCAGTCGTCTTCCGGCAGCAGATACTTGGAATCCGTCGATCGAACACCTTTACCCGTTGCATTCACATCCGGTGCTTTGGCGAAAAACTGCTGATAGTTGGTATCAGACAAGTAATCATTGAGGTTTTTCCCTTTGATTCTTGATTCAGAAGGTTCAGGTTTCTGAGAAATCGGTGTAATTAGAAACGTTTTTATCCGATTTTTTAGAGCATTTTCTAATCTCCACATAGCATCCCATTTTCTGCGCCAAACCGGTTGGACAGTGCCCCATCCAGCCTCGGGCTCCATCATCCCAGTCTGCTGTTTGTTCATGTACCCGCTTACCAAGAATGAGCGGTTGATTTCGTTTTGATGTGTTAGCTGGGACAATTCACGATGAAGGCCAGCTTGATCTGTTTGCGCAGGGTTACAAATGAAAACCGCGAAATTTATCAAGGTGCTGGTAAACTCTTCTTCGCCGGTGCAATTCAATGTGCTGTACCAGTTGTTCATGAAAGAATGAAAACGCAAACCAGAAGTGCCGCCGCTTCCAAATGGACTCAGTCTCACAAAACACGCTAAAGCGTAACAAGCGAGAGATATGACGATACATGCCAGTGCCATAGTCTTGGGGATATGACGATATTTCACCAGTAGCGGTAATGATGGAGTTCCCTGGTGGAGTACGGTCCAGCCGAGGTACCCCATATGGCACATGTTTATGATGGTAGAACATAACAGACGATATTTTCTTTTTCGAGTTATCTCGACGCTGTGGATGATGAGACGTCCCAGCAGCGCCATTAAACAATCTGGCACGTAGTCTCGACGCGCAGCGCCCGATCGTGCTAGAGAGTAGAAATGCATCGAAAGCTCGAAAATGCTGTAATCGAATTCCTCCATGGGCTTGGCATTGGAGGTGGTGGTGATGAAAGTTTCAATGCAATGTGACGCACAGATGATTGCATAAGTCACTGCAAAGTATGAGCTTGCATTTTGATCAGCAGCAGGTCGTATGGTGATGCTCAAGTTATACAAGAGGGCCGCAATGGCGGTCCCATGAAACAAAACGCGGGGCCAAAGCGGTAGTCGCACCACTGCAGCGGGCGACCGCAACGAAGCCATCGAGACGATCCGGTTTAGCACCAAAGCAGTCACAAAACATCCCACAGCGTAGTTGCTGAAGAAGTAGCCTGCAGTTTCTACAAATGCCGTTGCTCCCAGGTTTAGGCCATTTGAAGCCACATCTGCCACGAATTGTGTTTCGTACTGCAATAGAATGGCTCTGTAAAACGATTGCACGACCTGGTAAGGGTAATTGACCGCTGAGGCCCACAGTCGGTTGCTTACTATGAGTGCGTTTTGGGAGTTATTCAAATATTGAAATTGTTGAATGATGCTATGATTGAAATTAGGCATCTCGACACACTTTTGTAGAGAAAAACCACGACAATGATGATTCTGATGACTACTTGATTCCTAAACAGTTCCGTTTTATCAAACAAGAAGAAACCTGAGGATCCTGGACGTCTTGAATGTTCGAAAATGTCTCGCTTTAAAATCAACCAAAACTGCTGCAAAACCACTCTTTCAGCTCGCCTTTTTTAGTTGGAAAAATCGTAGTAGACACTTGGCCATGTGTATTGACAATTCCAGGGCCCGTTGGATCGTTTAAGGGTGCGAGGGTGTGAGTTCTTGTAGATTTGTGAGCTCTTTTCATAAGTTATGTATATATATCATCAAATATAAATATTAATGATTTATGATTTAACAACACCTTTAAAAAAATTATGGTTGCTAAGAGATTCGAACTCTTGCATCTTACGATACCTGAGGATTCCACTGTTTAACAGTGTTAAGAAGCGAATTTCTTGAATCAGGCGCCTTAGACCGCTCGGCCAAACAACCGTTTGTTGAAAAATAGACCAGAATCCAAGTATCCATATCAAGAACAAGTACATGTGACTCAGGCGTCACACTCAAATATGAGTAACAGACGAAATGGATAGATAACAGCCTGATCAATGTGGAAAAGTCGTTGAATACTGTTCTTGATTTCCTCTTTGTTTTGTTACTTTATTCTTTTTCTCCTCTGTTTTCTGTCTCTACTATGTGTTTTCTCCCGATTCTGTGGATTTTAATATTTATGTAGAATATAATGACATTTACACTTGTAATGCTCACAATAAATTAACGAAATACCCGCCAAACTAAGCTTTACTCATGAATATTGACTTCAAACCTGTGTTTTTGACCAATGGCAGCCGCGACCTGTTATCTGAGTGGAAAAGTGCCATTTCCATCGAGTCCAACGATTCCAAAAACTCCAAAACCGCCTTAAATGACCATTCTATCGTTTTACCGCCAAGACAAAAACCCTTATTGGTATGTAAAGCCTCAAATCTGTAGCTGCTCCTGTTTATATAGCCAACGTCCTGCAACGTATCCATTTATACTAACGCACACTCATCTTTTGAGTGTCCTCACAGTTCAAGATCGTGCTGTCTTCAAGCGAGAACAAACCGGTGTCCAGAAGTGTGTCTCAAGCACTCGTTGACGGGTTCCAACAATGTTTGCAATTCTGGCATGATCTGCATTATCGCGCCGGAGTTTGCATTGTTGATGATAACAGTGTTGTTCTGACGTTGGAATGCTTGGTTTTCACTGTGATGAAGACCAAAAACCTACTGGAACAACCACTTTCCGTTCTCAAGCACATGGATGAGCATCTGGTGACCGTTTCAGCGCTCACAGTGCACGCAACATTCACCAGCTCGTCCCCACCAGAAATTGACGCCGTCAAGCATTGCAATTTCTTCCTGGTGTCTCTGCTCATATCGCAACTCGAGTTCCAGTTCCCACTGGTTTTTTCGCGAGTGTGTCGTCTCAGATTCCTGCAACAAGAAGCATCGTTGGGTCCTGTGTCCTATGCGTTGACCAATTCGGCGTCCATGGTTCCCAAGCTGATAAAGATCATTTCCAATGACAAGACGGCAACCACTTGTTGTCGCATGGTTCAAATATCTAGCGATCGACGCAAACTGGTTCGCCTGCTTAAATTCAAAAACGGAACTTCCCCGGTTCAAATCCTCAAACGTTCTTGTACTTATACTTCAGACCACGCAAGTTGCTGATCTCAACTTGTAGCTGGTTCATCCATCGTCTGCTAATTTGCGAAAGAACAAACAGCACCAAGGGTACGTGGAACAGGGCTCGTAATGGCATTTTTTCCACTTTGTCCGCTACTTCCCATGATATCAGCAACAGCAAAATGCAGTTCACACCGTTGATCCTCGCATTGCTGATTCGAACGCCCACACTTCTCGAAACCGAAACATCTTTGATGATCTCGTATCTCAAGGTGATCAACGAACAGATGATGGAATTGATCGAAAACAAAAACAGTCGCTTGTAAGTCGACGTCTGGTCCTCTTTTCCTAGCTTTTTGACCCTCACCACAAGCGAGAGAAATACTCCGCAGCAAACAACATATGCCACGCTCAAGATCTGTACAATCTGATTATTGCTTGCATTATTTCGAAGTTCCAAGCTACTAATAAACTCTTCCTGTTCTTCCACGTCCATGGGATGCATCGGCATCTCGCTATCTCCATCGTCGTTGCCATGTATCCTATCCAGCACTCCCCTGTTGAACTTCCTGAGTCTTGACATTGGTATTCGATACTACTGCTGCTGTGATGAGACTATATGATTAAACTTGTGAATGATGATGATGAGCTTGCGTTCACTAAAACTCTACAACGAGAACCTCTATAACAGATTTATGTCTACCAGAGGGCCTCCAGGAAGTAAGAGAGCACGTCAGGACTATGGGAAATCTAAAATCGAGTCTTCCCTATAAAAGTGTTGTTGATTTGGCCTTCAGACAGCTCAAACCAGCAACTTTGAATCAACCTCTCAAGCCAATTGTGGTGAACTTGCATGGTCTTTTTGGCTCCTCGCGGTCCTTCGCTGCTGTGAGCAGGAAGATGGTCCAAGATTTGAACACCGAGGTCTACAGCCTGGATCTAAGGAACCACGGCAAATCACCATCGGCAAGTCCATATGACTACCTTACTCAAACAAGAGACGTTGTGAAGCTTTTACACGACCAGTTCGGCAAAGAACGTCCCATTTCTATCGTTGGGTTCTCAATGGGAGGTAAGGTTGGCTTGCTTTCTGCTCTGTCCCGTCAGATCAATGTCGTTAAATGCATATCGATAGACATGCCACCATACAAGGTCTCGTCAATTGGCAAAACGTTTATGGAGAACTACGATCTCATGCTCAAAATCAGCGATCGAACTTACAAGGTGGAAAAGGGTGTCAAAGGGTGGAGAGAGAAAATTCTTAAGCTTTTCCGAGCCTTGCCTTCGAATAGTGATCCAGGGTATGCTTTATACTTCGCACACGGCTTTTTAGAAGTCAAGGATAACGATGCAACCTTCAATGCTACAAAGGACGCGGATCCATACGTCAACTATCGGCTGCCCTTAGATGACTTGAAGTGTTTACTTAATGATGTGAAGGATAGCCCAGTGATCGAGACGCTACCTCGGGAAGAGTTCCGACAGAAAGCACACGGACAAATCTTGTTCATGCGAGGTCTGCGCTCACCTTTGTTTCGCGACTCTCACAGCTCATTGCTTGAGCACTTTCCCAGCCACACAGTAGCTGAATTTAACACTGGTCATATAATAATGAGTGAAGCTCCCAATGAGTTTTACACATCGTGCATCGAATTTCTATCAGCAGGAGCGCTTGACCGCGCTGATCAGTAGAAGTTGTGATTTGTTATAATGATACAAAGGTCCATTGACATGACAAACTTATATAGATTCCTATAGAAAACATGTCGAAAAAGGTTGCATGAGAGTGCTTGCGATCAGCTCAGATTTCATTCCAGCCTAAGGAGTTTTCCGTAGCAATTGGTTTCGAGATCTTCAAGACGCCACCTTTCTCAATTTCTGAAGTTACCACAGGTTGTCCTGCTTCAGGTGCGTCGCCATAATGATTCTGTTTCATCCACTCGTTAATGCGCATACTTGGAGTGATAGACGAACGGTCGTCGATGTTCTTCTCGAGATCGTTGACAGCCCCAGTACGCGATCCTGAATCAAAACTAGATGTTTCGTCCAAATGTGGTGCACTATTTTGCATTCTGTTCCTCTTGACGATGTATCTGAAAGCTATCACCATCAAAGCCAGATAAATGGATGCACCGCAAGTAACACCTACGACCAAACCAACAATCTTCTTCTTACTGCTGAAACCTCTAGACCCAGCAGCATCAGAGCTGTAGCTCGAAGAACCAAGTGTGCCTGCACTGCGGAAGCCCGAAGCTTGTTTTCCACCCGAAGAAACGTTGCCGCTAGCATCTGGAGAAGTCGAGCTGCCGCCGGAATTCGATGAAGAGTCCGATCCAGAATCAACAAGTCCTGTTAGAGGAATTGTGGGATCGACAAAGCTGCTTAGTTGACCGCTAGCGCTATAGAAGTCACTGCTTTCATCTTGAACTAGTTCCTGCAACCTCGAAACCTGCTTGGTAGGGAAGTAGACTTCAGCCACCGTCAAAAGAAAGTCTCTTCCTTTGACAGTGAGTGGAATCAATCTTGCGACTTCCACGTTCGTCAAGGTTTCGTCAAATGGACTCTTGAGGATGTTTGGAAGGTAGGCAAAAATCTGAGCGCTGGTAACTGGGTTTCCCACCACGAACGGGTAGTTTAGAGATTTCTTGAAACCTATCGTAATGAGACTGTACCCATTAGGTTTGGTAACAGCAGTTGGCGCTCCAATCGCTTGAGGAAGAGTCTTGGTGGCTTGCTTTGGGTCAACGGATCCTGTACTACCGCTGGTTGCAACAGAGGAGGAGGCGGAAGCAGCGATCATAGCGGTTGGAAGCCAGTTCGTGGTCGAGGGCTCTGCGGACGACGAGGGCACGGAACTTATCTGAGTTGCTGCGATTGGGACCGAGCTCGAGGGAAGTTCAGTTGGCGCCTGTGCAGATTCTGTTGCAGGCACTGGCTGCGCGGACAAGGAAGTTGCAGTCACCACACTTGCTGGTGGACTGAATTCTGAACTTGGAATAGGGTTCGAGCTCGAAGACACCACGCTTGTGCTACTTGCCTCCGATACGCTAATGCTGGACGAAGAGAAGCTACTTGTGACCAAAGCACTGGACGAAGGAGTAAAGTAGTCAGATGAAGTCACTGAAATGGAAGATGAAGACTTGGGGGTTGTAGTTGAAATGGACGTCGTGGACTCCGGCGACGTCGAAGGACCAGCCTCCGATGATTGCGTTGAATAGGACGAAGAAGTAGCCGCAAAGGAGGACGAGGAAGAAGATTCGGATGGCACCTGAGAAGCGATACTACCAGAGCTCATACTTGTAGCTGAACTTCCACTTGAAGCACCCGAATCAACACTAGTTATGGAACTTGTTGAAGGTTGAGAGCTGTAAGAAGTGGAGAAAAGTTGGGAAGCAGATTCTGTGCTCAATTGTGAGCTCACGACTGAAGTACTAGCCGAAAACGCACTTTGAGAATATGGCGTTGTCGAAGGCACTTGAGAACTTGTCGAAGGCACCTGGTAGCTTGCCGAAGAACTCGATGGGTAAGTCGCGGAGTTCAGACTGCTGGACAAGAGGGTCTGAGATTCTGAATACTCCGAATAGGTGCTTGACGAAGAAGTCTCGGATGTGAGCGAAGATGAGGTCTCCGGGTAGGCCACCGGGTTGGAGCTCAGATCGGAACTCGAGGAGGTGGGATTGATAACACTGACCGAGGAGCTTGGGGATGTCGAAGAAAAATCGCTCGAAGGGACCACAACCGAAGAGGGTGCAGTGGTGTATACCGAGCTTTGTGTACTGATAAAATTCCCACTTGTTGTTGTATCAGTGGAGGAGGACTCAGGAGCTGTGGCAAAACTTTGAGGCCACGATGTCGAGGACATCGAGCCTGAAGTTTGCGAAACTTGCGATGTGACCTCAGTACTGTAGGTCGCAGTTTGACTGCTTGGAGGATACCAGTTCGTGGAAGTTGCCTGCGAGCTTTCCTCTTGAGTGAAAGAGCTCGTAGAAGAGCTCTCTTGGCTCGTGTAAAGATTTGAGCTTGTTGTCTCAATGACAGGGGAAGAGCTAAAACTGTAGCTCTCGCTCTCCGTCGTAATTGAGGTAGGTGAAAAAGATAACATCGTGGAAGTTTCCGAGGAAGAAGCCGTAGTGCCTTCGCTTTGTGGTGAAGGAGACGAGAAATATTCCGTACTGGCACTTGTAGCTAGAGCGGAGCTTGTTGAGCTTATGGGTATCGGGGTTGCTCCTGTGGTATCGGTAAGCGAAGACGTGGATGAAAAAGTGCTTTCGGTGGTCGTGGGTACTGTAAAAGAACTGGTAGCCACTGATGAAGTTAGCGGTGTTGTCACAGAATTCACAGATGTCGTTGTAGCTTCGTTGGTCGCGGATGAACTCGCTTGCGTCACTTCAGAAGTCAAAGATGCTGAAGTCGTTTGGCTAGTTTCGGAAGAAGTGCTTGTAGCGGGTGCGAAGCTGCTTGTTGCACTTTCTGAGGAGGACGTCAATGAGGTGAGAAAGTCGCTAGAGCTACTTGTAGTTGCAACGTCAAGAGAACTGGTCGTTGGTGTTGCGGGTGTAGTAGAACTAGAGCTTTGAAGGTCTGTGGAGGATGAGGTGGCTTCAGGATAGGATTGAGTCGATGTTGTAGCAGATTCGCTACTTTGAGTCGATGGTGTTGTAGCTTCACTACTCTGCGTCGATGTCGTTGTAGCTTCACTACTCTGCGTCGATGTCGTTGGAGCTTCAGTACTTTGCGTCGATGTTGTTTGAGCTTCAGTACTTTGCGTCGATGTTGTTGGAGCTTCACTACTCTGCTTCGACTGATCAGTTGTGGTGGCCGAAGTTGACGAGGATGTTTGGAATCCATTTTCTGACGTCGATGGGAAAGTCAGCGACGATGTTGTTTGCGTGCTCGAACTTTCTGTAGGAGTTGTTTCGAAAGTAGTTTGTGGGGTTGGAGAATACGAGGAAGACGTTGAAGGCTCAAAGTGTTCAGCAGAGGTTGACGTGAAACCAATTGAACTGGCAGAAGTAGAAGGCTTTGTGGTTTGAGTGCTATCACCCGCCCAGAAGCTGCTAGCTGTAGGTGTCGTGGAAGTAGGTGATTCGATTGCTGTGGAAGATGTTGACGAGGTAGTCGAAGAGCTTTCGCTTGAAGTTGAAGTGGGCTGGCTCTCGGAGGACCATGGTGTGGTGGTTGAAGCTTCATCTGTTGACAAATGCTCACGTTCACCAGTAGAAGTTGGTTGAGCGGAGGCAGTCATTGGTATGGAAGACGTTTCCCATTCAGACGAGGATGCCTCGGACGTGGATGATGTCTGGGCAGTTGTGGAAGACGTTGGTGCAGCAGTTGTTGAAGAAGACGTCTGTGATTTATTCAACCAATTCCACCAATTGCTAGTTGAAGTGGAACTGGCGCTTTGCGGGGTTGTCGTTGATGAGGCTTCCGTAGAAGTAGCGATAGAAGATGTAGTTTGAGACTGAGAGTCGCTCGTAGACGCTGCATTCGTTGTTGACGGAGAGCTGGAGCTAGAAGAAGTCGGAAGCACATCATTTGTCGAGCTGGAAGCAGACGAGGTCGTGAAAGGTTCGTTGGTTGAGCTGGTGGCGGACGACGTCGTGAATGGACCCGTTTCCGCAGCCGAGCTGGCGGTGTACGAAGTTGCAGAACTATCGGTATCGGTGGTGTCCTGCTGAGACGATTTTGGAAGGTTCTGCATTCTGCTTGCAAAATCAGCATAGTTGTCAGCGTTTGCTGCAGAGGCCGCTAATAGGGCCAAGATCCAGCGTTCGGAAAGTCTCATTGAGAGTTAGGATAAAAAAACCACTGGAGAAATGAACGAAGGAAAAGAGTCGGTTGAGACTGGGAAAGAGAGTGACTAGGGTGAAAAAACAACCGCAACGGTATATTTGGTATTCAAAAGTGAAGAAAACGACGACACTTTGTCTTGTGGTGGCTAATAGCCGGGAAACGGAAGGAAAAAGATTGATAATACAAGCCCCGGAGCCGAAAGAACCAGAAGTAATCCTAAAAAAGGGCGATCTTTGTTGCTAACTTTGTTCGACCTTGGGTTTTCGACCTTGGGTTTTCTCGCCAAAAAAGCTTGAATCACACAACAACAAGAACTGATTCCAGTACTATTCTTCTTAATGAAATACCAACGCGTTGCAAAGGCTCTCAGCAAGAGAAACAAACTCTAGCAAACTAAACCAAACGGGTTCAAATAGTAAAAACCGGGTATCGCTTTAACAGGTCTGTTAATAGGCCTATTTGAAAGCTAGAAACTGCGTTGGAAAGCCACTCAAAGCAGTATACAGCGAACGAGAACTTTGGAGGTTGGACGAGTGAATTAAGGTGAGTGATCCACGATTAACACGAAATAACACGCATTCTTTAAACCCAAAAAGTGGTCAAGAGAGGTTTAAGAATGTTTAGCCGTTTAACGGTTGTATTAGAAGGAGTACTATGATTCTTTTTTTTTTTTGTTTTTTAATCGATTTTCGTGGTTTCAGATCTCTAACCCGATTAGGAAAGAGGAAGTGGAAGACCGATTTGACGTATAGAGTGACTAATGCTGGCCAGAACAAATCGATGAGGAAAGGGTCACGTGATATATGAAGAAGGTTTAAATTAGGAAAAAGTGCGTTCGTACATGGGTACATGGTTCGTGATGCGATTGCGATTGAATTTGAGGAGATGAGACTGCTATAGGGAGGGACGATACCTTATGTGGTCTGGTTTTGGGTAAAATAAGCTTGTGGGTCCAAGCAATTTTGATCCAGGCGTCCAATCGACATGCGTCACGTGATTGGACAGTTCTTCAATTCAGTCACGATCAACAAAGGTTCGATTGCAAACATGTGTGTCTTTGAGAACCTTCTTCTTTTGAAATGGCAATAGAAGTCCCTTGCAGTACCGAGCAGTGGTATGTAGCCTTATCGAATGTTAATGATAAACTTTGCAGGTTGAGAATCACTCCACACGACAACGTAACAATAGTCTCCATCATCCATCATCCATCATCCAGGAGCCAAGGTCAGCCTCTTGGCTTGACCATTTCTCGAGACAGCATCTTAAATTTTGACAGTTCAGCCTCTCTCGCCCCTCTCATTATATTTCTCCACGACTAAGACTCTCCAGTTTTTCCCAAATGCGGGCTACAATCACGTCTGCATCCTCGTCAAAAGTCTCTCGTAGCTCTGCGAGCAATTCAGGCCTGCTGGCATGCTCTTTGAGATGATCGAAAATATAATCTTCCAGATCTTGGTCTGCCTCGCCCAAATATTCCAATGCCAAATCGCGCACGAGATTCGAGTCGCGTAGCTTCTGTAACAGCAGATCAAGATCCTCACCCGTTTGTGATAGTTTATCTTCAGCTTCTTTTTCCTCTTCCTTTGCTTTGCCAATCTGCAACTTGAATTTACCTTGCTCAGTGACCAATGGTACTTCCTCTTCAGGCGCTTCTTCTACCAAAGGCTCTGCTGCTCCGTATGCATCCCGGTTTTCTTTATCGCGGCGGACTTCTTCATCTTTGAAGGACCGGTGATGGTCGTAGTACGGACTATAACCCAAATGCAACAGCTCTTTCAAATATAGTGGCCTTTCCTTTTCGAGCGTAGCTTCGTAATTATTTTCATGAGCCAATTGCTGCTGGAGCCGTTGTAGACGTGGCTCTATTCGGGTCGCTAGATTGTCCAGCAGTTCTGCAAACAGACGGTCTGTGTTTATCTGCAACTTCTCTTGTTCGCGTGTTTCCACCACCCAGTCATCTTCTTGATCATCAGCCTCCTCGTCTTCTAGAATTCCGGGCTCGTCGTCGTCTTCTGCCAATTTAGCGTCACCTTTGCTCTTGCGAATCTGGTCGAAAACGTTCTTCATGTGTTGTCCCATGCGTTTGTTTTCCTCATATTCAGCTTTCGCACGCTTTTCCTTTTCGATTGACACCACTCGCGTTCGGAAGTGGACAATGTCTTTGCATAGTTGTTCAAGCGAGAATCGCGGCAAATCGCTCAACGTAGTCACATCTACATGGTAATCGACCGAAACGTTCTCCTCATTAGATGGTGAACTAGAGTGCTTCAGTTTTTTCAAAAGATTGTTTAACGTTGTAACCTGCTCGTCAAGTTCTGCTATTGGAATCTCATCAGTAGTCTTCATATGGTCATTGTAAAATCGCATTGTGTTTTCATCCTGATGCACACTGGGCTTGACTACATCATCCAATTCAGACCATCGAGTAAAAATACGAACCCAGAGTGCAAGCACTGATGGCAACTGCTTCGAGTCATTGCATCTAAGCAGAAGTGCCGTTGAGTTCAATCCTTTGAAAAAACTCCAGTTCTGCAAAACATTTGAAATTCCAACTTTTTCAGCAGTGAGAGTTTCCAAACTGCTTACAAACTCGGCCATTTGCGCCCGTGTCAAGCTTTCAGGAAGCCCGTCCACCGAAATGGTACATATCTGCTGTTCAAGCGTTATTGGTAAAAACTGCTTCAAGTCCTGGTGCTTGTGCAGTACAGAATCTTCTGAAACTTCTCCCACTTTCTCAGAAGCTGCTTCCTGCTCCCCTGCGGTCGTGGCATTACCGTCAGAAGTCTGGTATGCATGGGCTGCCTTCTGTTGGTTCACTTTCGAGACTACTTTGTCAAGCTCATCTCTAAATTTCAATAAACTGGTTCTCAGTATAGGAACAAACCCGGGCTTGAAGCTCTCGCTATGCCATTGCTCAGCACCTTGAGAGGCAAGATATGCGCTAGGACAAACATAGACCATAGAGCTCATCTTGATGTTATGGTGTTCAACGATGATCTCTTTTTAAGTTGTTCGTGATGAGTTGTTAATTAGCCTGTAGGATCTTTAAATTTAGCTTGACGACAGCCCATTACAACAATCAAGCAAAGCTTGCGGTGTCGCAACCCAACGAAAATGCGTTTGAACTTGGTTTAACCCATTGTAGCTTGTTGTAGTAAATATGTTGAAATTTTGAAGTTATATGACGGCCTGGGTCTTGCCAAATATGGTGAAGCGACTCTTTATGGGTTGACGACTGTAGCATGTAGTTGAAGTGCAAGGCTGCCGACTGAACTATAAGATAGTGGTGTTAGTCTTGAATGCGGACACTTGAGGTCCAGTGTGAGCTAATGGTGAACATGAACGACTTCTGTGGAAGAAGTCAGCGATAAAAAAGTCCGGTAGTTCAGAAATATTCCAGACGATCGAGATGAGTAGAAGAAATGTAAGCTGGAGTTTTGAGCGCTTTCAAACAATAATGCTCGTTATCATTAGGAGCCCAGTTGGAATGTGCCCAGTCATCGTGTCTGTGTCTGTGTCTGTGTTCGATCACGGATTCGAAGCGGTGAGAATCTGAACAGAAAAATGCATCGTATCCACGATATACCCTCACGCCTCTTACAAGCGCTCATCCTCAAATTTCATCAAGAACCTCTTGCAATCTAATAGAAGCATCCACTTTCAAAGCCTCCTTCCAAAACTTACTGAGATGTCTGGTTCCACTATCGCATGCTATGATGACTATTCTGGATCCAGGCTGCACAGTTCTGGCGACTTTGACGACCGCAACAGCATTGATGGCCGTGCTGCTGCCTATGAAAAGGCCATCGTTAACCGAGAGATATTTCGCCATACGAATGGCCTGCTTATCTGTAACTCGTACTGCGTCGTCGATGTATGCCTCACCTTGGCTGAAGTTGTGGGTCAACCTGTTCAGTCCAATACCTTCCACGATGGTGTCCACCTGATGTCTTCGGCGAGTGCCCTCTTGCTCGACGCGGTCGTACATAACCCCAAACTTTATGCGGTTATAGAAACCTGAACCTTGTGGATCTGCCAGCACTACTTTCAACTTGGTGCCCAGTTTTTCGTGCAGAAACTTGGAAACGCCCGCAATGGTACCGCCCGTACCACAGCCTGCCACAAAAACATCTATGCGTCCGTTCAATTGTCTGTAGATTTCAGGTCCTGTCCCATTGTAATGTACACGCCAATTAGCGTCGTTTTCGAATTGATCTGCAAAAACTCCTCTTACTTCTGTTTGCTGCGAGTTATTGAGATCATCGCATGCCTTCTGAGCTGCATTGACGTATTGTTCGGGGTCAACAATCCCTGCAGGTCGTACTTTGTTGATGTGAGCACCTAGACTCTCCAAAAGCGATAGTTTTTCGGCAGAAGTGTCGTCAGGCAACGAAATGTGAGCCTTGTAGCCCAGGGCGTTGCAAATAGTCGCTATAGATATCCCGGTGGACCCAGAGGTGCCTTCAAACACGATATCCGGCATTCCTGGTCTTAAAAGACCTTGATTTTCTGCTGCTCGTACTATACCTAGCGCTACTCGATCTTTGGCGCTGCCTCCAGGATTGGAGAGTTCCAATTTGGCATAAACTTCACATCCGGTTGCTTTGGAAAGAGACTCGATTTTAACCATTGGCGTATTGCCGATAAGTTCTGCAACGTTGTATCTGGGAGGTGATAGCGTCGATAGTTTAGTTGATGCTTTTATGGCGCTGTAAAGCGACGCTGCGGCCACCAAACCGGCAGAGACGGTTATCCATTTGTTCCAGTTCAGCGAATCTGCCATTGAAGTGATCCTGACAAGGCTTTCGTAGCGTGAAATAGATCTTTTTCAGTTAGGTTGTTGGTAATTGTAGATTTGATGAGTATAAAGTTTAGATCTGAGATGAGATGGAAGACCGAGTTTGAACAATTGAAAGCTTCAGCGATCAATTGTGGACGAAAGAGACCGCTTTGAGTGTAATCGAAGAATTAGCAGCGTCAAGTTGTCTTCTTGCCGTAATTTCTCGCGATATTCAAGCCCTAGAGCTGGTGTCACTACGTATTTACTAACAGTTTAGTTAATGTTTAGTTGATGGTCTCTAAGCTTCTCGTTGAGTTGCAAGAAGGGAACTCAGAAGGGAAACTTTTCGGTGATTCATCAAGGGCCAGACATCAGTGTTGTAATGATGAGGTTAGGGTGAGCATAAGATCGATTCCACTGTGATGGGACGCATCTGCTAATACACATCTGAGTGTAACGTAATAAGTACGGGAATCGACCAGCTCTTTGTTGAACGCAGGAAGCAGATTTATCTGGAATAGTTTTGAAAGCTGTACAAAAGTTGTCAGGGCTCTCCGTGGATAGAGAGTGGCCCTTAACAGAGAGTTGTTTAAGCCTTTCTTTGCATGGTGTACGAGTGAAAGCTATCGTGGGGAGAAGGGAAGGTATCCTCAGACTGCATGGAGAATAATGTTCAGACTAGCGGTGAGAGCCAGGATGAGTCCTAGGAAAGTCGTTTGACTGGTTGGATGTGAGCTGATAGCACTCTCGTATTATAGTGGTTCAAAAGTACGGTCGTCAACGTGGTTCTGTAATGTTTCCAGGCCGCTAGTAAAGAAAGGAAAATAGAGACCGGGTGGCATACCAGGCCTATCAATCTTGAAGCCATCAGATGAAATGCGGTTGGAAGTTGTTCTGGATATCCATTCTGACGCTGTCATCGCATCACATGTCTGTGATTGTGATGACTCTAACGTTAGATCGAAAAAGAAAACCTGACAAAAAAGGGCTCCCGATCAAAGCCAATCATCACAAAAGAACAACCAGCGCAGCAAACACTTGTGGTTACCATTGTTGTTAGGAATCGAAAATGATTTTAGCCTATGCTACTTCAGATCACGTGATCCTTTACAATTGCAGCTTAAACTGATGAAGTTGGTGCTGGAGGTCGGTGCGGCAATGTCCAGGAAGCAGGAAAGCCCTGAATGAGAGCCATTTGATTTTGAGAAAGCGTGTGCGTGTGTCTGCAAAATATTCCATCTCATTTTTGTTCGCAATTGCGTGTGAAGAAGCAGTATCACGTGACCTGTGACAGCGTCAGCGGTGCTTGAAAGTTTCTCGACCTTCTGTCTCCCTCTTCGCTCCGACTTGTATGATCTTCGACAATAGCTACATGGCCTGCTTTGCAATTGTGCTTTATAACGCAGGCGAGATCAGGATATTCTGAAAGTGCCATGGAAACAATACTGCACGGCCTAACTTGAATTTAACACCTTGAAGAGACATATGTGTAAATGTCAGAAGATAAACAGGAAAGTTTTGTCTGCCGTGTTGAGCGGACCAGAGGTTCATAACATTGTTGTGAAAAATTGTCGACCAATAGAGAGTTTCAGCGATCGATTACGAACACAGAGGCTGCGTGCAAAATTGGAAGCTGCACCGATTATCAATTTGAGCTGTGAACACTAAGCTCCAAGTGAGAACTCCAGCGATAAGTCTCACTTAGCTTATGGCTGTTTCATCACAGGCGCTGCCGAATTTTCCATAAGTTCGAATGCAATTTCTACTAATTACAGTGGATCGCTGTAGATTCTCATAAACTCACTCTAACGAGATGGTGTTGATAATCCTGAATTTTGGAGTCTCAGACACCGAAGTTGACAACTCTCACTTGTTGGTGTTTCGGCCAACTCGTGTTGTTTATTGCCGATCGTTGAGGGCCTGTAATGACGCTTGCATTTTCGAGGCTGTACAAGTTCGCCGACTTCATCAATTGCTACTAGCTGATTGTTGAAACTGCTGAGACTTTCTCAGAGCTGAAAGTATAACAGTCAGGTTGTTGATAGAGAGAGGGAATGAGGCATGATTGCGAATTTGGCCGAGTTCGGATAGGCCAGTATAGCCGCAATTCATCCACGAACGAGCGCGTCTGCAATCAATTGTTCAATTGTGTTTTTATCCACCTTTCCTATAGTCTCTTGTGCTATTATGCTTCTGGCAACTCCCAGAAGTATCAAATTATCGCTCACGCTTTCGAATGAAACCTTTGGTAGAGTGTATTATCGCGCCTCTTCCATCCAACTTTGGGAGCGAAGAAGGGCTAGTATTGAAATACTTCAAACTTTACTTCCAATCACGACTATTGCTTAAGCTCTCGGGTATTCAGTTGTGCCTGAAAAAGTCCTTCCAGCCACAGCTTATCGCCAACGCTCTCGAATATTCAATTATGCTTCGAGCAAACTTTCATGCTTTTGAATGTTCGATTGTGCTTGTGGTTATCGTCGAAGCTTCAAAATGCTCAATTGAGCACTGGGAGCCTCTACTATTCACAATCGATCGCTAATGCTCTCAGTTATTCGGCTTTTCTTCAAGCAAGCCTCGTATTTCATAATCGAGAGCGTTAGCCATTCTTTGCTTACAACCGAGAGCAATGTTTAACTAGTAGGTCTCTACAATTAGAAGCTAACATTCTCCATTTGACAAAGATGACTCAAATGCTCTCCGGTTTAAGCAATAGAGTCTGGATAACTGTGGGTGAGAAAAAGCTAGTTTCAACGCAGATGGGTTTGAGAGCATCTGCGAACAGTTGTCAATTGTGCTTGCTTCCATTTCTTGTTCACAATCGATTACGAACGCTTCCAGTTGCGCTTTTAGTCCATTCTAGAACTCACAACATATCACTAGCGCTGTGAATTGCTCAATTGAGAGCCCTAGCTGTTTTTCATTTGCAACTTAGAGTCTTGGTTGTTTTTTCATTCACATCTGAGCGCCTCGGGTGTTTTTGATTCGTAACTGTTCGCCAAGCTCTCTCAGTTGCGGGCGATTGAGATCGGAGTAACAAGTGTGGGCGTGAATTATGCTTATTGCACCATTCTTCACAACTGAGAGCATCTGCAAACAATGTTTAATGATGACTATAGCCATTTTACTATCACAAGCGATGGCTTACGCCCTTTATTGTTCAAGTATGCTTAGGGATTTTGCTCTCATTTGCTCAATTGTGCTCATAGACCTCTACAATTCACAATTGATACAATCGTTTTTGGTTCTTCAGACATGTTTAGAGCTAGTGTGTATTCACAATCAACGGTTAACGCTTTCAGTGGCTCTGTTGTGCTTGTTGCATCTCAAAAATGATAGTTAACGCTGTCAGTTGTGGGCATTGGAAATTGGATATGCATGTGTGAGCATGCAGAATACTGCGCTTTGATTCACGGATCACTGATGCTGGTGGCGGGTGGCTTGTGGCGGGTGGCTGGTAGCTTGAAGCTGACAGCTTGTGCCTAAAGGCCATTTTCTCATTCACGACTGATCGCCAGCGCTCCCAATTGTTTGATTGTGCTCACAATCATTCGACTTTTTCACAATTGATTGCTTACGCTCTCAGTCGTTCAACTGTGCTTGTTTGATTCATTCACGAATGACCACGAACGTTTTGGTAGTATTAACGTGCTTGAAGCCATCGTTCTTATTCACATCAGATCACCAAGGCTCTCAAAGGATCGTCAAGGCTCTCCTTTGTTCTTAATTGACTGCTTACGCTCTCAGCTATTAAACTGTGCTTGTTGCATCTCATCACAATTGATCGCCTACGCTCAATAGCTAAGTTAGAGTGGCGATAGCGTGTGGCTGATAGCCATTTCTCTTACCCAAAATTACGCTTAAAGGCTGTGTCGTTCGACTGCGCGTGTGTTATTGACCACTTCTCACAATTGATAACCTGTGCTTGCAGCCTGTAGCTTGTAGCTTATAGCAATTTCTCTTTATCACAATTGACCGCCGATGCTATCGGTTGTTCAATTATGCCTATAGTCAGTTCTACGATTCACAACAGATCGCTAAGGCTCTAAGGTGTTTGACTTCGACCCTCTGTTGTCGTCAAAACTGAACGCTAAAGCTGCTGGAATAGTAGTTTTCCATCTTTGGTGTTCGATCAAGCCTTTAGTCAATTCCAATCCCACAATTCATCGCTCGTGGTCTCGATTGTTCGATTGTGTCACAGTCATTCCTCTGGTTTGAAATTGATCGGTTACACTCTAAGTTGTTCAATTGTGAATATGGCCATCATTGCCATGCACAAGGGAGAGCGTCAGTCATCACTTATTAAGTTAGTAAAGTATTCAACTCCATTGTCCATGAAAGATCGCTCTTGCAGTTGAAAGCTTGAGGCTTGTAGCTTGTGGCTGGTAGCTTGCAGCTGATAGCCAATTCCTTTTTCACAATTGATCGCCAGCGCTCCCAATTGTTAGAGTTTGCTCACAATCATTTGTCTTTTTCATAGTTGAGGGCGTAAGCGACTAATTGTCCAAATGTGACTATAGTCGTTTTTCGTTTCCAACTGATCACTACGCTCTCACTTGTTTCGACTGTGCCTGTAGTCATTTCAACGATCCATAACTGACCGCTAACGGTCCCAGTTATTGAGTTAGTAGTTATCCATCTCCATTAACCATGGAAAATTCCCCTTGCAGCTTGTAGCTGGTAGCTTGTGGCTGGTACCTTGAAGCCTGTAGCTTGTAGCCATTTCTCTTATACCCCATTGATCGCTAGGTTCTCAGTTGCTTGTTTACGACCTCCTCTTTACTTCACAACTGATCACTACGCTCTCAATTTTTCAAAGATAGTTGTAGCGTGTATTGCCATCCACAATTGATCGCTAAGGTCTCAACTTTCAAGTGTGCTCACAGTCGTTCCACTACGCTTTCAGTTGGTTGTTTTTCGACCTTGTCTTATCTCCACTATTGACCGCTACGCTCTCAATTGTTTGATCGTGCTCAATATTCTTCGTCTAAAGCCGTTGAATGCTGCGCTCTCAATTGTTCATTTGCGAAGGTGGCCATCATTGACGTTCACAGCTGATAGCTTAGGCTTTCAGGTGTTGATTCGTATTTGTAGATCTCCACGACTCGCAATTGAGGGCAAAGAAAGATCACTTGTTGGATTGCGCTCATAGTCGTTTCATTACGCTCCCAATTGCTCATATGCGCTCATAGTGATATATCTTATTCACTATTGAGAGCGCAGCAGAATTCGCAACACTTTTTTAACTCGCGCTAGAAGTTCTAGCCTCCACCGAGGATTCATTGATGGGTGATGAAGCCGTGGAGTCGTTCAATTACGTGGCGCAAAAGCTTTCAGAAGACCAGTTGTTCCACGACTTTTCTCCACTAATCGAGCACCTGGTTATCGCTGACTGGTTAGCGACACTTATAGTCATTTGCCTTATTATCAATTGAGAACGATAGCGATCAATTGTTTAATTGTGCTTTTGATAAATTCTTATTCACAACTGAGAGCATAATGACTCTCAGCCCACTCGAACAATCGAGAGCGTAGCGATCAATTGGTCAGCCGCGCTCATAGTCATTCTTTATTCACAGTTGATCGCTATGCTCTCAATTGTTCAAGTGTGTTTGAAGTCATATCTTTCACAATCGATCGCTGACGCTTTCAATTGTTTAATTGTGCTCATAATGATTTCTACGAACCATACCTGACCTAAAGCTCTCAATTGTTCAGCGATGCTAAGAGTCATCTGTACTATTCACAATTGATCGGTAACGCTTCCAATTGTTCCGATATGCTCAAAGCCATTTGTTTTATTCCCAAGTGTGCTCATAGTCATTTTTACGATCCACAACTGACCTAAAGCTCTCAATTGTTCAGCGATGCTTATAGTCATTTGTCTTGTTCACGATTGATCGGTAACGCTTCCAACTGTTCAAGTATGCCAAGAGCGGTTTGTCCTATTCCCAATTGAGAGCGTTAGAGATCAATTGTGCAATTAAGCTCATAGCCATTTGTCATTTGTCTTATTCACAATTGATGGCTATCGCTCAATTGTTCAATGTAGTTGTAGCGTGTAATACCATCCACAATTTACAGCGCAGCGATCAATTGTTCAATTAAGCTCATAGCCATTTGTCTTATTCCCAATTGATCGCTAATGCTCTCAGTTGGTTGTTAGCCACATTGTATTATTCCCAATTGAGAGCGTCAGCGATCAATTGTTCAACTGTACTCATAATCATTTGTCATTCACCATTGATCGTTACACTCTCAATTATTCAACTGTGCTCATAGTCATTTGTCATTCACCATTGATCGTTACACTCTCAATTGTTCAATTAAGCTCATAGCCATTTGTCTTGTTCACGTTTGATCGTTTCGCTCTCAATTGTGCTTATAGTCATTTGTCTTGTTCACAATTGACAGCGCAGCGATCAATTGTTCAAGTAAGCTCATAGCCATTTGTCTTATCCCCAATTGATCGCTGACGCTCTCAGTTGGTCGCTTTTCCATCTTGTCTTATTCCCAATTGATCGCTACGCTCTCAATTGGTCAACTGCGGTCATAGTCATTTGTATTATTCACAATTGACAGTGCAGCGATCAATAGTTCAAGTAAGCTCATAGCCATTTGTCTTATTCCCAATTGATCGCTGACGCTCTCAATTGGTTGTAAGCCACATTGTCTTATTCACATTGATCGCTGACGCTCTCAATTGGTTGTAAGCCACATTGTCTTATTCACAGTTGATCGCTGACGCTCTCAATTGTTCAATTAAGCTTATAGTCAGTTCTTATTCACAATTGATCGTTACACTCTCAATTGTTCAATAAAGCTCATAGCCATTTGTCTTATTCCCAATTGATCGCTGACGCTCTCAATTGTTCAATTGTGCTTATAGTCATTTCACTACGCTCTTAATTGTTCAGCTGAGCTTATGGCTTTCCAGCCACCTTGACTCCGGCCGAGCATCACACACGAATACTTCCACCTTTCGGATCACCCTTTACGGACCATTCCTTCTATGCTGACTCCGTTTCACGCATCGAAGATCGCTATAAGCACAATTGAACAATTAAACAATTGAGAGCGTAGCGATCAATTGTGAAGATAAGACAATGTGGTTAACAACCGACAATTAAACAATTGAGAGCGATAGCGATCAATTGTGAAGGAAATGACTTTTAGCACATTTGAACAACTGAGAGCGTCAGCGATCAGTTGTGGTTTGTAAAAAGTGCTTGTAGCGTATAATTGGTTTGTAAAAAGTGCTTGTAGCGTATAATTCTATTCAAAATTGATCGCTATCGCTTTCAATTGTTCAAAGATGCTTTTACCACGCTTTAAGCACATTTCTCTTATTCACAATTGAGAGCGTAGCGATTTGTGCTATTCCCAATTGGTTACAGGTGCTCTCAGATGTTCAGGTGTGCTAATAGTCTTTTCTTTCACAATTGATCGCTATCGCTCTCAATTGTCAACTGCGCTCAAAATCATTCGCTGCGCACTCAATTGTTCAACTGTGCTTATAGTCATTTGTCTTGTTCACAATTGATCGCTGACGCTCTCAACTGTGCTTATAGTCATCTGTCTTATTCACAATTGATCGCTGACGCTCTCAATCGTTCAATTGTGCTTATAGTCTGTCTTATTAACAATTGATCGCCAAGCCTCTCAATTACTCGATTGTGTTTGTAGCCGTAAAATATCTTTGATTTTCGGGCTGGTTGGTTTTAAAGTGGTAGTGATAGTGGTTGTTGTAGTAATAGTAGTAGTACTCGTAATACTAATAGTAATTCTAGTAATTGTTGTAATACAAATAGTAATACTAGCACTTATTAAGCTTATATGTCTAAACTTATTGTTACTTCTAGTTTATAAAGAGACCCTTGATAGTTAAAGTAGTAAATAGTGTATGATTCCAAAGTTGTATCATAGTATATCTTAGTACATCATTGATACAAGAAAAGTTACAAAACTCAACAATCAACAAAACTACGGGTTTGTGGTGTTGGTTATGGTGGAAAAAACAGGATTTAGATCGCGCAAAAGAAGATCTGCAAGAGCTTGCGAGGTTTGCCATGCTCGAAAAGTGAGATGTGACGCACATGTAAGAATGCCATGCACTTCTTGCCAGACGTTTGGTTTGGTTTGTAGACTCCGAGTGGTGAAAAGAGCACAACGAAGCACCACAGGGGAGTTTGAAAACGCTGGTGATACAAGAACGGTGGATGTAGGAGGAGGAGGAGGAGAAAGGGAAGGAGGACAAGCGGTCACCGCACCATCAGCAGCTAACGCTGCTGACGCTGCAGCTGCTACTGCTGCCACTGGCCCTGGCCCTGCCCCAACTCACTCCTCACAAACCGTCAAAGAAACGGTTTCCAACGGCATGTCCTACGGTGACGATTACCTACGTAAAAGAGGCGTGGAACCCGGCGTTTTCGTCGACGCAGAACGTAGAGATCGAGACCGCGTACATGTGTATTTCGGCTCCTCCAGTTTTCTCAGCTTACTCACAGGCTCGTCCTTCCCAGACGAATCGCATTTCGTTTCGGCGCAAAAACTCCGGCTCACGCTGCCCCGTGGGGGCGAAGGTGCCCCGCGTGTAGCCAACATGGAAATGCTACGCATCTCCGGAGCGTTTTTGTTTCCCTCCAAGACCATCTGTGACGAACTCGTCGATCTCTATTTCAACTGGATCCATCCACTCATGCCCGTAATGGACCAAACCGCTTTCCGCAAAGAATACGATTCCAACACTTGCTCCATCTTTCTCTTACAAGCCGTGTTATGCGTCGCTGTCAAACTTTCCAAAAATCCGCAACTCATGGACAAGGACAATTCCACAGATTTGGCTTCCAATATCTTCTACGAGCGTGCCAAATCGCTCTACGACGGTAGATACGAAGAAAACGAAATTCCTTTGCTTCAAGGTATGATCCTGCTTAGCAAACAAGCCTTCCACGAAAAAAACCTAATTCATTCGCCCTTGTATTTCATGAAAAGTGCTGTAACCGTAGCGTTCACCCACGGTCTTCATCGCTCCACCGATTTCCATCCAAATTTGACCAATAACGAAAAAAGGACCCGCAAACTTATTTGGTGGATCCTGTACACCCTCGACACTTTTGCATCCATCTCCATCGGCAGACCGCAGGCCATCAACCTCGAAGACTGCGATATCCCGGTTTTGACCCACGACGATTTTGCATTCGACCAACAAGATCCTCGTCATTCCCATCCTTTAGACTATCGCGATTGTGTCATCAGCACCGTTCAAATCGCAGAAATCATGTCTCGGATCTCACGAGAACTTAATACGCCCAGGGCCACCCACAGCGATAAAAGAGGTCTTATCAGACACTTCGATATCATTCTTCAACACTGGCGTAAAAATTTACCATCAACTTTGAGTTACAACTCCAACGCCGAAATCTTTACCAGGCATTCTTTACCCAAGGCCTTTGTCAATGCTTTTTACTACAAGGCGCTATGTCTTTTGCATAAATCTAACATCCACGATATGGAAGCTGCCAGTGACGAGCAGTTTGTCTCCGCAGGTATCGCTTTCCAAGCCGCGCATTCTTTGAGCTTGATAGGTCAAATTCTACTGGATCGAAATGAAACGGGTTACTTATACGTGGGACACGCCTACTGCTTCTTTGAAGCCATGATCATCTTCGTGCATCATATGCACGACCCGGATTCCATTTTCAAGGAAATCGCTCTCAAATGCTATCATGTTTTAGAAAGAGTACTCTTCGCACTTGGGAAACAATGGAATTCTTGCACTCTACTCAGTCAAGTGCTTTTCGCTTTTGGTCAAAATCCAGAATACATTCGCGCTGTCATTGCGCGTTTCAAAGCCAAATTAAAGAATCAGAAAAACCCTTCCATACCCATCGAGGTTCCAAGTCCGGCCCGCAGTCTCGACCTAGAGCTTCAAAAGCTTTCCCCACCAAATGCTACAAATTGGAATAGTCCGCCTTTACAGCAGCCTGCTGGGATAAAAGAGCCAAATCAACCCTACAACATGTATGCGCCATTCACATCGGGGAACCCACATTTGCCCCAACCTGTCCACGATCCTAGCGTGAAGTATCCTCCATACATGGCTTACAATGCGCCGATTTCGTCTTACGGGGCTACAATACCACCTTCTTTCCCATTACCAGGGTCACCGCGGGACTTCAGCTTTACCACCACTGATATACCGTATGAGGTTCCGTCTACCCAAAATTTCGACCCACATTTATTGTTTCCAGACGTTTCTCAACCTTTGCCCGCAGATTTCCATTTCGATAACTATGCCCAGATTCCTCATGATTCTATTCTCGAAAACGAAGCTGCCATTCATCCCGATGCTTCGCAATCGAATCTCGTAAACAATCCGGCCATGGCATACACCTCTGGCTCTGAGATTCACAACACACCAAAGAGACATTCAGAATTGCCCGAGGATAGAGTACAAACACCAATTGAAAAAACTTCCATTCCTCTTCCACCAGGATTTTGGGATAGCGTACAAGTTAATTTCAACTTTTTCAAAAGTCCTCACCAGAGCACTCAGCCTTGGCCTGTCTACTCTCGAAGCGAAGCTGCAAATCTTGGTCCTCCGTTGAATGATGTTGATCATATCTGACATCAAAGCCTAACAAACCAATGTAAACGGCACAATTTTACTATAGTTTGAAATCCAACACCAACTTAATGTGTAATGTATCACGTAAGAGTGAAAAGATCCCTGGAATAATAAATCCATCCGTTCACCTACTTTTCCAACTGGATAAGTATCATTCCTGAATTTTAAACTGTTAGCGGCAATATTAGATGAAACCTCTGTGATAATCCAAACTGCTACTGTCACTGGTGCTTAAAGCTATTCATTACTATTATACAACATCTATTGTTTGCATAGATAAGACTTGCAATAGATGGAATGGTATAAGGTTGGCGGAAAACTTCCAAGTTTGTATGGTATCGTGAAAGATTATTCCTTGTTACCCATTACCTGTTTAACAGGTTCGGTCTGGTTCACATACAGGCCGTGCTCCTGAATATAGCGAATGACACTATTAGGCAAAAGGTATTGTACAGACATACCTCTGCGAATAAACAAACGAACTTTGGTTGATGAAATGTCATTATAGATCAATTGCTTGATGACAAGAACGTTTCTCCTGTGCTCATACATGATGTCGTGAGACAGCAAAAACGATCTCACATCAGAACCGGTCCTTTCAACGATCAAGCAACCGTAGTTACCAAGTATGTGGTGTAGATCAGAATCGGCCCACACGTTCGGTTCGCCCATACTCTCTATTAGATCGCCACCAGCAAGAAGCATAATTTTGACACCAACACGGACGCCAGACGCGGTGGCAATACCCCCACGCTTCACGTTGATTTCGTCATTGAAATGATCCAACACTTTTGCCGTTCTGGTGTAGTAAGGTTGTAGAGACTCCCAGGCGTCTACCATAAGCCACGATGAAGTACGTTCACAGGCGAGCTCACACATGCGTACTCTATTGTGAGCAGGTGCTAACCCCGGCTTTTGATAGTTATCACTCACCGGGGAGTAGTAACCACCCACCACCTCAAACCGGGTTTGCTCGGAAATGGCATCGAGAGCCATTTCAAACATCCGCAAATGCAAATAGGTGATGGGAGAAAAAGAGCCGCAAGCAACAACAATTAAGGGCAACTTGTTTGGATTTTTTAGTTCTTTTTGCAAACGGTGAGCTGGGAAGCTATATTGATCCAACGAGGTAGCTTGACGCACCACACCATGAGGAACTTCTTCGAGATCAGCGATTTGATATTTATGAATTCGAGAGCCAATCCGATGGTCAGCTTCCTCGTCTTGAAAGTTGTTGACGAGATTCATTTGCTGAGTAAATTGGCGAGCTAGGTCCGCCCGACTAGCAGTGAGTTGCGGTTCATGGATATAGATCTGACTTGTGGCAGGACTAGGTGTCGGACGGTCGATTCTGGTGTTGATACTGTCATTGTCGTCCTCTTCAACCGTGACATGGCTGGACTCCTCTTCTTCGGAAGTCTCATGCGACGCGGGCTGCAGCTCGGGTTGCTTGAGCGGGATCGAGCCGTGGTGAGCTGTAGACACTCTGCGACCTACTTTTGAGTGTTTTTTATACGTTCTTGGGTGGATTGGGGCGTCAATTGATGCGTTGTAGTCTGCCAGAACATACGGCATAATTGGCCCACTTTTCGGAATTGTCGATTGTGGAGCCAAAGGAGGATTGGGCGTGTTGTTTTCCGAAGGTGGTTCGAAGTCTGGTGCTCTAGTGGGATCCATTTTTGAAGATAGTGATCACTATTAGTAGTGCTCCTTGCAGTTGTTGAATTTGAAAGGTTTAGAAAAGTCTTTTGAGCCTGTCTGTCTGAAAACCTTGGTTATATTTGGCAAAGTCGTTACAGTCGGCACCTAGGAATATGGTCAATCTTTAAAATTTGATGTAATTTAATGGGAATAAAGACCGAGAGCTGGAAAAAAGGGCTGAATATGTCACAGTCTTTATGTTAAGTGGTTGCCGTAAGCGAGTCAAATTGCTCGGTCAATGGCCGGGGCTTTACCGCTCACTGACTTAACTTCTTGTTATCCAACTAGGTTTATTTGTTGAAGCTTGAATCTGGTCATGATTAATTTAACGGATATTTTCGATTTGACAAAGGTCACGCGATCATAGCGTTGAGCCAGCTTCAAAGTAAAGGCTGTGGTGCATGGGTGTTTATGAGTGTGGTAGCGTTTGAAGATGAAAACAACATGAGATAGGAGACTCAGAGGCACTTAGTATTGTATGGGAAGCTTTTCGGCTGGACACGAACCACCCAGCGGACACGAAAGGGTGATTTTTTTTGGAAGAGAATTCTGACCTTTGGGTCTTATTTGAGCAAAATGGTTGCAGCTGTAATGCGCGTTCAGTTAGATCCGTGAAATTTGCTTTCAGATGTTTATTCAAATTACCTTCGGCGAAAGATTTCAAGTTCGCCAGGGTCCAATCATTGTGAGGAATAAGTGAGGTTTTGAACGATGTGAGGACGGACCAGACACTGCATTGTAAGCACAAATCTCAATGAAGTGAATAGACTTTGTTTCGCACTAAGTCTCTTCCAAAAGGCCCGTCAAAGCTGCCGAAATCTGGGTAGTCAAGATCGGCAAATTGCCGGCAGCAATAGATTCGAGAACTGCAGAACGACCGTTAGGAGCCGCTAGCAATTACAAAATGAATCATACACTTTGGAGGACGTCTCTGAACGTGTGCTTAACCACCAATTGAACTCAAACGGCTTTCCTGTGGTCTTTAAGGTTGCCATAGATTCAAATCGTTAAATATATATATATATATATATATATTCAAATATATTGACCTGCAACTCCGAAGACCTATATCGTGTGGAGTGATATCGATCACTAGTAAACACACTGGTCACTGCACATCGGCCTATTTCAGGTTTCCATACCACTCACTACATTATGGTCAGAATATAGATTAAAAAAAACCATTAGTAAGGCTCAGAACAAGGTAAGAAAAGAATTAAAACTGCCACATGAATTCGATCGTTTGATACGGCAATATAAATCCTGGACAGTCTGGTATTCAGAGGCAGAACACCAAGACGCCAAGCAAACTACACAGCTTCAAAACCCTCCCCCCTGTATCATCGGCTCACTTTTCTTCATTAACGCAGCTTCTCGTTGTTGAACAATACTAAGTTTAACTTTGTCCAGGTCGTACGTAACGACTTCCCGGAACTATATAAATGAGATTGCCGCCCTTCTGAAACTTCAAACTTAACGTCCAACACACTTACAGGTTATACAACTTTCAAGAGGAAAGCACGCGTTTCCGAGGAGCTCTTTTTACCCGCAAATGGAAGAACAAATCGGAATATAATCTTCGCTAGCAGCATTTACCAAACGCGTGGTCCAAAGCACAATTGAAACTATATAAGGGCCATTTGTTTCCAAGCACAAACCAGTTGCGCCAAACAAAACCTAATAAAAACCACAATGCCAAACAGAATGTGGATAATTAGTTTTGTGTCTGGAGTAAGAAGCAAGCAGATCGAGAACATTTCGCAGGGTGATCCCCGGAATTCTGCCAACACAACTGACGCTGTCCCTTATCACCACCCTGAATCCGATGCTCGAGAAAGAGATCGTCGGAAGTGATCAGCTAAATCCCGCTAAGTTGAGAAATGAAAGCAAGCACGAACAAAACGTGCTACATAGGAAGGTATTCGCGTTGGTAAGGAGCGAAATGAGTGGCCACGATTTTAGATGACGCCATTGATATCTGAGGAACGCAGAAATATTTTACCTCTCCTGTTTCTTTTTTTTTTTTTTTTGGTTTTTTCGGTCTCCCTCGCATGCACTATTTCCATCGCGACCAGTTTGGAAATCAATTTGGTTGCCGTGCGCAACCGAATCTTTCCTATTTCTGAGACTCAAACCAATCCATAGACTTCGCATACTCGCCATATTTGTCCACCATCTGTTTTGAAAGTGTGAAGCACGTGAAAGGTACTCGAGTACATTTATTTTTCTCTGCACTTCGGAGCTAACCAGCAAGGTAACTGTGTTTCCACAGTAATAATTGAATACTACAAAGCTCTTGTGCTGGTTTTGGTGCTAATCGTCTTTAGACAAGGCCAGGATGCTCGCTACACTCATTCGTCCTCTCAAAGACTAGAGTCACTGTTGATATCTGGAGACAATTCAGAAAAAAAAAACTACCAACGTTCGGGCAAAAAGTTTCGTCCTTTCACATTGTGAAATCTCAATTCTTGGTTTCGGCGGTGACAAAACAGTTTAACCATCGGGTGGTAAAGTTAAACCAAACCCAAGATTTTTTGGTATACACGATCAGCGAGCGGTATTCCTACCGTGTGGGTGAATTTAGAAAGAAAGAAGACCGCACTCGAAACTGAGTGGTAGCGATCGGGTGAACTGGACCATTGGATAGACAACAAAACGGTTTCTTTCTCAGCGCGGATTTTTTAGCCAACGATCGACGCTACAGGATATTTCATCAAAGTAAGAGGAACCAATAGAGACGGTTTAACTTTCCCAAAAAAAAAAAATGCGACTGTCTTCAAACCAGTACCGAATGCCCGGTTCAGAAGGTATTGTCCATGGCCATATTCACAATTTTAACAATATCACATACATCCATGGCCACGTCCATGAATCAGCTTCGTTGCAACCAGAAAGCACTTCTCTCGAGCAATTCGCACAGTACACATATCCCGCGGGAGCCGATACACCGGTAGTACCGAATTTACCTCTCTCACCTACCGGATCTGGTCCTTTATCTTCAGAGCAGCATGACAACTGTCAGTTGTTTGAGTTCATGAACTGCCACAACCTCAACATTTTTGGCGAAGACAATCAGCTTCCCACGCCTCAAATAAAGAAACGAAAAACGCGCGAATGCGATACATGTGAGCCCAATATCATGGAACTGTGCTGCGACGAGGAACACGAGCAAGGTGAAACACCACATACAATCACGATACCGGATCACGCTCCACCAATCGCATTTCCTGGCCATCAAACTTACACCAATGCCAATGGCCTTGTTGCCCAAGATGCTAGCAGCTCCTTGAACATGGAGGACACAACGGCGAATGACAGACTCCCGAGTTTCATAGGATGTAACATGACCTGTCTGCCGAGAAAATCCGAAGAGGATACCTTTTATGAAAAGTTTTGTGAGCAATGTGTGGATCTCGATCAAGACCAAGCACAGTGTTCTGAACCCCAAACCAACCCACATTCTCATTCATCACTACCAATAGTAGATGAGGCGCCTATCGATATTCAGAATTCCAGCTCTCCTCCGCACCTTTACACAAACGTTCCTCACAATCATAACCACGATCAAACACTGAATTACGAATCTGCTCATTCATCGCGTTGTCATGACCATGTCATGAACTCATCAACGGACATGATGGTTATGAAGGACCTTGTTAACATCTCCAACATGTACGATTTTCCCTTCGGAAAGCACTTCCATCCACATGAGAATTCCAGTGACGTTAATCTGAACCTTTTACAAACGTCTATTCCAGGTTCCAAAAGTGGACTTCGAAAGGCTTCACCTGTCAAATCGTCACACGACCATCATCATCACTCCTTAGAGTTGCATTCCCATCCAATTCAAAGTTTTTCATCACCGTCCGAACTCTGCTCCAATGGAGAGAACAACTCAAGCTCCAGCCATCGCAGGCCTTCTTTTACAGTCGAAAAACTGCACCATGCCGCTTCACCGCAAAAAATCTCTCAATCCGATGTGAAAAACAGCACTATAAACTTCAACTGGATCTACAAAAACGAACATCAAAATATCGAATGTGGCTGGAACCACTGTCCAGAGGTATACGACTCACTGCTGGAATTACAATCGCATGTTTTGAAAGATCACGTCGTGGACAGCAATCCGAATGACACCAAACTACCAACTCCGAGAAATTATTTTTGCGAATGGACGGATTGTGCTTTTGAGGGTGACGATTTGTGTACTTTGATAAATCATATCAACGGAGAGCATGGTGTGGCTTTTGACATGAAATGTTTGGATCGTGAAAAGCTGTTGGAACAGAATGACCACCAGCACGCACTTCATTGTGAAGAATGCCCAGATTTTACCAGTTCTCAGACATCGAGCATACACGGCGTTGCAGTAACTCCGCAGGAAGACGGTGATCATGAGAATAACCATGAGCATGTTCATGACTGCCAATGGAATGGGTGCGGTCTCAAATTTAATTCTTGCGCGGAATTGAATGATCATATAGAGGCCGTTCACATACCCCGTGGCAGATCTTCCTATGTCTGCGAATGGGAAAACTGTGGAAAAACCATCACACAACGGCAAAAGCTGCTCAGACACTTACGGGTGCACACCCGTTACAAACCTTGCAAATGTCCGCATTGCAGCAAGACCTTCTCAACGCAAGATATTTTACTACAGCATATTCGCACACATTCGGGAGAAAAACCATATAAGTGCTCACATTGCGGTAAAGGATTTGCGACTTCCAGCTCGCTTCGAATTCATATTAGAACACATACCGGCGAAAAGCCACTGGAATGCAAAGTGTGTGGAAAGAGATTCAACGAGAGCTCTAATTTGAGCAAGCACATGAGAACGCATGAAAGAAAGTATAAGTGCAACGGCTGTAAAAGGAGCTTTGATTTAGCCGAGCAACTCGAAGTGCATCAACACAGATGCTCACACTGTGCGACTTTCAAAAAATATGCATGACTCACCCTAACATAATAGACGCATCTGTCATTGGGCTTTGTTTCAAGATCTCAGTTATTTCATAGAGAAGCGCCACGACTTAAAGTGGTCGCTTGAAGACTACCTCTTTATATAGATACGAAACTTGACCCCAGTCATCAACACCCTCATTTGTCTCCTCTCTGCCAACTTCGAGATTGGCCTTGTCTATCAAATCCCAAAGTGTCTGTCTCTCCGCAGCATACTTGGCGCGAACAGGAACTTCAAGGTAAGCCGTCCCGTGAGGCGCCAAGAACCTGGTCATCATATTTACTATCCACTCAGGATGTTGTGGTGAATAGATGGGATCGGCTATAAGAACAACATCGAACTTTTTGCATCCGTGTTGACTTTCGAAGGAAGAAGGATCCGTCCAGTCCAGGACGTCCACAAACACTTCAAGTTGTCCGCTTTCGTCACAATTGTTCAGCTGTACGTTTTTCTTCAAATTAGGCACGATTTCCGGCAAATCCGTCAAGTGAAACGAGGCGGCAATAGAGCCTTTACCGATTTCACATAGCTTTTTGAGCAATGCTATTCCTACGAGCCCCGTTCCTGCCCCCAGCTCCAACACCCGAAGATGATGGTTGTTTCCCGTCCACATTTCATTCTTTTGGCAGAGTTTTTGCGCCAACACCAACGACGCACCCCAAGTTTTCAAACCAAGATTGTCTGCCGTCAAAGCTGGTTCATGTAATCGAATAGAGCTTTGTAATCCCTTGATCTGAAACACTCTGGTCATCGCCGGCTGGGCCGTTCGCCCACATTTTTCAGATATACGTAGACTCGCTTCGCTCAAGATGCGTACTACAAGCTCGTCCGGCTCCTCAAATCGACTGTATTTTGCAAGAACATTAGTGAAATACGTTACAAGATCTTTTTCCGTGGCGCTGCCTGCTAGTTGATGCAGCTTCCTGGCTAACTTCGGTCCCGAGTCCAGACTTGAATTTCCCACGTACTTATACCAATTGATCGTTTCTTGAACGTAATCAGGAGCTATTGATTCAAGAATATCACTTCCTTCTTCTGTGAGTTCAGTGTCATCCTGTTCACCGTTTTGTTCCGAGAAGTTCACTCCGACTGCGGGCCTGAGCAGCAGCAATACCGTCAAAATGACCACCGGTTTTGCAATTTGAAGAATAGGAAGGTCTATGACCTGCATCGGGACATCACTATCTTCAAATTCGATTTCGTCGGTAACATCGTCTTTCGAGCTTGATACCACTTCCTCAGTGTTCCCTGTTCCCGAAAAGCTCGTCTTTTCCGATATCTCGGCTTCCAGTGGCCGTTTTTCACCGCTGAAAAACTCCAGGGGATCAAACATATGTCCAGTTAAGGTTAGCGTTGGACTCAAGTAAGTTTTGAAAAGAGATTGAAGGTTACTGCCTTCATTCTTTCAAATCAGAATCAACTGATGAGTATTTCATCTCATCTCATCTCATCTCATCTCATCTCAATCTATTTTTCAATTATTACGTAAGTCCAGGTAGCGAGTACATGCTCATCACGAGTACCTAATTTAAATTCGAAATAATGTATCTCTAGTAAGAACAAGAAGCTCGGAGAAGTTCATCTTCCTTCAAAGACAAGAGCACCTTTGAGAGTCAAAGACTAACTGAGCACAGCTTCTTGAGCAAGTCCAGGCAACTGTTTCCTTGAGGCAAACGTCTTATCTTGAAGAGGCAAAAAAAGCGTTCGAAAAGGACCATTGCTGAGATAAAAAAAGCCGTATTTCTGTAAGCGAGCGGACTTTTTGATCCATGTGTCATATCGGGCACTTTGAAAGGGGCTAACTTAAGGATCGAATCAGTGTGATGAGCTTGGTGGTTTACGGCGATTATGTTTCTGACGACCCCAAAAACGCGCAAAATGTAGTTCTTCGGGATCCGAATTCACGTTCTTTGGTTGTGATGAACCAGACCTCAGGTGAGATATCTCTGGTAAGACAAATAAGAGGTCCAAGTATTGATGCCAAGATCCCCAGAAATCGTTCGCGTCTACTCGCATCTTATCTTTGTCCGCAATGCGGTAGTGAGGTTGGCACAGGACTTGAATACGAGTCCTCCCAGCATAGTCCTGGATCCCAAACAGGATCGTTTGTGCATCGAAATTACTTCAAATATTTGGAGCAGAACAGTGCGTACCGCGTTCAGCAACCATGTATCGAAGATTTCTCAGCGATTCCGTCTAATTTGTTTACTCCCGGGTATTATAAACGATTTTTCAGGGAGCTATCGCTCTTAGGAAGCGGAGCCCGTGGCTCGGTCTACAAAGTTGAACATGTTCTGATGGACAATCATTTAGGTGTGTACGCACTGAAAAAAATCTACATCGGAAACGACCTGTCGTGGCTTGAGCTGGGAATGAAAGAGGTCAAATTCTTAAGCGCCCTGACGCATAATTGTACCAACTTAATAACCTACAACCATGTTTGGTTAGAAATGGCTAGTGCTAGCGGAATCGTAAGGGCAACCGACGGTGTAGATGCATTGGCTTCGGAAAAGATTCCATGCATTTTCATCTTGCAAAAGTTTTGTCCCGGAGGAAACCTAGAAGAAGTCATTGAAAAGAAAGTGTTTGGAAGATTCGCAGATCACGAATCTTCTGAGGAAAGAAAACGTCAGTTCAGGTTGAAACGAGCCGAACGAGAAGCAGGTCTTTTCAAGCAGCAAGGCCTGACCACGTCGCAACTATTGTCCATCATATATGATATTGCATCAGGATTGAAAGAGCTGCATCAAATGAACATCATTCATCGTGATCTAAAGCCATCAAACTGTCTACTTTCTGAAACATTTGACCCCGAAAAGCCTCTGTACGGTGAAAAAAGTTTCCCGAATGTCATGATAGGTGATTTTGGAGAAAGTCAAACCTGCGGACAATTGCGTTCCGCAACAGGTGCTACAGGTACTCTGGAGTTCACAGCACCCGAAGTTGTCCTTGTGAACACAGGTGGTGGTGCCACGAGTGCTTCGCTACCCCAATTTACTTTCCAGTCAGACATGTATTCACTTGGTATGGTGATTTATTTCCTGACATTCGGCCAGCTTCCTTTCATAAGCGACCTGAGCCTTCCTCAACTTAAACACAAGATCAAAGCACTTCAGATCAGTAAACAAGATCTATCAAGAAAACACAGTGACCTACGGTTGTTACCGATCGATCCGAAAATTTTCGATCTCATCGAGAGTTTATTGTCAGCTAACGCTTTCGATAGACCCACAGCTGTGGAGGTGAGGAATTATGTGAAAGATTTGATGGGAGAACTTCGCCAAAACTCGACGTCTCAACAATCGTTGGAAGAAGCAGCTGAAAAGTTAGATCAAGATCAGATTTCAGACTCAGAATTGGACGATTCCTCCTCCACTGAAAACACGCTAAAGTTGGTCTCTGCGCGCTCGAATCTGTCCAAATATCTATGGAATCCTTGCAGCACTGCGATCACTATATTCACTGTTTACAGGTATGGTCGCACCTCCTATCTTCCCTTCATTTCTGTTTTTCTTCTGGGACTTTTGTTCCAGGCCAGGTATCGTGGACAAGGCAAGTTCCTTATAGCGGTTCTGCTAACTTCAAACCTGGCCATTTTGCTGATAAAAACACAGCTTACACGAACATCGGCAATCAATCTCAATTGATATTTTTCTGGTGAGGATATGTATAGAATAGCTCATCTCTGTTTTCGACTAGTTAGATCATCAATTTGACATACAAGAAGTTATAAACTCATCTCAGATAAACTTTAGAAAAACAACTCAACAATGGATCATGTCCACTGATCTTCACCGCAAGCGCAGCAGCTCTGCACTCCCTGCATTTCAGCGGTTGCCAAACAAGACGAAGGACAAGACAAGAGCTCGTTTCTACAGTATTTCATCCAAAATCGTCCCACAGACAATACAAGTTGATGAACATGGCGACAATGAAGATAATGATTTTGAAAAGTCGAATACAAAGAACGCAGAGGTTTTGAACTTCTCGCCAGCAATTCCTAGTTTGTCAAGAGTAGGTTTTCAGTCGATTTATCAAAATCCCAGCAACAACAAGTTGAGCCAAAAGAATGGCAGCTCTGCGGGTGAATCAGGACGTAGGATTCGAACTACAAGCTCCACTTCTTCGGTCCGAAGTAATGGTATGAGAAGTCACAATTCATTTCAGAGTGATTCCAATGTCTCAACGATAAGTAACAAGAAGAGTCAAAACTCGCTTTTGGGGCGAACCGACACACTAAAGAGGCCAAATACTAGTTCAGGCGACCATCGAAGAGACGACAATTCAAGTAACTCCCATAAAGGGTCTCCTGGCTCTTCCTCATCGCTAGGCTTGCGAATTCCAAGCTCCCGAAAAAACCCGTTCAGTATGGCGGCCAGAAAGCTCTTCAGCAAGAAGGATGCACGACTTGAAAAATCAAGGGAATCTCTCAAGTCTCCAACTTCCGGTGCTTCTCTGACTTTTGCTAAATTTCTCAATAGTAAATATGGGAAGCATGTCGGCAAAGCTACTGCGCATCACAAACACTCGGCTGGGAGTCTGATGGACTCTGGAAAGTCTTCGCAAATTTTTGGCACCAGCGGTGCCAATTCCGTCAAAGATATGTCTTTACAGCTGGCACGCGAACCCAGCTTGGATCCGAGTGATGTACAAATGCTATATGATCTGATAAAGAACTTACGGTCATTGGAAAGTAATTTTCGGAACTTCACAGATGAAGAGTTAGATGCCCTCATGAGTAACATATGGGGCGTCTTCTGCAGCGTGGTGATTACTTTGTTCCGGAATAAAGAACTATGGGAGCTTCCAGTGAAAATAGAAGATTTGAACCATGTTTTTTCATTTTACATCAAGCTCAAAATTTCATCCCAAAGTCGACATAGCAGCTCTAAATTCCTTGGTGAAGTTGAGGAATTCATGAACACTTGTTTGTTCATTTTGGAAAACCAAATTGTGTTCAATTATAGCAATGAGAATACTATCAACACCGCATTAAAGAGACTTTGTCTAATATGGGGAGTCTTTTATCAACAGGTGTATCACAACGTAATGGCCATATTTTTGCCCATAGAGCTCAGTTTTAGAACCGACACCAAGTATTGGTCCGAGGCAAACGTCGATTTTGATGGAACTAATCTCAGTGGGGTACGCACAGGGTCGCTTTCGCTCGACATTTTGTTGCTGGTTAGCTTTCGCGACTCCATAGTATCACCATACTATGAAAGCTTCATCAATAGTAACGAGGGTGCAAGCACTAGCTTTCACTTGTACATTATGAATGAGGAGGAGGAAAAAGGTGTTACACAGCGGGATAAACTGACACTACTGCAATGTTTCGGCATTCTATCCTCCATACGCACTACAGGCATTAAACAGAAGGTTATTGAAGAACTATTAATTGGTATCAGAATGAGTATATGACATTGCAATTTGATATCATTCTTTCAAACACCACGGTCTCCCATTGTCCACTTGGTGTGAGCATAATTTTGGTTCGAGCGTAATTCCAATAAATGCTGCCAATAGCACACCGAAAGAATCAGACATTGATACCGCTCCCAATGAGAACTCCCGCTCAGAGGTGTCCACTTTATCAATTATGTTCTTGAAGGTGTGGACGTAAGATGCGCCACCCAGTAGACCCTCGAAGAAGACAAGAAACATCACTGGGTATACCGAGCGCACCAAATAAAACCAAGACTGGCAGATGGCCAGACCGAGATTGATGCCTTGCAAGACCGAGAGAAAATAGAGTCGTTTTATCCGGAAAAGCGAACCGCTCGATCTTGATATGAATACCCCAAGCTGATACAAAGTTCCATATGTCACATAGATATCACGGTATTTGTGGAAGAAAAATGGGTGACTGTGTTTCTCGTCCAGCGGGAACAGCAGTGTTGGCGATACACCTTGATTGATGAGGTATTCAAAAAGGTAAACAGTGGCCAGTGGCAACATATAGGGCGCTACAAGACTCAGAATGCGGCCAAGTGTGTCAGATACGTGGCTTTTGAAAGTGGCCCATTTTCTTTGTTCATCGGACAAAGATGTCGTGGCGTTGTCGTTTGCCGATTCCGGCTGTTCCAAACTGTTGGCATTCTCGATGGCAGTATAAACATGATGAGAGTCAAGACGAAAGTACAGCAGGAAAGCAAATGGCAGCACACTGAACAACAGGAGCGATAGCCCAATGGGTGCTTTCAAAATCGACGTCAGCAGCATGTAAACGCCGCTTCCAAACAAGCCTGCACCGCCGGTTCCTGAACTCCAGCCGTTGAGACCCGGTTGCTGGTAATAATGAGTCAATTGCAAAAACGTTACTTCTCCCAGTCCCGATGACAGCGAAGCCAAAATTATGCCGGCAATGCATACACTCAGCTTGCGGCCGGCCACCAAAACCATACCGACGCAGCTGAGACCGATTAACATGCCAATGCGGTAGCTATGCGGTACTTTATGGATGAAGAAAGGTGCGCTAAGCTTCAATACAAATGCCGGCAATATGTCGAGCAGAAGAACTAGGGCTTTTGGCAGACCCGGTCCTACGATATCGGCCGCCGCTGACAAGATAACGACATACAAAACATTATTAACAAGTCCAAAAATCCAGAAATATCGGAAAATAACCGAGTCAGAAGCCATCAGAAGCTTCTTGTTATTCGTCTTTAAGTTGTTGATTTCGATATTTATCAATGATCTTTAGTTTAAATATCAATCTAGTTGACTTATAGATCATATGAGTACTTGGAAAACTGTTGTAAGTACTCAAGCCAACTATCATCGAAGCCTTAGTCTCTATAAAAGGTTATACATGTTTTGGTATGCGGTATCCACACTTGTTGAGCGATCAAGCTAAATGTAGTTTTTCAATAGCCTTAATCTATCAACGGCTTTTTGCAAATAATCGTCACTTTTACAAACGGCAAATCGTAACAGGTTCTCTGCCACCTTTTCATGCTCTGGAATGTAAAATTCTGTGGGTGGAATGGCCACGACACCGAGTTCGTTGACGAGCCAGTAAGAGATTCTGAAGTCTTTGGCCTTGGATTGTAGTTCTTCTGGGAATGGGTAATCCTGTGGGATCTTGACCTTCGAGAAATCGGCAACTACGAAGTAAGTACCCTCGGGCTTGGTGTAAGGTAGGCCAAGCTCGTCAAATACTTTTGTGAAGATCTCGAACTTGCGAATGTACTCTTGACGCATTTTTTCGAAATAACCATTTTCAAGTGCCGTTTCAAGAGAACTGGCACAGGCTTCTTGCAAAGGAGATGGCGTCGAGAAACAGATTCGGGTGTGAGCCATGGATGCGTATTTCAGAAGATCTGCGTTGAGAGATACGACCCAACCGACTCGCCATCCCGTAGCAGCAAAAGTTTTGCCAGCGGACCCTACAGTTAACGTAAGTTGTCCGATTTCGGGAGTCAAAGTGGCAATGCGAGTGAATTCGGGTGTAAAATACAGGTGTTCGTAAACTTCATCGGAAATGATAATGATGTTATTCTCCACGCAGATTTGGCCTATTTGGAGTAGCTCTTCGCGCGTGAAAACCTTACCAACTGGGTTGTGAGGCGAATTGATGATCAAAGCCTTGGTTTTTGGCGTCACAGCACGACGCAGCTCATCGTAATCCACACGCCATTCTGTTCCCTGAGTGACACGCTCTGAGATTTCTTTAGGGGGATGCAAGGGCACATAAGTAACTTTCCCGCCCGGAATTTGGATATTTGAGATGTACTGGTCGAAAAAGGGCTCAAACACAATTACTTCGTCGCCCGGATTGAGCAGACCCACCAAACACGATAGAATACCTTCATTGGCACCGGTGGTGACCTGCACGTTTTCGGGAGCCAGCTGTTTACCGTAAAGGGGCGAGTACAAGTTTATTAGCGAATTTAGGAGAGATGGACGGCCTTTAGTGGGAGCATATTGATTGACCATGGGCGATGTAAGGGCCTCTTGGGCCTGTTGGATCACGAATTCTGGTGGTGAATACGAAAAAAAGCCCTGTCCCAAATTGATCAATTCGCGATTCTTGTTTTGAGCGTTTTGCGATGCAACTGCTGCTGCCTCGTTGGTCAACGACCACACATCTTTCCTGAGATTCTGGGTCAATGCTCGGTTGGGAATGATCTTACCGGTGTTAGCGATGGTACTCATGGCTAGTTTTCTCAGCATACAAAACAGCGACAAAACAGCGACCGAGAGCTGTGAGAAGTTTAAGTCCAGAGACTAATCGATTAGATTCAAAAAGGTTCACATCTTTGGAAGAGTTTGGGTAGAGATTCTTAGCTGTTTATATACAAGAATCGGGCTTCGCTTCTGATAGGAAAGACGTTATCGAAAGGGGAGCCACAGCGGACGACACGAAAATGCCGGAGTGATGTAGAGGTCTCGTGACTAGACGGCGACAGCAGAATACAATAGTGATAAGTTTGTGTCTCATCATTAGGTAGAATTTTTGGCGGTTTAAAAGTTTGGCATTGGGTGTGATGATTGTCGCGAGCTTGTTGGGATCTTTTGGATGTTTCAATGTGTAGCGAAGAAGTCGAAAAAACCATTATTTTTCGGATCGAAAAAAAATTGAAATATTGTGGAACGTCACGTCCGATAAGTGACAGATGTGTACAGTCGCAAGAGGCTGAATCGTGAATCTAGTTATGATATCAAAACGTTTACACAGTGCAAAGTGTTTCTGATTGGGAATCCAGTATCTAAGTCTCTATACTTCGAGTCGACACCTAGATGACTCGACTAGATAACTAACTGAATGACGCCAAGCTTTCTGGTCTTCACGTTTCTTTTCAAATTCGCTGGCCCATCACGTGCTCATATCTCTCTCAGTTTTAAATCACGTGCTTGTCTTTCGCCGCTTCCTTACCCGGCCATCTGTTTTTTTAGGTAAATAACGTCGTTGATATATTAAAACCATCTGGTCCAGTCAGTAACTCACCATCAAAAGAACCAACCAACAACACAGTGTTAGACGCCCAACAAGCCATTCAGCTATGGATCACGACACTACGCATGGTGGGTATCCCAGTGTGAAATGGAATACGTCGCTGGACATCCCGCTGAAAGACTCGGAAGAGGTTGTCAGCATCGACCTGGCGAACGATTTGCCAGAAGACCCAAGCGACCTGAAAACGTTGTTGGTGGAAGAAAACTCGGACAAAGAACACTGGCTGACAATTGCAATCGCTTACAGCCAATGCGGGATGCTGAAAGAGTGCATACGTCTGGTGGAAATGGCGCTAGAGGTGTTTCAAGGCCCGCAATCGGCTGCGTTGCACACATGTTTAACCTGGGCATTTTTGAAACAAGCCAAGGCCCAGTCGATGCACCAGAGTGAATGGGATAATAGCTTGTTACAAGCCGAACAACATCTCAAGGAAGCTATTGGATACAATCCCTCTGGTGTTGGAAACATGCTGGCAACAATCGACCTGTATTACCAAAGACGGCAATACGATAAGGCTCTGGAAATGTCAGAGCTTTTCTTGCGTGGTATTCACGCCGAAGACCAGCGGCTTGGGCGTACTTCAAAACCCAACGTTCTATTTTTGCTCGTTAGGGCCAAACTTTTCTACCAAAAGAAGAATTATCCGGTTAGTTTGAGACTTTTCCAAGAATTGCTGGTTTTGAACCCGGTTTTGAAGCCAGACTCAAGAATTGGTATAGGAATGTGCTTTTGGCAGCTCAAGGACTACGAAATGGCCCTTCGCGCTTGGAAGCGCAGCTTGGAGCTAGTACCTGATAATCAAAACGTCAAAATTTTACTTTTGCTCGGTGAATTCCATAAGACGCTCACGAACTCTGAAGACGACGAGTCTTTTAAGCAGCAATACACAGCTGCACTCACTCAACTCGGTCAACTTCTCTCAACAAACAAGCACAACCCGGTTCTTTTAGTGCTTTATCAAACGTACTGCTATTTGAAAGCCGATTTTCAAAAGGTTATAGATATCCATGAGCAACAAATCGTTCCATATGCATCGGGCTACTCTAACACCGTTGTATCGGAGTCAGCCTTTTGGTGCGGGCGAGGCTACTACGCCTTACAAGAGCCGCGGAAAGCCTTTGCGGCGTTCCAGGAGAGTCTCAAAGCCAACGAAGACAGTTTACTTGCACGTGTCGGGCTTGGTCAAACTCAAATCAAGAACGCTTTGATCGAAGAAAGTATTTTGACATTCGAGAATCTTTACGGAACTCATGAAAATATCCAAGAGATCAACTATATTTTGGGTCTTCTCTGCGGGGCCAAATGCCTGGATGCCAATACCTGGAACTCGATGGTGCCAAATGACAGAAATAAACTCTTACAAAAATCGGTTGACTATCTTGAAAAATACATCAAGCTAACTAAGGCCAAGGGCAATCAATCTGTCATTGTCAAGGCGTACCTGTTCTTATCCGAGCTCTACCAGCTCCAAAATTCACACAAGCAATCTCTAGAAGTTCTTTCTCGTGTTGTCGACCAGTTGCAAACTAGTGGCGAAAACATGGTACCACTAGAGATATACAATAATCTGGGATGCTTTTATTTCATAAATGGCGATCAAGCTGAAGCTCAAAAATATTTCGACCAAGCTTCGAAAATGACTCACAAATCTGGAGAGGAAAGTCCAGCTTCCATCACTATCAATTTCAATAACTCAAGGGTTGCTGAATATGAAAGTTCTGATGAAGCTCTAAAGGGCTATGAGAATCTTTTAGCAGTACACCCTGGCTACGTGCATGCCAGAATAAGATATCTATATCTTTCGGTAATGAAAGCCGAAAGTGCGTCATTGGACAAGCAAGCGAACGAGCTTTTAGAGCATCACAACTCTGATTTGGACGCACGGTCGTTCTACAGTTGGTTTTTGAAAAACGGATCTGTTGAAAAGAAAACAGAAGGGGCCGACAAATTGGAAACCAATCACAACCGTGATACGCTAACGAAGTATGACTCTCATGACTCCTATGCTCTACTTTCTCTTGCAAACCTGTACATAACCATTGCAAGAGAATCCAAGAAGTCGTCTGCACCCAAAGAGCAAGACAAATCCAGACAATCTTTCATAAAGGCTATCCAGCTGCTGCAAAAGGTCTTACAAGTGGACTCATTCAACATTTTTGCAGCTCAAGGGTTGGCGATGATATACGCCGAAAACAAAAGGTTTGGGCCATGTTTAGAAATTCTCAGAAAGGTCAGAGATTCTCTCGATAACGAATCTGTTCACATTAACACAGGACACTGCTTGCTAGAAATGCAAGAGCACGCAAAAGCTATTGAAAACTACGAAATTGCGTTAAAACAGTTTTCAAATGAAAGCTCAAGGCCTTTATTATTAAATCTGCTGGGTCGTGCTTGGTACTCTCGTGGGGTGAAAGAGCGGTCTTTCGAATGTTACGAAAAGTCATTAGAGTATGCTCAGGACGCCTTGGCGGCTGAACAAGAGAAAGAAAATTCAAGCATGATACAGAGCATAAAGTTCAATGTGGCCTTATTGCACTTCCAGATAGCGGAAACTCTTCGTAGAGCACCTGCCAATGAAAGAACTGTTTCCCAACTCGAAAACGCCGCAAGTGGCTTGAACACCGCCTCTGTTATACTAAAGGAGCTGATAGATCAAGGCACTAATATCATGCCGATCGACGAGTTAGATCAACGTTTGCAGTTGAGCAATACTACTATGAAGACTGCTCTTGAGAGATGTATTACGCAGCAAAAAGAGCATGAAGCGGAAGCTGCTGCGAAATTGGAGAACGCGAGAAGAGCATTTGAAGAAGGCGAGGAGAAGGAGCGTGAGCATCGCAGACTTCTTGAAGATAAAGAACGCCAGCGTATTGCTAAACAGACCGAAGAATATAACAAACTTCAGGAAGAAGCGCGTAAGCTGATGGAAGAGCGTACAGAAATGGACACGCTGGAAGACGCTAGGGATTCTAACCCACCGCTGAGCGGTGATGAGGATTTCCAACAAAACGGGGAAGATAAGAAGAAGAAGAGAGCCAAACGTACTAAGAAGGCGGATAATGAGAAGGCTGCTCCAAAAAAGAAGAGGAAAACCAAAAGAGCCGTTGTTGAAGATGATGAAGACAACGAAAACGAAGAAGAAGGGCTCGCGGAGCCCGAAACCTCGAAGCCTGGTCGGAAAAGCAAGTCGCCGTATCTATCCAAAGAGTTTATTGACGACAGTGACGAAGAAGATGGTAAGTCTATGGAAGATGATAAGTCAGCCCAATCCACACCTCGAAAGAATAGTGACGCTGAGGACAAAGACGACGAGGAGGATGGGCTATTCTAGTGTAATATTAGTGAGTTTTTGATCTGCGTGTCTTGGGTATATATAAATTGACTACCCACCAAGTTATATTGATTTAAAACTTGTAGTATTGAAGTTATGCGTCGAGTGAAGCGGACGGCTAACAGAAGGAAGAGAGCATGTAATCTTACTTTTGCACCATCCATTGTTTCATATCTTTGCAACTTTCATGACTACTCCTATAGATTACTTTTTCAAATTCGTCCAAGGTTAACATGAATGTACTTGGGTCTCGTCCCTGTGCAAGGTTATCCAAATCGGTACTGGATGCATGATTGCGGATTTCCTGACTTCTTTCGAGCAACATGTAGTTCAAAACTTCCACCAAATTGCGGTCGTTGAAAAGTGTTGCCCATTTAACGGCCAGCGCGTAGAAGTGCGAATTTATGGACCGTACATCTAAACTTACAGGTCCTGATTTGATGGCATTGATAACTCTTGGTGCCAGCAACTCAGGAGTTATGAGTTCTATAAAAGACAATGCTTCGTCATCCTCTAACCCCGATGACTCTGAATCTCCTCCTACAATAGCCAAAACCCGACCTAGCCACAGCGGGAGCTCGACTTTAGCATTTTTTTTGATATCCTGGCCAATGTTACCTTCAAGGTATCCAAGACCAGGAATGTTGTAGTTAAACCGGCACGGAACCTTGGTGGAATCTGCCAGAATGTCGTCGATATCGTAGTAGCTCATAATGGCATGGTTTAGAAGACCTTAGTCACTTAGTTGATGTTTTTTGAATTTGATGATGTTGGTGATGGTGATGAGTATGAATTTTGGCATATAATAAATAATACGCGTTAATCTCAAGATTTTTCCAGATATCAAGAGCAGACATGGAAAGAGGAAGGGATATCAAAGAACAGTTGGTCTAAAGGCATTGTAAGCTAAAATATTCAAAGTCGCGATGTAGTCAACTTTTGAAGTCAAAAACGTCGATGGAGTTTCCTCTTGCTTGAAACGTCATGAATAGAATAAGATAAAAAATATTTGGGTCACGTGACTCGTGACAACGTCAGTGCAGGCGAACTAGATTTGGAACGCTGGTTTCCTGAGTTGTAAACTCGTCGGCACCACCATACATGTGTTTAGCATTCGTCTCTCATTCTCACTCTTGTTGGCCTTGAGTCCCAAATTTGCATAATATATATTGCACATTTCAATCAACCTACAACACCGTTCTTTGCAAAGTCTCTTGATGAAATTAAGACAGCTTGAATTCACCTCCAAGATATTTTAAAAAATAGGATGCTGTTATGGCATATGATGCAGTATGACGAGCTCGCTTTGAATTTACTCGTCAAAAATAAAAACAAGCTTCCACAAGAAGAAAACATGAAAATTCGAACTCCCAATCAGTTCAATTAAAACATGAAAGTGGTCGCGGTATTTCTTCCCTCAACAAACACCAAAAGGTAAGTTGAGCATACTACCACAGCAGAGAAGTCCATTATCGTGTCGCTATGATCATTTCATACGAACACAAATGTTTCAGCTGCAGTATTTAAAGCCCAGTGAGCTGATATGTGCAGGTTGAAAAGGGAGACGAAACGGAAAAAAGTGTTTATCGAGATCCTCGTCAATAAATTCCAAAGTTTACAATTTCAAGTTTAACTATAGGCCTTATAATTCACACCCGTATAAAGGTATCTCCATTCATGCTGTACCGTTATTTAAAGTGGGGAAACGTATATAAAGGAAAACATTAAATCGGTGACATTTCGAACTTGGCGATCCCCTCGAATCGAAACTCAGCTGAAAACACGACGAATCGGTTTTCATAAGAATACACACCATTCTGTTCAGGATAGTTGCAAATACGTGGCAAAGCATTGTGAATCAAACTCAGAAATAGAGTGTCTTTACCCTTTTTTCCGCACTCAAATCTCACAAGTAAAGCGTTTTTACTGTTTTTTTTGACACCATGGTTTGCGATACTTTAGTCTATCATCCATCGATCTCCAGACTTATAAGTCTTCTAGACACGACTGCCGGGAGAGAAAAAATCTTGAGACTATTGCAGTATCTATGCCGCTTCCTGGGATACCAATATTCATCGATCTTGGCCAAGAAATTGCAAACGGAGTTCACCACGGTGCGGAAGATTTTACGATTTCTCAAGCCTCTGAACCATTTGCAGCTGGCTTCCAAGTTTTACGACAACAAGATCTCAAACGACAACGTTGTGCGTGTCTTCAACGTGCTTAAAAACCTGGCCTACGCCGGGTATTTGACGCTTGATCAAATCAATTTGTTGCGCATTTTGAAGCTTGTTCCAGTAACTAAAACGACAGGCATTCAAGTTCCACGGTGGGCCAATTGGTGCTGGTTTGCCGGACTAATCAGCGGTCTGGTCTTGGATCTCCGCAAGTTGCAGGTTACTCAAGAACACATCAAGGTGCTTCTTGTCACTGACAACGACGAGAAGAATATGAACGCTTCAAAGCTCACAAAACACTACCAGGACCGGGCTGCTGCGCTCAAGAGATTACTATGGGACTCTCTCGATACTTTCATCGTATTGAACAATCTCCAATTCTTGAAATCGCCCGACGGCTCCATTGGGTTGGCAGGTGTTGCCACTTCTCTCTTTGGGATTCAAAGCTTATGGGAAACCGCTTGAGGTACATAATACTACTCACAGGCTCAATAACAGGAAATAGGATGGCTCGAATGATATCTATGGCTTTCAATTGAAGAGATGCTGTGCCATTCAAAATTATGCTTCACACCACAACGTAATGAATGATAATTAGTTATACCAAATGGCTAAATACAAGATGAGATGAGCTAGCTGTAGAACTAGGCCCTCAACAGATGGAAAGTTGATAAAACAAGGCCAAGATCCATCACTTTTCCCAAGGTTAGGAAGTTGTTGGCTAGGAATTGAAAGCTCAATTAATCTACATGAACGAAGCTGGCCTTGGCGTCCCTGTTAACAGCGCAGGGACCACTCCAAATGATGTTTCTGACGGCAGTTATGGTCAAAGAAACTACGGGTCTGGATTGAGGAATGAAAAGGTAAACCCGACTTTGGGTACGCCTGGTGCGATGGGCAGTCAGCAGCAAATGCACCAACTCCAGCAGCAGCAGCAGCAACAACAGCAACAACAGCAACAGCAACAACAGCGCTTGTTAATGCAGCAGAAACTACGGCAGCAACAGCAGCAGCAAGCGGTGCAAAACTACGAGAATCAATTCTACCAGTTTCTTATGACTATCAACAAAAAACCCAAACGAATGTACAATTTTGCAGAAGATATGGACTCAATTCTTAAAAAATATGAGCAGTTTCGCCCTAGCTTTGAATTCCACATTTACGAAAACAACTACAAGATCTGCGCCCCAGCAAATACCCGGCTTCAACAACAGCAAAGAATGCCCCAAGCCACTAGTGATGGTTTGATTCTCAACAAGAACAACGAGACCTTGAAGGAGTTTTTAGAGTACGTTGCGCGTGGAAGTATACCAGAGGCTATAATGGAGGTTCTTAAGGATTGCAATATTCAGTTTTATGAAGGAAACATGATTCTGCAAGTTTACGATCACACAAACACAGTAGATGTTAAACAGACGCAAAAAGCGGCATCAGATCAACCTCAGACAGCTGGCTCAGCCAATCCGGATCAAACGTCGACCGGAGATTCCAAGGACTCTCTCAAAAAAGCTTATGGCCAGCAACCGCGGCAGGATTCACAGGGTAGGCCGCTCAGCCATCAGAGCTCGCAACTGAATGAATCGCCTCTTACTCCAAATGCATCCAAGCCCGGCTCTTCTGAGCAACAACCACACTCCAGTAGTGATTCAAAGGCGGCACCCGAAGAAAACGGTGGCAAAGAGGTGATTGCCACTTTCAAACGACCAAGAGTTTATCGTACTTTACTACGACCCAACTGTCTCACCCATTACTATGATATGATGTCGTACGCTGACCATACGCGGTTTTCTGATAACATCTATCAACAACTTGAGTCTGAAATTCTCACTATAACGAAACGCAATCTGAAGCTGAATGTCCCTTTGAATCCTTATGAGTATAGCGATAGACTGGACGATGCCGACTTTTTGCCAAACGATAAACACAGTCATCGGAAACTTTCATCCAGAAAGGGTACTAAGGGCCAGGTTGGTCACATAGACCTTCACGAAGAATCACCTCAACATAGCTCAAGTTACGAGCAGATGATGTTGATTATGAGTGAAAGAACGAGCACCACCACAATGTCCACAATTGCGGCATCCTTGGCCAAAAGTGCGGCAGACTTGACAAGTTCGTCACTCAAGAGTGGAGGCGGCAAGGGCGCTTCTTCTGTCTCGGGGTCCACAGGCAGAGGAAGCGGCAGTAATTCCGTTGCAGCCGCTGCTGTTGCAGCAGCTGCCGCTGTGGGGTCGAGTAGTAACGACAATAATCAATTCAGTCGGCTAAAATTTGTGGAACAATGGCGAGCAAACAAAGAAAAACGGAAACAGCAAGCCATGAGCGCTAATGTCACGCCCACGACTTACAATCAAAGGATATCAATGTCTGCGCCTTTAACGGCACAGCAAATAAAACAACAACAACAGCAAACAATGGAACAACAAAAAGGAGTTAACAAAAGGGTAGGTGAGGATGACAAGAACAAACCCAAAAAACAGCGTAAGACCACGAAGAAGGCCACGCCGGCAGCGACCCCAGATCCAGCAAAGAAGAAAAAGGCACCAAAAGCCAAGAAATAAGCGGAGGCGTCGTATTGTTAATATATTGTGGGTGGGGATTGGTACTTAAATTCTAAAAAGGATGGTGTGGTGTGAGCTTGCTGCCTGTCATCAGGCGAATGAGGTTTTTGGCTCATTTTCGAGCAGGTATTTGATCAGCTCGTATACATTTTTGCGGTCTGGCACCGTGTGTATCCAAATACCAAACACTTCGTGTCGCAGGTTTTTGATGATGACTAGGTCGTCTTTGACTTCAACTTTCATGCATTCGAGTGGTTGTTGTGCGTCTTCGTCAGGTGAGAACAGTCTGCGTTTGTTTATAACGCTGTTGGGTGCAATGCCGATAGAAAAGTTCTCGGGGTTCATACGGTTGAGCAGTATTAGCCCGTAATTGTAAATGTCCCGACCCTTCAGTATCTCTGTGTTATGTTCTGGTCCATTTGGCCTGCTTGGTAGTGCCAAGACCGATCTTTCTTCTTCGGTTTCCTCTTGAAGAGTTTCATCGCCTTGTGTAAGGTCTCTTAGATAGATAGCCAGAACTCCTTGGTATTCCAGACGAACCCATTCGTCTTTTCCAAAATCCCATTTGTATACTGAGGCATGCGGTGTATGAAATAAAAGCTGTTTAATCTTAGCATCGTATCTCCCAATAACGTTGAAATTGAGAGCTTTGCGGTAGAATTCTAATGTCATGTCGGGAGAGACTCCTTCTGCGACCGAAACCATACTTGACGAAAGCCTAGAGGGTTCTGGGAGCTTGTATATGGGTTGTTTTCGGGTTGTTTGGTCGAATTAGAGAAGTAATGCAGTAATTGAACTTAATTTTTCTAATAAGAACAGCTGGAATAGAGCTTGAGGAAGTCAACGTCAGTGAAAAGCAGAGAAAGCGGGACGAAGATTGCAATAGGGGGGGCGGTGTGCTATTATTTTTGAAATTGTGGTATGGTAGAGGAAATTCAAACTTTGTTTTTAAAACTACGTTTGGAGCAGATTCAAGGCATTTGAATGAATATATATATCACTTGAGTAAGTTGTGACACGAAAGTTTCTTGACGAGTTAAGAAGTGTTTCCGGAGCCGAGAGAAAAGCACAGGTCAACGGTTACATTTTCAAATACACCAGAATGATTTTTTTCATGCGAATGTGGCTGTCATTGCCTTTGAAAGTATATTACCATAAATCAAGCCATAATTTTCATATGAATGGTGGTATGAGGAGATATTGCACTGTATACTTCAACTGAAATAGCTTATCAAAAACAGGATAACGCGGGCATAAAACCATGGCTCTTTTCGCCAATTGTAGCACTTAGAAGACAATCACCGTGAGTTTTTTGATATTTTTTTGGTATTTTTTTTTTCACACCTTCGTTCAAAGCTGGTAGCTTGACTCGGGTAGCCTCTACCATGAAGCTAGCCCAGCCATATTTTCTAAACCACTTGGCAATGACCAAAACATCGCCACGTCCCACCCACATTGCAAACAAAAGACTTGAATCCAATCTCAATCACATTTGGTATTATGTGTCGTCGAAATAACAGTCACTGTCCATATCACTTCTGACGAACCCAATCTTACAGAACTCAACTTTAACCCTGCATAATCCCCCAATCTCACCAACTCATCTCGCTACACAGACATCTCAAAAAGCACGTATCACCCACCACATAACCACATCAAAATCAGTCCTTGACTCCTCTTCTACACCCACATCACTTCCCACGGGTATGACACCCGGCCCAAGTTTCTTAACGAAAAATTTTGCCCAAACCAATTCTTTTGATCTGCAACAATCACCAATTTCACTGCAAAATCACTGTTAGTCACAGACGAGATGACTCATACTCTCACTATCTCCTCACTTTTGCCCGTTGTCCATATTTTTTTTTTTGCCGAGACATCGCGTGATTTAAATTAGCCCACCACCTACTCGTTTAATGCATTATCCTCGAGCGCTGAATTACGTAAGCCAGGGTTCTCATCTTTTCTCGAGGCCTGGGCGATGCTCATCGGATCTGGATATATATATATATATAAATATAAATATAAATACACGCCAAAACTAACGTCTAAAATCAACTCAACTCTTTAAACTCCATTCTTGGCATTTGTTTACACTTTTTCACTACCAAACGTCTTCTTGTTCCTTTAAAAGTGGGCCGAATATAAAATGGTCGAGCCGATTCTGTCCCAGGGCTATGGTTATGGCTTTGCCCTTGGTGTCGGGTCCGGGTTTGCAATTCTAATGGTATCCATCTCTTTTCTCATTTCAAAATACATGGGACAACCCCAGAACTCGGAACGGTTTTCCACGGCTTCCAGAAACGTTGGTTCTGGACTGATCGCTTCTTCAACAGTGTCGGCATGGACATGGCCTGCTACGCTGTTGTTATCTGGAACCTGGTCCTACATTTATGGTATTAGCGGTGCATGGCTGTATGCAGTAGGAGGCACAGTTCAAATAACGCTGTTTGCGTTTCTGGCACTTCAGATTAAACGTCGTGCACCAACAGCGCACACGGTCTCCGAAACTATCCATGTTCGGTTTGGCAAAGCGGGACATCTGCTGTATCTCTGCTATTGCGCGGCAACCAACGTCATGGTCTCATCGTTGCTTTTGCTAGGTGGCTCCCAGGCCTTTGCAGCGGCCACTGGTATGCACACTGTGGCCGCCAGTTTTCTGATTCCGTTCACTGTGGTCATTTATACCGCTCTGGGAGGCCTAAAAGCGACTTTCATCTCCGATTGGGTGCACACCGTGATCGTGTACATTATTCTGATTGTGATAGCGTACACGGTCTTCTGCACTTCTCCATTGATCGGGTCTCCCGGCAAAATGTGGGACCTTTTGAAAGCGGTACAGCAAGTGTTTCCAAAACAGTCAGGAACAAGTTATCTATCCTTCAAAGACAAGGATATGGTTCTACTGACCTGGTCAGTCATGTTGGGAGGTCTGTCATCGGTTTTCGGCGATCCTGGCTACTCGCAGAGAGCAATCGCCTCTAATTCCAAAAGCGTTTTTGTCGGCTACATGATGGGTGGGATATGCTGGATGATTATTCCCTTTGCGTTAGGGTCTTCTGCCGGGCTGGCGTGCCGAGCGCTTTTACTGAACCCAGCGTCAATAACTTATCCACGAGAGTTGACAGGCGAGGAAGTGGGTGCTAGTCTGCCGTTTCTGTACGGACTAGCCTCAATTTTTGGGAAAAGTGGAGCTGCAGCGGGCCTTGTGATGCTGGAGATGTCAGTCACGTCTGCTACATCTGCTGAGCTCATTGCGTTTTCTACCATTGTGACTTACGACATGTATCGAACCTATGTGAATCCGCGGGCATCGGGAAAACAGCTAATACGGACCTCCCACGCTGGTGTCATTTTCTTTGGGTTGTTTATGGCAGCTTTAGCAGTAGTTTTCAATTACTGTCATGTCACTGTCAGTTGGCTATTGAGCTTTGTGGGAATTGTGTTGAATCCAGAGGTACCCGCTGTGACTCTTTCGCTATTCTGGCCCAGAATGACAAAACTGTCGCTGCTCATTGGTGTCCCGCTAGGTACCCTTTCTGGCATAGCTTGTTGGATAGGCGCTACTTATCATTATGCTGGCGGTGCAATCAACAGAGACACCTTGATGACAACGGAAGCCACCTTCATTGGTAACATCGTGAGTCTGTTCTCGTGTGGGATCTACATTGTTGTCATATCGTTGATCAAGCCTGATGGGAACTTCCAAATGGAAAGATACACGGAAGAATTGAAGATAGCGGACGATCTTGATTCAGATGAACAAGACGCTTTGGCCTTTACTGAAGATGACGACAAATTATTGGGCCTCCAAACATGGTTGAGTCTGTTCATCAATGTGTTTTTGTTTCTTGGCGTTTACATTGTTCTGACGTGCGCTCTATATGGCTGGGGCAAAGACTTGAGTCGGGGATCTTTTACTGCCTTTATGGTGGTAATGTTGATATGGCTTCTCGTAGCTGCGCTGTACATCATCTTGGCACCTTTATGGCAGGGAAGAAAGACGATCAAGACGATAGTTGCCGGCTTATGTGGAAAAGAGACCCAATATGTTGACAAGCAAGCCGCTGTCCGTAATAACACTGAGTACAACATCAAGATGACGCCTCTCAGCGATAGCATAACGAGTGAAAGCAACTTGAGCGTCAAAGGCGAGAAATTGGGCGATTGTAATCAGTCTCCAGATTATAAAAATGTGTAGGACGCGGGATCTCAAGGTGGTACCGTTATACTGACTAGTCGAGTTCCTTGCGACGAATACGAAGGTCTTTCCAGGCCTACAAGGAGCTTGTCGTGGTGTTGGAAGCATCGTAACTGTATATAGATAATATTAATGCTCGGAAAACGTTATGGGTGGTCATGAAGAAGCCATTGGAAGGGCTCTAGTCCGCGTCGGGAAATCGCGCTGGTCAATCAGGGATTTCGAAATCTGGCAGAGATTGTGTTGGAATTGAGCCGCAGAAGCGTCAGAGCCAGGCTAGACATACATCAAAAGGACAACGACGCTGTCGAGCGATTCTGGCCGGCTGATGAGATTTTACAAACTAGTTATAGTTGTGAAAGTATAAGCATAAGTTGAACAAGATATTATGAACTGTGTGGGTACACAGGCTCTCATTTGAATGAGATTGGATGTCTTTTTTAAAGTCCGTCACGTAAGTGCTGTAAGAGTTCACGCGTAGCGTCAGATGAGCCGACGCGACTCGCATAATTTATAAACGGATCGCAGAACGGATTGCATAACGAGTTGCAAAACGGATCGCAAAACGAGTAGCAGACCGGGTATTTTCGAGTCATCTACTTTGTCTTTACAAAACGGATCCCAATTGGGTCTTTGAATTTTTTGAGTTTGTTTTACCCGGACAGATGGAAAAAAAACTGCTTATCACTTTTTTCCAAAACGTCGTCAAATGCTCGAACTTGCTTTATCTCTGTACTATACTAAGCAAGCACGAATTGAGCACAGCGTACCATAAAAACCACTGGCGCATTGTTCACACAAAACACAGATTTCTACTTCCCCCTGCAATGCGCTGCCAAATAAACGATGAAATTGGTTAAACCATTGGTCAAACTTTTTAAAATCACGTGACACACTCACAACTTTTGTTCTTCCTTTCTCCTCTTCTCCCTGGCTGCCCCTTTTACTTTTCATCAAGTGCCTTCAAGCTCCGATCCCATCCTCACATCGCCTCGTTGAGCATCCGCTTCGCTTTTCTCTACTGTGAACTCTCCCGCGTTATGCTGACACCATTCTTTCTCATTTCCCATTACGGTTAGTGCGCGTGGATAATTTTTTATTCATCGTTTTTTTTCCCACTGTTCTAGGCCCCGGTGGTGAGGGAAAGAAAAAAGTCACCCAACGACCAACGCACTCGCTATGGAAACTCGCTCGATTATGCACGACGAACTATATGTTCCGTGATAGTTCGCAACACGCTATAGTGCAGCCATTGCCGTGTCATGAGCAACAGGCCCGTCCCACACACCAAAAAAAAGCGAAGAATGACCATACGTTGGGATAGTACCGGTCTCTTTTTTTTCTTTGCGTTTGTCATACGTACCGGATCGCGGGATGATATAACGTGAGTGAGGCATCGCTGTGTCGAAGAGTTTGTCAGGTTAGGGTGGCCGTGTTTCGTTCGTAGGTCAGCGTTACGGATTTTAGACTTCATATGTAGGCCTGCATGTACATGCAGTGCTGGTGTTTCTGAGCATTTCGGCCTCGAGGAAGTTCCATGCATGACGATCGCATGCGTCGTGCATAAGGATAAGCGACCGTTCGTTTGCCAATCGTTACTGTTCGTCAAGAAGACCGAACATTTCGACAAAAGGACGATGGACTAGCATATATAAGAAGAACTAGCATCGTGGGGCGGGTGGTGAATCAAGATTGGCTCGAAACCCAGGTTTGGAAAACTCTGTTGCTTTCTATAGCATGATGACGATGATGATGAACTCGAGAGACCAGACTTTTCAGCCCATCACACCCGCAAGAGCAAGCCCCTATGCCAGCTATAGAACACCCGGTGGCGGTAATGGTAATGGAAATGGTAATGGAAATGGTGCTGGTACACCTTCGGATATGATGGGTAGATATAGTGTTGCTGGTGAAAGCAACGGTGCTGGAGGTGGTCACGGGGGTGCGGAGGACGCCTCTTCGTCGGAAGAGACCGTTTCGTCGATGGTGTTCTCGAAGCTAGCGCCCGGAGCAGAATACTCCGAAGACGACTCGTACTCGTTGTCTGGACGTCAGTCCATCGCGAGTACCGGAGGCATTCACCAAGGCCACGAAAGCCAGGCATCTTCAAACGACAGTCGCGAGCCTCTTACGCGTGTCTCCAGTAACTCCTCGTTGGAGTCCAGCATTGAGCATGGAGTACGCTACAAACTGACCATGAAACTTTCTGCGCGCGATATCATGCTCATTAGAGAATCCTGGTCCATTTTACTAGACGACGAGTGTCAACCGGAAAAGCTTAAGAGCTTTCTTACCAAGCTGCATTCTGGAAGAACGCTTGGGTCAAGCGAAGCAACCAAAAAGAAACCCAGAAGAACCATCCATCAAAGCATGAGCGGGATCGGCAGAATGCAGCCTTCCATTGCGGAGGCAACAAGCAAGTTGGCAGGTCCCAGCTCTCAAAATAACCAATACGGCTCGGACCGGTTGCGGAATGGCAGCAACATCAAAAGCTCAAATTCGCTTTTTGGTGATCAATTTCTCGAAAACATCATAGCGCTGGCGCCAGTTCTGGAAACGCTTTTCCCAATGATCAAGCACATCGCCGTTGGTGTGACCGGAATGCTTACAATTGCTGTCAATAACCTGGAAGATTTATCTGTTTTGGATACGTATTTGGGTTCTCTCGGTAAACGTCACGCTCGTATTATCGGTGTTCAGGCCGAACAATTCGAATTTGCCGGTATCGCTTTCATTAAAACCGTGCGTGAAAGATTTGGCGTTGGTTGCACGCACGAACTCGAAGAAACGTGGCGTCGTGTATACTCTTTTCTGGCCAATAGCTTACTGCAGGCTGGTATTGATCCCGTTCTCGAGAATAAAGCACCTACTCCCGTGGTGAGACGCCGCGAAGAACAAGTTGTGGTAATGCATGCTCCAGAGCTAATCGTTCCTGATTCAGAAACTAAAAACTACGGTCCAAAATCGGAGCTTCCACCCGCCCCACCCAAAACCGGTCCAAAGTCGCTTTTGGATCCTCTTTCTTTCAAAGAAAACAATAGACTGTCTACAGCTGGACTGGGCCACAGCACTGTCAAGCCGCCTGCTACAAGAGTGCAACAATCGACGAACTTCGTATCGCGTAAAAATAATGAAAAGGACTGCGTGATTATGTAGTTGAGAACAAAAGGTAGGGTACAGTTATTTAAGCATATAAAAGCATAATTTTGGAGAAAGAAACAAAGGCTGTGCAATCACCAGCAATACGCGGCTCTGCAAAGCTAAGCTTTGCTTCTCAAACGCAGCCGATGACAATGTCGTACAAAGTGAGTCTCACTAATACTACGCTACGAATTTATGTAATTAAAAGACCCCGATGAGAGTAGGTGATAGATTGTTTTAACAGTGGAATCTAAAGCAATCAGCTTCCGCATTTACCTAGTATCTTCTCTAGCCCGAGTAATTAACGAATGGCATTTTCCTGTAAATTCACCTTATTCATTCCATCTTTTATTACTACGAATTCGAAGTCCGAGTATCCGGCCGAAACCTAATGGCAAGTGATGTATATAACGCTTGATTCTGGTAATAACTGAATTCTTGAGAACGACTCCTGTTCATTGCTCTCGTTCTGGCTTGACATGTTGTTCATCCTTTCGATCTCCATCGCATTTGATCACCTTTTCAAATTCTGTTCTTGACATTCAAAAGGGCTCGCAGCTGAATTATATTATATCATCGCCTACTATAATACAATACCCCGGATTCTGATGGAAACATACACTTCCCCGGATTCTGATGAAACGTGCTTCTTTGTCTACGAGAAGTACACAAGAGGCCGGTGTAACGCAGTCGACTCTTATCTGGACAAATCTTGACGTCACATCACTTGAAGACGCTTGTTTTTTTAGGCTACAAGCTAGCTTACCAGTAGGTTGCGATCCAGCCCAAACAGATAATTGCAATTCTTCCAAAAAAAATAGTATGCTAAAAAGGTCGTGATAGTCACATTCAGTACTAGCCACAACCTTTAAACTTATCTCCTATTTCCTTCCAGCATCCCACCAGAAGTTGCCCTCTCTTTGCAATGTAACATAATCGCATCTTCCAAATCTCCGTTTTACCACCTCTAGGGGTCCCTTATTGTGACTACATAGCTCAAAACTTACCGGCTGCATGCAAGACCTCTGGGGATGTCAAATGTGTTTAGTTCGGCTTACATCCAGGCAAACACTTGGCTGAAACTTTTTTGCGCTGGTTGGTGCAGCCACTACACCATTATTCGGCCGTTCCCTTAAGCTCATGCATATGTTGACGGAATAGAGCGCTCCACAGCCTGTGCGGGTCAGTTTATCCCTGCATCTGCCACTTTTAATGGATAATCGCAGAGTTGACTTGGAAACAGCTCTATAAAGCGAACTTGACTTATAAACTGTTACGGATGTAAGAAGGATCAATGTGGCTATCTCGCGCTAGAATAAAGCAGTATAGCCACATTGGTCAGCAGAAACACTGAATATGGGTATAGAATCCAATAGTGTATACTTGAAATGGTTTACACCAAGCTTTCTTGAAAGTTTGGTATAAGAACGGTCTTCTTCAAAGACAATTTACTAGCCAATAAATACATCACTGTCATTGATCAAAAACTTAGCGAAATATCATCAGAGGAGTTCGCCAGGATGGGCTATAAACACCAATTTAAAGACACTTTTCTTATTGATGTACTGGAAGCTGTTGGTCTCGTCAAGATCGATGTTCGGCGTCCAACGGAAACTGCAGTGTCAGCGACAGAAACTGAAGAATCCAAAAATTCTCAGGATCTCGAAGCCGGGGAAAGCAGTTCAGTCAAGCATAATTCGTCCTATGATAAAGACCCATTTCTAGTAGACTGGGAGGGCGAAAATGACGTGGACAATCCTTTGAATTGGAAACGCAGTAAGAAGGCTTTGGTGGTATTTGAAATGATGCTGCTCACGTGCACCACCTACATGGGCGCATCTATCTACACTCCAGGTCAAGAATTCATCCAGCAGGAGTTCAACGTGGGCCACGTTGTTGGCACGCTGAACCTATCTCTTTATGTTCTGGGTTACGGTTTGGGCCCCATTGTGTTCTCTCCGCTTTCAGAAGTCGCCAGCATTGGACGTCAGCAAATCTATATCATAACCCTGTTTTTCTTCATGATCTTCCAAGTTGGCGCTGCCACAGTGCACAATATCGGTGGCTTGATAGTTATCAGGTTCATTTCGGGCGTCCTCTGTTCCCCATCTCTTGCCACAGGAGGCGGCACAATGGGCGACATTATCAAGCCCGAAATTGTGTCTGTTTTTATCGGGCTGTGGGCCATTGGGGCCGTTGCTGCTCCAGTCATTGCTCCATTGCTAGGCGCCTCAATGACCGTTGCAAAAGACTGGCGTTACATCTTCTGGCTATTGATGTGGATCAGTGCGTTCACGCTGATACTGCTCATATTTCTTTTCCCCGAAACCCAGCATCAGAACATTCTGCATAGAAGAGCCAGGCGTTTGCGAAAGCAAACAGGCGATAATCGCTATTACACCAAGCAAGAACGTGCTGATGCAGAAATTGAAGTATCCGCTTTTTTGAAAGAGGTCTTTGTGCGTCCCTTTCTGATCATGGCTTTGGAGCCTGCAGTGCTGGCGTTTGACATTTACATTGCGCTGTGTTACGGTGCGTTCTATCTCTTCTTTGAAGCGTTTCCAATTGTTTTCATCGGTGTCTATAACTTCACACTCGTGGAAATGGGTCTAGCATATTTGGGTTTCTGCGTTGGATGTTTGATAGCATACGCTGCTCTACTGGTATACCTTGCCAAATACATTGGGCCAAAGTTCCAGAAGGGTACGTTTACACCTGAGGACTTTTTACCGCTTTCCATGGCGGTGTGTTGGGCACTACCATTATCACTTTTTTTATTTGGATGGACAGCACGAGTTCATTGGATACTACCCATCATCTCAGAGATCTTCTTTGTTTTGAATGTCTTCAACCTCTTTCAATCGGCGTTTGCCTATCTGGCGATATGCTACCCCCGCTACATTGCGTCAGTGTTCGCCAGTAATGGATTCTGCCGTTCTGTATTTGCTTGTGCTTTCCCACTCTTTGGCCAAGCAATGTACAACAATCTGGGCAGCGAAAAGTACCCTGTTGGATGGGGTTCTTCTTTAATAGGCTTCTTCTCTATCGGTCTGGCCATTATTCCATTCGTGTTTTACAAATATGGTCCACAAATGAGAGGAAGATCCCGCTATGCAAACTAGACGATTGGAAGCTCTCTATCGAATACCCTGTAGTTAGAAGCTTGACTTCGAGAGTCGTAATGTAATGGCCGGAGTTCTGACTACAATACGACAAGTATATAATGTGTTTAATAATAGTGCTATAATGATGTAATCGTGGCAAGCCGCTGATTTAAGTTTGTATAAACATTATTGTGCTCTCTGATAGCGGCTCTTTGCTATATACTTGACTGGTGTTTGTAGAAGTGGTTGTTACTGATGCAATTAATCCTGTGATGATGGTTTAATGCGCACTTGAGAGTGTCGGTGGACGCCATTGTGAGATAAAAAGCCCAAAACACAGCGATTAAGGTGAACTGATTCCTGCTGATTATGAATGAGCTAAAGAGAGCAAAACGGACTGGTGAAATGTAGCGGTTGTGCTATATTGTTTTTACTTGTTTTGAGCTAATTGATGGAACGACAGATATTGATAATTGCATTTTACTGACTCCTGATCGAACCTCACAGCTTGACATGAAAACAGCTTCCTCTGACTATATTTGCCAGATACTGATGCATCAGATGGAGCACAATGGAAGCTACGTCAGTGTGTTACTTAATGCAGAGGTATGAGAACATTTTCAGAGTATTATGAGCCTACAAAAAGTGAAAAGAGAAAACAATTGAAAGGTGCCCTCACATTTCTAGAAAAGATTTAGAGCGATAGAGAATGCTCTCTCAAGCTAGAAAAATACGAATGACAGCGCTACATTCTTGGATTTCCTATTGTTCAGAAGCTTGTGTGTCACTGACGCCGGTCACGTGCCCACTCATCTAAACTACAGAATTCATTTTCGATCTAGTTTGCCTTAAAGCCACTCTGTACCGTAATCTTTCCTGATTATTCACATGAAAAACTGCAATGGTGAAACTCCCTGGGCTGAACTTTCATATTTACATTCTCTGTGCTTCTTCATCTTATTCTCTGAGTTTAGGTCTGATCTCGTCGGTAGTGATATCAAGATTCTCAAATTCTGCCTTAAAATCTCAAATGCAAAGGGGTGTACAACTCCAGTTCAAGTTCTTGAGCGATGTTCAACAAATCCACAAGCTCATCCATCAATTGTACGGGTTTTTGAGCATGGCAGCAGCTGTTGGGGGTGTAATATCGGGTGTAAACCCTTTCCACTACAATGCAAGCTCGCCAGTGACGTTGTTCCTCATCCAAGCGTGTATCATCTTGCTGCTTTCCAACGGGCTGCACTTGTTCTTGGCGAGATTGAGACAGCCCAAAGTGATCTCTGAAGTGATCACTGGTGTTATTCTTGGACCTACGGCACTAGGCCAGATTCCACATTACACCAACACAATTTTTCCCAAGGACTCAGTAGCGGGACTTAATCTGGTTGCCAATCTGGGAATTATTCTTTTCATGTTTTTCCTAGGGCTCGAAGTCGATGTTCGCTTCATTAAAAACCACGCTAAGACTGCTTTCTCTGTGGGAATGGCAACTTTGACTGTACCCTTCGGTTTTGGGTGTTTATTCGCGATTCCGCTTTACAATACTTACATGCAAAATGCAAACAGTGAAGAGGGGGTCAAGTTCACTGTTTTTATGGTCTTCATCGCTGTCTCATTGTCTGTGACGGCATTTCCGGTTCTGTGTCGTATCCTTGCTGAATTGAGGCTGTTAGCTGAACGTGTTGGTATTGTTGTTCTTGCAGCAGGCACAATAAATGATGTTATAGGGTGGATCTTATTAGCACTTTGCATCATTTTGTCCAACTCGCAGGCACACGCGGTTAACGTGGTATACATCCTGCTGTGCACCTTTGGCTGGTTTTTGATGTATGCGTTTCCCGTACGGTACGCCTTGAGATGGAGCTTGCTTCGCATGCATGAGTTTGAAAGGAGTAAGCCTTCGATGAGAGCTACTCTGATAGTATTGCTGTTAACTTTCATTAGCGCTTACTTCACAGACATCATCGGTGTTCATCCGATTTTTGGAGCCTTCATGGCGGGTCTCATTGTTCCTCGAGATCAAAATTACGTCGTTAAGCTGGCTGATCGTATGGAGGATATTCCCAACATCGTGATGATTCCCATTTATTTTACAATTGCAGGACTCAATGTTGACTTGACCAAGCTCAATGCAGGAAGAGACTGGGGCTTCACTTTTGCAAGTATAGGAATAGCGGTCTCTACCAAGGTAGCATCCGGTTTCCTAATGTCAAAATTGAACGGGCTTCTCTGGCGCGAGTCCTTAGCAGTAGGTGTGTTAATGTCTTGTAAGGGAATTGTGGAAATTGTTGTGCTAACAACCGGTCTGAATGCTGGAATAATCTCCACAAAGGTTTACTCGATGTTTATCTTCATGGCACTAATTTCCACTTTCGTGACAACACCTCTGACAATGTGGCTGTTCCCTAAATCTTATCGGGAAGAATTGAAGTCGTATCTGGACGACCAGGAAGAAGAGTCAAAAGAAGATCCAAAAGATAATTTTACAGGGAGTTCTCATCACGAAATGGAACATCACCATATTGAGCGTATTATCACTGTTCTCAACAAACCTGAGCTAGTTTTTCCTACTGTGACCCTGTTAAACTGCTTAGTGCATGGAGAACGCTCCCCGATGTCCAGTCGTAAAACAATTTCGACACCAAAATCTCCTCGTTCCGACAAACATGTTACTGATGCAGAGCATTTGGATAGCGTTGATCATTCCTATCTAGAGCAGCAAATCACATTAACCAATCCAGCTTTCGACCGCACAGAACTCAGGACCATATACCTAAGGCTCTTGACCGAGAGAACAACAGACCTATTACAAAATCTACCAAATTTTAACGGTTCTCAGCAGTCTTCTAACTATCCAAATGATTTTTGTTTGGAGACTTTCCAAGTGTTTTGTGAACTGATCAATACCGCTCACTCGGGAGAAGTAATATTTTCCTTGTTAAATGATAAAGTAAACCACATCAACGAAATATCGGCAACGAAATCAGATCTCTTGCTGTTTCCTTTGAGTGGGGTTGGGGACCTAGCTGCCAATGAACGGCCCAAAGAACAGCTGGCGCGTATGTTTGCTGCAAACGAACTTCCTGCAAACTTCCTGCAAATGCTCGCGACAAAGCATGCGACGAGTTTGGTATTTTTCATCAATAATTCCAAGCCAGAAAAACGCTCCAGAACAATGATGGGAGGTCAATTCTACCTTCTTTTTCCCGATGACATTCTAACGGATTCAGACCATCTTTGCGTACATCTACTGATGTTAATCATGTCCAAGATCCTTAGTGAAGCTACTCACGAAACAATGAAAATAACTATTTGTATCAACAGTACAAATGGAGACTATTTTAAAGACTTCTTCTCGCGTCACGGAGCCAAAAGTGATGATGTTCAAGTAATGGCTTTAAACTACAATTTGAATTCCAACTCAAAAAATACATCTTCAAGCTTTGTGGACGCCGTTTTCGAAGAGGTTTCGAAGCTCGAGAATTGGAATATGGAGGGCAGTACGTTTGTTATTGCAGACACGAACCTACCTGAGCAACAAAATTTCAGCCCAGAAGTTGAGGTCGCTATTACGAGAAGTTTCAGGGAACATTTCGATTTAGTTGTCTGCCATAAGAAATCAACCGCGTCAACACCGCGGGTCTCAGGAACAGACGATTGAGAACATTCTGTGTGTGTGTTCTGTGGACATTCACAGATGAACAACAATTCTTCCACTTTGACAACTTCAATTCCTTACTTATTCATGCTTGTCGACATATGTCGACAAGCTGTCACTACTGTGGATAACACTGAAACCCACCAGAGTATCAAGATTAGTTTGTGAGGCATATTTTAGTGACGGTTAAATGGTACGGATCATGTCCCTAAGTGGCTCCCATTTGAAAAGATGTAATGTGGCATGAATGCGCAATAATCGAGAACTAGCGTTTTTCTACTGATGATGAGTGCATCTTTATTCTAAGTCTCGCACTTAGGCTACTGGACTCAAAGAAAAATTGAACGCAGGAACACTAAATGTTGCTTGTTTGTAATGGGTTACGCGGGCGTACCTTATTTGAGAAGGATAGAAATCACATTTGATAGACGGTCACTTTGAGCTGGTGGGGACCACCCAGAGATATGATAGTTCGGGAAATTTCTGTTCTTTGTCAGATGGTGAGTTATGCTGGGAGAATCTACGTCGTTGAATAACGGCTTTGAAACGACTAAGAATATTCTGGTGTGACTCATGGCAGGGCCATCACACAAGCTCGATTGTATACGCATCAACCATGGTGAGACTATACAACAGGTTTTGTGAGAAGTGCTTTATCCCGACGCAACTGAGTGCGCTTTGAAGATGTAGTCATGCATAACGTTTTATAGCGGCTGAAGAGCCCTCGGTATTGGCTAGCGACACAATCAAGGCGCGCACCGAAATGCTTCAATCGTGATATTACGTCAAGACTTACAGCTCTTGACCACTTAAATCAATGAATATGGTCTGTATTCTTGCAAAGTCATTTTCTTGAGGTTAATGAATTGAGGACAGCGCAAGCGTCGAGCTTGATGTGGAAGAGTTACACAATCAGCATGGTGGCTTGTAAATAATTCGTAACCTACAGAACTATCATTGCATCTAACCCATCTTTAATGGCTTTTGACGGACGCTATGATATCAGATCATTTTTAGAACTGCATGAGCTCTCTGAGTCATGCAGAATCAAGTCACAAACGATACTTAGAAGCTAATCCTAGACGTTGGAAAGCGAGTTCCAAATCGTGCTTCAAATCTTCGACATCCTCCGCTCCAATCTGAAGCCTTACTGCAAAACCTTTGTGTTCCCAAGGCGCCGCAGTCCTGTAAGACACAGGATTAACTGATGTAAGAAGCGACTCGTATCCACCCCACGAATAGCCCATTTGGAAGATCGTGGTCTTCTCGAGCATGGCCTCGAAATTTTCTCTATGGAAACCTTCCCGTAGCAGTATGGTAAACACGCCCGTAGATCCCTCGAAATCGCGAACCCAAAATTTGTGGCCGGGACATTCCTCCAGCGCGGGATGGAGGACCTTCAGTACCTCTGGCCTATCTTTCAACCATTCTGCCAGTATCAACGCTTTACGTTCGGCTTCTTTTAGCCTCAAGTGCAGATACCGCAGTCCTCTCAACGCTGCCAGACAGTCTTCGGCTCCTGGCAGCATCGATAGTGTCTCGTAGGTATCGCGAAGCGCAGGAAAAGTCTCTGCGTTTGCCGATACCAGTCCGAGAAGCAAATCTGAGTGCCCCCCAACGTATTTGGTTCCTGCCTCAACAGTGATATCGATTCCATGCGCGTGGCCCTTGAAAAACAGCGGTGTAGCCCAGGTGTTGTCCAGAACGGTCTTGACGCCGTGTTTTCGGGCCACTTTAGCAATACCAGGCGTGTCCTGGACCTCCATGGTTTGCGATCCAGGGCTTTCCAAGAAGATAAGCGACGTATTGGGCCTAATGAGCTTTTCGATGCCCTTAGCTCCAAGTAACGGATCGTAGTATTCGGTGCAGACTTTGAATTTTGCCAGCACGTCATTACACAGGTGTCTGGTGGGCTGGTAGACGCTATCAGAAATCAAGATGTGGTCGCCTGTCTTAACTATGCTCAGCAGCACCAATGCTATGGATCCAAGTCCCGACGGTGACAGAACAGTACCTGCAGCGCCAGTCAAGTGGGTCCAGGCATTTTCGAGGTTTTCTATGCTTGGAGTGCCTGCAGTTCCGTAAAAGAACTTGCCTTTTTTGTTCTCGAGACTATCAAGAGTTGTGTGGATAACCGTTGAGCCCTTGTATAGCGGTGGATTGACGAATCCGTGCTGTAGTTGGGTGTTTCTGCCCACCAATGTCAACTGTGTCGATTTTCCCAAATTTGAGATGTCCTTTGCGTGTGTCATTGTTACCAGCAAATTTGGCGGTGGTGGCTGTAGTATGATTCGTGCTCTCTACCAGACTTGAGATCTTCATGATTCCACAGCCCTGCTTTCTCGAGCAATATGGTATTTATACCATTTTGTAATCCAGCAACCTGTTTCGCAAAACTACTCCCGACGGATGGTGCCAACTACAAATCTTTGGGTCCTAGTGTCTTTGACACTTTTGACTTCTGTGATTTCTATTGACGTCTGTACTTTGTTGGACTCTCGAGCCGTTTGACAGTCAAAACGTCTGTGTTGATTCTGTAGAGCCACTTATTCGTCGGGAAATGCTCATACGACGACTAGAATTGCCAGAGCCGTGAGAAGTTGTGAAATTTGTGGTTGTCGTTGATTTGATCTTTTTACTGACATTTCTGATGTGACGTTGGATTTAGAGAAATAGCGGCTCACAAGAAAATCCATTGTTTTGTTAGCACCAGGGTTGAGTTTCGAATGAGGTTTTCTGTGACTATTTGAGTGGAAAGAAGTGAGTCAAATTGTGAATTGTCGACTATGGCTTGGCCTTTGAGTTGCTGGTCGTTGCTGGAACGGAAACGGATTTTCATCATCAGCAGTCGAGTTTTTAAATTCAAGTCATCGATGGCTATGGAAAGAAAAGATAGTTTTGAACAATGAAGTGATCATTGGATACCAGCGATGACTGATAGAGAATAGTTGATTTGGGTTGTGGAAGAAGGTGAATTTGAGTTCTCTGAATGGCACTTTTTGAACTCAGCGTCAGTTCCATCCCCAAATGATGAAGGGTCGCGCGATAAAACGACAGCGTCAGGGCCCACAGAATATAGCCATAGGTATCTGAACAACTGCAACTCAATCGATTCAGAGTGTTGTGTGATTCCGCTTCTTCGTCATTTAGCATATGGTTGGAATTTCGAATTCTAAAGAAAGCGCGCTTGAAATAGTATTCAAGGCCGTTGATCATCTGTGCCATTACCAAAAAACACATCGATCGACCAATTTCATCTAGATGGAATAGAATAACGAAGCGAATGAAATCGCTATTGCGGCAAATTTCCAGCGACTCGGCACAGCCATCGCAACTTATTTGAACACTATTGTTTTTCTTTACCGAAAGTGGTCAAGTATTTTTCAATCTGTTAGGCTTAGACGGCACAGACCATTCTTTTTTGCCAATTGGGTCATCGTGAAGTTCAATTGAAAACCAGTGTATTCCTGCATCTATCCTATTCTTCGAGTCCCATGTTAAAACTTTTGATGTCACCACCGCACCCTACTAGCCATGCCATCTGCTGTTCAGCTAAGTAGACAATCATCTTACGACATCCAAAAGTGTGCTAAGTTTAATTTCATGGACCAGTTCCATTTGCACTACTAGGAAGCAAACAACAGTGAACTTATCACCTTTCTCATCTGACGAATCTCGGTTCGAATTTACTCTAAAACATTCTTTTCACAGCACCAAAAGTCCATCTCAGTTTTAGGCATCGTGAATATGTAAATTTGTAGAGCCCAGCTTTCCTACAAATGCGTAAATTTCTGAACAATGAATTGTCAGAAGTGCTTTTCACTGCACCAACAGTTTGTTCCTCTACCTGAAGAAATAATCGCCATCACTTTGGTGTATATCCAATTCGTTTCAGTTCTCAAAGTTCATACCAACTCTCCTCTCACAAGCCATGATTCCCATTGTATTTCACAGGCTGAGGCGATTTCCAATTTGATAGAACCTGTGAATCTGTAATTTCAAAGACCTCCACCCTCAATGGTCTGCACACACCGGTCATATCATCAACATTGCCGTCTTCGTCAGAAGCTGCTCCTTCTCCCCACCCCCAGTTGGACAAATCCCCACCAGGGCAAGCAGATATCGCGCATAAAAGGTCAACTTCACAAAAAAATTCGAAATAATCGCCCTTTTGCGCAGGACATGTCTCCATGAAGTACTGATCGTTCTCATTCAACCCCGTAACTTGGAAAATGTTGAGAACATCATGCACATTTTCTTCCTCGCCGCCAAACTCTTTAATCGCACGGTACAAGTTGGAATGACAATGGAAGTCGTTATCCTGGCCACTCAAAAGCTTGTCCACATACGGGTCACAGCGGGTTCCCAACAGATCATGAGTTCTTCCGCCATTCTCGTTGGGTCCATAACCTGCAAGAGTGTCACCTATGATAGTGAGAAGTGGACGCAAATAAGGCAAATTCGACCACAACTTGTCATAAACAGAAACATGCGCAGAATGTAGCTGTCTAGTCCGCGATGCCCACAAATGCTCTTTGAAGTCTGAGTTTTGCTCCCAGCAATTGAAATCGCATACCTGAGGTCCTTCTGGAGTGGAAATGCGCACTATAGATCCCTTGGAGGCCTTCCAAGCCTTTCCAGATCTGACTGGAACTTCGTAAGTGTTTGTCAAAACACGCTCTGCTTTTTTCACCGAATCGTAGAACTTGAAGTCCGGAATCAAGATGGAATCTTTAGACGTAGGGAAGTAAGCAGGTATAGGCTTCTTGTTGCCATAATTTTTCACTTTACTGTCTTGCGAAACAAATGTTAGGGAACTCATAGTTGTCCTTCGTGATAGTTACATCAATTGTGGCATTTCATTCATCATCCGTGCCAAGGCTCTTTTATACACGATAAGTTTAACCATCCTAGGTGTGAATGTCTTTCTATCTCGAGCACTAGCAGTTAATCGGTCGGCGAAAAAGCCTCTGTAAATGCCGAAAACTACTCGCGATCACTTGCAATCAGTGCACTTGCCTCTTTGAATATGCGCAAAGATGCAAGATAAGGTGAGTCTATCGATTAGCACTTCTTCTTTCGTATTTGAAGTGGTTATCATAGAGTAAGTGAGGCCTAATTCACAGATCTACAACAATCGGCTCTCAACAAAGCACCTATATACATTTTATACAATAAACAATGGGAGATCTTGATTGAAGAGGATCTGGCAGACCATAACAAACGGATCGGATCTTGAAGATGTGGTGTTTATGTTCAAATGGTACTATTTTTGTTAATGTTGAGATATCAACGATAGAAAATGGTCTAAATTAGATAAAGGAAGAATAAAGATAGCTAAAAAGCGAGTTTGGAGCGAAACGGGAGCAGAATAGAATGGTTTGAACCGCAATAATAGCTGGTAACGCTGTAAATTATAAGAAAGTGGTAAAAACTAGTGGGAGGTTTTGTTTTTGAAAACTCACATCTGTTACTGCGCCGGAAAATCAATTTTGAAATTGACCTGTCATTCGGGACAGTTTCGGACAAAATCTGTGAATTTCAATTATGCCTGGAAAAGGGTGATTTTGATCTTCTGTTTCAAGAAGAGACGTTTTTTAAGCGATGGTTTCGCCCATCTGGAGGTTAAGAGCTTGTTTTCAAAGCTGTATCTGAGCGATAAAAAGGGTATCCAGAGAAATTAGAATTTTGACTTACAGCTATGGCACTGAACTTCAGGTCCTCTTCAATCAGCGGTTTCGGGGTTGTCTGATACCAAACTGGAACCCAACTTGTCTGCCATTGTCCATCGTCATGTTGATCAGGTCGAAAAACCATGTTATTATTTCTCGTACCGTCGCTGTCATCTATCACGTGACCAGACAATTTCAACTATTATTTCCCAAAAAATGATCAAGACTATACAGATATGCTGCGGATTTGAATACTATGGGAACTCAATCCCTCCTTACCAACGGCTTGCTCCAGTTCCATCTCTTCGGCTAGAACCAGACCTCAAAGAGTTATGCCCGGACCTCTTATTCCGCGTTATCACGTTCGACGTCTCTGTCGTCGCCCAGACCTCCAAGTCAAGGCGAGTAACAACACGAAAGTAGTCTTTGTCTTTTGCTTCATCCTCAGATTTTTAGCAGGCCACTGAATCATTCGTTGATTTTACGCCCTCTATATCAACATCTCAAGTAGATCATTACCTCGTCGCATGCTTTTTGGTGCTTGTCGACAATCCCGCAAAAATCTTTAAAACGAAAAGTCAAGACATGTGCAAGCCACTGTGCTACACATACAATCATGGTGCTACCAAATTACTCACTGATCTTCCACATCTTTTGCTTCAATCGCTGATTTTCTATCAACTTTTCAAGTTTTCCCACTACACTGCTACAGTTATACTTATATAATGAGTAAGAGAAGCATATATCACACCAGAACATGAACCTGGCCACACATCTCGCTCGGTTTTTGAAACCAATAGTTATTTATGCATTTCTCAAATTTCTCCTTCCTTCGCTACGTGGAATGTCTTTTCTGCTAGGTTTCGGCATATCCACTGGAGATTTCGCCGCCAGTCTTAACAACGCTGAACGTCTTTCATAAATACTGCCAAAATACAACCGGTGTGTGGCTGCTTCTTGAGACTTCACACGGTGCTGGCCGAATCAATTCATGATGGAGACGTAATGCGCCAGCAGACTGCAATTCAATCTTGCTTCAGTGTATGACCCTGTAGTTGCAGTGACTTTTTCGAATTTGTAGATCGTCTGAACCCAAGGTAGACTCACGGTATAAAGATGGCAGTTCTGAATTCCACTCTACTGTCCTGGCCTTCATGTAGACTTTTCTTGCACTAGGATCGCGAGTGCTCTCCAACATCGTCTTAAACTCTTCTCGTGGGGCTCCAACCAAGCACTGAATAATGTCTTGGCTCCCATCTGAACTCGAAAATGTTGGTAAGAATGATACCTCTAAACAGAGGGAAGCAGTGTACGCTGTCGATCTCGAGTCGATAAAATCTGACGGGTTGCTGTCAAAGAAAAAGGCTCACTCAAGAACTCTGAAAAAGGGCTTGAAGGCCCGTCACGTTCAACTCATCGCATTAGGTGCAATGATCGGCACAGGCCTTTTCGTGAGCACATCTTCTGCATTGCATATGTGTGGTCCAGCAGGTTTGTTTACCTCGTATCTGTTTATGTCCCTCCTAATAATCCCCGTTATGTACTCTCTGGCGGGAATGGTATGCTACTTGCCTGATTCTCGCACTGGAACTGGTGGGTCGGTGTCTAAGTTGGTTACAAGATACGTTGACCCTTCGTTGGGCTTTGCGACCGGGTGGAACTACCTCTACACTTTTTCAATAATGCTCGCCTCTGAGCATACCGCGGCCTCTGGTGTAGTAACATACTGGACCACAGCTGTACCCTAGGCAGCATGGATCACCACTTTCATCCTTATCGTGACGGTCTTGAACTTCGGCCCCGTCAAGTATTATGGTGAAGCCGAGTTTTGGTTGCCATTATCAAGATGTTAACCCTAGTTGGTCTACTCATCCTGTCGTTCGTGCTAATTTTGGAAGGTGGCCCAAATCATGATAGACAGGGATTCAGGTTTTGGCAGCATCCTGGGGCTTTTGCCAATCACATCACTACCGGAAATACTGGTCACTTTTTGGACATTTGGACAGGCGTCATCAAAAGTGCATTTGCGTTTGTCCTGGGACCAGAAATGATTGCCATGACCTCAGCGGAAGCTGTGGATGCCAGACGTAACATTGCCAAAGCTTCACGTCGCTTTGTTTACAGAGTGTTTTTCTTTTATGTCTTGTCAGCTTTGGCCATAGGATGCATTGTTGCCTACAATGATAAGGCATTGAAGACAGCGCTTGAACAAAGCAAACCTGGCGCCGGCTCATCGCCCTTTGTGATAGGCATCCAAAATGCAGGTATCAAAGGGTTGCCACATCTTATAAATGCGTGCATTTTGACATCTGCTAGTTCTTCTGGAAACGCGTTCCTCTTTCTTGCGTCACGCTCGCTCTTCTCTTTGGCAGAAGATGGAAATGCGCCTAGCGTTTTCAAAAGGGCAAACCGCTATGGTGTGCCTTACAACGCGGTGGGTGCCAGTGCAGCTCTTTCGTGTATTGCATACCTAAATGTCAAGAACAGCTCTGCCAATGTTTTCGCATGGTTCTCAAATGTTTCTACTATTTCTGGTTTCATTGGTTGATTTGTTATCGGCATCACCTACACTAGATTCCGCGAAGCCATTCTTTTCAAAGGTCTATACGAAAAACTGCCCTTCAAAGCACCCTTGCAACCTTACACGACTTACTTGTACCTTTTGATTGTTGCTGCGATCTGTTTGACTAACGGGTATGCTACTTTCATAGCCAAAAACTGGAGCGCAGCAAATTTCATTGCCGCTTACATTACGCTGCCAGTCTTCTTGCTTCTGTGGTTTGGACATAAGATTTATCTCAGGAGTGGGTTCACCTGGGCGTATTCTGTAGATATGATTGATGTTACAACAGGATTGATTGAGGCAGAGCGGGACAGTAAAGAGGCTGCGGCTAAAAGAGAGATCTCTTCGAGTGCGTGGGATAAGGCGGTGGATTGGTGTTATTGATATTTTCTGAGAACTGGACTTCATTGTTGGCAACATTGGACCTCGAGACCTGCTGAAAATGGGGCAGTGTCTTGAAAGGATTGACTTCTTGGTATTCATACCAGATGTTTGCTTTGGTGTCCTATGATATAGACATATCTTCTTAATGACAGGATATCAGTCAATGTAATCCAAGAGATAGGCTGCACATCGTTTAGACTTCATGAGACCTGCCTTGCCATTTCTTTGTGTGTAATAGCCAAATGAGAAGCGACGTGATTTACATGAAGCTTTCCTATCTTTGGGGCCTTAGGCTTCATCATAGCTGTTAATTGACAGTAATGCTTCTTTTGAGCTTGTAAATGGGTGACAGCATCAAGCCAAGCAATTGTGTAAACCACGCACATTATACTGCGTATGCTGAATTGGGCGGGTTGATCACTAAATTCGCACATGCTGTAAAACTGAGTTTCTCTGGGTGATCTGAGCCTCCAGATGTGCTCCACTCAGGTATAGCGAATATAACTGATGGCTTTTCAGAAATTAATGAAACTCTATCCGTAATGATCATCACCGGTTTTCATAAGCTGTATGAAATGCGAGGAAGTGTTTCTTCCAATGTATTACCAGATCCATTCTTGAACCCCGGACGTTGGCTCTCAATTTCGCATGTAAGTAAGGTATTATTCGATTCCTGGAGATGGTATCTCACCTTCACAAGTATTGGTCAGAATAATTGCTGGAAGTTAACTTGCTGTAGTTGGATAGCCAAGGTGGCTTCCGGTTTTCAGAGCGAATCCAAAGATCTCAGGAAGTCATTGTCCTCAAATAGAAAAGGATTTTCAGTACCAACGTAACCCTGGTTCTCAATGCCATTCAAAACTTGCGCAATGTCAACGATCTCGAATGTATCGATAAATCTGTCTTCAAACACAGCTTCATCCTCCCAGAGAATGTCAAAATTATCTTCCTGTGATCTGTCTGAAGAGTTTGCATTATTTCTGGGTTTGGTGGAAAGGACATCAGCAAATGCACCTTTCGATCTCAATAACTTCAAAAGGTCAGTCAGCTTTTCGTTGAAATGCGAGGCAGCAACGTTGTGCTCTGATAGAGATGATAAGACCTTCAGATTGAGTTGTATCAAATCAAATAGTGCAGTCGCATCAGATTGGTACCTGATCTCGAAAGTTGGGATTGACTGACAGTATGCTCGTAGTATGAGAATCACTGTAGCGTTGAAAATAAAATGGCAATCCAAGAACGAGCATACTGCAAACTTTTGATCGTGAAACAACTTAGTTAGGATACGACTCTGGATTTCTGCTGCTTTGGTGCAGGCGTCAACTAGGTTAGAGACAACGCCCGACAGCTTGTCTGAATCCAGACAACGCTTTCCATCATCATTCAAAGATTTCTGGAACACATAAAACAACACCGGCCGCGTAGTCACAATCAAAGAGTAGTTATAGTTGATGTGGAGATTGAATATAGATCTCGTCTCCCAACCTTCTATCTTTTCATGATCCAACTTGAGTGTGCCTGGAAGGTTGCTGCGCCAACTCTGCAGATTGCACAAAATGTCGCAGCAGTTTTGGACAAACGAACTAGAGTTTCTGGTGTATATTTTCCTTATGATATTGGTAGTGATTTTTGCCAGTCCGACGTGTGCTGCCAGATAGAATTTTCTTAACGATATCGATTCTGAGGTCTCGTCTGCTGCGTCTAAAAATGGTATCTTGATTTCAGACTCTTCGATCATGAATGGCAGCCCTTTTCTGATAGAAATTAGCCTGTCGTAGACAAAACAGAGCCAGAAGGTTCGATTCTGATCAAGAGTTCCTGTCATTTCATGAAATCCAAGTGAGAAGGCCATGCGGATTGCAATTCCGATCATGTTGAATGCAAAGGACATCTTGTTCAGCGATAGCGAGTAAAATGTGAGATAAAGCTGTGTTTGTATCAAGGAACTACTTGTAGCCTGATCATATGCTTTCTGCAGAAAGCCTTGCAAAGAGACTCCCGTTTCGAAATACAGTAAGCCAGGTAATCGAGGTCTGGTATTGCCACGGTCAAAGAGAGATCCAAGTGCAAGATAGCTGTAGAAACGGGACATTTCAGTAACATAGCGAATTATTTCTTCTTCGTCTGCTGGAACACTTGTTGCGTAAATGATGGGTTCCAATATGCGGGTTGCGTAGTCGGGATCGAGATACATGTAGTCAGCGCCAATGGTTTCATCGGCTACGCTTAGAAGTCTAAGAGCTTGTGCAATTGTTGGCAGCCGGTCTGTAGCCATTTGATTAATTTCATGGAATCCGCTTCTGACTTGTAAGCAGTCTGCTGCAAGCATTTTAGCTGCTGCTGACGCTTCGTTGCTCCAGGGGAGCGATGTGTTTTGCCCCACTATCGATTCACTGACTTTCTGCAAAAACTTGGCGCAGGAAGAGTAGCCGGTATACGGTCTTTCAAGTTTGTCGTTTTGGTGTTCAAGACGTTGCACGTAAACCGGATCGGAAACGTTCTTGACATCAGACAAATTCAAATCGTCACTGTCCTCATTTTCTATAAGTGGGTTTCTTGAAGTGGTGGTAGTTTCCAACTTCTCCAATGGGAAGTCTTCTGTGGTCTTCTTTTGCTCCAGCTGCTGTTCCAGCTCATGGATTCGTGCCTTGAGCGATTGCACATATCGAACTGTGACGTTGATTCTTTTAGAACTGCGTCGTGCCCGATACTCGCAAAGTTGTGGCTTGTCTATCTTTATACAGTAAGAGCACGGAAGCTGACCGCTACACTTCTTCTTTCTTGTTTTGCACTGGACGCATGCCCTCTTCAATTGTTGTTCTTCTTTACATGGATCGCTGCCACCTTGCATGCGATGAGAAACAAGTGTCTTGTGAAGTCCGTTTTACAATATCGACAATTGTGATGCTATCAAATTCTCCCAATTGTGAACTTTAGATGTCTAAAACAAGATCTTCTATAATCTTTCAAGAGCATCCTCTCTTTCCGTGAGATATAATATCATCATTAGCTGTAGAAGGGAATCTCATCCGAGCGTTCAAATATTTTAGTTCAGGAAGCTACACTGGTTACTTAAATATCACTGGCATCATCAGCATTAGTGGGTTACTATCACGAAGCCAAAGATCTTCTATACCTCTGATTTCTCGTTCTTATTTGAAAACCTAACTTGACTCCTCATTTGCTTGGACTCTGCTTTCCTTGACAATTACTCGAGACCTCCTTTTAGGGTGGTCCTTGCTAGTGATTATCTGTAGCGCAGTTACCATGCGATAAGCTAGAAGTCATAACGTTCTGCAATCACTAATCGCCTTGTCTCTCTTCTTGATTTGATGCCACTAGCGATCGTAGTCGTAGCGATGGGTTTATACAATCGTGCACAGAGTGGTTATCTGAATATTGAGACGTTCGAGCTACAATGAGATGTACAGTGGAGGCTGACCATGTAGCAATGAAATTGTGACGGAAAATAGGCGAATAGCATACTCTGAGAAGACGGGTTGATGTAGAGCCAAAACTCGATAAGCACACCAATGAGAGTAGTGACGCTTTACTGCTTTATTTGTATGTTCCGCTTGTGGGCAGTTGTTACCGCCCCATTTCTTCAGATATTTCACAGGTCAAGAACGTCTTGGAAGGATGGTTACCGAGCCTATTTGACAACAATGCATCGAAAGAATATCATTCGATAAAGCCTGCACAAGTAGTCAGAAGTTGTGTCATCATAGACTTGTCCAATCGCTTACCAATTGACGCCTATCCCTTGGATCTCTCTCAGTGTCAAAATACGCAATAAGTAGTTATGTGGTAACAATTCCCTACCAAACCCTCTCGACCACCTCAATTGGTTTCTACTTGGCCCCATCCACCACCTCCAGGGGTCATTATCACAACTCTGTCGCCAGGACTGACCTTTATCGTGCTCTTAGCACCAATATTCGTGACAGAGTTGGTAGCTCCGCGAATCCATAGATTCAAGCCTCTTGCGCCATCGCTGCCCCCATTGAGTCCATGAGGAGCAACAACACGCCTCTCGGATAGTATAGACGCCTGGACAGGCTGGCGAAACTCAATATCGCGAAGAACTCCGTTGCCTCCATTGTATTTTCCTTTCCCACCGGATTCCTTCCGCACAGAAAACTCGCGAAGAACAACAGGATATCTTCTCTCGAAGATCTCCACGTCTGTCATCCTAGTGTTCGTCATATTTGTGTGGACGGCGTGCGCTCCGTTCCATCCAGGACCCCTCCAAGAATCCGCTCCGGCTCCATGTCCACCACAAATTGTCTCATAGTAGCCAAATCCCCTGGATACTTCACCTTTTTCGTCTTTTCCGCCAGTTCCAAACGTGAAGTTGTTACAATCACCTTGGGAATCGGCCATTATTTTGAAGGTTTTCAAAACTACGTCAGTGACCCTTTGAGAGGTCAAAACGTTACCCCCGACAACTGCAACGCCTTTGGTAGGACTCAAAATAGATCCCTTTGGTATTTTTACCGTTACTGGTTTAAGACAGCCTTGGTTTAAAGGAATGTCCTTATTCACCAAGCAGCGCAAGCAATACAAAATCGCTGAATTTGTAATTGCCTCAGGCGCGTTCAAGTTACCATAAACTTGTGGCGAGGTCCCATCGAAATCAAATATATACTCTTCCTTTGCGACGTCAAGGGTCACCTTCAGCTTTATCACGGTACCATCGTCCATATAGTCCTCGCCATAAAATTCAGACGCATTGAAGTGCTCTGTTAATTGTTTCAGGGCAAGCTTCACTGTGGATGAAGCATTCTCTTGAATTGCGAGCATGTATCTCACTATCACATCAATTCCGAAATCATTCATCAGCTTTGCGATCAATTGAATTCCCTTTGTGTTTGCAGCAATCTGTGCTTTGAGATCGCTGATGTTGTCGCTTAGTTTGCGAGAGCCTGAACATCCAGGAAATTTGGCAGGATCCTCGAGCAACAGCTTGGTCACTAGCTGCTCATTGAAATTTCCTCCCTTGACCAGAAGCTCCGAGTAAATTGCTGCCCCCTCTTCATACAGTTCCTTCGAATTTGGGGGAACAGATCCAGGTAGGATACCACCGATGTCAGCATGATGTGCTCTTGAAGCAACATAGAATATTATTTCATCATTGACGTCAGAAAAAGCTGGTGTTATAACTGTGATGTCAGGAAGATGGGTTCCGCCCATTTCCGGATGATTCGAAAATAATACATCTCCCCGCTTCAATTTGCCTTTCCATAGCTTGGCCTGTGCAGATATACACGTAGACATCGAGCCAAGATGTACGGGTACATGAGGAGCGTTGGCAACAAGATTACCATCAGGATCGAAGAGGGCGCATGAAAAGTCCAGTCGTTCTTTTACGTTTGTGGAAACCGAAGTCTTTCTCAACTGTGTACCCATCTGTTCGGCGATGTCCATAAATCTGTGGCTAAATATTGAAAGAAGCACAGGATCAATGTTGGAACCGGCGGCCTTGTCTTCCTGCTTGGTAGTAGGGTTTATCGTGATGACAATATGAGAGCTGAGGACCACTGCAGAAGCGTTTCTTGGGATGATATTAGTCTGAGTACCGTCAGCCAACACGCAAGGGCCTTCAATGCGTGTGCCACTTGAAGTGTTATCAATTCGATACACGGGAGTCTTCAAAAGTTTGTTATCAAAAAAGACATCTTTGAAAAAGGCGACTTCCCTTCCCTTTTCGGCAGTGGTAGTCGTTAGCGAGTCAAGCTCTTTCGTGATGGATTTCGTAGATCTCACTGGTGACTTTGCCACAGCTCTGATTCTAAGATCATCAATGATGATAGACCTATCTTTGAAAACAAACCCAAATTCTCTTTTGTGGGAGGCAGTGAAATCTTTACTGAAATTCCACTCCTCATCATCTTGAAGTATCATTAAACTGGTCTCCGTACCTTCATATCTCAAGTTCAAATACTTTTCAAATAGTAAGTCATTTTTCGAGAAGCCTTGTTTTGTCAAAGTGTCAGTGACTTCACTCGCCATTTTGGCTAGTTTTTTTGTCACTCTCCTTTGAGTATCGGAATCCTCCAAGACTAATGAGCAAGGCTCTTGATTTTCCTCAACAACATCTGCAAGGAACATTCCGTATGCTGATAGAATTGAAGAGTAGCGGTGTGCAATTACCGTGTTGATCCCAAGGGATTCTGCCACTGCAACGGCATGCTGTCCTCCTGCACCGCCAAATGTGACAAGCTGATGTTCAGAAATGACATGACCTTTGGCTTCTGTCAGTCCTCTTATTGGCCGAGCCATAGACTCGTTCGCCACTTTAACGAAACCATACGCAACTTCCTCGCATGAAAAATCCGAGCCTAAATCAGCATTGATGGTCTTCGTCAACTGCTCAAATTTAGTCCTGGTGATACTCAAGTCCAAAGATTCGTCTTCGTTGGGCCCAAAAATTTTCGGAAACAGTTCTGGAACTAATCGTCCCAGCAGAAGATTGGCGTCTGTCACGGTCAAAGGCCCACCTTTACGATAAGCGGCTGGCCCAGGCTCTGCTGTGGCAGATTCTGGCCCGACTCTAAAAAGACCATTTTCCCAAAACAACATCGAACTTCCACCAGCAGCAACAGTGTGAATGTCCAGTTGCGGACTTTGAATTACTATACCGGCTGTAGTTGTTTCGAAGACATGGTCCAGTTTGCCCTCGCCGTACCTGCTAACGTCAGTGGATGTACCACCCATATCAAAACCTATGAGGGGAATATTGGATTCACTGTCATAGCATGTTGCTGAATATCCAACTACACCGCCTGCGGGACCGGAAAGAATCGATTTCAGACCGGAGAATTTAGAGCCGTCCACCAAACCACCATCAGATTGCATAAACTGAATGCTTGTATTTTGGGTGTTAATGAGACCAGCTTGTAGACCATCCAAATATTTCTTGATAACTGGTGTGAGATAAGCGTCAGCGATGGCGCTATTTGCCCTTGGTAAAAACTTGATCATGGGCGATAACTGCGACGATAGAGAGATGTGAGTGAAGCCAATCTCCGAGGCCAGCTTCGCCACCAATTCTTCATGTTCGGGGAAGGTGTAAGAGTGAAGTAAGGCAATACCGATGGAACGGATGCCTTTAGCGTAGACAGACTGCAAAGAAGCCTGCAATGCCGAGAGGTCCGGTTTCTTCAAAACTCGCACTAGTTCGCCACTTTTGCCCACAAATACACCTTCTTCAGGGTTGGCTTCTGATTTGATGTTCTCTGGATCCTCAGAAAAGTCTTCCAAAGTTACTCTTTCATCAACTTCAATGACATCGTCGTACAGCGGATTTAGACGTTTGATGCTCAAATCGAAAATTTTGGGTCTTGTCTGGTCGCCTATCAAAAGACTGTCTTTGAAACCCTTGGTGGTGACAAAAGCACAGCGTTCACCATTTCGCTCAAGTGCGCAATTGGTTGCCAAAGTAGTACCCATTCTCAAGCTTTCCACATCAGACAGGTCCAAAGGAGTACCTCTTGGTATAGATTTTTGCTGGAAGATCTCTAAGATTCTTCTGATACCCTCCAAAGGTGCATCTGGATAGTTTTTGGTGTCCACAGACAGCAATTTTATGACCACATCGTCCTTCGCATCTCCGGATCCAGGGTTACCAATGCAATCCGTAAAAGTTCCGCCTCTGTCAATCGCGATTCTAATCTTGGCCATTTTGGACTTCAGTTAATTCCAACGCCTAGTTGAGCAATGACATGGAAACCACCTCAACGTATCCCTTCATGTCTCTCTTAAGTTGGCTTTTATAATCCGAACAGTGTCTCTATCTCTTCTAATCTAATATGTCGGAGAAAAAGGGCACACCAGCTCCGACAAATGAATTCTATCTGTTCAGAAGTCTGTTCAGAAGTATGTTCAGAAGTCTTGGGTATGACTACGAAATAGCCTCCCAGTAGGGTCAGAGCTAGATTCGGCCTTCTTTATTTCAGATGTCTACATAGTTCTGCTGTTCGTTGAGTTTTCATCTATTATCAGATTGAGTAGGCCGAAGGCTTACGGTGTAGTTGGTAAGCGAAATTTGATCCAGAAAAGACCGCCAGACTTCACTTACAATCAGCGATGGTGTATTAGCACGGTTTGGAAGCCGGACTCATCTCAACATCGCTGCTCTGGTGTCTTTTGGAGCTTCGATTTTGGTAAAGAAGCTCAACAGTGGAAATTAATCTCAATACCGGCGAATATATTGAATAGATGTAGCGACTGAAAAATAATGAAAGAGCGAATCGTAAGGATACAGAAGTTCTTGGATCTCGCTCAATGCTATGTTTTTGGGTTACAGATATTCTTGAGTGTAGATAACTAGATGACTTACTTTGAACTATTACTATTCTTGAACATTGAATTTTGCGCTGAATACGGACGAAATCGGGATAAGCGTTGAAAGAGTTGTGTGAGAAAAAAGCTTACTTCAAGACGCTAGTTAGCCTGTGATTCTTGATTGGCTTGTCTTTAGCTTATTGAGTTTATTAGAATTAAGACATACTGGCTTTTTTACGCAATATGCAACCACTTAACAAAGCTCTCAGCCATAAGGTAGCTTGATTCCAGAGTTCCATAATGGACTCAGTTCTCACTTTCGAGTCCTGACCGTGAGGAGAAGAACCAAGTTCGGGAATCACTGTGTCACATAGATTGGGGAGAAAAAGTAGTACAATTGTCGTCAGAGTACTTTCCCGGAGGCTGCGAAATTGTTCTTGATATTCAACCTGCCCTAAAACTTTATTTGCTTTAAATCATTCTGTTGATCAGCCACACGGTGCTGAACAAGAAGAAAACGACACAAGGTGTCAGTGCAGATCCAGCGGTCGTGGTGAACATACTACAAAGGCAGGTAGTAAAGGTTATATAAAGCATCGTAGCACATAAATTGAGATCGTTAAAGATTTAGATAGCAGGAAGCTCCCTGTGGAAAGGATCTTAAAATTGTTAAGTCTAAATTTACCGAACTCATTTTTTTACATTTTGGATCAAAAAAGGCACTTTAAATTAAAGCTAAATTTCGAGGTCATTAGGTATAGCTTTCACAGTATAGCTTAAAAACCTACAAAATCCAATCGACAGTACGAGTGGCATACATTGCCGATCCCGATCGATTGATAATTCTTGCAAGATGAGAGGTGAAATCTCCCGGGTTCATCTATGTGTTTTGTACAAGTACGTGAAATTAGCCTCGCGGAGGCTGGGAATCAGTATTTGGATATGAATGTGTGGCGAAACATGAAGTGCTCGATCAAAACCAGGCCTCGAACTACTCCATAGATACCCAACTTTCAGTGTCGTTGGCGGGAGTGTGCCGTGATCAGAGAGACAGCGTCACAAACGTGGGGAGTGATTAAGAAGAGGCGTCAGTAAATCAAGCGACTGACTGTAGAAGTGTCAGTAAAACATAGCGGCAGACTAGACTCGCTGATGTTCATTCACAGTGGGTAAAAACATTCTATTATGCTAGGGACATATGCGTTGATAGAGAATGTACGGGTGGGTGTCTTTATACTGTTAACGGCATGTAAAAGAACTTTCTAAGGAAAGAAATTCATCTCGTGAACATGAGGTGAGAGATGAAAAGGACTTACAACGCTACATTATGATAGTAATGCCAGCGCTCGATATATGATTGCTTCCATAAGCAAGCCATATTACCGAGACACAGGCCAACTGTACAGGATCTGAGAGTAAGAGAGTTGTCGAACGCTCGGTCCCCATGTCACGGCTAATGCAAGCCTGCATTGACAGCGTGAAATTAGTTAAGTTTAGCTTCCCTCGAATTCCCTTCAATTGCGAGTCTGGTCATACGCTACATTGATCAACTCCAACGCCTTCACGAGTTCGGCTCTAGAGTTTCCGTACCCAATACGAAGAGTACCAGGTATCCCAAAGCACTCTCCGGGTGCTGCTAGAACTTTGAACTGTCTTGCCAGCGTAGCTGCAAAGGTTTCAGTGTCAGTCATACCATTAATTCGCAAAAGGCAAACGGATCCACCTTTTGGATCATTAACAAGAGTAAACTTTCCTTCAGATCCTTCGACAAACTCCTTGAGGATGTCCAGATTTCCTTTGCACAGAGCCAAGTTGCGATCAAGCACGGCTTGGCGATTTCTCAAAATGTAGCAAGAAATCGCATCATCCACCATGGACACGGATATGGTGTTGTAGTCTCTACGAGAGGCAGCCGTTTCTATGAAGTCCAAGTCCTGAGTAATAATCCACCCTAGTCTGATACCTGCTGCTGAATAAGACTTTGACATAGAGCCTGTTGTGATACCAGTACTACTCAGTTGGCAAATTGACTTGGGTTGTTCACAGGAGTGGAATAGAGGGCTGTAGACCTCATCGTTCAGAACTCGAACTCCGGCCTCATCGGCCAGCGCGGCAATTTGGGCCAGCATCTCGGTTGGGATGACACTTCCAAGCGGATTATTAGGGTTATTGAGGACAATGAGCTTGGTGTTGGGTTTTAGCATGCTTCTGAGCTTCGAAAGGTTGGGGAGATAGTCGTCAGCGGCCTCCAATTGCAGCAAATCGACTTCCGCACCAAACATTTGCGGAACACTGTTCAATTGCTGGTACGTTGGGGCGACACAGATGACATGATCGCCTGGTCCAGCTACCGCGTAATTTACCAGGAAATTTGCACCAATCGCACCATTGGTGATCAAGACGTTTTTTTCACTAAGATGCACTTCGTCGTTACTGTGGATCTCCGCAATCAGTGATCTCAACTGCTGAGTGCCTCGAATAGATCCGTAAGTGAGTCTTTTTTCGTAGTCAAATTCAAATTTCTCGCCTGTTATTTCTGCCAATTCACCCAAACTTAGAGAGTAGCAGCAGGTCTCACCAACGTTATAGACAGCATTGTCCTCGTACTTGTCCATGAATTGTTCTACCAAAAAATCCTCCTGAGCCGGCATTGCTTAACGTTAAAGGTTGATTTTGGATCATTAATGGGTAAGAGAAAATACCTGCTTCGTTGAAACCATCGAGGTTTTATATACTTTTCAGCGAATCGTCACGACGAGCTTCTATGATGGGCTCATCGATGAATTTTGACTTAGCTCCAGGACGGCTTGGTTTTAGATCCAATATAACTTAAAGGCGTCCAGATATTTTAAAGGCAAAAAAGGGCAGTTGAGACCGAGTCCAGGAATGGAAACTTTCTGAGAGATAAGCACGTGACCCCAAATCGGCTGTTTGCCATACCAACTCGAAAGTCTCAGGAAATTATTGAATGACACACTCATCAATTGTGACTTGATATCTTTCAGTTCATGCTTCTTCCCGTTTCTTCTTGATTCTTTGTTTTTGGGTTCTGCGACGCCGGTTTTCTTAAAAGATTTTACAGATTCTTTCGTGAAATCTACAAATTCGCAAGTGCGAATGTTTTGGTCAGTCTATGTTATTACAAAATTTGACAAAGTTCAGCTTGTAGAGTCCTTGGCTTCAAACTGACTCATTCTTATTGTTTTTTACAAGAAGTTTTGAGTCATTCCCTTTAGTTCTCTTCTCTTGACCTAACAGGTCAATATATTAGGTAGTCCGAACGTCAGCTCTGATGAAAAATAATCAATTGCAAGATAACTCGAAAGTCGCCATTTGTTTACATCTGATGACTCCGAATCTCCGATTGGGAGCAATTATAACAATTTTTAAAAACGTTATTTGAGTTCGGCGGCCTTCTATTGCTTACCTGCGAGATTCGACTCAGACTCTTCTCTCACACATGTTGATAAACTTTAGAGACCCTGCCACATCAACGAGCACTGAAAACTTGTCCCTACGACTGGACTTGGCTTCTAACGACGACTTGATAATCAGAAAATAACACTTATAATGTACATATTACAAACTCGCTCGTACCATTTGGTATAAGAACCTTTACCATCTCTCCTCCCAAGCCTCAGGCTTAGGTCACAGGTGAAGTACAAGTGAAAGGCTGAGCGGGATTTGTTTTATAGGCGTCGATGGCACCTTCAATTGCCGAATAGGAACATAGCCCACAGGTAGCTAGAGAGGCCAAACACACCAACATTAGTGCAAGCTTGATAGTGAAGCGTCTCATGCCACCATGTGCTATAGCACGCTTCCAACGGGAGAAGCCGCTCAAATATGAATCACCTTGCTCGACCGTAAGCGTTGTGAGATCGAAAGTATCGTTCAAACCAGCATCTTGGCGCCATAGCAGACAGAAAGCGAAGAAGAATGGGAAAGTGTACGAGAAATTGAAAATGCAGAATGCACCAATGATCGACACTAAGGCACTCACCGATGGAATGGCAGTACCAAGGATATAGGCGATAGCCCAGTATCCGGTAACAAAGAAACCCCAGACCACTGTTCCCTTGCGGGTCATCAACTCGGGGAACCTGAAGTACGGTACCATGAAACCCTGGTAGAAGACTTTGACACCTACATTTCCGTAAAGCACGGCGGCGATTAATTGCGTGATAATGTTCAGAACATTTGCGGCGTTTTGTAGACCAATAGAACCAATACCCTGGTTGGCGGTCACATAACTGAACTGGCCGTTGTAGCCGTAAACGAAAAGTCCGTAAAAGAGGTAGACAACCATGATTAGACCCTGGGCGCAAATCATACCCTTCCAGAAGTCCATGGGTTTCTTCATTTCTGCCATCACTTCACAGAAAAGCGTCGCACCGCCCCATGCGAAAACCATGTTGTTCATACCTGAGATTTTGTCACTGATGGTTCCAGGAGCGATAGCGTGATGCTTGACAGGCAATGGAATGAAGGAATCTGGCTCGAAATAAGGTGCTCCCTTACCGTACTGCGTGAAGATACCGTAGTAAGGACCTCCCACCGCAACACCAACCATGGTAATGATACAAATTGCGATGTTCATCCACACAGCAGAGTTGGCGATAGGCGTGAATTTTCTGAAAGACCTGATCTGACCTACAGCCATGCACAACAGAGCCCACACCAGGATGTCAACCGTGAAGCACAGTCCATCGTGGCCTTTGGTAACAATTTGCATTTGAGACACAGCTTGAGCGACACCAAGCAAAAGCACCCCGCAGTTTAAGATCAATTGGATGAATTGCAGAATAGCAAGTGGAAATTTGAACCAAGGTGCAACAGCACGTCCAGCAAGATCTGAAAATGTCCTAATAGGATAGTTATTGGAGTCAACTTTGCAGAAGGAACGGGTCAGTAGCCATCCGCCTAAGGCAGCAAAAATACCAAAAAGAACGTAAAGGATAATACCGGGCGCCCATCCCATTTGTGCAACTGCATATGGTGCGTTGGTAGGACCCAGGATGTCTGTGGTGATCAAAAAGAAAACAGAAGACGCTTTGGCAATACGAAGTGCTCTTTGAGCGTCCAGCTTCACACTCGACATGTTACTATGCGGGTCAGCCTCGATTTGCTCCGCCTGCGCAGCAAATAGGCCTTCCGTGTCATTCACTCTTTCATAGTCACGCTGGATCTCAGCGTAGTGCATGTATGCTTGCAGAGGCAAGGTCTTGTGCGTTATGTGCGGTTCTTCACTGGAGGAAACTTCGGTACCGGAGAGACGAGCTTCTTTTTCTCTTAGCCCGTCACTGTCACCGAGGTGAAGTCCTGGGCTGGAGATTGGAACTAACTTGGTCGCCATTGGTTATAAAAATTCTAGCTCGAGGGTCAACTTTTAACGTCAGTGTGTAGCGTTGTGATTCGATGCGATGCGATGCGAAGCGATGCGATGCGATGAGATAAATAAGCAAAGTGAAGGATGAATCTCCTGCAAACACTCAACTGAAATGCTGGCCTGCTGATACTATGGGAACCAAACTATAAACAAGTATATCCTCCAACCTGGAATACGGTTTCCAACGCTGGATGCTTTCCATTTTTATATATGCGCTCTAATTCTCGCCAACCTTACATTTCCTGTTCTGTCCAGGTCATTAGTGGTGGAGCCATTCGCACAGCCGGCAAACAGTTGATATGGCGTTATGCACACAGCTGTGTGCCACATAATGCTTACTGTAAGATAAGAAGAGCCTTTAAAGACCTAGTGTCATGTAACTTTGCCGTGCGAGTACAAGGCTAATAAGATCTGTTGTAACGGCTATAGGTCAGTAGGAAAAAAAATTGGCTCAGTTCAGGTCATGAGTGGTGTTATCATGTCAAGCAAGCAAGCTAGCGAGTACTTCGAGGACAATGGCCACTGTGGGACAGACAGGGATCGCTTGAGATCTTGCCCAGGAAGCTGTGATAGCCTTGGCGTTGCCATTATGACAGACGGCTAATGAAAGTTACTGATTGTGGGTCTTGAACCCAGCGCAGAGCTGATATCGCTGGATTAGAAAGCCATGGGTCTTGCGGACGCCGCTAAACCGGTAGGGGTGAGATGAAGCAGCGATTGGTGGAGTTTCTGAATCTCTTGTTATAAGATTGTAAGTGATAAGAGAATGAAATTATAGTTGAAAGAGCCAAGACAGATAAAATTATGTATGCTGATGAAGCCCAAATGGAAACACCAGACGCAGATTTTTGGACGTTTGTGAGGAGATCTTCTGTGATGTTCCCTACTAAATGTTGTTGGCCAACTAGGCTCGAAGAGCTGCTGTGAGTCTTGGCTTCTCTAGTATTCTCTTTTCTTGGCATTTCGTTGCCGACCGATGAGTTTGGATATCATCTACATACAATTTCTGGTGTATGTGTGTCAAATTAGACGGTCCGAGTCTCGGGCACTCGCACGTGACGAGTACATGTCACCACAGACGAAATAAAAGAAAAAAAAGAAATCTTAGATAAGCAGAAAACGTGACCTTGCATTCATGGTTTCTGTTTCTTTTTTCGTTTGATTTCTTTTTTCCTCTAGCTGAACTTGCAGGTGATTGAGAAAGGCGGATAGATGTTTGGGTCGAGGAATTGCAGCTAGATGTGGATCAGTTAAGAGATGGTATCAAGCGCTTGAAGTTGATGTGGACGTTCTAAAGAACTGGGGCCGATTTGTGGACGCTGCTAGTTGTTTCGAATACCCGCGTCAGATGTTTGACCATCAAAATCTCCAGCCGCGCTCAAAAAAAAAAGCGGCTCCAGGTCGCTGTTCCTTGAGCAATTGGACAAACCAGCATCTAGGTAAGAGAGACTCAGGCTTGCCCGGGATATTGATACCATCATGACACTGAGTATTCGAGTTTCCTGCTCACAAAAGTCTAGGTTTTCTGTCTTGAAATCTCAGAAAAACTCAGAGAGATTTGGTTTACTGTCTCGTGGCGCCGTGCCTATCGTGCCCGAACTCCTAGCAGTCAAGTGTCGAGTAGCTGTGATGGCCAGAACAGTACGGAAATCCATACAAAACTAAGATCCCTCTTTTTCAGAGACTGCCAATTTGTTATTCACTGAAAGGGACATGCCAAAACAGCGACAGCATAGTAGTGCTGCGTTCTCACTCTACCAAAACATTCCTGTTTTTACAGCTCTTATGAACTCTCTAGCCTTCACACATTCAGCCCCGATCCTCCCATAAATCGGCTCTCATCCCGAGCGCAAATGCAAAACTCTGGAATTTACAATAAAAACCGATTGAAGGAGCTGGGTTTTCGACGGCAGCTTCATGTCTTAACGCCCTTTACTTATTTGAAGGACAATCAAAATATGACTTTTTAAGACCTGGGCTTTCGTCCCAGTGTGTTGAACCTCGAATCCCACTACAGACTAGAGAAAGGTCTAAAGATTTAAAAGCTTTTCTGCGATAGTTTTTGGGAAGTTAATGTCTTTACTCCTAGGACGCCAAAAAAAAAAGGGCATGGCTTTCCCAACAACAGATGGTGTTAAAAGGCTATTCCAGCGAGACTTCTTCTCAAGATGAGTGAGTTATGGAAGTCAAGAGTATGTACATGTCTTGTGAGCGGTGGTTTTACGAACCTGCTGACCTTTAATCCTCAACCAGCCTCTGCAGACATTTTGAAAGCGGCGCTCTGCTGAAGTCTCTAAAACCCCAATAAGCTACCGATGTGATAATTTCCTCATTTTCACAGCACTTGCCAGAAAAGTGTCACTATGTCTTCAAAAAACTCTACAAGAGCAAGACAAGCTTTCAACTGATCATTTTGAGCCAAACTTTTCAAACGAGAATAACATCTGTCAAAAGAAAAAATAGTTTCAGGGTTATTACGGTTCCAAAGTATCGAATATTGAGTTTACCCACTAGAATGAATGGCCGTATTTTTTTCGCTTGCAGGATAGTCCGTGACCGTGCATAAAAAGAGCCACAGGATCAAGAATTAAAGAAAGTCCGTCGCGCCTCGAGAAACTTCAATACAGTAGATTGCACTCTTCGTGGCGGCAGAAGCATCTTTCAGGATTGCTGATCGGTCACTCAGACAATCTCGGACCGCTGCATCTACGAAAGGGTATGCCATCCAGAATTTGAAGTATACGATATCTTTTCGAGAAATGATAAAGAAGCTGGCGTGTGACATTGACCCCCAGAACTCCGAAATGTGGCGAATATCTGATAAAAGAGCTAGTCGATATATCGACCAATGCTCGGCGACTTTCCTTGTTGAACTTTTGACTTCTAGATCACCTCATTCTAGGAGCCACAAGTACTAAAAGACTTTCCAATAACGAGTTGGTTAACACAAGATCAACTTCGGTGGGTATAAAACTGAAAGATATCTTGCTCAACACAAGATCGCCAAGTTCGATTGGAAACGTAAAAATCAATCAGCAGGCCGATCGCAATGACAGATATTGAAACTGAAAAGGGAAAGAATTCGACCGTCGCCGCCGTCAGACAGGTGTCTACGATTTCCGAAGAAGCCAGTGATGTTGATGATGCGTTTCAGTTCAATCTCGAAAGTAAGGACCTTGCTATCACGGAGGAAATCAACAAAAAGTTGCTCCGTAAGGTCGATCTATACATTCAACCAATGATTTGGGCGCTCTATACCTTGCAGTATATGGATAAAGTGACCAACAGTTATGCTGGCGTCATGGGTATCCAAAAAGACTTGAACTTTGCGCCGAACGAGTTTGCCTGGCTCGGAACTGCCTTTTATTTGGCTTATCTCGGTGCAGAATTTCCGATGTCACAGCTGTTGCAGAGATTCTCCTTCGTGAAAACGATGTCTGCCTGTATCGTAATATGGGGTATTGTATTGTGCTCACACGCAGGTGCCAAAAATGGTGCAGGCATCATCACGGCTCGTGTGTTCCTTGGTATTTTTGAATCTAGCATTACCCCCGGATTTGTCATTCTAACATCTCAGTGGTATAGGAAAGAGGAGCATTTTGCAAGAATTGCCTACTGGTTTTCCTGTAATGGTTTGGGAGGTATTCTTGGAGGTTTGATCGCTTATGGGTTAGTTCACCATGCCGATTCGTACACGATTGACCCATGGAAGATCTTATTCATCGTAACCGGCTTGATCTCGGTGGTCTTCGGAGTTTTGTTCTACTTCTACATACCAGAGAATCCAAGTAAGGCCTGGTTTTTGACAGAGAAAGAACGTCTCTATCAAGTGCAGCGTATTAAGGCCAATCAGCAAGGGTACGGAAATAAGAAGTTCAAGTGGTACCAGTTTGCCGAAGCGTTCAGAGACCCTAGAACATGGATCTACATTGTCTGGGGCTTGACTGCACAGATCCCAAACGGTGGTCTTGGCTCCTTTTCCTCTATTTTGCTACACAAAACATTGGGCTACTCTTCACAGGCTTCTCTATTGGTCGGACTAGGTAATGGCGCTGTGCAGATTTTGTCGGGTATTATCACTGGTTACATTGCCACTAAGACCGGAAAGAGAGTCATTGTTGGTGCCGTGAGCTGCTTAATCACTTTGCTCGCCACTTGTTTGCTTGCCTTTCCAGAATCTACTAAAGCTCGGCTTGCAGGGTATTATCTAATTCCATTTTTCGCCATTGGCATGGTAACTATTCTGGCCTCAATCACATCGGATGCATCGGGGCACACAAAGAAGTTGACGGTGTCCGCAGCATTCTTGGTTTCTTACTGCGTTGGTAACGTTATTGGGCCTCAGACTTTTCGTGCTTCCGATGCTCCTCAATATAAACCGGCAAGAGTGACTATGGTTGCCTGCTTGGCGATATCGACAGTTGATCTGTTCCTGCTTCTCTTGCTGAACATGCGTGAGAACAAGAAGCGCGACCAAAAGTTTGCAGAAGATCCAACATGGTATGTGGCACCAGATAATGTCGAATTTTTGGATCTTACTGACTTTGAGAACAAAAACTTCAGATACTCACTTTGAGTGTTAAGTGCCACACCTGCTTTATACCAAATTTGAACGATTCAATAGTTGACGGTATTGGACCACTGCCTGAAAGTCTGCCAAGAAACTGTGCAGATATGACATTGATCATAGGTGGACATATTTGCTCGAACTTTCAATCTTCATCAACAATCATTTCCGTCTTCTCTCCAAGTAATAAGTCAAAGGTTCACGTTTCACACTAAATAACCATCATTAGAATGACGCCGACGGCCTTCGGAACCATGGTTGCAGCTTTTGCGCAAGGTAATTTTTCTTTTGTGAAGAGCAGCGTTTAGTTCAAGAGCAGCTCGAAATTTATAGACGCAAAGGCGAACGCTCAACGACAGCGATTCTCCAGGGCACATTGGAATCTGATCCGTGCTGCTATATAATCTAACGAAGACTCATAAACTCAAGGAGAAGCCTTCTGGTCAAAAATCTCTGGCCATACTGTATTAGTTCATCATTTTATATTTCCACGACTTAGGGCATAGTATACTTTGTATATCAGACTCAAGCAGAATACTCCAAAATGTCGCGGTTCAAGTGCTTTGGGTCGACGGAGGGAATTCCTGCCAAATGCAAAGTCATTATCAAATCGCCAAGCAACGAACGCAGAACATGGCTCACCCCGACTTGTCCACCCATAGCCAACCCGAATATGTAGGGACGTCCGATGAGAACACTTTTGGCACCCAAAGCCAATGCTTTGGCAATGTCGCTTCCACATCTTACTCCAGAATCAAATAAAATATCGATCTTGGTTCCAACAGCGTCAACTATTTTAACAAGACAGTCCAGTGACGCCGCACCACCATCTTGTTGTCTACCACCGTGATTAGATACGACAATACCATCCATTCCATACTCCACGGCTTTTTTAGCGTCGCCAACCGATTGTATACCCTTCAAAACAATGGGTCCGTTCCAATTGTTGCGCAAGAACTCCAGATCTTCCCATCCATGGCTGAACTCTGGGAATATTGTTGCAGCCCACTCTTTGGCAGCAGCATCAAGGTCTTCTTCGATTTCTTTACCATGTCTTTCCTTGAATTGCTCGCGGAACGCGGGATCAGTGAAACCGAGGGCTGCACCAATGGAATCCGGACGAAGAAATGGATTATAACCATTGTCCAGGTCACTCGGCCGCCAGCCTAATTTGAAAGTATCGAGGGTAACGAAAAGCGCTGAAAATCCATTTTCCTTTGCTCTTTTCAACAAGCTTTTGGTGATATTGTTGTTTTCGTTCGCGGGCCAATACAATTGGTACCAGCGAACGCCGTTACCATTTGCCTTGGCCACATCCTCAATTGAGGTTGCGGCCGCAGAACTATAAATGTATGGCACATTTTCCTGAGCAGCAGCAGCGGCAGCAGCCATTTCGCCGTCTGGGTGGAAGATCTTTTGCACGCCAACGGGAGCAACTGCGATTGGTACCGGCAAGTTTGCGCCTAAACACTGAGTTTCCAGAGACGTAAAATCATCAGTCCTAACCAAACGGTTAGGAATCATAGACCATTTTTGAAAAGCCGCCCGGTTTTTCTTGTCCGTTTCGCCAGTACTGGCACACCCGCAAACATAGCCTAAAGAGTTTTTGAACATTTGTTCTTTTGCAAGTGTTTCCCAGTCATTACTATGGAAAGTGAAAGGAGGCCTTTCAGAATTCAAGCCGTGTTGGTAAACAGCAGACATGTACTGAAGCGGTTGTCCCGCTGTGGTTTCGATATAACCCATAGTATGAGAATGAAACTGAGAGTGATAAATGTAAAGATGTTAAAACCGGATTCAACGCTCGAGGCAGTTTTTGTTGGTTAAGAACTTTTAAACTTGAAACAATAAACTTTTCAGGATTCACAATTCTCATCTTTCAAACTGTTATTGTCTTTTATAGCCGCATTTGCCAAGACCTTCAAGCAATTTAACAAGGCCGCTCGAGAAAGCGTGTCTAGCGGTCTTGGCAGCGAAAAAGCAAAAAAAAAAGGGTACGGAGCCGGAGCAGAACACTCCGAAGCCGTCGTCAGAGGGCGCGAAGGGATTGAGCCAAGAAAAAGCTCCGAAAATGGGATCGGAGAGTTCAGGAATGCTCCAGCAGTTTTAGCTTGCGAGCTGTTGTGAGTCGAAATTGGACGGTTTCAGAGGTCCTACCAATACGCTAGCCAGCATCTATGAACAGTCGAAGAGAGAAAGTGTGTTGAGCATGTTAGCAATTATGATCTTCGCAATTTTTTGGGACTTCGGCCCAGGTCCTAAAAATTCCAGATTCCTGATTTGATGCGCAAGTGGTTTTAATGTACATTTCTTGTAGCCGATGTTTAACCAAAGGTCTAAAGGGAAAGACTCAACTAGCGATTGAGTCTGTTGTAGAAGTGATTTCCCTGAACACAGTGGATGGAAAAACATAAGAAAGCATGTGCGTTTCACAGGCGCTCATGGATTTTCAAGCGTTGTAGATAGCAAGTAGGCCATAGTCAGCGGGCCAAGTAATTGAAGTCTTCGAAACATCCAAATAAAAATCTCACCGAAGCTAAATTAAATTTTGGAGCCATTATGTATTTTCGAGTTGTTAAGCCTCTCCGCTTTCAATCATTTAGAGCGTTTGAAGAAATAAGGTCAGGCTTCTGTTGACAGAAACACAATTATGTGTTCCATTGAATTTATTTGACCTAATAGCTTCACCAATTCCCAATTGAGTTTCGAAACAGCCGTGGGAAACCAAACATGTCACAGCTCTCAAATTTATAGTCTACATTCGGGCATTACGGCACACAATATGGCTTTTCTAGCCGACCTGCTAATGCTCCCACAAGCAAACTACCATTAGAATAGCTTTTACAGCCTTCATTTCAACGCGTCCTCTCCATGTTGCGAATGTGTGGTGATTATATGGCCCCTACGCCTCTTTCATCGCTACAACTATTTTCTGAATTTCATGCTCAAACTAAATTTCCAAACGTGCCAAAAAATACAGCGTTTCAAAGCGTAAGAAATTTCAGAGGCTTTATTTTTCTCAAATAATTTGGGGGTCCAATTTTGGACCCTGCGTCCTGCAGGGTGCAACGAAGGCACCCTAGGGGCTTCAGCCGCCACTGAAATCTCTAAGCTAGTGAAAAGAAAAGAGTTAAGCGTGGGAAAGGTTAACGCCCAATATTTTCAAGTTGAGCAGTTATTTGCGTTTCCCATAGTCACCTTCAAGTATTTCAATGCTGTGTCGATTGAAGTGCCTCTTCACTAAGCGTACGACACCCCAGACTGCTCAACACAGAGTCTCATTTCCAAACGTCAAATGGACCCTGAAGGTTAGGCATTGTGAGGGTCGTTCGAATAATGAAGTATATATTGCAAGATGTGAGCAAGGTAGTGAAACCTACTATCGCTTGATGGACTTGTCTGCAAAAGCCAGCAAAAATGAGTGTCGACACAAGTAAATTTGTACAGCGCCACAGCCATTCACATGGAGGAGGAGGCCATGACATATCTGAAGCGCTGAACAGTGGTGAATGGTGGGCCCAGTGGAATCCAAATGAGGTGACTATATGGGATGAGAAAGTCCCCAACTCATGGAAAAAATGCGCCATGGACCATGTTTACTTCGGAGAGGCAGAATACAGCGGCAGTATCAAAGCCCGTATTTCTTCGATATTTGTGGTCTTCTTTGTGAGCTCCGCATTCACTTTGCTGCCAATTGTTTTGACCAAAGTGAAGGGCCTCCGTGTACCCAAATACGTTTATCTATTTGCTCGCTATTTTGGTACTGGTGTTATCGTTTCCACGGCTTTTATTCACTTGATGGAGCATTCATATTTGTCTATCGGTAGCAGCAGCTGCGTTGGAATGACAGGCGGCTGGGCAGAATTCCCTTGGTGTTCAGCAATTATGATGTTGACCGTATTCATAATATTTTTGGTCGATCTCCTCGGGGACGTATACGTTGAAAGACGCTTTGGTGTCTCGCATCAACCTGGTGATCATACTGAGGCTGCCATTACTGCCAACAAAAGCGATCAAGAAACGGCTGACATCGAGGGCTCTCGCTCAAATGACCTAGAGTATAGCTTACCAAATAAAGAGCAGACCAACTATCGCAGCTACTCAGCACAAGACGCAAGCAGCGATTTGGTTTCTGGCGTCAGCGACGAAGTCAATGTCACACCTTTCCAAAGTCAGATAGGTGCGTTCTTGGTCATGGAATTCGGTATTATTTTCCACTCTGTTATGATTGGTTTGGAGCTTGGTACTACTGGTAGTGAATTTTCGGTCTTGTATCCCGTCATTGTGTTCCATCAGTCTTTTGAAGGTCTCGGAATCGGTGCTAGACTAATTTCGATCTCGTTTCCAGAAGGTAAAAGATGGTGGCCTTTCGCGTTGTGCTTGTGCTATGGTGTCAGCACACCTATTGCCATGGCTATCGGTCTTGGTGTCCGAAGCAAATTCATGGCTCACTCTTTTAATATGAGCCTAATCGGCGGTGTCCTAGACGCTATTTCTGCCGGTATTCTAATCTACACTGGTCTAGTCGAGCTATTGGCTAAAGACTTCATATTCGACCCTAACCGCACAAAAGATCTACGAAAACTCGCTTACATGGTGATTTGTACTTTGAGTGGTGCTGGATTAATGACTCTTCTGGGAAAATGGGCTTGAACGCCGTACTACATGAAGGATTCAAGTTCATATGTTCGTTGTCAACTTTGTCGTGACAATGGTTTCGCCAGGTCAAAGTGACACATGAAGCTAATCATGGGTTTTGAACCATCATCATCATTCCTATTTGCCAATCAGATATTCAGCGATGCGTTCTTGTTACTCACGTTGAAGGACGCTTACTAAATACCAAACGGATAGCTGAAAATCCTATAAATCTTCAAAATGTGTTGTTCGGAGGTAACAGGTGCTAATTTCCGGATATTAGATCTGAAGAAGTATAAGATCTGAACAGGTATTAAGTGTACACAGCTGAATTGACATCAGGCATAAAGTCAATAGCGTGAAATATGAGTGGAAAGTGCTGTACTACTGGAAGTTTACACGAGGGTGAGCCCGCTGGTGAGATCAAAGAGGTTTTTGGTTTGCTTACGTACGTTGCCGGCTCGAGCTCGAGCGAGAAGGTCATTGTCATCCTCAGCGATATATATGGGTTGAAGATCCCCAATACCAAATTGATCGCAGATCAATTTGCCAAGTCCGGATACCAGGTTTTCGTTCCCGACATTTTGTTTGGAGATGGCCTTGTAAAATTGGATGGGTCTGTAGACCTTGGTGCGTATCTCGAGAAACACAGACCAGAGGTCACCAAACCAATTGTCGATAGTTTTCTCTTTGCATTGAAGGAACAAATGAAACCCAAGTTTTTAGGCCTCATTGGCTACTGTTTTGGCGCTAGGTACGTTATGGACCATATCAAGAAGGACGAACCCACTGCCAATGCAGCTGCGATCGCCCATCCTTCACGCGTTGAAACTGAGCAATTTAGAGGTATTGGTAAGAACCCCCTTTTGATTTCCGCAGCTCAAGTGGACCGTATGTTCCCAATCGAAGCCAGATTCGAGGCCGAAAAAGCGCTGACCGAGGAAGGTGCGATTTACAAAATAGATTTGTTTGGCACTGTGTCCCACGGATTTGCCGCAAGAGGTGATTTGAGTGACCCGCTGGTCAGCTTTTACAAGGAGAAGGTTTTTGCAGATCAAGTAGATTGGTTCAACTACTTTTCCAAGGCCTGATATATTGAAGCATTGGTCAATCATCTAAAGCGTAGATTCAGCTTTTTTATAAAGATGGCTTTTATAGACTAATCCAAAAAGAGACTTTCTTTACTGTTGCTTTCTTCTTAGTTGCGCCAGTGAACTACTGTGTCAATTCAAATGTCTTTATTACTGCCTATTCGAGCCTCCGAAGGGGTGATTTTATCTGTAGGGTAGCAAAGGGACATGTATATGGCATTCCGTTGCTTCTGAAGAAGGTGAAGTCTACTTGAAAGAAATTCTACAGACCTTCGGAGTTCCTGGACCGGAACATTACTGGTGAACGCTTTCTTTTTAGCTTTTACATCTCCAATCATAAACATTCAGCTTTAGTTACAAGTTTTGGAATTGAAAGTAACGAGTCTCAAATATTCCAACATTTGGCGTCTCAATGACTATCATGAAGATACACGTTGATCGCTTGTTATCACTCTCTGTCTCCTGGATAAAGATTCATACTACCAATTACTTATATTGAAATCTAAGATGACTCCATTTTACCATGACTTAGCGAAGTAAGAAAACGGTGAGACACAACAGCTATAGACAAAGTGTACCGTTACAATGTCAATATGACCGCTACGAAAACTGGCCAAAGATCGCGCTCTGGTTGTAATAACTGTAGGAGGGCAAGAATCAAGTGTGACGAGACCAAGCCTGAATGCCATAACTGCTCGAGGAGGAAGAAGGGAAAATGCGATTACTCATTGCAGCTTGTATGGGGCGGTCAGTCTAGCAGAGGGGCTAAGAAAGTAATGAAAGATTTGCCAAATGCCTCTTTCCATAGCGGTGTACTTGTCATGCAAAGGGAGAAGGGCAAAAAGCGAGGTACACAGCGAGCTGTGTCGTCGAGTGAGCTCGAATGCAAGTCGGGTAGCACGCTTTTACAATCTAGAGAAGCACCAGAACTGAACTCTCAACCTTTCGATCTGACTGCATTTTTTTCTCCGGGGGAAAACATAGTTGAAGGTGATTATTCGAGCAATGTCTCTGTACACACTTTTCTTGAGGATGATTTGCATTTGAATACAGCTCCGCAGCTACTGTGGGGCGAGGAACCGTTCAGTAACAACACACCCTCGACACTTGAGGGATGTGGTCTTAGCCTTCGATCACTGGCACATCCGGCTCCAGACTTCCTCTTTGACTCATCGCATCACGCCGAGCTCTTTAGCTTTTATCTCAGCGAAACCTCTCACTTGTTGGTTCCGACACCTTACCATGCTTACCGTTCTAATCCTTTCAATACTATTCTTCCCCAACTGGCCATGGAAAGTCCAACTTTGCTGAAGCTTCTGTTGGCCTTCGCAGCCAACCACAGGAAGGAAATCTCGAACTATCATCAGAAGACCCGGGCCTTGCAAATTCCTGATGTCGCTACCAGCAGAAAAGACGAAGAATTGGCTGGTAATCTGTTGACCGAGACCTTCGGGCAACTGTTGTCTCAGTTCACCGATAAGAGGCAGCGACATAGCAGTAGTACCCTGGCAACTATACTGATGCTGGCCGGTTTCGACATATTTTTCGGTGGCAGACGAAATAAGTGGCGAGCACATGTTAATGGCGCAAGAGGGCTTTTGCTTGATAGATTGAGCGCCGGCGGAAAGAAAGCTATGCGGATAGTGTCGAAAACCAGAGTGCTTGATGCGGACACGTTTCTTATCCACTGGTTTTCGTATTTGAACATTATCGGGTCTCTGTCGTCCGTTAAAAGCATTGCGAAAGCTGATAATCATGGTGCCCTCGATTACGATTTTGATTACGACAATGATACCACCGTCGTTTCATTGCTTAGAGCTCAACTCAAGGATATTGACTACTTCACTGGATTGGAGACTAAAATACTGTCACTGCTAGCTCAAGTTGCCAAATTAATCAATCAGAAAGAAGCCTGCGATAACGAACACGGGCTGTACTTACTACTCACAGAAGCTATTGATCTGGCTCAAAGTATAGAATCTTATTTGAATGCTTCAGAGGACGAAAGGGACCGGATCTATCACGAGCTTCATCTTAAAGGTTTAACAGCGTTCAATACCGCTAACTACAAAACTTACAAAACACTCAGAGCTACGAACGCTATTTTCGCGCTCACGGGAGTCTTGCAAATAAATCGAAGGATTTTGAACGTCCCGCGAGATACCCCTGTGAACAGAGGGTTATTGGTGCGAATTACCAGGCTGATACGCGAAGAAATACCGCTTGATTCTTCAGCAGAGTCGTGCATTATAGTCTGCCTCTTTTGTTGTGGTTGCGAGCTCATAGGGCGCGACTTAGATTTGCACCGTGATGTCTACATGTGCCACATTGAAACACTTCTGCGTAACGGCATGACGAGTGCTCATCAAGCAAAAGTGGTGATGGAGCACTGCTGGAAGGATGAGAAGAGCTGGTGGGAGGTCCTCGAGGAGAGAAACCTAGATTTGTCATTTGCCATCTAGCCGCGGCTAGACGAGTGAAATACTAACCATTCTGACGCGCGCGATAAGAAAGCAGGTCCGTGCTGCAACTGCGTGAAACAATTGAGGGCTCGAAATACTTGATTTAGACTACTATACATGAAAGCTGGGGCTTTCATGCTTGAGCTGAACAGGTAGTAGTCTGCTCCTCCAGAATATGCACTAATGAACGTTGCCGCTGGTGTGGCTGACATTTTTCCCTTGGATTTTATTCGCTTGCATGATTTTCACAATTATGGGTAAACACTGAATTGCTCGGTGGAAGCGCAATCCCGCAGCTCAAACGATAAAACCTGTTCAAGTAGAAGATTTTGAAAATGTTCAAAAAGGGGCAAAAAAATACCCGGGATTATCAGTACTGTCGTGTCTTATCTAAGAGGGAAGCGCGCGCAAACTTCGAGACAGACAGGAAGGTAGTGAGTGCTACATGTGTTTACTTACGCTAAGAAGGGAGCTTCATACTACAACGGTAGGGCTACAGGTAAGTTTGCATTTACTTGGGATGCGATCTTAAGCTTTGGGCGTAATCAACGATTTCCGATTCGTTACTATCGCTCTTCGTCGCAAGATATATTACTGTGAAGATATGCGTCTTCGAAGGGCTCGTCGCACTTCAATGCGCGACGGGCATCTAATTGCGAATAACATTGCCGGTGAAGATCTGATGTCTCGATCAATGTGCACAGTTCTTACAGATAAAGCGCCGAGACGCATCGCCAGTATATAATAAACAACAAAGCTGGAAACTTGTTCAACAATTGGATATGATGGTGAGATTTGAAAGGAAATTCGAAAGAGATCACAGCAGCGCAAAAGTGGACGGAAAAGTAAGGCCTATTGCAAGTTAAACATGTCTGAGGAACTCACACTGCCACAAGTTGTCGATGATCTCGAGACTATTCAGGACTTGAAACAGGCCGCAAAGGATATCTTTTGCGGTACTGTAGGAGGTATCGCTCAGGTTTTGGTGGGCCAACCGTTTGACATCATTAAAGTCCGGCTACAAACATCGTCTGTGCCGACCACGGCGATGGACACAGTCAAAAATCTGGTAAAAAATGAAGGAATAATGGCGTTTTACAAAGGCACCGCCGTGCCACTGGTGGGCGTAGGAGCTTGCGTTTCGTGCCAGTTTGGTGTCAACGAGTCCATGAAAAGGTATTTTCATTCTCGCACCGGTGCCGCTGAAGGAACTCATTTGTCGTTAGGCCAATATTACGTGTGCGGGTTCGCAAGTGGGTCGGCCAACGCATTGCTTGCCACTCCAATTGAGCACGTCCGTATCAGAATGCAGATTCAAAAGAGCGCAAAGGGTGAAGGTCTATATCGCAGTTCTTTGGACTGCGCCAGACAACTTATTAAACAAGGTGCTCTGATGCATGGTTTTACTGCCACGCTTTTGAGAACTTCTCATGGATTCGGTGTCTATTTCTCCACATATGAAGCGCTGATAGCCAATCAAGCAAAACACGGTGTAGCTCGTCAGGATATTCCCGCCTGGAAAGTTTGTATTTTCGGAGCGTTTTCTGGAGCATTTTTCTGGTCTTTGACATATCCCTTTGACGTCGTCAAGTCCGTTATGCAAGCAGATGACTTCAGAAACCCTCGCTATGGAAACAACGTTTGGTCCGTAGCAAAAAAGATTTACCAGGAGCGCGGGATCAAAGCATTTGGAAAGGGATTCACACCTACCATACTCCGCTCTTTACCAGTGAACGGAGCCACATTTGCCGCTTTCGAGATTTCGATGCGGTTGATTAGCTAGTAAGAGACCGGCCGAAACTTCTACTAAACTTTAATCTGCGAGAGTATTTTTGCCTTCCGTCAAAAGAAGCAGTGCTCACGTCTGATAGCATACTTATAGACATTCATAGAGGCGCGAACGTGCGTTCTCAACAACAGTTCAAATGATTTGGGAGATCCGTTCTCTTACAAAGAAAGCATTGCTTTAAGACGGAATGGATAGTCTCTGAGCTAAATGTGGTCAAAAACTTTTGAAGCCTGCTGCAACGACGAGCAGCAATGGCAGACAAGAAAACGCGGTTTATCTTGGCTTATTGTGCTAGAAAGCGTCCAGCGTTATGAAAGCCAAGTAGTAACTGCTGAGAAATTCTATTGTAAGGTTCGACACAAGAGATGGCAGACATGACTGCCTTAAGCCAGTTCAAACCAAGATCATTAGAATTATTTTCGTGTCACATATCAAATTATACATTAGACCATTGGCATTTGAAGTTCAGGCCATTTAGTCTTGCTTTCCATTGCCCTCGCCCTCGGGTTCTGTCCAACTAGGATGAGAGACAAGTTTTGACGCCTGCCAAAGGTTCAGATAATACTCATTGTTGGCGAAAACCTTTCAAATAGTGGAAGTTTCCACTATTACGCACGATTTCTCGTCTTTTCAAACTCTCACTGCATTGATTCGTCTTTGTCTTAACATTGTGCTGCAACATCTATTCTGCGACGGCTTGCTGTGCAAGAAGGCTGGATTCATAAACACCATTCACCACTAGTATACGCATTGCTGAGCTCCGAAGACATCACAGCTCGAGTTACACTCATTCGTCCGTGACATCTTTTTCGGCATGTGCTCGATGCAAGTGCATTTCAGTCTGCATAATCCTTTTCACACGATGCTCAATGTAGCCGTTGTCGGGGTAGTTGATGGGCGACTCACAACCGGTGAAAATGAAAATGTCGTAAACGAGTGCTCCTGCGATACCACCTGCAATAGGACCGCCCCACGTACCCCAGGTCCACCACCAATGTGTTAGATGGAATGCGTGAGGACCATAGCCGATCATGGAAGCGAAAATCCGCGGCCCGAGGTCTCTTGCAGGATTGATGGTAAAGCTGGTCTGGAATCCCAAAGCCATCCCGATAGCTGCCACTAGAAAGCCAACAATCAGAGCGGTCATACCGCTGGTTGGAGGAGCGTTACTATCATCTAACAATGCCATCAAACATCCGACTAAAATGGACGCACCAATGAACTCGTCGAAAAACGCATTACGCCATGTAACGTAATCTTTGGGATTGGTGAAGAGACAAGCACCCGTAGCAGCAGTCCTGATGTGTGCGCCTCCCTCAAATTCTGTAATGGAACTCCAAAAGTATCCATATGCCATAGCACCGCCAAAAAAAGCCCCTACAATCTGAGCAAAAATGTAAACCGGGACTTTCTTCCATGGGAACTTGCGGAAAATGGCCATTGATATCGTTACGGCTGGATTGACGTGGCCACCACTGACACCGCCTGCGACGTAAACTCCTAGCATACACCCAAACCCCCATGCGAACGACAAAGATTCGTAAGAGCCTCCGGCACCTTTAGTGACGGTGGCCTGAAGGTTTCCACCAACACCGAAAATTACTAGGATAAGAGTTCCCAAAAACTCTGCAAACGGCTCACGCAACTGGTACCGTATTTTGGCCCAAAAATTGGGAAAAGTAAGTGGGTCGGAATCGTCGCTCGCAGTCGTCACGACCGGCGGTGGTGAGGCTTTTGGAATTTCAGGTGGACTGATTGAGTTGGAGTTGTTAGCCAGTGTTGGGTCATCTCCTGCGATAGAGTTTGGATAACTATCGGAATTTAGTGTAAACTTGGCATTTGTGTGATTTCTGCCAGCCACGTTAGGCTTTTGTTCAACGTGAAAGTTTGATGGTTTATCGGAGTCCAGTTTGGACGCTGCTGTTGGACGTTGCCCAGCAGCAGTTGAGCTTGACAGCTGGGCTTCTATATCGTTAAGTTTACGACTGGAGCTTACCCTTTGAAACGTTTTTCTCCAGTCGCTGATGGAAGCCAAAGAACCCGAATGGGAAGGCCCCGGAGTTGTTGTTTTCGAACCAGGTTGCGAAGAATTCCGCGATTGGGCTTCCATGTTTTTGCTGATTTTGCGTGCCAAAGAAGGATTCAAAACGTGCGGCAAGGGCTGGTTTAAGCTCCAAACGGGCTTATTTTGAGATCCTCCTAATCTTGGATTGAGCTGCTGGTACATGGGATCCACAAACGGCGAAAAACGGTCTCCAAAGTTCTGATGGTAGTAATCCCGCAAACGGGCCTGTTCGTAGTTGGAAGCCAGTTCCTGCATGCCCTTGAGGTTTGGAGACGAGTATGTGAATCCCATTGGCACTGCCGTACGGGCAAACGCTGCATTTCTGTCATTTGTTTCTACAGTGGCAGCGGGTCCTCTTTCGTTTGAAAGCGGCGTCAGTGGTGCCAGTTTACCCTTTGAAAAACCCCCCAACGAGTTTTCCGCCATGTTTCTGGTACGCTTGGCACCTCCAGGAGTGGCTGTGTCTGCATTTTTCACATTTTCCTTCCATTTCACTTGTCCGGAAGCCTTGGCTCCAGCATTTGCATCGGTTCTGTTCGTATTCTTTGCTTCACCGCCGGGTACTGCTCTGATTTCAAGCGAGTTCTGCGATTCAGAAGAAGATGACGAAGATGAGGACAATGACGATCTAGGTGGCATTTCCACCATCGTTGGGTAGTCTCAAATATGGTCTATAAAAAGAGCTATAAAAGTCCAAAAAACTGGGTTACAACTGGACCCAAAAAACCGCTTGAAAGCGCTCTATAAACCACTAGCAAAGCCGCCTCTTTGGCAATTATATAACACCTATAAACTGCTTCTAAATTTGAGTATACCTATGCTCAAGAACCGTTCAAAGATGAGTCCTGGAGGGTTTAACTGACGCTTTTATATATATAATAATATATAGCCCAACCCCAGATGCGAAGAACTTTAGATTACCTATTCCCCGCATACAATCACTCGGGAACAACCGGTCTATTCTCTTCCGAACCACTGATTGATTATATCCCGCGATCAATCGGAACGGGCCATTGTATTCCGGACAATTGCCGTGCGTTGCTTGTTTGGTGAACAAGTGATAAGTGACAATATCAGGCGACAGTGACAGCAAAAGGTTGGAAGAAAAGGTGGTCCGATTTTTGTCGGAGCAGTCGTGGTGCGTGGATTGCACACGGGCTGCCTGTTTGGATGTATTTAATGTACATATGATGGCTTTTGTAGAGGAAATTGAGAGGTTTGAAGCTCGTCAATGGAAAACGGCGGTCGTTGAACAATTGTTGTGGGAAGTGGAAGAGAATGGGGTAGGGTGAGGACTTACATTTTGGGCATGTTATGTGGTATGGTTTTAAAAGATGGGTTAGTGTCGGTTGAGAGTCAAGATGATGATGGGAATGGAGACTTTTGGGATGTTGTGAGATGCTTCTTGGAAATGGATTCGATTGTTGAGATATATATATATATATATTGATTGGAAAATGACAGAATTCATGGTTGGCGGTATACGTGAATAGTGATGTTTTTAACAGTGACAGAAAATAGCTTTATCGAGTGCACTAGGACTCATGGAATTCAATGGTTGAGTTCAGAATCCTGGAAAATATTTCCGAAGAAAGATGTTTTGCAGTGACAGGTCTCAGCTTTACGCGGGAACGAAAACAATTGGTGAGCTAGTCTCATATCGAATCATCACGTGAGTTGCTAAGCGTCAGTGGTGTATAATCAATGCTATGTGTAAACTTGGGAATCACCACCTTACCACGCGTCTTGTGTCTGTGTTTGTGTAGCCCAGGTACTTCAACGGCAGAGCTTTACAAAACTTCTTGACGATCCGTCTAGCGTTGAACATGAATTTTTGTCCCAACGATATCAAAGAAGCATCAAATGTATTGCAACTTTAAACGGCTACTAAATGCTTTTATTGTTGCCGAGGTCCAGACTCGAATCTCTCCCCCCCTTGATGTGAGTCGCAGTAAATTATCGAATCTTTAGTGGTAAACGAGAGAATAATGGTTAATAAATGGTCTTTCAAATGCAGGCTTGCGTGCGTGCCGTTTTTTCGCCATCGAAATGACGGCTGGAAAGATACCCACCTCGATCACCATAGCTTAACAGCTGTTACAGCTGACGAACGGCGTAAAAGTGCTCTCGACACGCAAGTGTTTAGGATAGTGTCGTCAAAAGTGACACTCTCTTCGGGGTCTCAACAACACAAGCACCCTCTGTAACAGTGCATGGTTTCAAACTTTCAAAGTATTACATTCCCAACAGCTAATTTATTCAGCTGATGCTTCGGCCCTTGAAGGCAGACAGGAATGACTTGTCGGCTCTTGTTCTATCACTTCGAACGCCTCCGTCGTTGCCTTTGCTAAATACAGTATAACACCCAGTGCTGACTCTCTCAACGGTGCGACCACAGAATGCCTGCCAATTTCGAAGCTCAGAACGTTCATGATGGAATAATTTAGGGCCCCGACCCTACCTTCTTCTCAACACTTTGCGAGTAAATATAATCTTATAAAGATTCATCAATAGTCTTATTCATAAGGGTGATTTTTCACAGCAAAACGGCTACCATGCAATTAAAATACCTGCTTCCTGACATTACCGACTTCATCTATTGATAATCACTTGTGTTTATTTACCCAACTTTCAAATCGCACTACGAGTAGCGTTCAAATCCAATTTGCACCAGACGTCTAAATTTGTTCTTTCAAATGATAGAACGCCTTTGTATCTTTGTCTCAGCTCTCCAAAGCATAAGAACCGGTCTTCTCGCTAGTTACAGTATATCTGACGTTCAACGTCCCGGTCTGACAATCGCTCACTACTTGCAGGCCATATCGTCTCAAGTGCTCGTCAAGCCAAATAAATGAAAAATATCATCTTGAGCTCATCGCACACCAGCTCATCGCAGCTCATCGCAAGCAAGATGGATCTTTCAGAGAGCAGTAACGAAGATTACTCTTCCGACGAAGAGTCTAATCAAGTTCTAATCACATCAAAGAAGAACACTGTAAAAGATGCGTTCACAAACGGCGACAGTGATGAGGAAATAAGTGTTGTAGAAGAAGAAAACGCGGTATCCGAAAATGAATCAGTTGATGGCCCCAAAGATGCCGATGCAACGTCCGCTACTGAATCGAAAGGCTCAGAACTCACAGAGAAAAAGGTAGACCCAGAAAGACTCAGAAAAGAACGACTAGAACGACTCAAGAAACTGCGAACCACGCAAAAGAGTAAGCACAAGACAGGCGTGGTGTACTTGTCGAAGATACCGCCATACATGAAGCCTGCCAAGATGCGTCAACTACTTTCCCGATTTGGGGAGGTAGATAGGCTTTTTTTGAAGCGTGAAGATGACCAGAAATACAAAACCCGTGTCAAGGGCGGCGGAAATAAGAAAACGATGTTTGAGGAAGGCTGGGCCGAGTACGTGCGTAAGAAGGACGCAAAGCTGTGTGCTAGCACACTCAACGGTAACATCATTGGCGGTAAAAAGGGGAACTTTTACCACGATGACGTTATGAATGTGAAATACTTGTCAGGCTTCAAATGGGCCGACCTGACAGAACAGATTGCGCGTGAAAACGACGTTCGTCAAGCCAAGCTACAATTAGAGGTCTCGCAGGCCAACAAGATGAACGCAGAATTTATTCGGAACGTCGAGCGCAGCAAAATGCTGCAGAACATTCGTGCGTCCAAAAAACGGAATTCTCCAGAGGATTCTGCAGCTGACTCGCATTCCGAAAAGAAAGATACACCAGCTTTTAAGCAACGCAGGGTCACCACTAATCGGGCAGCAGGCCCTGAAGAGCACAAAACGAGCTCTTCGAAACGTCTGGATTCTGTCATACAAAACCTATTCTAAGGCGAATAACTAGCATTCTGAATAGCAATCAAAATTCATAAACTTCATAGACTATTATCGTTCATTCCAGAACTACGTGAACTAATTTCAAGCATGATATCGCACATTTGAAATAAAAACTGGTGAACCCTTCCTGACTGATGAGTCTGTCTCTTCGTAGCGGGTCTCTACCGTGTATTATATCCTGCTCGTTGTACAAAATGATCTTTGTATGTTTGGCTATAAAATTTTTCAGAAGCTCATCTCATCTCATCTCATCGCATCTCATCGACCTTAGAAGATTTTTGTTCAAGTTGAACTTCAGTACCAAAGAACTCTGATTATCTTGACGATACCATTGCAGACGCTTTCTCCAAACCATAAGCTCTAGAAAGATACTTCTTTTGAGCAAAAGCGACCATGGGTACCGGAAAAAAGGAGAAACAAAGACGTATCCGTCAAAATGACACCAAGGACGGGAACTTGAGGGTGAAAGGTGAGAATTTCTACCGTGATGGCAAGAAAGTGAAGTTCCTGAACATGTACACCGATGGGAAATCGATCCGTAACAAAAAGGGCGATTTGATTCGTGCTGCACCTCTTCAAGGCACAGATATTCCAACGGCCAGGGTACAACCTGATCGTCGTTGGTTTGGAAACACACGCGTAATTTCACAGGATGCACTTTCGCATTTCCGTGAGGCTCTTGGTGACACGGAGAAAAACAATTATCAGGTACTGCTACGTCGTAATAAGCTTCCAATGTCACTGTTGGACGAAAAAGATACGCAAGAATCTCCGCAGGCGAAGATCTTGGAAACCGAAAGTTTCGAGCAGACTTTCGGTCCCAAGGCGCAGAGGAAAAAGCCCAGAATGGCTGCTTCAAGTCTAGAAGACCTGGCGGATACAGCGGCCGAAAACGTTAAACAGTACGAGGAAAAGGCCGAATTGGACTCAACTTTGGGACTCATGGGTCAAAATAATGAAAATGAGGACGGGTGGTCTCAGACCGCTAAGGAAGCCATTTTCAGCAAGGGGCAATCCAAGCGTATCTGGAACGAGTTGTATAAGGTCATTGACTCCTCGGACGTGGTGATTCACGTCTTGGACGCCAGAGACCCTATGGGAACCAGATGTAAGTCTGTGGAAGAATATATGCGGAAAGACACACCTCACAAGCATCTCATATATGTGCTGAATAAATGTGATTTGGTGCCTACGTGGGTTGCAGTATGTTACATTATCAAAGTTAGGGCACTTGTTGGATTTGTCGAACATTTTGGTTGTGGGTATGATGTTGATTTTTATTAAAGCACCAAAACTTCTAGTCAGGATGTTTTCCGTTCCTTGAGGACAACGAAAAAATACGAAAGTGTCTGTTACTGTTTTGGAAGATCAATGCCGCTTGTTTTTCCCCGGCCGTACCCGTTTTGGATACACATCGGAGAAAATTCGGTGGGTAATCGTCGTCTTGACGATATGCCACCGCATTTCAGAGCGGCAAGGCCATTGATTCAAAGAGTGCGAGGAATTTTGTCTTCTTTGACAGCTTTCTGCCTCGAACTTATGAGTTGAAGGCCGGACATTAGATTTTAACCACGAAACCATCGTACCATTCAAAATGATTCTGACAAACGTGCAATCGTGCGATCAAGTGCTCTTTTGGGAGCAATCATTCAATTACTAACATTTTTATCACTACAGGCTGCATGGGTAAAGCATTTGTCAAAAGATAGACCAACTTTAGCATTCCACGCTTCCATTACCAATTCTTTTGGTAAAGGATCTTTGATCCAGCTGTTGCGTCAGTTCTCGCAACTTCACAAGGACAGAAAACAGATTTCCATAGGGTTCATTGGATACCCTAACACTGGTAAGTCGTCCATTATCAACACCTTAAGGAAGAAGAAGGTCTGCCAAGTTGCACCAATTCCAGGTGAAACTAAGGTATGGCAATACATTACACTCATGAAAAAGATCTTCCTAATCGACTGTCCCGGTATCGTACCGCCCTCGGCAAAGGACACCGAAGAGGACATTCTGTTCAGAGGTGTTGTAAGAGTGGAGCACGTAACGCATCCAGAACAGTACATTCCAGGAGTGCTGCGAAGATGCCAGAGGAAGCACTTGGAAAGAACGTACGAAATATCTGGTTGGAAGGATTCCACAGAGTTTATTGAGCTGTTGGCTAGAAAGATGGGTAGACTCTTGAAAGGTGGTGAGCCTGACGAATCGGGTGTTTCAAAGCAAGTGCTCAATGACTTCAACAGAGGTAAGATTCCATGGTTTGTGGCACCTCCCGAGAAGGACAACAAAGATGAGGTGGTCGAGTCATCTTCCAAGGCTGTGCAAAACAAGAAAAGAACTGCTGATGAGGCAGAGACAGGAGCTGAAGCTGAATCTGAAGCTAAAGCCGAGTCGCCAGAATCTCAGGAAGCCAAGAAAGCCAAGATCTAATTGGCCTGCTGTTCAGCCATAACCGTGTGATTTTTCGTGCATATTCTGTATACTAGTTTAATAGAAAGAGTTGATAGTGGGAAAACAACAAGATAGAGCGGTCAGGAGATGCGATAGCGCGTCCTTAGGACAATCGTTCACCTCAATAAATGCCGCGCAGGCTGAAGCCGATGAGGAAAACATCAGCTGCGCAAAACATGTGTATATGATCGCTGAAATAGAAATTCTTACCAAAGCTGATGGAATCCAGGACGATTTTAAACAATTGCTGTTAAAATAAAAGTCAAGTCATAGTCAATTGTTTTTTGGTACCAGGCCGAGTTTTTGATTGTCAGCAATGCTGCACTCTTTCCAGTTGTTGTGCGATACTGAAAATAGCTCATACCAACTTGTTGTAAACTTGACTTAAATGTGACCATAACAAGTTCACAAGGCTTAAAAACTAAAGCGAGGTTCGGGTTTTCGTGCAAGGATCAAAGCTTTATGGGAGCGCATGTAACATGCAGACAGATGCCATTAACGGTTAGAAAGTTTTGCCGGAAATTTGAAAAAAGACGAGAGGAGAAGTTTAGTGATATCCAAATGCTCCCGATTTTGGACTTGATATGTTGATGAAAAGTACGTCAAAGGGTGGTTCTTTGAGTGTCGTGTATGTTAGTGTGACAGCTTAATGGAAGGACGAGCCATGAAGTCACTATGTACTATTTGGCATCTGTCATTACTGAAAGTAGCGTAGACATCTTGTTAACCAGCTAGTTGAAACGAACTTATGGAAGAGGTTCAGTTAAAGCTAATCCACAAGTTGGGTGAAAGGAATAATAGCTGGAAATGTATTTTAACGCCGAGAATTGAGTGTCTTTTGGTGCAAATTTTGAAGCTACATAAAAATATGAAAAATCAAGTTGCGCCAATTGACGCACGTTTAAGATGGGCATGATGGCAGCGGGCAAGAGATAAGTATCCATTTTGGAGCCTTGGATCGGTATAGGTTGGTTTCCAAAGGTTGTTCAAGTCAAATAGGCCCATAACAAATATATTCTGGTAGCATCACGTGAACGAGAGACAGCATAAACAGTTGTGATAAGATCGGAGTTCAGGATTAAATGTTGTTTAGTCCGGGCCACCTGGTTGGCTCTATTCCATTTTCAGTTATGAAATGGCGCAATATTTATCATCTTTATTCCAATATAATGGTCGCTTAGATGTTGGTTTTTACCAATGCTTGCTGCTCTTGTAATAACTCCTATCAATCTGTAGCCATGTTTGCGAAACTCACCTTCCGAGCACTTTTTAACTCGATGAATTGCAATGAGTAGCAGCTTGGAGAGCCACAATTATTTTATTCTTTCTTCATTTTCGGAGAGCGAATTCAAAAGAATTGGTAAACGGGAAGCCAATTGTAAGAGACAAACATTTTATTCCAAAAGGTCGCACAGCTATTTCATACCTTACAAATGCACATTCGCCCTCCCAATGCTATTGCTCATTATCTTTCAATTCGATATACTGTTTTTCAAGAGCATACGCATGTAGTGCTACGTAAAACTACCATATATGATGGGCAGCAATACCACCACTACAATAACAGCAATTGAAAGCATCAATCAAGACCTCGAACAAAGTACAAATTTTCAAGTGCAATAGTGCCTTCCATGTAAGCATCCTCCTCAGATTTAACAAAGATGACAGCGATAAATCATATTCAACTAAAATATCCATAAACGCATGAAAACAGAGGTTCAAGTACACATTTTTACACGGAATTTAAAGAGAAAATCAGCGAGTTCTTAAAGAGACTAGAAATCACAACTTTCAAAACCCGTTAAGCCATCAACCACCGGCAAACTGATCTTTCATGATATTTTATAGCATATTGGGATATCAATGCTTAGCCTGTACTCGAGTACCGGACAATCAAAAAATTATAGATTTCATTCAATCTGACGAACTAACTCAACTGAAAGAATAAACCCTGTCTATCTCTCATTCACTCTTAAACGCCCTCTTGATCTCCAGAATATCACACATTAGTCTTTGCCATGCAATCGGTCAACAGACAATTGCACGAGATGTCGGTGGGTGACCCTTTTTTCCCGCACCAGGGCTCACAACATCAGCAACCTCCAGGGATTGGAACGCAGTTGTTTTCACCTCAAATGATGCAGGGACGGCTGCACCAGCACCAGCAGCAACAGCAGCAACAACAGCAACAACATCCGCAAGAACTGCGTGGATTGGACGGGAATTCGGGCTTGCAAAACGTGTATCTGCTGAAACAAAAAATGGAAGCTGCTAACGCTGCATTTGGACCCCGTCAAGTACAGCCTCAACAGCTTTTGAACAACGGTCAAAACTCGCTCCCGGGCTCTTTGGCAGCCTCTGTAGGGAATTTACCACCTGGGGTGGGACTCGTGCAACAGCCAGGAGCTGGGACTTTGGGACTATCTTCCACAGCCGCAGCAATGGCACCTCCTCCTCCAACTCTCTCACAAGCTCCTCAGGCTCCGCTTACAGGATCATTTGCATTACCACCCCCAAACCACTTTATGGTACGTGACGTGTGGAGCAACAATTTGCATGCTGAGTTTGCACAAATTAGAAGACTGGTAGCCCAATACAACGTTGCAGCCATCAGTACGGAATTTGTGGGTACCATTGCAAGGCCTATGGGCAATTTTAGATCAAAAAACGACTATCATTACCAAACAATGCGTTCAAATGTGGATCTTTTGAATCCCGTACAGGTTGGGCTATCTTTGAGCGATTCGCGGGGCAACAAACCCGAAAATGGACCTTCGACCTGGCAATTCAACTTTCATTTTGACGTCACTCAAGAAATGGTCTCAGCTGAATCTTTGGAACTGCTAAAGAAGTCGGGCATCAACTTCGAACGGCATCAAAACCTGGGCGTTTCCGCTTTCGAGTTTGCGCATTTACTCACAGACTCAGGTCTGATATCCAGCGACGTTACGTGGGTTAGTTACCATGCCGCATACGATTTCGGATTTCTGGTTAACATGCTCATGAATAATGCCATGCCCAACAATAAAGAGGACTACGTGTGGTGGGTCCATCAGTTCATGACAAATTTTTACGATCTCAACCTTATCAACAAGTTTTCACAGCAACAACTTCAGCAGAATCAGAAACAGAAACCTCCCGCACCACAACACCCGCAGCCCACGCTTGAGGCTATGGCCGACGAGATCGGTATACCTCGGTTCCCACTATTTTCTTCGACCGCTGGTCAAAGTCTGCTGGCTCTATTAACTTTTACGCATTTATTCCAGCTTCGCATTCCTCATCCGCAGTTGGGACCTAGTTTGGCTCGATACAAGAACATGATTTATGGAATCACGAACGAGTAGGCAACCCAAACGCAGTTGTAACTATAAACGCGCAAGGCTCAACACATTGCACATCGATTCTGTCACTGTATATAGTGAGTTGGCGTGAAACGACGTGGATCCAACCTCCTTCAATCGCATTCAATACAGAAGTCGAGGCGATGGGACATTCAACAGGCAGTCGCTATCATTGTACGGAACACCGGTCGGTATTTAGCCTATATAATTTCAAAGCATGATGCAGAGCATTCAACGCTGGTGATCTTCAACGAGAACTCGCTCTAAGAAATGCATTTTGGCTGCCTAATAGCATATAATAGTGTAAGATTATTTCTCATTTGTCTAAGCAGCGAATTGTTATTGAATGCTGCTTAATCTGATCCTAGATGTAGCTAGCAAAATTGCGAAACTCTTAACAAAAATTACAAAGAAACACACGATGACATCAGGGAAAAAGGAGAAGAACTAAAAGCTGTTGGAGCTAAATGCAGAAATGAAATCTAGTATTGGTTCAACGCTCTGAACATAGATCTTTACCAGATTATTTCAGATCACGTGATCCGCGTCAGCGCTCCAAGTAGTGACAGTGTAATTCCGAGTACGTCAAATCCAATATCAGATTAAAGTTCACGACGATATTTACAGCACAACGGACCATTTCGACACATCAACTTGACTTTTAGAGCTTCACGCTCTATTGTCTCGCTCCAAAATCTATATTTTTCTCAGGCCAGTTCCCGATCGAAACCTTTATTATCTGATCATATAATATCACACTGAAAAATTTTAATAGTTGAATCTTGAATAAGCTAGTCAACCTTGATAAATCGAATAGATACCAACGTTTTTGAGCGTTTTGGAAGTCCTGCACCATTTGCATCGCACGAGAAACACACGTTTCACTAGACTAGAAATTTTGGGCGTTCCGTTTGACCCATTTTTCGCTACAATAACCGCATCAACTCATCTGCATTAAATCCATCGCGAAATCACCAGCATGGCAAGCATCGACACCGTTCCAGAGATCGGATATGCATTTCTCAAGACCTACTATCAACGCATGTATCAAGACCCAACCAAACTGCATCACTTGTACTCTACGACTGCAGAATGCACACATGTGAATTATCAAAACGAATGGGACATGAACGAAGAGCAATTGCCCACGATCAAGCTCATCGGTAAGGAAAATATCAGTAAATTCTACACCAGACACACCAAAAAGGTACGTTCGATTCAAGTAAAGGTGGACGGCTGCGATTTCCAGTCCGCAGGTGCTAATAGTTCGAGCATTTTAATTCTAGCGGTGGGCGAAATGTGCTGGTCTGAGACGCCAGCGTTCCGATTCTGTCAAACATTTTTGTTGACGCCGGTGCCTAGCAACCCCAAAATTTACGATCTCACTAACGATATACTACGCTTCATACCACAGCCGTTGCTTCAGATAGAAAGCTCATTTTCGGAAGAATTGAAGGAGCATAACTCAGAGTATGCTGCTGAAAGCACACCGGCTCCGCAAGAGCCAAAGAAAGAAGAACTAAACGCTCCGCCCGTGGAAAACGGGAGCAAAGTTCAAGCAGCAGAAAAGAGCGTACAACGAGTATCTGAGAAACCTCTCAAGAGCTCAAAAAGAGAGGAGAATACTGCGAAACCAGAGCTGGTGAGTGACGAACCAGTGGCAGCCAAGAGCTCAAGCAAGGGAGTAAGAGAAGGTGAAACTGCCGGCGAGCCAGACGCCACACATTCAGCAAACGGAAAGTCGAAATCGTCCTCACAACCGGGAACGGAAAAGTCCGAGATCGATTTGAAAGAAGCAGAAGCTTCCACAAGTAACGAGACCACGAATGATGAAGGCGTTGAGCCCGAGAAACCTATCACTCCGGAGCCTGCCAAAAAGATGAACTGGGCTTCAAAATTGGCCGCATCTGAATCCAAGGACGTTCCCAACATCACGACAAAATACATACGTGCGGAACCAGAGACCGCGCAACCCATAAAGAAAGCATCAGAAAGAAAGTCAGTGTCACCAGGCGGTGCGCCACGGGACGGAAAAGATGGGAAAAACCTGAAAAAGAAGCAGTTCTACTTCGTGAACAAGGATGGCTACTACCCGGTATATGTAAAGGGAACCGGTGGTGTCACGGACGATCAGCTAGTCAGAGCTCTCGAAAGCGAATTTGGCGTTGTGAAGAAGATCTCATCCCAAGAAACGTTTGCCGTGGTAGACTTTGAGGACCAACGCTGTCAAACTGACGCTATTGAAAAGGGTACGCTCGAGGTTAATAACGTCGAAGTTCACATGGAGCCTAAAACGGTACGCAAGCTCAATAGTCCGTCCTCGGCTGCCTCCTCTTCCACACCATCCGTAGGCCAGCGCTATAGCAAGAAACACACCAATAAGAGAAAGGTGTGAAATGGCATAAAAAAAGAAGAAACAACATGATAAAAGCTCACTAACAGCACAGCAGGTCAGCAGGTCAGCCAGTTAGCACGTTTGCATATACGCACAGCAAACGTTCAGTCGTGAGCAAACAGATTTCACCAAAATCGGCAGGGCGTTCGTTGCGATCCGGGAAACGTCCCAGGAATGGGTGAAAGACCAAACCATGACTCTTGCCACCGGCAGTTCGAACCGCGTTAATCTTAAAAACTCACCGCCGTGGCCAGCACAGTTGACTTGTTGAACTTTATCTTCTCACTAATCACATGTATGTATTTTTCAATAATACTCATGTATATACAACTTATAAGTGATCTACCTGGCATAATCAATGTAAACCTTTAAATATTTGACATTCAATTGGTCAAAACAGGTCTTTGAGTCACTTATTTCTTGTTCAGAATGCTGGTACCACCAGCCAACTTTGGAATTGCTGAGGAGGGCATTTGTATGGAGTTTTTTGGACATTTTTTGAGCCATTTTTGAGGTCATTTAGGTAACACTCGTGTACTAACAGCCAAGAACTTGTAGATCGATGTTCTAAGATAGAAACGCTTAACTTATCATTTTTGGAGACCTTAAACCTTCGAACGGTTATTTTTGTGGGTGGGCAAGAACCCTCCAAGTTTTTCCAGGAGTTTTTTGAGCGATGCTATGTTCAGTGGTTTGTCGTTAGAACAGCCAATGTGTCGTCGAACATGGCTCCAGTGAACGCTAGTGCTCTGAAAGCTACTCAGGACGAAAAATCGATCAAGACCAGCAAGGATTTTGTGCCCGATAGCTACGAATTAAGTGACAATGACGATTTGATGATCCTGAAGAGCTACAGCTTGAAAAGAACGTTTGAATTACTTTTGAACACTTCTAACCACAATACGATCCTCGTTGATAAGACGTCGATAGTTGTTGGCGTTTTGCGCAAGATTCAAAAGTGGAACATCGTTTCTATAATCAACGAATACCGACTATTCGCTACCAAAAACGCAAACTATTTCTCTGAGACGCTTTTAGAGATGATAAATGTGAGAATCGTACAGGAAGAAGAGGAAAACCTGGGCCTGAATAATCTTGAAGATCTGCAAATTGGTGAAACTCGCGATACGGGCGATTCACGCGTGTGCAGCATGTGGGAAGTGGTTCACGAATCGGACTTGAACGATCCACCGCGCATACCAGCTCACTTACTACGCATCCTCGAAGCTGTTCGAGACGACAACAAAGAATTTGACGATCCAGTTGACTTGGAAGTTCCCTTGATGGCGAAAAGTCAATCAGATTTAGGGATTTTCGGAAACAGGTACCGGTTGGCCTTCAACAAGAAGGAATGGGCAGATTACGATTTTTACAAAGGCGGAAAACACAATATCATCACCTTCCATTTGCCCCGAGACCCCTTGCTGCCGCGTTGGTTCATTCGCCAGCGAGATCTGTGGGAAAACGAAAATGCCAAAGAACACCACAACTTTTACAAAGAGAGCATTTTCGTGTAGTGCGAAATATTGAGATTATGTTGAAAAATGGGCAGGGTTGCAAGAGTACATTTAAAAAACAGGAGTTTCTGAAAGAGGCGTCAACCAGGATCTCGAACCAGAGATTATCAACCAGCTCAAGCGGTACAGCACACACCCGGCAAAATGAGACGATTCAAGTTCCATTTTTTTTTCCAAAGAAAAGTGCAAAATCTGGTCAAGGCCAAAATTCTAGGATAACCAATCATAAGAAAACTTTCAAGAGCTCTTTCATTTCCATTCTGTCACGAAAGCCACTTACCATTAAAGATGACTCTAGTTGGATTTGCAAATGCCAAGGGAAATTTTGATCAAGAAAAAATGACCTTCAAGTGACACCATTTCTCATCTGAGTCGAAGTTTCCAGGAGATTCAAGATAGCATGCAACTCCCAAGCCCCACTATCGCACACGACCCAGCTCTGAGATCAAATATCGTTCTTCGTCCTCCGATGTTTGGTCTATGTCTACTAACACTCGTCAGCTGACCTTAGTCACTTCCATTAATTCCACTGCAATTTCAGATCTGCGAAATTCCAGCGGAAAAAGAAGCTCATCTCGACTCTCTGGAAGATTTCAAGACTGTCAAAATAGTATTTAAGAGATGAACCATCTAGCATGTTGCCCATCCAAACTCCAGCTTGTCAATTCAATCTGAATTCTTGAATTCAGCATTATCTAAAACTTATTGCAACAATGGTGAAAAACGTTTTGTTGCTTGGATCTGGGTTTGTTGCCCAACCTGTTGTGGATGTTCTGGCAGCATCTGAAGGCATCAATGTAACTGTTGCCTGTAGAACTTTGGCGAAGGCGCAGGAGCTGGCTTCTGCGTCAAATTCGGCTGCTATTTCTGTGGATGTGACCAAGGATGAAGAATTGGATGCAGCCTTGTCAAAGCACGATCTTGTGATTTCGTTGATTCCATACATTTACCACGCTGCTGTGGTCAAGAGTGCCATCAGGCTCAAGAAAGACGTTGTGACCACATCGTACGTTTCTCCAGCTTTGAAAGAGCTGGAACCTGAAATCAAAAAGGCTGGTATCACTGTTATGAACGAGATAGGGTTGGATCCAGGTATCGACCACTTATACGCTATCAAGACCATCGACGAAGTTCACAAGGCCAATGGTAAAATAAAGTCATTTTTGTCTTACTGTGGTGGCCTGCCAGCTCCTGAAAACTCAGACAATCCATTGGGTTACAAATTCTCCTGGTCTTCTAGAGGTGTACTATTGGCCCTGAGAAACCAAGCCAAATTCTGGAAAGACGGTAAGGTTGAAGAAGTTTCGTCTGAAGACCTCATGGCTTCTGCCAAACCGTACTTCATCTTCCCCGGGTTTGCTCTCGTCTGCTACCCAAACAGAGACTCCACTCCTTTCAAGGACCTGTACGAAATTCCAGAAGCTGAGACCGTCATTAGAGGTACTCTGAGATTCCAGGGATTCCCAGAGTTTGTCAAAGTTCTTGTCGACGTCGGTATGCTCAAGGACGAGGAAAACGAAATATTCCAAAAGCCTATTGCTTGGAACGAAGCTCTACACCAATACTGGGGCAGCAAATCTGCTTCCAAGGAGGACCTGATAGCCTCGATCGACTCCAAGACCAAATGGGTCACCGAGGAGGACAGAGAAAGAATCATCAATGGGTTTGGCTGGTTGGGTCTTTTCTCCGATAACAAGATAACACCAAAGGGCAACGCTTTGGACACCCTATGCGCTACGTTAGAAGAGCTAATGCAATTCGAAGAAGGCGAGCGCGACATGATCATCTTGCAACACAAATTCGGAATCGAATGGGCAGATGGCTCCAATGAGACCAGAACTTCAACCTTGGTTCTCTACGGTCAGCCTGGTGGTTACAGCGCTATGGCTGCAACCGTCGGTCTACCATGTGCCATTGCCACGAAACAAGTTCTGAGCGGCGTCATCAAGAGCCCCGGTCTTGTCGTTCCATACACTCCTGAGATCAACGATCCAATCATGAAGGAATTGAAGGAGAAGTACGGTATCTTCCTCACGGAAAAGACAATCAATTAGGCGGGTGTTCATTACATATCTAAAGCTCATCTAAATATCATTCTTTATAGACGAAAGATGTCTCTAAAAACTCAGAAAAATTCGGACTGCTGAGCAGATCCCAAGCACCCACTGGTAATGTTCTCCAGGGCTCTTGAGCTTTGGTTTTATGTGTTTTCGAAGGTTAACTTAATTATTTATATAACTTGTTCATTCTTGAAGTTCTACATCTTATGAACAGTCCGAAAACAACGACGAACATGAGCTCAACAAGCGCTCAAAAACCCACTAGGTTTTGGAATAAGGTCAAGTCTTCTACTAAGTCGTTTTCCACATCTTTTGCCCAGCTTTCCATCAAACAAGAGCGCGATGGTGACACCCCTACATCTACAGTTATACATAAAGCATTAGTCAAGTACTACACACATAGAGAGCCATTCGAAGGCTTCCCAGACTGGCTGGGTCATAAAGAGGAGCTTCCTGATGAACAGAAGGTGCTTCGCAAGCAAAAGCTGCATACTCACGATCCTAGAAGTACAGCCCAGCAGCTTTCGACGAAGAGCTCTTCACACACCGAGCCAGTGTCTCGAACGGCTCCTTCGCAACGGGTTACTGCTGGAACAGACTTCAGGGGAATTTACAAAAGCACGGCCAGTGCTAGAGTTTCACATTCGGCTTCAGCTCCGCCATCGGCTGTTGTACAAGACGGAAGAGATGCCGCGGTTCCAGCTCCAACACAACGGACATCTTCGATGTTGATGCGTGAAAGACTGAAACGGAAGTAGAAGACCAAGTTTGTCCAGCCAAAAGCAGAGACCAGAAATCATATACATCGAAACCAATTGCAATACTACGACAAAGCAGAACCGGTTTCTGTTGCGCTACGAGATTTTATTTCGCACTCGATTCTGAAGTCATGGAGTTGCAATGCTCGGTGGGGCAATTCTCCGTGAGTTTTAAAACTTTGAGGATTTAGTTTCGCCATCGGTTGACATAACTTATGCGCTAGAATCGAACTTCGTTGTGCTTCCTGCATTACAAAAGTATGGCTTGAAACTACTTCAATCGACGAAGATTCTTTCAAATGTTTTCTGAAGATGCAAGAAAAGTTGAATTGAGCATCAGTGGGAAATCTACGACTTCTGGCTGTCAATCGGTTCATTTGGGTTGTTGGCTGCTTTCTTTTTCGAATGTTTGGCTTATAGCCCAAGTGCTAAAACAAGAAGTGTATCTGAAGTCTACTCTCATACGTTGCCAGCAGACTTGCAGTCGACAAGCATCGGTAAATTTAGTACTACCGAGCTAAACAGTTGTTCGTGGATGATATGACACCAAAGCTTCGGGAAATCGTTAAGTTTGACGATTTCCTGCATGTTTATGAGCCAGAACGAGGTGTTGAGCTCCGTCACTTTCTTTTGGTACCATTGCGACACCATCATAAATACGCTCCCAGCGTCCAGCATTTGGCGTGCGGATTGGATTTACAGACAGACAATGAAGTGTGTCGATACGGAATGACTAGTTCTTCGATTGACTAGTTTGATTCCTGACATGTCAGGTTTCACCTCCACGCAAATAACAGCATTACCAAGGGAGCACATCGAAGTCATACAAACAAACTGAACTCTTTTTTTGTGGGCTAATGATGAGACTACTTACATAGTCAATGTTACATGCCTGTCGTTCGTCGCTAATTGCTCGGCAATGAAACTTGCCTGAACGTAACACAACCACATATGTAGATACGAGTGCAATCAGTTGACCAATAGTCTCATGGCGAAGCTTTTCTTCCATAATGTGATTAGAAAGCCGTATGGCACAGTATAGCCTTTATCATATTCAAAACTGAATAGCCCTCGCACGACAGTGGCAATATCAAATGGACCTCTTGTCACTGACACAACGGGTGTATTTTTGATCATCGCGAGCCCTTCAACCTGGCATCGCAGTTTCATTCTTCATCTCGTAGACCTGGGAAACAAGGCTTTCTTCTATCCATTATAGAGCTTGGAGAACAATAAATAGGTAGATAGAGCCAAAAACAACCATGACTCGAAATCGCAAGCATTTCCTGCACAAGACTTCTGCTTTCTCTTGATCAGCGCAGAAGTTCCTCCAAAATCTTGTTTGCAGTTTCGTTGTCGTTTGAGTTCAT